>RYFJ01000001.1:0-600000 GCA_003991445.1 Oryza meyeriana var. granulata
AGAGAGATAACGGTGTGAGGCTGTGTCTTGTGGGTAAGTGTACACTCTGATCAGAGTAATCTAATTTCGAATAGCCGCACCGCGGTATGGACAATTGGCCATGAGACTCACGTGATAGTCTCAACTTTAGATGATATCTGGCTTTATGAAACTGGTGGGCTGTTGAGTCAGTACGACGTGGTTGAGTTGAGCGGGGTGCGGGTTACGCGTGGTGTAATGTCTATTGGTGGAGATAGTGAGCGTGGTGTAACGCTCATTTCAGTGATGGCTGGTGCGTGTGTAAGTTCATCAGCGCCGGCTAGTCAACATGGTGTAGCGTGATAAAGAAAAACCGTAACGTGGTGTAACGTTGTTTCAGCTGGAGACTGGCTACTGTGGTGTAACGTTTAATGTGGAGTCCGGTTAACGTGGTGTAACGGAATCCCGGAGGAGTCTGGTGAACTATGTGTAACGTTCATCAGTGGAGACTGGTTAAGTGGCTGTAACGTTAATCAGGTTGGAATGGTTTATGGCTGGTTAACTGTGGTGTACGTTAATCGGTGGGAATTAATCTTGTTAAAATTTAATTAACTTTTACTGTTTGGCGAACTACTACTCGTTTACAACTGCTTTTACGCAAATGAGCACCCAGCCTCTCTTATGAAATCCGTGCACAATATGCTCATTGGGTGTGGCTTACTGAGTAGGTGGTGGTACTCAGCCTTGCTATTCCCTTTTCAGAAGTGAAGACCTTGGGTTTATACGCAGTTGAGCTTGCCCTATGGTGTGGAGCTGAGAACGCTAGTTTCCGCTTTCCGCTAGCTGTTTTCTTCCGTGTGAGGACTAAGTGCTCTTCTGTCTGTTGAAAAGTAATTACGCTTTATTAACGTTTGGAACTGTTTATTCTGATTTATCATTTATGTACCAGGCTGGTTTTTTGATTTCTGGAAAGAGATTTTAATACACAAATAGTCTGAAAATTGGCTAATTTCTGGGCGTGAAGTCAACTATCGAGGAAACTAATATTAATAAGAGGAGGAACACATATTTGTACATATATTATAAATACATAATTTTCTTTGGTGATTGTTTTCATAATAGATGCTACTTGCATGGCGAAATGTTTATAATGCAGGGCCAGTTCGGATACGCGTGACAAGAACTCAGGGTTACGAGTCTATCTCCTATGCTTGGGGCTGGACCAGTTGTTAAGAATCACTCGGAATGCTCATGAGGGTACTGACCGAGTACTTATGCCAGTCAGGACATCATCTTCCCTGGCTATGCTCCATACGGGCTGATAACTGACCTTCGGCGCCAGTCGGGGCTCGTGTATCACTCAGTTGGGTAAGGTACCCCATGAGGGTCACAGCGAATCCTTATGCTAATGCAGGTTCGGGTACCTTATTTGGCTAATACAACCTCCGGCGACAGGTAGGAGTTCAGGTACCACTCGGTTAGGTAAGGTTAACGCCCCATGGGGTCGTTAGCGAATTCTATGCTAATTCTAGGTTTGGGTACCCATAATTCGGCTAACAACGACTTGGTCACCAATCGGAGCGGGTACTACTCCGTTGAGTTGGGGTATGCCCATGAGGGTCGCTTTTCAGCGAATCTACGAGATTCGGCCTGGGTTGACACACCGGCCAATTTTTCATGTTTCTACTCATTCTGGGGCGTTGCAGGTCCTGGACTCGGATCCATGGTTATTTTGGTGGTTTGAAATACGCTGCGATACGAGGGTGTTTGGTAGGGTAACCTAATTCTGTTGGTAGGGGTACATCCTAACTGAGGGTTCCAGCTGATCTATGCTAATGAAGTTCGGGTGTCCTTTTCGGCTTTACTGAAGTCAGAGAAGACCTATATCATCATAGCGTATCTGAAGTTCTCAGCAGGCGTCAAGCTGAGGAGCGGAAGCAGATTCTGCATATACCTACTCAGGCATCTGGTGGTAATGCTGCATCTAGAACATAGTCCAGAAAGGCTTGCGGACAAGGAATCCTCTGGCTGAAGTACCATCCTGACATGAGGATGCAATTTAAGGGCTGCGTGGTAGGTCGGTTTAAGCGGCTTATTCGGTAGTTGAACCAAAGATATAAGTTTCTACGGTGGACGCTCTATCTGGGCTACTCGTGGCTAGTTAATTCAGTGCTGGTGGTACTCGCAGAAACGATTAAATAATCAGATATGCTTCATGCTAAGCTACAGTCGGGTGTATATATTCGGGTATCTGTTTGATTTACCAGTTATTGAGTTATATATCCTTATAAGGATCGCCTAGCTGGTCTCCATTAAAATTGGGATGCAGGTATCTCTCAAGTAACTGACTAAGTATTGGGTTAAATCATAACAGAGGTACTCGACTTACATGGCTAGCAACATTGACATTAGCAAAAATATTCAGTTGACATATGCTGAAGAGTTATTTCTGGGTAGTATACTATTTCGGGAAGACTATAAAAATTTTCTAGCTGCATGACGCTGAAGAGTCTATTTCCGAGTGACATACTAGTCGGGAAGATATAAAATATTTCTGGCTGATATGTGCTGAAGAGTGTCATATACCAGTAGTGCATACTGGGAAAGACTAAAGGTTAAAGAATAGTCGGGGGCTTACACTAATAGGTACGCTATTCGGCGCACACTATTCATATTTCTACATGACAACGCCGCTTCATAGTCTCGCTGCAATGACTGATGCAGGACTCGAGAGAAGAAACACTTGGACAAAGAGTACTCGGGAGCAATGCACTCGAAAATTTTTCACTGTGGAGGATGAGCACTTGGCATCAGACTAGGACTCAACTATGAAGGTCTCAGGGGCTGTGTGGAGGCCATGGGCCCCAGGTACCTCTATGACAAGCATATGGACACTCGACAGAGGATGGGCCTAGCCTTGTAATTAGAGATTGATAGAATCAGCAACTAAACCTTATACGAAGGGAAAATACAGTCTTAGTCGGGCATTATATCTCTAGACAGAAATCCTTGGCCGTAGTATGATGGACTCCCTACCTTTTTTATAACTCCGCCAGTATATATAGGGAAGACAGGAGCGCCTCTGGGGAGAAGCAGAAGACATGGAGGTTCACAGAATCAACATCTTAAACATCTCAAGGAAATAATACAACTGGATGTAGGTATTACTCACATTGAGGAGCCTGAACCAGTATAGAACTTTTTTATGTTTTTGCAATCCATCAACGTTTCTATCTGACAGTAGCCCTATATATTATTACCGGTGTAAAACATCGACATACCGTTATATATATACACACTAGCAAGGTGTCCGTGCATGCTGCAACGGAAAGAAAAGACGGTGAAGTTGAGGAAAGAGAGAATGTGATCGACAGACAACCGAGTGAGGTGATGGAGTGGAAGGAGAGGGGAGGGGGGTCATTCACGTCGGAGGAGGCTGTAGCATGCTAATAAACCATATGAGCTAGAGAGGAAAGGGGGAGGAGAGGATTGTGTTTGGATGGGAGGGGGGTTGGATCAGGGAGACAGGGGTCAGATCTAGAAAGTTCAGTGGCATTAGTGGGTAATTTTCATCATAATTTGGAAACGTGATTATGAGTCGATGGAGGCAAAACCGATAGACACAAACAATTGTAACAGTTGGATCGGGACGATGAACAAATAAATTGTAGACCACGCCGTTGCTTGCTCTTCAGGCCATGGACGTTGATGGAACATGCCGCCCCCATGGTGTTTGAGAGCTCGAGAGAAGGAGGGGGGTCTCGGGGGCGGAGTAGGGGACCCTTCCCTCCATCGCTGCCGAAGTCGGGGGTGCCGAGGCAGTTAGATCCTGGGTGTGCTTAGCTGGTCCTTCCGGCTACCTTACGCAATGCGCGTCGCGACGTTCAGGGACACGCGGACTGATGCTGGACAGTGCGGCGCGATAAGGCTGGCCTTCGAGTGTGGTTCTGGTCAGGTGCGATGGGGTTCCTCCTCAGCTCCAGCAGCGCTATCATCTCTGTTCATCGCCTCACATAGGAGAAGGTGCAGACGGCAGGGTGGGGACAAAGATGGGGTTGTCGGGGAGGCGGGGTCACGCGCCAAGCGGGTAAGGAGGAGACATGACGATCGGATTGAGCATGTAGATGTAGCGAAGAAGGACATATACAATCGCAATCATATTTTTAAGTAGGTAAAGATTAAAGATTAAAATGTCTGTGTGTTGCTATGGGAAGCAAAGACGTGAAAGTTGAGAAATGGGAGACAGTAGTCGGCAAATGGCCGAGTGAGACAACGATGTGTGATAGGATGGTCACTCGATAATAGAAGGAGGAGGCAGTATGCCAAATCGTAACTGAGAGTGCATAAGGAAGTAGATTATGTGAGTAATGGGTGCAATGATTGAGGCTTTGTATATGCTTGTGCATTGTAACGGAGAAAAAAGGGGAAGGAAAGGTGGAGAAACGAGATAAGGCATGACATTGCAGAAAAATAATTAGAAGACGATTTTAAATTAAAATATTTTTATTTAACTAAAACAGAAATCAATATTTTTAATATGTCTGTGAAGTGATTATGTGATAAAAATTTATTTTTTTATGACTATGTAAATGGCTTTGGTTAAATACATGATATAAAACAAAAGTTTTTTAAAAAGTATGAAAATATAATTAACATGGGACTGAATTGTTAAATGAGTGATAGTGTAAACAATATGATTGAAAATTTGTGATCATTTAAAACAATACTCCAAAATGTTCCCAAGAGTTCTGGGCCTACATACAACATAAACAATAGGAGTTCCAAAATGATTCATTTTGCATGCAATATTTTTCTCCTGGCAGATACAAAAAACAATAGTACATGATTTTTACAAAAAAAATTTACTGTTTGGCCTTATAGAACTAATTTTGAAATAGACCTGCGTCAAAACTAATTTCGAAATATACCGTTGGTTTAGCTCAGCGCCAGGCTCGATGACGCTGAGCCCCCTAGGTCAACGCCTCCTGGCGCTGAGCCCCTTGCCCCCGTGGCTAGGGGGTCTAGCTAGAAGCTGACATGGCAGGAGGTCAGCGCCGCCCGCATCGGTGCTGACCTCCCTGACCTCAGCACCAACGGGTCTGGTGCTGAGGTCGAGCAGGGCACTTAGCCCCGGCCGCCGCCCGGCCCCGTCATCCCTTCCTTTTCTTTCTCTTCTTCCTCCTCAGAACAGAGACCCCCCACGAGACTCTCTCTTCCCCTCGCTAGCCCTCCTCAAATCTCAGGCATTGCGAAGCCTTTTAGATCAGATACGGAGGTCAATTATTTTCTACCGATGTATAATTCTTTCATCCATAGTTGCTAATATGTTCTCATACGCAAAGGTACCGAAGCCACCACTACCTCTATGTGACTTTGTGGAGTGGTTAGATATGGAGGTCCACCCCGACGATGCACGGTATCTTCGCATGTGTCAGCAGTGGGCAAGGGAGGATTTTGAACGACGCTACGAAGCTGAATGCAGGGCTGAGGAAGAGCAGAACAGGAGGGAGGAGAAAGAATGCAAGGAGAAAGAAGAGCGTGAGGCTGAGAGAGAGAGGAAGCGACAGAGGGCATAGGGTGTGAAAGAAGCCGGGCCAGAGGCGTGGAGGAAGGGGAAGTACCCCCGATGCACCCAGTAGGGTTGTGCTACTCGATGGTTGAAATTGTAATTTCCCTAAAGCATGTAAAAACTTAAACTATGCGATCATGCCAATTGTTGGACAAGTAGTTTAGTATGCTTTACAATGTTTGGAACCATCGTAGAATAATAAATATCGTTCCATTAGTATTTCCTTGGAGAAGTGATATTATTTGTCGTATATTCAAACTAAAGTTATGCGGTCATGTCATTCATTGGAGAAGTGATATTATTTGTTGGTTTGAGGGGTTACAATGGATATTTTGCTTGACAAAATTTGCAAATTGCATGTTGTGTGAACTGCTATGAGTGAGAACTATAGAACAACATGAAGCAATATATGCGTTTGAAGTCCGTGTCACAGTGATGCCACTGATGGTTAGACAGAGTCCAGGCTCAGCGCCAATTCTGCTGGCTGAATTGGCGCTGAGCTATGGTAGGCAAGTAGCAGATCAACTACTGCCTGCCTGCTAGTCTGATCTCGTACATGCAAAAAATCTCAGCCCCGCACACTAGAAACTGGACATATTTCAGTCCATAGTCCCAGCTCCCCTCCTGGACATATTATCAATCCATAGTCCCAGGCTCCTACCTCCCCCCCCCCCCCCCCCCACAAACACAAAAAAGTTAACACATATACCACCACAACAAGCAATTCACCAAATGGTTATCCATAACAAGCGATTCATTGAAGCAGCTCAGCGCTAACACAGGCAGGCAAACCAACAAGCACAAACACACATGTACATGACGTAGTTAATAAAGTCCCGTTCTAATTACACAACGACATAGCTACCACAAGCTTACATTAAATCATTTCTTCGTGCACTGGCGATGAAGATCAGGTGTGAACCTATCGGGGTGCTTGACCTTCCTACGGGGGCGATCTGACTGTGAGGCCTCAGGGGCATCCGCAAGCTGTGAGGGACCTATCTCATCATGCTCAGGCTGTATGTCCTCTCCTTCGCTCTCCTCATGGGCCTCTTCCTCCTCCTCCTCGTCGTCGTCATGTCCTGTGCAGATCTAGACGACTGCATGATTCCCGGTGCAGCCCTGAGTTCAAGACATCCATTGTTGTGCACCCGAGATGTGCAGCCAACCGGCGAAACGGACACGGAGGACCTTAAAGCAAGACACAAGATATATAGACAACATATATATGGAGGAAATATGTAGACAAGGAATCGATGATTACGTGGAGAGTAGTGCGAAGAGTCGATGGCTCTTCCTCTGAACCTGGCGGAACGCCAAGTGCAACCCCCGTGTCGTTAACGGATTGTAGAAGCTCACGGGCCTACATTTCATGCAAATCTCAGTTAAGACCCCATTTATTTGCAGATGTAAGCTTGACATGTTGACAAGTACTTACTCTATCACGCACGGGACCATGCTCCACCCTATCTCCTTGCCGTGTACGTGCATCAAACGGGTTGGCGACTTCCTCGTCAGATGCCTCGTCGGCTACGTCGCTCAAGGTCCATGACGGACGGAGCACAAGCCGGTAATTCTGGCGTAGCAATGGAGGTATTGTTCCAATTCCCGCTTGTTGTGCATCATTCCGTCGAGGAAACGATTGTCGCGGTATCTAAGCCAGTGCTGGTTGTGCTGCACATGGTAGGCACTCCAATCAGTGATCCGTTTGTTCTTTCGACGGTCCAACCTAGATAAACACATAAGGATTGGTTATAACTCCGAAATATTGCAATGAAGGAGTTCTATGGAAAAATGACTTACTTGTGGAGGCCAATCGAAGTGGACACGTTCAAGGGCGGTGACCTTTGCCGTCTCCTGAATTGTCTCATCACACGATGGCATAAAAAGAACTCCACCGCGTAGAAGCAGACTAGTAGGCATATGAGTGCTTTCATGTCGTGATCAACCTCGCACATGGCGTTAAGACCTAAGTCCTAAATCTCTTGGGATCTATATGGCTCCCATCAACTACAAGTAGTTATGTTAGTTTAATATCCGTAGAAAAATGCAGTGGAGCTGTAGTGGGGGGGTGGGGTGTCGAGTTGAAACTCACTTGTGAGGGGTGCAGGCTATCAAGCTCATTTGTGTAGTAGTAGAACATGCCATTGTTTCGCCAAGCCGGTTGTGGCACTTGCTCAAAGAGGTGAGCCACCATTAGACATCTGTCAGGGTTCTGTAAAGGCCACTCCAGATGTGATCTCTAGGATGGCCGCCCCACGGGAAGACGGAGCCACATCCAACTTTGCAGTGTAGCACACGGGGAGTACAAATTGTTACAATATTATTGAAGAACATGAGACCGACATGAAAAGGAATTGTGCATTTGGGAACTAACCTGCAATAGGAGGACACACCCACTGAGGTTAGACACAAGTGATGTCCGTTTACAGGCATCACACAGCTGCCTGTACAACCAAGCAAGGGTTGCTGAACCCTAGCTGTACTCTCCCGCCTCATCCCAATCACGTAGCAACGGTAGCCACATCCAAGAAGCCATGTCTCCCCCTGAGTCTAGAAAGAGTAGGGAACTAAACATGTGTAGAACGTAGGCCCTGCAGTGTCAATCAACTATGGCCTCATCAGCGTCCAGGTCTACCTTTCCAAATGTGTGACGCAACCAAGCCAGTAGGACGCCGAATGTCTTGGTTTGCTTCTGTCCCTCCAGAGGTAAAGGAGGTGCTTCTCCCAGCAACTCCTCCACACGTGCTCTCCAACCTCCGGATGCCGTGCTGCCTGTAACTGGATTACCCTTGATCGGGAGGCCCAAAATCTTGGCAACGTCCTCAAGGGTGATATTCATCTCTCCAGACGGCAGGTGAAAGGTGTGTGTCTCGGGCCGCCAACGATTGACTAGTATGGTCAGTGCTGGAGCGTTGAAGACTGGCATCCCCCTCTGCATTACCATGACGAAGCGCAAAAGATTGGCCCGCTTGAGTAGTGGGATGTACCGATTGTCGAAAGGCATCACCGAGGTGTGGCCACGTACTCTCAGCACTCTGAGAGCCTGAAACGGTTTAAAAGAATTTGTCAGTGTCCGCACACAGGGGTGTGTAGCCAAACAGATAGTAGGCTGCAGAAAGTAGGAGGTCACCTCTCCGACTGCTATCCTGGGTGCCCAATGAGTCGCCTCATAGTAGGGGTCGAGGCCCGGCCGGTGTGCCATCCTACAAATATGAAATTACCAGGGTTATTAATCCACAAAGAACAAAATAAGCAAATATGGAACTATCGAAGTAAATAAGGTTCATAAATAAAATATGCAAATATGGAACTATCGAAGTGTAATTACAAGTTCATGAATAAAATATGCAAATATGGAACTATTGAAGTGTAATACGAAAACTATTAAATTAACAACCTTACGACGCCGCTCAACGGTAGGCCTAGCACGAGGCCGCTTACGTGGCTGGTCCATACGCCGTGGGAATGTAGATTTCTTATGACCTTCCTGATGGCATAGTGAACAATGGTTCGGCACTGGACGTTCTGAGTTAAGATTGTTCGGCATTTCCTTACGTGCATTGCCCGAGAAGGCTATATACATGTCATTCCTGAACCTCTTTGACCTTCTTCTTCCACAACCTTTAATCATCATTGAAGTATCCGGAACGAACGACTCGCCCTCGTAGGTTGGCCACTGCGAAGGATCTAGGTACGGCTCGAATTTTGGTGAATATGTGTTCTGTAAGGCTTTATTTGACAACTCATAACACATACGCAGTGGCACCTCAACATTTACACCTCGAAGTCTACAGATGGTGATCATGTGTGAACAAGGCATGTGGTAAAGAATCGGATGTTGGCAAGTACAGGTGTTATCCCTCCCAACAACACAATAGTGCCGACCTCCCCATTGAACCCCTGCGGCAGTCACCCCGTCTTCTTCAGTGACCTCATACTTTATTGCCTCGAAGTCAAAGCAAGTCGCCCTTTGCCCCGATGTTTTCCTTATCTCCTTGTCGAGTTTGTCCTTCACTCTCTTCGGCCAACACACGTTGGTACGAACTTGCTCCGAAGCTTCCTTGTGTCTATCTACAAACCAAGTGTTCAGCTTGCTAAATGTATATGATACAATTACAGTCACGGGCAACTTCCGAATACCCCTAAGCACATTGTTGAAACTTTCTGCAAAATTGCTTGTCATGAAGCCGTACCTACACCCTTCATGATCGAAAGCCCTTGACCATTTCTGCTTGTTTGCCATATGGTCATCCAACCACTTCCTAGGACGGTCTTCAAGAAGGGTCATCAGTCATCTTGTCCTAGCAAGGAAAACAGGTTTCTCATTAATCTGGATTATGCGTTCTAGCTCCTTCATCTGATCTTGGGTAACCCCTGCAGAGTAGAAGTTAGCACAAAAATACCGCATGCACCATCTGTGATGGATTGGAAGGTGCCCGGGAATATGATTATCAATCGAGTTGAGAATTCCAGGATGTCTGTCAGAAATTATGCAAACCTCCTTGTTAGGGCCCATCAGACACCACCTAAGAGTACGAATAAACCACTCCCAATTTAAAGTATTTTCTTTCTCAACTAGAGCAAAGGCCAAGGGGACTAACTGGTAACCTGCATTGATCCCTATCACAGTTAACAAAGTGCCCTTGAACTTTCCAATTAGGAATGTCACATCTATTTCAAGCACAGGCCGTAAATGCTTGAAGGCTTCCACGCACTGACCAAAAATCCATAAAGCACGACTAAAAACATGTCTTGTTGCACCATTCACCAGTACAGACTTCTCGGGATGAGGCTCCACTATATAGTATATTGAAGGGTTCTTACTCTTGATGGTATTGAACAATGTAGGCAACCGGACGTAAGCCTCATCCCATTCCCCGTATATAACTTTCATAGCCACCTGCTTTGCCCACCAGGCTTTTCCATATGACGAACGGTAGCAGAAAATAAACTGTACAGACTCTACCACCGCATTGATAGAAATTATTGGTTCACCCCGGAAAATAGGTTGTAACCTATTACCAATGAAACGAGATGTCAGCTGCAAGTGCTTTCCCGATGCCTCTGCATTACAACATGAGTGCTCCTAACCTAACCCGGATATCTTCCATCTATCGCCAATGCTCTTCCGTAAGCGGACCTCCCATTTGCACGATTCATCTATGCAAGCCACTATGTATCTCGCTGCCACATTTTAGTGCTTCACCCGGAATGGACGATGCACACGGATAGAGTATTGTTGCAGCCATATCTTCAACTCATCCGTACATCGGAATTCTAGCCCCTTCCTAGGCTCTTCTCCCATTGCATCAATGCCCGTCATACTCTGGTCCACCATCCGCAATTGCTTGATCTACGTTGCTAAAATCCTCAAACTGAACTATTGCTGGATTGCGACCAATGAATTTCTCAAACACCATTCTTTCTTCATGTGACATCACACCAACCGGACGATCATCCTCTGAATCAGAGGCATATTCATCCTCATAGTTGGACTCATTGCCAGATGGTTCATCTAGTAAAGAGGAGGGTAACCCATGATTTCTCAATATCTCTTCACACTCACTGCTAGTATAAATACCTTCTCGCAATAAGTGTCGCACGCCAGAAGCTATCTGACTGTCTGTCATAGGCTTGTGCTCAGCTGATTGTTCAATGTCCTCAACCTATTCATTATCCCATTCGCCTCGTTCTCCTTATCTACAGAGTTTGATGTACGACCACCAATTTGTTGAATATATGGGAAGATTGCCTCATTTGGCATCGTCCCAACCGACGCACTCTTCATCTCAGTATCGTCCTCCACCGGTACATTCATTGGCTCATGATAGAAGAGAGGGGAATCCACACGCGGAGATTGATTAAGGTCTAGGGACTCATTGTATTCCGTCTCATGCCCTTTTAAAGCGACAACTTCCAGCGACTTGAATTGCGACCCCATAAGCATCTCAACATATGCTGACCATTCCACCTCCCCGTTTAACTCTAACATGTGCTTATGTGACATTGACCCGGCTCCCACATCATATCTATCTTGCACAACTAACGGCTCATGTCTCCACCCCAACACCTCCTTCATCCGGGACACAAGCTCCTCAAAAGTAGGCCTACCGAGAAATAAAATCGGCTTAACGATCATCCCCTCAAAATGGCTACCACCGTTACTTAACTCGGTCACACTACCACCATAATGCATACAAACCACTCTATCCATCTATAGTATACGGCCAAAACAAATTTAAAAAACAACTAGTTAGTATATTTAACCAGAAATATGAAACAACATAAATATATAATACAACAACTAGGATATGGTAGTAAAACTACATATGGAATTCTATTTTCAACTAAACCCACTCTCAAACAACATAATATGTCATACAATATTATACATTTCGTCTATTCCACCTCTTCTATTCCACAAAAATTATATTGTCATACAATAAAAAATAAACACCTTAAAAAAAGACCACACTATTATCCTCCAAATAAACAACCTATAAAAAAAGTACATCTAGTCCACCTCCAACAACTATATTGCATTCATATATTGTCATACAATATTATCCAATACATCTATTCAAACTACACCAACTAAATTGCAATATTTTGGCACAAATTGAAAACTAGGGTTTCGCCTACATTCATTAAATTGGTAAAATAAAAGGAGGAAGGAGAGGGATTTGGGGGAGTTTACCTTTCCCTTCGTTATCCCTACAAAATCCCCTCTAAAGAGCTTCGCTTTTGTGAAGATTTGAAGAGATTAGAGAGAGGAGGAGAGACCGTCGGGCGACTAAGCACTGGAGGAAGAAGAGAAAGAAAAGGAAGGGATGAGGGGGCCGGGCGGCGACCGGGGTTAAATGCCTGACCTCAGCGCCAGACCTATTAGCGCTGAGGTCGAGGAGGTCAGCGCCGATGCAAGCGGCGCTGACCTCCTGCCACATCGGCTTCCAGCTAGACCCCCTGGCCACGGGGGGCAAGGGGCTCAGCGCCAAGGATCCTGGCGCTGACCTGCGGGGGCTTAGTGCCATCAGGCCTGGCGATGAGGTTTTGGTCCATTTTCGAAATTAGTTTTAATGGGGTGAAATTAGTTTCTATAAAAACCAAACAATAAAAATTTCAGTGATTTTTATGTACTCAGCATTAGTACTTAACGCTTTAAAAGTTTGATTAGCGAGCAAAACACACGTTGGAAATATACACAGCATAGTACAGACCATAACTGTAGGATATTTTGGGCATAGGGAGGGAGAACAGATATAGAAAATAAAAAAGAAAGCAGAGGAAAAAAAGGAAAACAGATTATCTCATTAGCGCGCTCTTGTTTTTTTCCTCTCTCTCTCACTCACCTCTCGCTCACACCGCAGACCCACGGTCCAGCGACCCCGCCAGCGCCTACTGCTCCCCAGGGCAAGTTCCTTCTTCACAAGTCGGCCGATTCAATCGATCCATCCACTCTTCCGTTCGATGTTCCCGCTCTCTCCCTCTGTGCGTCTCACGAGCAGCAGGGCGGCCGCCGCCGCGGGGGAGAAGCGGCAGAGAGAAGCAGCGGCAGCGGCGGTGGCGCGTGCATCCTGCTCCTGCTACCCGGCCGTATCCACCTCGGAACTGGTGCTCGGAGCCGCCGTCGCCGTGGATCTCAGAGCTTGTCGCCGCTGGCGCCGCTCAATCGTCGTCGTTGCATTCATTCTTCCTCGGCAAACCTTGGGGGCGGTGGGCCGGCGCAGGGTCGCCAGCTCGACCTCTTGCTCCCCAGCGACGGTGGCTGACCTTCTCTCCCCGGCAACGACAAGTGTCGCCGGCCAGATCTGGCAATCGCGAAGCTTCTCGTTCGCTCCTTTTTCTCTCAGTGTGTACTCACATCGACCAGATCACGAGGCGTGGTCAGTGAGCGATCTAGACTGGGCTTGATGCAAGCGATTTGGACTTTGGGCCTGGACACGTCCCAATATGGACGCAGGGAAGGGAATCGAAGGGAAGAAGGAAATCGGGCGGAAAAATAGAATTTTTTGATTTTTATATTTATTTATTAAAAGATTTGCAAAAGTAGATTTTTGTTTGAAAAAATTGCAAAAATAGACTCCCACCGCCCTCTGAAAGGGCAATTTTTAAAAATCGTCTTTCCAGACGGCGATTTGATGACGTGGCCGACGGCCGGCCGTCAACTATTTTGCAGGCAGCCCCTTGCCGCCCTCTAAGAGGGCGGTTTTTGGGAGGCCGGAGGCCGCCTGCAAAATACGCCCAAAAACCGCCCTTTGCGATGGCGGTTTTTGGGCGCCCGGGGGCCGCCTGCAAAATCCCAAAAACCACCCATTTCCAGGGCGGTTTTTTACAGGCGGCCCCCTTGCCGCCCTCTGGGAGAGCGGTTTTTAGCCTCCCAGGTATAAAACCCCCTCCCAGACTCAAAAAAAATATCATAAAATTCACTCAAATTAGGAAAAAAAACAGGAGAGAGCTAAGAGCGAGGCTGAACGAAAGCAGCGAAGCTCTGCCCGTTTGCTGATTTGCCTGTAGGTAAAATCCATTGTTCCTTTGCAATTTCTATTTGTATGTAAGAATTGATGTCGTAATGTACTAGTTACGTATATAGTACTATATAGATCTGTAGGTTCTTAGTTAATCTGTTAGATGATTTACTTTTTGTACAGATGATACTTATAAAATCTGGAATACACGGTTTTAGATGTTAGGAGGATGTTGGTACCTAGTTTAACTGTATTTTTCATCAACAGTATGTTCAAATAAAGTGATATTTCAGTTATTTCACGGGCAAGGGAATGTGAGATATGGTCCCAGACGGTGTAGATCTGTCGAAGTTTAGTTCAACGGCTAAGGGTATTGATAGGCCAGCTGAGAGAAGTTTTGAGTCAGTATACAACTGGTTGATGCGAGGGTTTCGACTGGACCCCCCCAGCTCAACATAATAACCTTGTATGTAGTAGTCAGTCGTGCAGCTGAAGGTTTTTTTTGGGAACTGATGCCGGTGGATTGCACTGCCACTTGGAGATGGTATGTGAAGAATGCATTCTAACGTGGCTGGCCACTGGGCATACTTGTGTCCATATATGAGAAAGATAACACCGCTGGTGCAATGCCCGTACAAGATGATGAGGGTCTAAGTATAGCGAGAGGTGATAGCGAAACAATGGAAGAAAATGAAGGAGGGAATGAAGAAGATAGACATGCAACAGGTGTGGCAGATGAGGGAGAACAAATCGACACGATCGTCCAACAAATGGATAGGGAAGATTCTGAAAATGAGCATGCAGGGCATGATGATTCGTCTGATGAGGACAACGTGATGCCTACAGAATGGAGTAACGAGGACTTCTCTGCGCTTGCTATCTCCGAGCGGCATCATGTGCCATGGGAGTATAAGCAGAATGAGCTCATTCAGGGGGCTAAGTACTCATATGTAGAAGATTTAAAGGAGGCAGTCAAACAATGGGCGGTGTCACTTCAGAGGGAGTTCTCGGTCGTGAAGTCAAACAAATCAGTGTATGAAGTGAAGTGCATGTAGGATGGGTGTCCATGGCGGGTGCACGCATTCAAGGGTAAATGGAAAGATTATTGGCAAGTTTCAATCGTGACGAGCATGTCATGTTACTTATCAGGTGTTGAAAATATCATGATAATTTCATGACCTCTGCATTTGTTGCAACAGAGGATGTACTCCCATATTGTCAACAATTAGGGTACGAACCCAGGTCAATTGTTAGGTATATTGAAGAGAAATTCAAATATACAATTAACTATGATAAGGCTTAGAGGGCAAAACAGAAGGTTGTAGAGATAAGGTTTGGCACATTTGAAGCATCTTATGATAATTTGCCTCGTCTGTTAGGCTGTATTCTTCAGAAAAATCCGGAGACGTACTACGACTTGAAAGCCTTTCCATCAATTGAACATGGTAATAAAAGTGTGTTGCAACGAGTATTCTTTGCACTAGTTGCTTGCATTCAGGCATTTATCCATTGTCGTCCTATCCTCTGCATCGATGGGACATTTCTGACTGAAAAATATAGAGGACAGATATTAACAGCAATTGAAGTTGATGGAAACAACCAAGTTCTACCGGTGGCTTTTGCTTTTGTTGAGAGTGAGAACACTGATAGCTGGTATTGGTTCCTAGAAAGGGTGAAGACAGCAGTTGTACGGATGAGACCAGACGTATGCCTCATTACATGACCGTCACGCCGGCTTGCTGCGTGCAATTGAGGAATTGAGATATGGATGTGTTGAGAAGGGATATCCACCAAGGTGGTCTGATGTCCAAAGCAAATGGTGCATGCGTCATATGGGTGCTAATTTCTACAGACAGTTTAGAAATAAGCACCTTACGGATCTTTTCAAGAGGCTTTGCGCCCAGAATCAAGAGAAGAAGTTCAAGGAGCTTTGGAGGAGGTTGGATGAGCTGACTTCTAAACAAACAGATGAGTAGTCCAGGAGAGCTACCATTGGAGGGGACGAGGCTCCGGAAGCTCTTGGACCTCTATTAAGCGATGGACCTCGTATGAGAAGAAGGCATGCATCCTCAATTAGAAAATTTTCAGAGTGGATTGAGAATGAGCCAAAGGAGAAATGGGCATGTTGTATGACAAGGATGGTTCTCGATTTGGCATAATGACCACAAATTTGGCAGAGGTCTATAACTGGGTGATGCGTGGTGTTCGAGGGCTTCCACTTGTTGGAATAGTTGAATTTATCTTACATAGGACATGCAAGTACTTTAGAGATCGGTTCAGAGTAACTGGCCCCTCAATGACGGATAATAATCTTTTCTTTGGAACACTGTCACTAAGTACCTGCAAGATAAAGTAATAAGGTCCGAAGACTCGTGCTCTACTCAAGGCACACAAGAGCACAGATTTGAAATATTGTGTGTCGACAGGGCATGCGCGGAATCTACCGCAAAGAGTTGTACAGGAGTGTGTGCTCAAAGAAGACGGGACCTGCAAGTGGCTCGTGCGAAAACCTACTCTGCTCCACAAGCCATGTTCCATGTGATTGCCGCGAGCGGTGAGTGTGAATCGAAGCACGTTATTTTGTCTCAAGCTTATTTCAGAAAAGAAGCAATCTATAATACTGGAGTGGAGAGATTACGGTTTCGGGTATAGCGGGGACATTTACTACGGAGAATCCTCAAACTATCTACTTCCTGACCCACAAAATTAAGGGATAAAGCAGGTGCCGCAAGACAAGACGCATCCATAATGACATGGATGAGTCAGAAACCGGTGGAAGACTTAAACGTTGTTCAAAGTATGACCAAACAGGTCATACATATAAGAAATGTCCAAAGGATGCAGCCGGTCCAAGTGCGATCTTTGTTTAGTAGTACCACTCTTTAATGTACTCTAATGCACTCTCTGCAAATAGGGTATATATCGTAGGGACAGGCAGCCAGCGCTCAGTGGTATCCCCGACTGCAGCAGTACGTGGAGGACTGGTTGTTGGCGACGAAGGATGTCATCGAGGAGATACGTGCACACACTGAGGAGCATTACCTAGCATATCTCAGGTGGTACCAGCCCCGGACCCGTATACGCGTAACGTTCACCCCAGGTGATCCACAGCCACACGTCGCCGCTACGACGGACACGTATCCTACACACCATGACCAGGACTACTTTCGCGCGGTAAGTCACATTATCTTTGCACTTTGCCATTCCCTTTGTAGGTAGCCACGGTTCTAACACATAATCAAGTCATATTTTAAATAGGCCGACGCAGCGCGACAAATTCAGGGTGATGTAAACGCGGCGTTCGGACGTTTGGACACTGGGATCGTGCTGACTGCGGACGAGCAGAGGACGACCTTCGGGAGGATTCGTTAGGCGTTGCACACAGTGCTTCGTGCGCTCACTTGTCGTGCGGCTGACGCGGTACCTCCCGTCTATATACAGCGGCAGCATCAGCCACGGCCAGCAGGAACAGGAGGACGAGCAGGAGTGCGCCCGCAGGGTTCTAGTCAGCCATCTGGCTCCTCCAGAGGTAAATTTCTACTAACCTTCCGTTCATAACACGTTTCCTTGTACGACATGCACCGTTGTACATCAATATGCTTCCTGCAGCTTTCGCTACATCCGTACCTACATCCCTCTGGAGCTAGCACGTCGACGCATGGAGTGTACCACACACGACCACACGCGCAGCTCGCATGACAAGTGCCCCGGTGCCACCACAGGAGTCCTTCAGGTTATATCAAAGTTTACTTTGTCTTGCAAAATTTTGATTTGCAATAATCAATAATTTGGTGTACATTGTTCCACTCTACAGTGCCTGCGATGTTTGCTGGCGCTGGCTCCTCCACCTAGGGCGCACGCGGCAGCGGTTGGGCACCGGGTCCTTTCGAGGGGGACGACTTGAAGGACGAGGGCGAGGAGATTCAGGAGATACTACCTGCCTCGCAGCTCGAAGGAGCTCCTCCACCACACGACACTAGGACCACCGGTTGCCACACCCCTGCAGACGACCCGCGCTGGCCGTGCCGTACCACCAGACCGGTTGACGTACTCCCAGGGGCAGGGTGCGAGCGCAGGGGTCGGAAGTCAAAGAGAGCTAGAGCGGTCAGGGCCTGTAGTACTTTGTGTCCGTAACAGTTTGTCTGTTGTGTATCATGTTTTATTAATTCTACGTTTCCTGAAGATACCACTTTACTTCGTTTACGCTCATCGATCAAACGACATATTCCTCACGATCTACGTTTCTGACGAACCTGATCAAAAATATGAATTTTCGAGTGTCAACTTCATGACGAAAGTACATTCCGAGCGGTGACAACCGAACACACGTTAACTACCATACAAACCTACTGATATCCAACTAACGATGCAACTACTGTGTGAGGACGACGTGGCGACGGTGCCCGCCCAAGGAGTAGTGACGACAGCCGGTACTCATCGGTCTCCTCCCAGCCCATCCTCCCTCTCCCTCTTTCTCTCTGTCTCCAGAAATATGCCTGTCCGGACGTCCGGACAGGGTCCGGACTATATTAATGCTAAATACCGCCTTGTAGGAGGGCGGCAAGGCCAAAAACCGCCCTCCCAGAGGGCGGCAAGGGGGCCGCCTGTAAAATGACCGGCCCCCGGGCGCATTTTGCAGGCGGCCCCCTTGCCGTCCTCTGAGAGGGCGGTTTTTGGGAGGCCGGAGGGCCGTCTGTAAAATGCCCGGCCCCCGGGCGCATTTTGCATGCGGCCCCCTTGCCGCCCTCTGAGAGGGCGGTTTTTGGGAGGCCGGGGGCCGTCTGCAAAATGGCTGACGGCTGTCGGCCGGGGGTCCGACGGCCGTTAGCCACGTCATCAAATCGCCGTCTGAAAGGGCGATTTTTAAAAATCGCCCTTCCAGAGGGCGGTGAGAGTCTATTTTTGCAATTTTTTCAAACAAAAATCTACTTTTGTAAATCTTTTAATAAATAAATATAAAAATCAAAAAAATTCCAGAAAAATACGTGCGCGCAGGAAGCTAGCCAAGGCTGTAAAAGGATTAGCAAGATATGGTGTGCTTGGGTAGGACTAAGATGGGTTTAGATGGGTGTAACACTTATGAGCAATCTGACTTCGCCGTTATCAAATTCTCTTATACATATGAGGAAGGAAGTGGTCTTCTGACGATGAGGACCTTCCCATCTGTGCTGAATCTTTCTTTATAATTGATGATGCTGGACATCATGCAAAGAGAAGGAAGAAGTTATTTTCAGATCAGGAAGCATCTTCATAAGAGCCGAATGGACAGAGCAGCTCAGCCCATGCCCATGACAATAGGCAAATTATCATGACAGGTACCTCGCACAATCTTCTAGTTGGCCTCTTATCCAACAAATCTATGAGGAGAGAATTGAGGAAGCAGAAGCGCCTTGCTTGTGAGAAAGTTCGTTATATTTGTGGGCAACCGATGCTTCCTGAAAAGGATATTGCTACCTTGCTGAACTGCAGGATAGGAAATCTAGCTTGCAGCAATAGAAACTTGAGTAGGGTAAGTTATTTCAAACATTCTTTGTCTTTTTTTCTTTGTATTTCTTGAAGATAGCACACAGGATACGCTTACTATGTTTCACAGATAAATAAATTAAAATAAACCTAAAAATTTAGGTCTTTGACAAATTATTGTTCATTAGTTACACTAACTTTCGTCACTGTTGTAATGTAACTAAGTTTAATTCTCATCAACAAGAGATTCCAAACCAAATAATGCAAAGTTCTTACAAAATTGTTGGTTGAATTTGTTTCAAACAAAACGGAGACAGTATATAATGCTTGAGAACTGTTTAACTGGACTTCATTTCCCTGCAGAACATATAAAGAACTCTGACGTAGCTTCAGATGCGGGCAGAATTCACATTTGTTTGGAATGAAATGCATGGTTAGAGTTAACATCCTTGGCAATACTGTTAGAGATGCTGACAGTGTAGTTTGCTTCGGCGTAGTCGGTATATGCCTGCTTGTAATTGTGTTGTACCTGTGTTAGCTTGTCTGTCCTCCAAATACAATGACAGCCAGTAGTTGTAATGTAACTCTAGGAAAACTGTATAAAGACTGGGCCTTGTAACCGTATATGTAGCGCCTTTCATGCTGTGTTAAAATAAGTTTATGTTTACCTCAGTACAATATTTTTGAACAATGATTTTGGATTTGTGGTGGATGCTGTCAAATGATCGCGATGATTAAAATCGTTTTCACTCATTGCAACGCACGGGCATTTTGCTAGTGTGTTGTGTGTGTACGCTAGTTTCCAATCATCTGAAAACTAGCAAAATTTCAGTCGATTTTTCTAACCGTCCATCTACCTTTAAGATTTGTGCACAGGTCGGGCGGCAAAGACATGGGCATATGTTTCTTTTCAGACCCAAATGGTGTTTGAATCCGAATCCATTCGGGACATTAGGACACAAAGACATGGGCATGTTCAAATTTTGGATGACTCAATTACATGCCACTTTAAAGAATCGAGCCTTATCCTCCTCCCTAACGAGACATAACTTGGCTAGAGTCATGTTTTTTTTTCCTCCTCTCCAGTGATATGCCAGTAGTTCTACCTCTTCACACCTTCTTCTCAGATCTGACCGCCTTTGAGCTCTGCCTAGTTATAAGTGCATTTGGAGCAGAACATTTCGGATATTCAATTGCAAAGTTTCTAATCTTGAGTAGAAACTTTTAGATATTGTGTTGAAATTTCATGATTTTGAATAGAAAGTTTTTTTAGTTTTATTTAATTCATTGAAATTTTCTAGTACAATTTTTCTATATATATAAAATTAAAAGTACATGCATGCCGCGCATGGTTCGAGGGGTCTAATGGGCGAGCGTTCGTGAGTCTGGGCCACGCGCAAACGCTTCAGCCCGTCCCACATGCGTTAAAAAACCTTTATACATATAAATTTTATACATATAAACTTTACACATACAAACTTTTAATACGTAAACATTATATGTAGAAGACTTTAATCCCAAATCAAATCAGAATCTAAAATCGGACATATAAACTATATATATAGAAACTTTATACATAGAAAATATTGTATATATAAATGAAAAAAGTTTATTTGTATAAAATTTCTATGCTGGAACTCTAATTCCGAATTCGAATCGAACGTGTAAACTTTCATGTATAAACTTTCTATGTATAAAATTTCTATAAAAGAAGATGGTGTTAAAAATAGAAGGTTGAAGAGGGTGTTCGCGTGGACGTCAATATTACTTAAATAGCCTTTTCGTGTATGGTTTGGGTTTTTGGTTCAAAACCGAATCCAAATCACAAGGCAGTGATCGGAGCGACCATGTGACGACAGCCAGTATGTTTTCGTGAATTAAAGCGTCTCCCGGCCAACCACACCATGGGAAAAAAAAAACCCGGGCCATCAAGGCCTCAACAAGGAAAAAACTGGGTTGTTTTTTTCTTTAAGTACGGATAAAACCGGCCGCTACGACTACCAAAGTACCAATCGAATATATGGCCGCACTCCGACCCTTCAATCCAAGCGAATCTCTCGGCAACTAATCCGCCTCCCATAGAGAACAAGAGATCGATCTTAAGTAGTTGACGCCTCCATTGATCGATCGCGGCGACTGCACCGATCGACGAGCGGAGGACATGGCAGCGGCGGCGCTCCCCGAAGACGTGCTCGCCGACGTCCTCCGCCGCCTCGAGCCGCGCCCGCTCGCGGCGTCCCGCTGCGTCTGCAAGGCCTGGCGCGCCCTCATCGACTCCCGCCGGAGCAAGCTGTGCGTGGGCCTCCTCCCGCGGTCGCTCGCCGGGATCTACATCGGCCAGGCCACCGCCTCCTCCAACCTCCCGGGATTCTTCGCCCACCGCACCTCCTCGGTCTCGGGCACCCTCCACTTCCTGCCCAGCTCCACCGCCACCGCCGGCGACAAACCACCACCCCGCCGCTACGAGATCCAGGACCACTGCAACGGCCTCCTCCTGCTCGACAACCGCGTCGTCGTCAACCCGGCCACGCGGTGGTGGTCATCTCCACTGCCTCCGCGCCCGCCGCCGCGGATGGGCGCCAGCACCTTCGGCGCCGAATTCCTCGTGTACGACCCCGCCGTCTCCTCCCGCTACGAGGTATTCTCCATCCCCTGCTTCCGTCGCAACTGCAGCGCGTGTTACTGCTGCCCCTCTGACAACAAGTCGGGTGATGAACCCGTCCTCATGAACGAGTTATCCGAGTGGCCGCCATTGTTGCACACCCTAGATGTGTACTCGTCAAGCACAGGGCGATGGGAGGAGAGGACGTTTCATCGCCAAGGGGAAGCTGCAGGGACAATCGCTGACATGAGATTCGATCTGTCAGGTCACAAGTGCAAAGCCGTCTATTGGCAAGGAGCACTCTACGTGCACTACAAAACATATTTTATCATGAGGTAATTAGCTACACTCTCCTTAACCATTTACATAATCCATTCTCTATAAACGTATATTTGACCATTTATCTTATTAAAAAATTATTTATTTTTTTATTTGTTTTATCATTAAAGGTATGTTAAGCATAACTTTTTTTTCATATTTACACAAAAGATTTCAAATAAGACAAATAATCAAACATATATCTAAAAGTCAATGACGTCAAATATAAAAAACTAGAGTACTCAATTTTGTGTGATTTGTTGATATCGTATTTATCGATTATTTGATTCCATAGGATATCCTTGTCAGATGGTAAATACCAAGTGATTAAAATGCCAATGGTTAGGGTGGTGAATGATTACCCACATTTTTGTCTAGGAAGGTCAGAAAAGGGTGTGTACCTTGCATTAGTTATACAGTCACGCTTGCTTCAAGTTTGGGTTCTTAACAAATCATATGACAAAATGGAGTGGGTGCTGAAACATGACAAGGACCTCAATCTTGGGTTACCTCGACAAACTCACCGCCGATGGATCTTGCAAGATCTTGACAAGGATCTTAGGTATCGCGAAGAACCGAACGAAGAGAATTTTCAATGGAGCTCTGACGATGACAACAATGATATCAAGAGAGTCCACATGTTCTATCGTAATAGATATCATGGAAACATGGATGTCCTCGGATTTCATCCATACAAGGAGATTGTTTTCTTATGTGAAGCGATGCAGACAGGGCTAGCCTATCATTTAAATACCTCAAAGATCGACATCTTGGGCAATTTACATCTAGTCAGCAGTTGCGACAAAGTTTTATCTAATACAAGGTTCACAGGTGTGTCTCTTCCATATACACCCTGCTGGATGTGATAGTATTTGAGGAAGAACAAATTCCAAACTTTTATCTAATAAAAGGTTCACAGGTGTGTCTCTTCCATATACACCCTGCTGGATGTGATAGTATTTGAGGAAGAACAAATTCCAAAAGCCGCATTGACTGTGCTGCAGAATATAATGAAAGATGGTAACAAGGGAGCGCTAGCAGGATATTGTCAAATGGAACCATATGGTGTTCTGGCGAAGATAACCGTCTGTTTGCAGGATGATTGAGCTGCGGCGGAACAAAAAGCCTGGTCACGTTCTTTTTTATATAAAAAATTTGTTTGCTACTATCAAATATTTGTTCAAGCTGTCTTAATTTAGTCCTGTTTCTTCTTTCTGTTTCTTGTCGCTAATACTATCAGCATTTTTCTGTTTGTTGTTGCTAATACTATCAGCATTTTAGGAGTATATAGTTTGCCACGACAAATCCTTGTGTTTTTCTTTATCCCTAATGGGTGATTTTTAGGAGTGTCATGTTTTGCTTATATGTAGAAATTTTTATTTTTTTCTGGGTAATTTATATCATGTTTTGCATGTAATATGTCCAGGAAATGATGATTTCACAAGACCAACTCACTGTCTTACACAACTCATAAGGATTTGGCAACGATGAGTCGATGCCAATGTATGAGAGATAAGGAAATAGCTACTCCTTTATATTTTTTCATGGTGGAGATGCAATCTGTAGAGATGAAGAAGGTATAGTAGTTACGAAGTAGAACTGTTTTTTGCCGGCCGGTCGACTCGTTTCCTGCCATCAGTTCGATTCTGTTTGGTACCACTTACCAGTTTAAAGTAAATGATGCTTCCATCCGGTAAAGCAAGACTAGAGTTAACAATTAAAATGGCGACGCATAGACGGGAATAGGAACAGTAAAGAGGAACGTCCATCACAGCCTCACAGGCCACTATAAAGTGTAAACATAGCTTCTTCCCTACATTTCTACTCTCTGATTCTCTGACAACGAGAAGGGATTTTTCTTTTAACTAACTATAAAGAGATTTAGGTACTATTTGATTTAGATTATTAAACAGATTATTACCGCGGATTATCTACTTCATCATAGGAATAAATTAAATATTTTGTAAAATAAACTTAACAAATAACTTAAAACAAGTGGTCTGAGAAAATATATTTATCGAAGCGTGGAGCAAATAATATATTTTAATAATCCGATAAATAAGCTGAAATGAACATGAATAAGCTGAAAAGAACATGGCCTCCTGAATACTCAACTGGGCTTGCGGTGTTCCGTGAGTGGACGTGCCTACATTCACAACACGTAGCAACGGGGCTGAAGAAAGTAGCACTTAGCAAGATAGCAACAAAACAAACTGCCTCTTCTGACAATCTGAATTTCTTAGGATAAAAGATACAAGTTCTCTTCTAGAGTTACCACGAAGAAGTCTCTGTACAGGCGAAGCCAGGAGATGCCTGGATTAGCATCACGCAGCAATATATGTTCTAGAACTGTAGGTACAAACGTATTTCAAGAACAAGAAGAAAGCTAGCGTTCAGCAAAATTGACAAAACAATATCAGCTGGATGAAAAACAGGGGATGATCATTCAATGCACTCATTCTAATCCAGAAACAGACTGGAGCACAAGTAACTAGGGTGGTTATGGCTTACAAATTCTACTAGAGTATCAAAACAATCAGTGTTCAGTTACAAAAGTGTGATGCCCAAGGCAAACACGTCTCACCCTGCAAGCATAAAACCCCAAAAGAAAAAAGACTGTAGCAGAAACGCATGGTACTATACCCAACAAACATTGGAGATTATATACTCGCACAACATTGAGCTCAGAAGAAAATGATGATATATCTTCTAGCACTTTAGTAGAGACTAAAGAATGAGATGTATATTGGAGGCAGAGTAACATGAATAAAGGGTGTGTGCTAAGCAAGCCAAGAATGTGGATTCTATATGGCCAAGAATAACCAGAAAATCAGGGAACCAACCAACACCCTTACATGGAGAGAGGCAACAATAATCTTCGCTCTCTTTTCTTAGCAAGCTTTCTCTGCCTCAAAATATAAAGGCCAGCAGGAAGAAGAATACCAAGTGAGATAATAACAGCGGACAGCCAGAAGTGCCTGAAGTACAATGTCATGTACGAGGATATTATCAGAAAGCAACACAGCAAGCCCCATGAGACTGCTCCAATTATGTCGCGCCTGCAGGACATAGAAGCAGAGCCTGTTCAGATCATTGAGGCGGTAGTGCAGTTGTATCTGATAGAGGAGCGGCTCACAGGGAAGAAATCCTTTTCGATGAGTACAAGAAAATATTTCGTATTGCACAGTTTGATGATACATCGAGAGAACTATTAGTTTCTGAATTGACATTTAAACCAATTATAACAAGATAAAGTGGTCTGCTCGCAAATTTTGGGGTTCCTATTCAAGAAACAGCAACCAAACTTAGCACAGCACACAACGCATTCTCAGAACCCTACTACTGGTGAGTGTGACCACCACTCATCAGAAACCAAGTAAAGAAACAGACTCGGCAATGGCAAGGCCTGATTGAGCCTAAATACATTAGCACGGGGTCCCTTCAAAAGGCACCAAAATTTGGTATCTGGGATGCCAAACATTGGCGCCTCACAGCTTCGCAAGTTATAATTATCAATACCCCTGGTACCTTGAACAAGGATGGTAAAACAACTCCACTAACAAATTATTTTCGCTCCCACAAGCAAAAAATCAAATCCAGGTGAAAGGAACCTCAATTTATCTTAGAACGAACCACTAGAGTAGACGATGCTTTAGCAACTGCTGCAAACTTCCTTCGGTACTAATGTTGAATCCAAATTTACAGAACAGCAATGCCTCTGCTCGCATAAGAGTCAGGTTACAAGTAAGGAGTAAATCGCATTACCGATCAAGAATTCAAGACCACTACTTAATGCAACTTCGAACCAAACCCTAGCTAGAGACATGCCTACGCGGGAGCCCGAGATCTGATTTATGTCAATTACCACAGATAAACTAATGGCCTAATTGCGGTTGAGTTTTGCAGAAAATGGAGAGTGCGGGGGATCTTACTTGTGCTGGGATCGGATCTGGTAGTCGCGCAGCTGCTCCACCAGCTTCGACCGGGTTATCATCGCAGATACCCCAGCCGCGGCGGCCGACGCCGACGCCGACGCCTTCGCCACCGCACCCGCGGCCGCCGCCTGCTCCTCCTACTGCGCCGGCAACTCCGCTTCCTCTAGTTGCTCCCGGATCTCCGGGTGATCGGCGCGCCGGAGATTGGCCCGATTTGGGCTTGGAATTGGAATCTGCCACGCCGCGGTGGGTCGGGGGTAGACGGGGAAAAAGTCGTTCAGGCCGCAGACGACTACGAGGGAGATAGCGAAAAAGGAAAAATAAAAGGGAAGAAAAAAAAAACAACAGATCGAACTGTACTCCTATATTGTGTGCTTGTATACCCCGATCAAAATCGAAAAGCAGACATACTCCCTCAAAACTTTTCAAAAAATTTTTATACTTTATATACTTATATTTCTATATTTATACTACTTAAAAAGAATGTAGTGGTCGTCTCAAAAAAAGGTTAAATCCTTGCCAACACTTCCCGTGGCCGTATTTCAACCCCGTCGCACAAGCATTCTGCTTCCCCCAGTTTGTGTTCGATACCGCGTTTGCTCGAGACAACGGGATCGATTTCTTGTGTGGTTTGCTGGTTGAGGAGCTAAGAGGGAAGAGCTATGAGCCGTACGCGTACAAGTGGGACATGACACACACTACCAAGGAGCTTCAGGATGGGTATACTCATCTCGAGAATGGCAAGATCTGTGCGGACGTGGTGTCCATTGCTGGGAGGATTGTTGCCCGAAGAGCATTTGGAAAGCTCGTTTTTATGACAGTAAGAGACGACACTGGGACTATTCAAGTTAGTTCTTTCAAATGAGTTAACTGCCTGGTTTTGCCAATCGAACATAGGGGTGTCAATCAGATATATATTATCAAAATGTTCTATTACCAAATTTTATAATTGTAGTTGTGGTTTTTTCATTCCAATAGTGATTATCTTTTGTAGATTCCAATAACTTGAGGTCCCTTTGGTATTGCGGTCGATTATGATAATCTCATTTGGGGCAACTGCTTTTAGACATTTCAGTGTTTGGCAAACTGTCTTTTTTTTAAGTCTATGTTACAAACAATAATATTACCATATTCCAAAAATATAAAATGATTGGGAGAGATATGGCTGTTGAATAACATTATTTTCTCTAATCTTAATTTGATCTATAGAACAAACAATAACACTTTGTATTTTCGCTGCAACTTAAGAAATAAGTATAGTGCAGAATAGCACAGGAACCACAAACTGAGCATACATGTATGGATGTGTGTATGGTTTTAATTGTTTGACAAATCAAACAATAGTTTGAACCATGAAACATTTTTTTGACCTCGTGAACCCTGAAAAACTGTTATATCACGATGGTTTATCGAGCTGATGTTCAGGATATTTGTACGTCTGAATGTGACAATCTGTATTTGATTCCGAGCATTTTCAATTTCAGCTTAGGATATATGTATGTGAATGTTGTTGACCAATTACCAGTTTACCATGATCCAGTTCAAGTCTATCCTTACAGTTTGAATTGGTTTGAATTTGCCTGGTAGGTCAACTTTTAATATTGGGCTTAGCACTCTTAATCATATATGTAAATTCATTAAGTGATCTTCAATAATTTTGCTGCTACGTGTGGGAATTTGTTGTATGTATGTGAATACGTTGCTTGGCAGTGTTACATTTTCAAGCAATTTTATATACAAGCTGAGCAAGGCACCAAACTCATTAGGCAAGGCTGTCTTGATCTCTCACACCCCGATCTGGTACCGTTATATAACGGCACCAAGTAGGACGTACCGCAAGAAAACAGCACGAACTGCCTGTCGGCGAAACGGGAATGAGGGTCCCACATTCTCCGGGGACGCGTGGATCTTCAGCCACATCAGCTCCTCCGGGGCCCATATTCTGCACAAGTGGCGGTCGGCTACTACTGGTTACCCCGTTAAGTGCCTGGGGCCTGGGCGCCGCCCGGGCCCGGGTGCACCATCCCCGAGTGCCGCCCCCGGGCCCGAGACCCACAGTCTCGGTGCCTCGTGCGCGCGGAGGGCTCGATGAGCTCTCTGCCCTGGGCACGAGGCCGGCTTGAGCGGATCAGCTCCCCAACTACCCACATTAATGGTGAGGCGACGGTGCGCCTCCCACCTGTCTCCCGGTCGGACATGCGTGCACCGTCATGATGACCCCCTGTCGGCCTGCTCCCAATGTAGTCAGAGGGCTTCGGTTTTTCACGGCCTGGCAGCGACGGCGTGCGCCGTCATAGCTGCCAAGGGAGGCGACGACCAGACATGCCGAGCCAACAGCATCTTCACGGTCTAGCCGCCCGCAGCTGCCGAGGGAGGCGACGGCTCAGCAGACGGCGGGGCGCGGACATGCACGATAAGACGTAACATACCTAAAATCTCTCTCCATGTACTGGGCACTGTGGACTCCCCTTGATCGATAAAAGGAGGATCCGAGCCTACAGCAAGGGGACTTCTTCTGGTCTTGACAGCTTCTAGAGGTCTTGGTCTTTAGCCACAACTTGAGTTAGGCTTCTTCTTCTTCAAGTCCGAGCTTCTGAGTCTAGGAGGAGCCCGGCTTCCGGTAGAGCTTCCCAGGCAGAAGGACTCCTTGTAAGAGCAACCCACATTCATCTCCCACATAGCAAACACACACAGGAGTAGGGTATTACGCCTCCGCGCAGCCCGAACCTGTCTACCTCCTCCTGTCTCCCTTGCGTGCCACTCTCTCCGACGCCGCAAACCGTCCTGTGAACAACTCCCCTGGCCGAACTCAAAAGGGGGGTCTCCAGACTCCCTGCGGTTGGAGTTTTCTCCTCCGACACTGCCTTTCCGCGAAACCGCGATACCGATACCAGTCCCAGAACGCTGGTATCCACATAAATCAGATATGCATCATAGCAAACCTTAAATAAAAAAATTAAACATATACCTTAACTTACATTACAGCTTCGGGGCAAGCCGAAGACAGCAAAGAACAGCACAGAGGCAGCGGCTGCAGCGGAACAACGAACTAAGTCTCAACACACAGGCAACGGCTGAAAACTAGGACGAAACCCTAATCTTCACTTCACTACAACTCTAGCTTCAACTCCTAACGGAGAACTATATATAGAGTAAGGGTGAGTATTTACATACTCAGCAAGTCAGGAGAACATAGGTAGTTGTTGCAGGCTTCAAAGAGAGGCTAGATATTTTGTAAATCAGTTTTATTTGAATTATTTTTAGAATCTGAGTATGTGCTTCTCAACAATCGGGACGAGGTGGGTCTCGTCCGATCGGAGTGAAAATGTTTCAATCTTTATTTTCTCCGGTTTTCACAATATCAGGATTAACAATCAATCAGCTTCCCGAGCCAAAACATTTTCTCCAGACTTCCCGAGTCCTACTGTCCTTGATAGCCAAGCCGACATCATCAGACAACTCGCGTCCTCGACGGCACATCCTTCTCACAGTTCCTAAAACCACACACATATTTTCAAACAGGGTAAAACAAAACTACGCTAAGGAATCACCACATATCGGCCCATGACTGTGGGCACGGTTGTTCAAACAGTTTAAACCTCTGTAGAGGGGGTATACTTTACCCACACGACGCGACTCACTCTAGCTACTAGCTCACACTGATCAGGCACGATTGGTGTCCTAGAGGTTTTCGCAACAAGGCATTTTTCGAGTCCTCTTAGGTTACCCCATGTCAACTGGAGGGGTCCACGACCAACCATAGGGTAGGTCCCAGACCATAATGTGCCAGGAACCTATGAGGCCTTCCCCGACGCCCTCCCAACGATCCATAGTCCAATGACACGCAAGGCGTCCCTGGGTGACTAATTACTCAGCCAGGGGCTTCCTATTCACCCATGTGGTTGTACTGTCATATGTTCAGATGAAATTCCAAAGGAATTGGTCCTTAAAGCGACCACACAGGCATCACATACCGAACTGGCCTTGTGTCGCGAGTCTCCATTTTTAAAACTTGTTTTTCTTTCACAAGGCACCGACCCAGGTGTCGGGTTTTTCAAACATTTCATAAAACTACATTTTACCCAAGAGGCTTCTCAACTTTAGGTTTAAAGGGGCGGCCGTCAGTATTCGCACAATAGTGCATGAATACCGAGGTGCGACAGCGATGGTTACAAAGAAACAGGATATTGCAATCATCAAGTATTTAAATGCAGCAAGTTTAGGAAAGTCTGCTGATCTCGTAGACGAGGCCGAACAAATCAGTGCACGCCTATCAATGCAATTTCGCAAATAAAATAATTTAATTTCAATTATAGGCTCGATTGATCAAAGGTGACTTGCCTTACTCTAGGTCTTCACGAGTCTTCGAGAAATCGCCGTGAAATCCACTCTGAAACGATATTCCGATGGCTAATTACTATGCGCAAATACTCAAAATCTACATAAAGACCAAGAAAGAGACCCTATTTAGTACTACTAATAGTGTCATTAAATAGATCTTAATTTTAGAAAATTACTAGAGTTGGAACGGAGTCAATTGGAGTTACAGATCAAAAGATATCAATTTCCGAAGATTAATTGATTTTCTGGAGTGGGGAAAATGAATTATTTGGAATTTTGGGTGGGAATATTCTCTGTAAAATATCACTGTGCCACTGGCAGTGGGGCCGCTGACAACCCAGGCCCATAGGACAGTGAATAGAGAGAGAGCTAGGGTGAAGACACTGACTGATGGGGTCCGCTTGCAAGAGAGAGGGAGTTGGTGGGCTGCTGGGGGAAGGGGCCCAGTTGCTAGCCGCACAGGGGGAATGTCCTCCCTGTGGGCTGACCGTGGACCTGACCGGACGGGCCCACACGGCAGCCACACGAAAGGAGAGGTCCTTGGTGACTGGGGCCCGTGAACCAGAGAGGAAGTGGAGCACGGTGAACACGACAGGGGATGGCCCATTGGTCGGCGGTCCATGGTCCATGGACCGGGCCGGGTCCAACAAGGCATGAAGGGAGAGAGGAAGTGGAATGGGTGCACGGGTGGTCCGTGATGGACCGTGGGAGAAAGGGCCCACAGGTCACACCCTAAATTTTTCCCTTAAGGAGACCACACAAAATATACCCGAGAAAATGTCCTAAGAAAAATAAATTAAAATGGACAAATGAATTAATTAAATATGAAAAATACAAAATAATAAATTATCATGGCTATGAATAATTTTCTTTTATTCCTCTTGCCAAAATATATTAATAGGATTTTTATTGGAATTTTAAGAGCACTGGAAGTATTTTTAATAAATTAAAAACCATTATTGGAATTAAATTGCACTGGAAAAACCTTTTTCTTTTCTTTTCTTTCTCTTTTTCTTTTTCCTTTTCGTTTTCCACCTGCTAGGCCGCCGGCCCAGCACTGTGCCGGCCTCCGTGCGCGGTCCGCGCAGGCGCGCTGCCCGTAGGGCCCACCTATCGGCCGCCTGCCTAGCTCTCTCTCTCATTGTGCCGTGGGGCCCGCCCGTCAGACCCCGCCTGCCCCGCTCGCTCGCCCTCCCGCTAACTCTCGCTCGCCGCCGGGCCCGCCTGTCAGCATCTTCGTCCTCCTCCGTCCGGATCGAGCGGAGGGGAAATTTCCCCTCCGCCGTTCGATCAGCGCCTCCCCCCGTCTCCCCGCGCGCTCGCCCTCAGTTCAAACGGCGGTGGACTGGGTCCTCGCCCATTCCCCCACGATCTCCGGCGCCCTCACCCAATCTTGCGCGAGAATCGCGCGCACGACACCGTGGCCGCCGCCCTCAAACCCGTGAGAAATGGTGCCGTTTTGGCCACCATCTCTCCCGCCCGAGCTCTTAAAAACCTTCGCCATCCTCTCCTCTTTCTTTCCCCTCAAACGTCGACGCTTCCCAAGCTCCCTAGCACCCCCCGCCGCGTGATCCAGAACCGCCGCCGCCCACGCTCCGCAATCTCCAGTCGTCTGCCGCTGCCGCCGTAGCCGCCGTCAGACCGTGCGTTCGCCACCACCAGCTCTGCCGCACTTGTGCGAAGCCAGGCCGCCACATTCGTGGGCCTTTACGCCGCCGGAGGTCCATTCTCGCTGTCGTCCTCCTCGGTAAGCCGTTCCGCCAGCTTTTGGCCGCGCCTCCCCGTCAATCCACTCGACCATTTCAGCCCTAATTCCTATCTACATCTTCGCCAGGACCCCCTCAACCTCGTCCGCGCCTCCATCGCCAAAGATCTTGGCCGGAACGCCGTCTTCGCCGTCGTCCCGTACCTCGGCTGCCGCCTACCGCCTCTGTTTACCGCCGTTCGCCGCATTTCGGTCGTCACAACCCCTGAGTGAGCACCCCCTCGTCCTCCTCGTTCCATCCCGTAGCTTGTCGCTGTTCTTCGGGGGCCGGATGGTCGCCGGTGGCGACCATCAGGCCGCTCGCCCTGCCGCGGCGTGGCCGCGCCGGCGGGGACGAGCCCCTTTTCGTTCTGAGGCCATCCGATCTGCCCCTGGGAAGATCTGGACCGGCCGCGTGGTGCCCCACAGGCGCCCGCTTTCCCGCCACGTCGGCACCACCCGGGCGCCAGGTCGGCTCATCGGCCCGCCGTTGCTGGCTCGCTGTCGCGTGCCAGCCACGTGGCCATCTCCCGCTGGGCCGCAGTGCACTCAGTCCACCGTGCGCCGCCCTCTCCTGTGTCACTGACCGGTGGGGCCCACCTGTCAGCGCTGGCTCCTAGGGTCCAGTGAGGCATTAATTCATTTAATTGCACGATAAATCGTTTAATAATTGATTTTACATTGGAAATCACAGTAAAACTTCAAAAGCTCATAACTAATTCATACGAACTTCGATTAAGTCCATTCAAATTTCATTAAATCCAAAAAAATACCAAGAATTCAGTAAAAATATTTTCAGCTTATGTTTGGCTACCTTATTGTACTTTTTTAATTGTTTGTGTATTGTCTGTTATAGAATCCGACGCAGTCGACCCTCCCGTTTACTACGAGGTCGTGGCCGAGTACGTCGAGCCGGAGCAAGGCAAGTCACACTGTAATCTTAATCATTTTGCACCTACTTTTTGCTCAAATACTTTGTTTATTTAAATAAATATGCACATTTTTATTATTTCGTGTGGTATGGATTATAACCTTTATATAGATAGGATTATGCCTTAGTATTTGAACCTTGTTCCTTGTCACCTGGGTAACAACATGATTAGAATACTATTCTTAGGATACTTAGCCATACTTTGAAACTATTAGTTTACCTGGGAATTAAATATTAACATTTACATTCTTGGTTCAACTCAATGTCAGAAAATAGAACTTTGAATATGTTAGTGTCAACATTTACTAAAATTTTGACCTAAATGGTGAACTGTGGGTGTATGGTTTTGTTGGTCACACCTATGGCAATTAAGGACCGGTTCACGGGAACTCCTTGGGCAATTAAATCATACTTTCCATAAGCCAGCGTGGGCAACGGCATAGGCTTGTAGCGTCCCTTCTCCCTCTCCTAGGCACCGATTGTGGGAATGGGCGTGATGGAGTTGGGTCGGCCCGGGGATGGGTTGATCAGCTTCTGGATCCATTATGGCGCAAGTGAGGTAGCCTGGCCGATATGGGGTGCCCTGTCGGCAAGTGCAACCTCACGTGGTGTGGATGGTTAGGGAGAGGTTGCGTGAACGGTCCTGTCACAGGTGACACGTTGGCGCACGGGAACGTGTGGGGCTGTATCTTATGGGTACAGTTGTACACCTCTGATCAGAGTTAATCTATTCGAATAGCCACGCCCGCGGATAAGGGCGATTGGTCAAGACTCACCGTGATTAGTCTCATTCTTACTTAATTAACTAGACTTGATAGAACTGGTATAGTTCAGATGGATGGTTGGGCCTGGTTAACGTGGTGTAACGTTGATCAGCGAAGGATTAATATTGATCACTTAATCAACCTTTTTACCATTTACGAACTACTACTGTTTACAACGGCTTTTATGCAAATAAACCTCCAGCCTATCCTTGCCCCCTTTGCATAGTGCATATTTGTGGGTGTGATTTGTTGAGTACTGTGGGTGGTACTCAGTCTTGCTCCTTTCCCCCCCTCCCCTCCCTCTCAGTGGTGGAGTACGTGTCTGATGAGGAGCAACTGGAGGAGTAGACTGGCTCCGCCATCAAAATGCCTGTGGATTGGAAGCTTTCGCTTGGCTAGCTGTATATAGGCTTTATTTATCTTTATCGCTGTATTTATATAAGATAATTTTATTCTGGTTGTAAGACGCACTCTGTATGGCAACTTGGTGTTGTGTACCCTGACTTTCCTGGACAAGGATTTTATATACATGAATGTTTAAAATTTCGGTGGTGAATTTCTTGGTCATTACACCACATGTCGGTGTCTATGGCACGATGGACCGAGCACGTGCACTGGGGAACGGGCGACTGACTCAGCACATGCGGGTTGGACACGCGGCGGCCATCTGGTGGCTCGGTGCGGCTCTCACGCGGTTGCACGGACACAAAGCGACGGGGAAAAAATCGAATGGCCAAGCGCGGTGCAAGGGGGCCACGTGGCAATGATCCACGGGGCACGGCGGCTTCGTGTTGTGCTAGGCCAAGGGAGGAAGAAGCTAGGCCAAAAAAGAAAAGGGTTGCGGCCCAAAGGAATAGTGGCATTTCACATTTTCTCCAGGGGCTGTTTGAATGAGTTTCGAGGATTTTCAAAGGGGATTTGAATTCAAAACTTGTATTTGAACTCAGATAATTTCAGGGAGTCAAGGGCAGGGATTTCAAAGGGATAAGTTGATATTTTGGAGGAGTTTGTATTTGAACTTTCAGAGGATTTCAAAGGAGGGATAGACTCAAATTCAAATTAAATTCTTAATTTGAATTTGCGGTCGCTTATAGCGATTTCCGAGGGGGGATTCTAGGAGGCCAATGATGGAAATCTGTTATATATATACATATACGTATATATACACGTATATATATATATGTATATGTATATGTATATACACACACATGTGCAAATGGTTATATATCTCTACGTAGGCTTAAAGGTGGAAATGATGGTGAGACACGAGTGGGAGGTTGATACAAGTATATATACATGCTTATATATACATATACATACATATATACATATATATATATACGTATTGGTGAAAAGGATTTTCGAGTAGTGGTTGGATGCTCAAGTTGTATGTTTAACTCAAGATTCTTAGGGATTCAAGGGAGAGAGAAAACAAGGGGATTTATGGAGGGGATTCAAAAGGGGTTATTTTAGGGTTACGATTCGGAACTCTGGAACGGATATCGAGGCGGAGGTTTTCAAGAAGAGACTTAGAGGGGTTTCGCCGACAGGGTTTTTGGAGCGACTCGGAAACAATGATTTGAACTTGGGGAGATTATTTTGGAATGAAGGTATTGATAGGTCGGATTTCGATATCAAGGACAGGAATAGAAATCGAGATCCAGACACGACTTACGACACAGCACATAAAGATTGAAATTTTCATGGATAGATTTTAGCAAAATAAAGTTTTAACGTCTCGCTAAAAGCGAGGCGTTACATATTTTGAATGAACTTGATCTTTGGAGTGTAGCTAGGCTTATTTACATAAATAATGAAAGAGTGTTGTAAATCATGCACTGAAGTTTATGTTTGCATTTATTGTGACTATTATCTATTGAAATTTACATTGATTTCTTTATTATTGTTCACAACATTTCTTTTTCATGGTTATATTTTTACGTTTCCTTTTGTCAACTGGTATCTTTACTTGAGAAAGACAGCCTTACTGAAGAGCAGTTTGAACAACTGAAGGCATTTATTGATATTGGTGATATCATAGGTGCAAATGGGTCCATGAAGAAGACAAAAAAAAGGTTTGGTAAAAAGAAATTCTTTTGTTGGTGCATTACTACTGTATATTCTATTATGTGTGATGACACTTACAAGTCCTCTGTTCAGCATATGACGAAAGTTTGCAGCATTGCATAATAATTTTAGAAGTACATTTCTATGATTATTTGCCTGCAAGATTTTAAACATCAAAATTGCAAGTCAGGCTCCTGCTGTTTCATCATCACGCTGCTGAAATTCTATTCGACTCACCATTTAAAAAAAAACATTCGTTGTGTAAATAGAAGCGAGTTTGTAGTATACTCATCTGATTATTGTTTAACTAAGTAACTAGCCCACTACTGTTTCAGAAAGGAAAATCAATGGTAAGGAGTGTCAGGAAAGAACGGAAAGTCAGAAGGAAGATAGAATGTTACAAAATATGAAGGACCTTGGTCCTTTGGTGCTAGGGACATGGCTGATTATAGTATTAGAACTGTGCAGAATTCTTGATGAATGGCTAAGCTTTATATTTTATACCCTGCAAGTGTTACAAGCTGAGTTATGCATTTTCAAGCTCAATCTACTCAATGTAAGGTTTAATTTATTTCAATTCTATTATCAATAATTAGTAATAAATCATATAACTTAGTGCTATAAATTCAGCATGTGCTATTGTTTTTATAATGGCTTATGCTCTTATTTCACTTGGTGTACTTTGCTGCAGGGGAACTATATGTTTATGTGAAAAACTTTGAAATCCTTACAAAATCCTTACTCCCACTACCTGATAAGTACGATGGCTAGCACGAAATGAGGGAGTGTGCGAGCACGAAAGTCATTTGGATTTCTAGGCCTACACGTCTAGTAACTGCACTTATGTATTAATATGCACTCATGCGATTTGGCTTGCACTGGTGTAACCTCTGATCTCATATTCATATTTTTCTTTGACTTGTTCGCTCAATATCAGTTGAATTAAACTTATAGTAAACAAAACTATACATGTAAAATCTAGCATATCCGACAGAAGATATTTGATTATTTGTTTGAGTATTATGCAACTGACTTGATTTTTTAAATGTGTGTTCTAGCTTCTGATGATATTCTAGCTTTGGATGATAAATATTACAAAAATGTGGTTTTCGGAAAGAATATATTCTTGCACTTGCAGTATGTTAGACTTAATTCATATTATTTTAAATATATCTCATTGTTTGCTTGATTGCAAAAACATATACGTGTTGTTTGATTTGCATTACTAAATAGCGATAGCATAGGCATGTTATTACTACATATATATATTCGCATAAAAAATTATGGTACTATCATATATATGTAAACTTACAAGTGTATCTCTAGAGTACGACTGAGCTAGAGTCCGAACCTAACATAAGTTTATGGATATTGTAAAACTTGTAAATCATGTGTGTTTATAGATAGGATTTGTTTTATGGTACACCAAAAGCATTTTTCACCATTCTTGCTGATTGATCCAAGGGGTAGTCTTACTCAATTATCAAATCGGTGGTAAAACATCATTATTGCTATTTAAATTCTACTGAAGGCAATTGTTATAGTCTAATAAGGAACGCATGAATGTTTCCTTAATTAGAGATTAAAATGTGTTACTATAAAATTTATAAAACATGTTCTCATTTTGAATTAAAGTTTTGATATATTTAAATTCGAAAACTCTGAATAATATGTAATGTGGAAAAGTTGCTTGTCTTCTTTTTAAATTAGTACTACTGTATGAAAAGGTAATTTTAAATCTTCAAAGTCATATGAATCTACATCTTAAATGGGAATTATTTAAAATATGTGCTCAAATCCATACAATTCAAAATTTAATACTATAATATCAATATTTAGACATAAAGATGTTCAAATATTTCGAAATTCAAAATATATTTTAATACTATAATATTAATGTTTAGACAAAAATATATTCAAATATTTCGAAATTCAAAATATATTTTATCTGTACCTTTCATATCTGAAATCAATGCGTTTAAAACAGTCATTTATTTGTTTTGTAAAGTTCAATAATTGTTAGCACATTCCTTGCAAGAATGGTTCAAGTTTAGAAAGCATGATAATGAACATTAATGCTTTCCTTGGATGCTGTGTTTTATTAATTAGAATGCGAAAATAAATAAAATAAATCAATTGACTCTTAGTTCTTACCTCTAGGGACGTAAAATGGAGCACCATAAAAGTGTCTGAATAACTAAAAAACACCATCTCGATGAAGAGATGGATTCCTATATCAAAGCTCATTACAGAAGGCCATGACTTGTGCCATCTAGGCTACGGCGGAGCCAGCAGCACCGTTGAGCATGTACGATTACTAGTGTTTTTCAATAGCCGGGCACTTTTTGCAAACATCGATATTGGTCAGAGTAGTCGATGGTGCAGACACGTCGGCGGAGCACGGATGGGCGACCGATCTGCCTAGGAGGTGGCTTCGCCGCCCTGTTCGGCACTGTTTATTTAAGCAGCTTAGATTCTCGTTCCCGTGAGCATATTTTTTGAACTGCTAAATAATGCGTTTTTTATAAAAAAATTTTATATAAAAGTATCTTAAAAAATTAAATAGATCCAATTTTCAAGTTTCTAATAAATAATACTTAATTAATCATATACTAACGATGTTTTTTATTTTGCGTGCGGTTTAGAAGCTAGAAAAATAAGCCATCTCAAACATAAATCAGTTTACAGGGATGTACTTGTTTTCAATTTTAAATATTCAAAATAGCTCATTGCATAGAAATCCCAAAGGATTTTACATGGATCAGTTCGTTGTTCTGATGGGCCTTGTGACGATTCATAGGAAAGTCAGGGAGAGGCACTCTTGCAAAAAAACCTTTTTTAACACCTCTTTTATTTTTATTAGTAATTAAAAAAGACCCGTACATAAAAATACATCATAAATTTCTGGTTATGGACTATCAGCAAAAATCAAAAAGCGGCTCCATCCAGAAAAAAGAGGATACGTTGCCTTATTAAGAGAGCCACGTATAAAAATAGAGTTATTTTTACGTGCGGGCCTCATATATCCTAGCTCGTTGGTGCTCAAGAGAAGAGCGGCGGCGGGAGAACGACTACGGTGCTCAGGGGAAAGCCGGCGGCGGTTGCGTGGGAGAACGGCTATGGCGCTCGGGAGAGAGCTTGTTGCGGCGGCTGTTGCTGTTACTCCTGGCGAGGGCCCGGGCACGGGCGCAGGCCGTGCGAGGACCCGGGCACGGGCGCAGGCCGAGCCAATCCGGACAAAGCGAAAGCAACGGTCTGGACAACGGCCTGGCGAGATGCTCGGGCGAGGAGATCAACGGCGACTGAGTTTGTGGCCGCACGGAGCACGCAGCTAAGCGAAGTGTGTGGCGAGCGTGGCCTCGTCTTCCTTGTATGTAGGATCGAAATTTCTTTTCAGCCTATAAGTAGATGATAGTTACATCATTTGTATGTATGAATTGGCTTTCAATTTTAGTTGAAATAGACATAGAAAATTGCCCCAAAATTCCCCTTGCGACCTGCTCTGTTTTCCTCCTCTGCCTCTTGCTCTGTTCGTTGCTTGCCGGAAGTTTGCCGGACTTGCTACAGTGCGCCCGCTAGGTGTTCGATCGTTGGTTTTCGCTAACAAGTGGTATCAGAGCTCTCAGGTTCGGGACTGATCTGACGCCATGTCAATTGTCACGGCGGATGCGGCAAGGGGGAGCTCAGGGAGCGCGTTCCTCTACCCACAACTCACTGCAACCAACTACACCAGTTGGGTGATCCGGGTGCAGGCGATGATAGAGGATCAAGGCTGTGACGCCTCCCCGACTAGGTGGAAGGCCACCATGTGCATACGGCACCCGATCCCAGGATCAGTAGTCGGGTACGCACAACAATGATACAGCTCAGAGTTACAATAAATACATATCAGAATACATATATATATATATATATATATATATATACAAGGAGATCCATCCAGGACAGACCCGGGATGGGCAAAATAAATCAACAGGTAAACTAGCGAAAACAGCAAAAACAGGGCGGAAGCTGGGCAAAAACTATTCCACAGGCTCGGTTGGGAACTAGGCTCGAAACCTTCAGAAGCCTTCGTAGTCGGCCTGGTCTTGGAGGAACTCGGCAGCAGTCGGATCTTCGTCTTCCTCTCCAAAACCTACTATGCATATATGAACAAGGTGAGTACTTTCGTACTCAGCAAGCCGGGAAAAGATGCCATGTCGGCCAGATAGAAAGGCTAAAGGTTTTATTTGCGAAAAACTGCCTTTAGAAACTCTTTTCTTTGCAAACACTAGTGAACTCAATTTTTAGTTGTCGGAAAGAGGCTCACGCCTCGATCTATTCCGCAAGTTGCTTTTCACAACTCGCCACTTAATGAAGCAAGCATATATATATGTATATCATCTTTTACTTCACATTTGTTGGTCCTGTACATCCCGAGTAGCTACAACCACTCGTTCACCCTGAGACTCGGCTACAACCAAATCTCAGCCGCCGCCCTGGCTACAATCCGGGGGCGCAACTCGCTATCTTGCTTCCCTGGCTACAACCCGGGAGCTCAAGCTTGCTCATTTGGCTTCCCTGGCTACAACCCGGGAGCACAACTTGATCAACTTGCTGCCCTGGCTACAACCTGGGAGCATGATCAATTCCGTCTTCTGGCTACAACCCGAAGACAACTGCACAACTGCCGCCCTGGCTACAACCCGGGGGCTTAAGTTTTGCTGCCCTGGCTACAACCCGGGAGCATGATCTTCATCCTGTTTACTTTTCACACACTTGATTACGATGCTTAACACCCCGGATCATACAGATCCGTTTCTGGCCACACAAGCCTTCCGTTTGCTTACTCGGCAAACTCTGGTCACGGTTCCCTTTCCATCAAACATTTTCACAAACCACAGGCAAATAAATCTACGCTATGGGAATCACCTTACATCGCCCTTAACCGTGGGCACGGCTGTTCGAACAGTTCTGCTAATCTCTGCAGAGGGTGTGCGCTTTACCCATCCGACATGAAAATTACACCGAGTACTGGCCTGTACCCAGAAATTCGTGACAAGGCCATTTCCAAAGCCAGTCTAGGGTTATCCAATGCCAGCCGAAAGATCCACACAGGATTCAGTGGTCGGCACTGAACTTCCCTAAACCTACTATTTACTCGGCCAGGGGCATCCCATAATACCCGTATAGTCGCACTGTAAGATGTTCGGATGGAATCCCCAAAGGAAACGGTCCTTATCGGTAATACATAGCCATGCCACACAGGCGCTATCTCTGTACACCAAGATTTTCACAAGCTATCTTTATTTCACAAAACGCGTCGATACACAAGGTATCGGGTTTTCCAATCAGTTTAGTAAAACCCAATGTTTTCCCAAACGACAAACAACGTTGCAGAGCTAAGCCATTCTACTCGGCATCGTATCCTCAGATAGGATGCTAGCGTGCTATTTGTGGGGCTCTCAAGGGAGAAATATATCAACATCCTACCAAATATGTGCGGCTACTGGGTAGGTCCATCGGTTTCGCTTGTAAACCGAGGCCAACAGTTTAAAGGTGTAAACTAAACATGCATAATATTTTCCAGACAACATAGTTTTGCATATATGGGAAACAATATGATCAAAGAGGCTTGCCTTGTTCCAAGGAAGGATCTTCCTCGACGAAGACGGCTTCGGGATCGTCCACCGGTTCAGGCTCTGAACAAGCAGAAAGGAAACACTGATAAACAGGAGGGTTAAAACACCAAGAAAAGGATCAAGAAGTAGTCGGCTGCAGAGAAAGTGGCAGTCGGCTGAACCAGGCTTGCGAACCAGGCGACAGAGCTCCAAAGCTTGAGAGGATGAAAACTTAGCAGAGCTGGAGCTGGCCGGTTTGCAAAACAAAGGAAGAAGGAGCATGGATGGCTCAATATATAGCCAGCGTGCAAGGGTGAGTCACGGTGGAGCTGGGCAACGGGTAGGGAGAAAAAGTCAAGGTGAACTGACAAATGATTTGATGTTCACGCAGGGCTTGACTTGGGAGTCTGGCGTAGTCAGGAAGTTGGCAGATACTGTAGCTGCGATGAGACATTAAGGTCAAGGCTAGGACAGGTTGGAGAAATCTCACTGACAGGGCTTCGGACTGACCACCAGTCCAAGCGATGCAGCATGTTATTATCCATCGGTCCAAGCGGTGCTGCAGGCAGGTGAAGACTGATTCTTCTCTACTTCGGTAGTCGGCGTCCAACGGGCGGGCGCGACTCGGTGAGACGATGAAACAACGGGTAAAATAACAAGGTAGTCGGCCACTTCACAGGCTTACTCGGCAGCAAGGAGGTCTGAGTAAAACAAAGGAAAGGGCAGGATACAAGGACTGAGTAGCAATCTACTCGGCTCAAGGGAGAAGGTAGTCGGCTGGCCGGGGAGAGGGAAAACGGAGGCACAACTGACAGGATAGGAAAGGATTAAGATCCAGAAAACAAGTTTCAACAGGGAAAAGGAAAACGGGTTGTTACAAAGGCGTATGGGAAGCAATCGAGCCGGCCGGAGCGGTCGTCGACGCGAGTAAGGACAAGAAGGCGAAGTCCCACCTGCTGCAATCGCTCCCTGAAGATCTCTTGATGCAGGTGGCAAAGAAGCGGTCGGCGAAGGAGGTGTGGGACTGCCTCAAGACGAGGTTTGTCGGCGCGGATCGCGTTCGCAGCGCGCGCTTGCAGACGCTGAAGGCTGAATTCAGCGGCATGTGCATGGGCGACGGGGAGTCACTGGACCAGTACGCCGGGCGGATCACAGCCATGGCGGTCCGGCATTCTGAGCTAGGTGCGACACTGAACGACGCCGCCATGGTGAAGAAGTTGTTTGACACCGTCCCGGAGAAATTCGTCAGCCTCGTGGCTGGCATCGAACAATTATACAACCTCGAAGATTGGCGTTCGATGAGGCTGTGGGTCGTCTCAAGGCCTACGACGAAGGCACGCGCAAGAAGAAGGGCGCCATCGGTGGCCTCGCCGCCGATGGGCAGGTGCTCCTCACTCAGGCTGAGTAGGAGGCGTGCTTCAAGAAAGACGGCGGCGAACCGTCGTCGGCACAGAAGAACAAGGCGGACGGAGGTAACCGCGGCCAAGGCGGACGCGGGCGCGGCAGAGGGCGCGGTACGGGCGGCCGCGGCGGCGCGCCTCGCAACTCTGGGGGTGCCGCGACAAAAGCCACATTAAGTGCTTCAACTGCGATGAGTACGGACACTACTCCACAAAGTGCCCGCACCCCAAGAAGAAGAAAGCGGAGGCCCATCTTGCGCAGACCGAGGACACCGGATCAGTGCTGCTGCTCGCGGTGACCGAAACCGAGTCGGCGCAGCCCATGTCGGCGCAGGTGGCGCACTCAGGCCTGGTCGTGCACGAGGAGCGTGTATGGCCACGCCTGTTGTTGGCAGAGGGCGGCGACGCCGTTGGGGACGTCTAGTACCTGGACAACGGTGCTAGCAACCACATGACGGGAGATCGCCTCAAGTTCCGAGAGCTAGACGAGACGATCACGGGGAGAGTCAAGTTCAGCGACGCCTCTTCGGTGCAGATCATGGGGAAGGGATCAATTCTCTTCTCCTGTAAAAATGGCGATCAATGGTTGCTCGACGATGTCTACTACATTCCGAGCCTCTGCTGCAACATGGTGAGCTTGGGGCAGCTCACTGAGACCGGCCACCGCGTTGTGATGGATGAAGATGACCTGGAGGTTTATGACAAAAACCCCTGGCACCTAGTCATGAAGGTGAGGTGCACCACCAACCAGCTCTACCGGATTGAGCTGAAGCTGGCGCACCCAGTATGCCTGCTGGCTAATCTCGAGGACCCGACGTGGCTATGGCATGCCCGGCTCGGACACGTGAACTTCCAAGCGATGAAGCTTTTGGTGGACAAAGAAATGGCGGCAGGAGTACCGGCAATCGTCCACCCGAACCAACTCTGCCAGGCGTGCCTGGTGGCGAAACAGATTCGCCAGCCATTCCCGGCGATGGCGAATTTTCGAGCGGAGGCACCGCTCGAATTGCTCCACATGGACCTATGTGGGCCGATCACCCCGTCGATGATGGCCGGTAACCGTTACTTTATGCTGATAGTTGATGATTTTTCCCGTTGGATGTGGGTGTTTGTGATCAAAACGAAGGATCAAGCACTTGCGGGGTTTGAAAAATTCAAGCCCCTGGCCGAGAACACGGCCGGGCACCGCATCAAGACGCTTAGATCGGATCGCGGTGGCGAGTTCCTCTCTGACGAGTTCGCGCGCGTCTGTGAGGAGGCTGGCATCCAGCGACACCTGATGGCACCGTATTCACCGCAGCAGAATGGCGTTGTGGAACACCGTAACAGAACGGTGATGGCGATGGCGCGCTCTCTCCTCAAGGGGATGTCCGTGCCCGGTAGAATGTGGGGGGAGGCGGTGCGACATGCCGTATACCTGCTAAACCGGCTGCCTACCAAGGCGATGGGGAATCGCACCCCATTCGAGGCCTGGACGGGAAGGAAACCACACCTAGGGCACCTGCAGGTGTTCGGGTGTACAGCTCATGCGAAGATCACGACCCCCAATCTGAAGAAATTAGACGACCGGAGTTCTCCGTTCATGTACCTAGGGGTCGAGGAAGGAAGCAAAGCACACCGCCTGTTTGATCCACGCCGCAGGCAAATTCATGTAAGCCGCGATGTTGTCTTTGAAGAAAATGTTGCCTGGAAGTGGAACGGAGTAGCAGGGGAGGCTGAATCATCAGAGTTTGTCGTCGAGGAGACCGTCGACGCCGAGGCGGCAAACGGCACAGAGGTGCCACCATCGGGCAGCGCGGCTGGCGAGCCGGCAACCCTGGTGGAATTCTTTCCACCAGGAAGGCGAGTTGGCAGGGAGCCAGCGACCGAGGTAGGGGAGCCTTTAACTCCACCAAGGCCGGTGGCTGGAGCTACCGACTCCGCAGACAGGAGGCAGCACCAATAGCAACGATGGGCCTGTTCGCTACAGGCACATTGACGACATCATGCGCGACGCCGCGCGAGTCGACCTGGTGGAGGACGACACAGCTGATGAGGCGCTGCTCGCAGAGACTGAAGAGCCCTCTTGCTACCGCGAGGCGGCGGGCCAGCCAGAGTGGGAGGACGCCATGGTCTAGGAGCTGGAAGCTATCGAGAAGAACTCAACATGGGCCCTCACCGCGTTGCCGGCAGGACACAAACCTATCGGGCTCAAGTGGGTGTTCAAACTGAAGAAGAACACCGCTGGCGAAGTGATCAAGCACAAGGCCCGGCTGGTGGCAAAGGGATATGTTCAACGCCAAGGTGTGGATTTCGATGAAGTATTCGCGCCAGTGGCAAGGCTTGACACGGTGCATGTGATACTCGCCATTGCCGCTGATCGAAGGTGGGAGGTGCATCACCTCGACGTCAAATCGGTGTTCCTAAATGGCGAGCTCGAAGAGGAGGTGTACGTGGCCCAGCCAGAGGGCTATGTACAAAAAGGGAAGGAGCATCTTGTGCTCAGGCTGAGCAAGGCGCTCTATAGCCTTTGACAAGCACCACGAGCGTGGAACACACGTCTCGACAAAAGCTTGAAAGAGCTTGGCTTCGCGCGGAGCGCGCAGGAGCAAGCGGTGTACACTAGAGGAAAGGGGCGCGCCAGCATCATCGTCAGGGTTTATGTTGATGATTTAATCGTGACAGGAGAAAATCCAAGTGAGATCACGGTGTTCAAGCAACAGATGATGGGTGTCGGAGGATTAAACCTCGACGGCGGGAAATCGGGAGACCCCCCTTTGAGATTCGGCCAGGGGAGTAGTTCTCAGGCGAAGCCGGCTTCGGGTGGAAGAAGATGAATCAGCGCTCGGGACAGAAACAGATGGGCCCGAGCTGGAGACAGAAAGGTCCGGACCGTCCGAATCGGGTCCGGACCGTCCGATCTGTTGTGACCACGCGGGAGATAGATCGACAGTCCGGAAGGCGAAGAACCGCGGCGCACCGAGGAGATGGGGGGATTTATACAGGTTCGGGCCACCGGAGCGTAATACCCTACTCCTGTGTTTTGGACTATGAGAGAGAGAGAGATGAATGTGGTATTGTGGTTTACAAGGAGGGCCCCGGGAGCTCGGAAGCTCATCGGGAATCCGGAGGTGGCGTCGGTCGTTCTACCAGCGACCGGACTCGAGGAAGGAGAGGGAGATCTCTGTTGTCTAAGGTTGGAGCTTCAGCTGCTTGCGTTCGTCTACGGCATGGATCCTCCTTTATAGGCGAGGGGAGTCCACAGTGCCCCGTACATAGAGAGAGAGGTTGCTATGTCTTGTTGCACGCTCGTGGCCGCCTGCTGCGCCGCGCCGGAGAGACGTCCAGTCGCCCACGCCCGCTTGCTGAGCCGTGCGGGAGGCACGCCGGGTCGCCCGGTCGCCCGCTGCGGGCGGCTGGTCTGGTCGGCCCCTTGCTGGGCGGCTGTGTACGGCTACAGCAGCGCACCCTGTTGAGAAGTGAGAGTGCACGTCGCTGTGTCTCGGACTGTGCAGGGAGCAGGCCCACGGGGGGCCGTCTTGAGAATCCACGCGCGTCCCACCGGGTGGCGGGGCGCGGCACGCCCCGTCGCCTGTCACCCGGGTCTGGGGGCGGCGCCCCCGGGCACGGGGAGGCGCTCCCGGGGCCGGGGGCGATGCATCCGGGCGTGGGGGGGCGCGCCCTGGGCCCGGACACCGTGCGGGAGACACGGCCGGCACGGGGAGGCGCGTCCGCGGCCGGGGGCGACGCATCCTGGGACCGGGAGGCGCGCCCGGGCCCCGGACACCGTGCGAGAGACACGATCGTAACCGGTCGTCAGTCGTGCAGGACGTGGCCCCGGGGAACTGACGTGGCCGAAGACCCACGCGTCCCCGGCGACTGTGGATACCCCCAGTCCCGTTTCGCCGATAATGGGGGAATTCGAGATGAGCGATCTCAGACTCCTCACGTATTATCTGGGGATTGAAGTGGCGCAGGGGGAGAACGGCATCACCATCAAGCAGGCCGCCTATGCCAAGAAAATCTTGTCCCAGTTCGGGATGCTGGAGTGCAACTCAACCTCAATTCCCATGGAGCCTCAATCGCCGCTGCACAAAGATGCCGAAGGAAGCCCTGTCGACGCAACGGAGTACCGGCGCGTCATCGGGTGTTTGCGATACTTGTTGCACACAAGGCCGGATCTGTCCTACACCGTTGGCGTGGCGAGCAGATTCATGGAGCGGCCGACGATAATGCATTTCAAGGCTGTGAAGATGATCCTCAGGTACCTCAAGGGAACAATCGATTATGGGCTCGCATTCGCGGGAGGAAGCGGTGCAGTGGAGCTCACCGGTTACACCGACAGTGACTTGGCCGGTGACATTGATGATCGCCGGAGCACCGGCGGGATGGCATTCTACGTCAACAATAGCCTTGTCTCGTGGTGTTCACAGAAGCAAAAGACGGTGGCGCTCTCGTCGTGCGAAGCTGAATTCATGGCGGCCACCGTGGCGGCGTGTCACGCGCTCTGGCTTAGGGCGCTGCTGAGCGAGCTGTTTGGCGCAGAAGCAAAGCCGGTGAGACTCTACGTCGACAACAAATCGGCGATTGCCTTGATGAAGAACCCTGTGTTTCACGGGAAGAGCAAGCATATCGATACCCGTTATCACTTCATTCGTGAATGCGTCGAGAACGGGTAGATCATGATTGAATTCATCTGGACTGAGGAACAGCGGGCGGATGCACTTACAAAGGGGCTGCCGGCGGTAAAACTGGCAACAGCGCGGCACCTGTTGGGTGTTCGCGACCTTGGTCCGCGCCAGGACTAAGGGGGAGTATGTTGCTGTTACTCCTGGCGAGGGCCCGGGCACGGGCGCAGGCCGTGCGAGGACCCGAGCATGGGCGCAGCGAGGACCCGGGCACGGGCGCAGGCGTGCGGGGACCCGGGCACGGGCGCAGGCCGAGCCGATCCGGACAAAGCGAAAGCAACGGTCTGGACAACGGCCTGGCGAGATGCTCGGGCGAGGAGATCAACGGCGACTGAGTTTGTGGCCGCACAGAGCGCACAGCTAAGCGAAGTGCGTGGCGAGCGTGGCCTCGTCTTCCTTGTATGTAGGATCGAAATTTTTTTTCAGCCTATAAGTAGATGATAGTTACATCATTTGTATGTGTGAATTGGCTTTCAATTTCAGTTGAAATAGACACAGAAAATTGCCCCAAAATTCCCCTTGCGACCTACTCTGTTTTCCTCCTCTGCCTCTTGCTCTGTTCTTTGCTTGCCAGAAGTTTGCCGGACTTGCTACAGTGCACCCGCTAGGTGTTCGATTGTTGGTTTTCGCTAACAGCGGTGGTGCTCCAGGTCGCCAGATCCGGCGGGAGGCACTCCGGGTTGCTGGATCTAGTTGCGCCAGGGCTAAAGATGACGAGGCGACGGCCACAGCGACGGCTCGGCGACCGCGATGGTTCGGCGATGGCTCGGCAACGGCGACCGCGATGGCGACCAGAGCATACAATGCAAGCGTCCTGCTGCTTCCCGCTGCTATTCATGTCTATTTTCATTTTTTTTGTTCCAAAAAACCTTTTCGCAGATGGGTGTTTTAGGATCAACTGAGAAAATCGATTTTCGTAGACAAGTCTCTCAAGGTACCACCTACGAAAATCAATTTTCATATATAGGACTCTAAAGTATATGTTCGTGAAAATCGATTTTCGCATGCGGTATGAAACCGCCTATAAAAAATAACTATTTTCAACTATATTTTCTTAGAGGCTGTCCATATGTGTTTGTGAAAAAATTTTTTGACTGTCTTAAAAAATAATTTTCGTAGTAGGGAGGCCGAAAGCTCAAAGATGAAAACAGAGTGGAAAGAGGCACGAAGGCACCATCCTGACTGCCAAAAAGCCTGATCGAGACTTGCTACGACGAAAACATTTCCACATTAAAGCGTGTTATTGTTTATGTTTCCAATTGCAACGGAAAAAAGACCATCTGAATAAAACAGAAATGTTTATGGTCTCTTGCTCTCTACAGTTGGCAAGGCAGTGTATCCCGGTCAATCCATCAATTATCATTTCCTAGAGTACTTGACAAATTAATTAAGGAACGAACTACTGTTAAAAATATAAGCATATGTAGATTTAATTTATTCTATAAATAAACCATAGCATTAATAGCACAAGTAAACAGAACCATGTAATCTGACCTAAACATGTATATAGCAGCAATTAACATGAATAGATCAAACACAGGAGACATAGTGTACACGTACCTACAGCCCTGTTGTGGGGGCTATTGTGGAGCAGGCACGGACACAGCACGTACCGCACGAACGACACGCGGCACCGGATGATGGCGACGACGCGCAGTGCCCGAACGTGAAGGAAGACGATCCGTGATGGACGCACAGCGAGCAGTCGTGCGTAGCGCTTCCCAAAAACCTTATTCGCCCTCCCCCGGTGCATGACGTCGAAGGCGAGGGTTCCGGAGACCTGCTCTCCCAATCTGTCGGTGCACGCTGACGAACGGGACGGAGTAAACGACGAACGACGGCTCAGAACAGAAGAGATGGCAAGTCCTAGATTGTTTTCGCGTATATTGCGTGGAGACAGCAACTCGGTATTTATATAGATATTAGGAGGCGTGATCAGGATGCCCGCACGATCTCTATCTCGTAACCGAACCGGATAAGCCGCGCGTATCTTATCCGAAGTCCGCTTATCAAATTATCCCGTGAGCTCAAAACAAACTCCAAATAAGTTATTAAGATTTGTAGCAAAACAGAACTATAAAAAGAAGCTGCATCTGCGCAAGCATGAGAACCAATTTTGGCAGACCATTCACGCGTATGTTGCGTACGCGCGCCGCCTGGCCTGGCTTGGCGAGGCGAGGCGAGCGAGCGCATGCGTGTTCCTCTAATTCTTTCTACTATGCATGTCTCAAGTGGTCAGGAGAGAGCTAACCCTTATAAGGAGGTCTCCTTTTCCTAGAACTAGCAAGGTGGTACTAAACTTCCCATGCTACTCCCCATGAGGTGGGCCTTTGAGATTTTTCTAAGAATTATTCTCCACATGGGCCTTAGGCCACTTAGTAATTCCAATAATCCCCCACCAAATCTCAAAAGTCCCAAAGAAATTTGCCATTCTCTAAAGTATTGTTTATATACTAAGGTTTCGATGGAGACCGATTAAGATTGAACATCTATCTAGAACTCCAAGCTACACTTACTCACAACTTGAATAATGGACTACGCCTTGAATTATAAGTTTTGTGCAAACAAGTTTCACTCAAAATCTTAACTGATAATAGGCCGTCAATAATTTACCCCTCGATTGGAGCTTATAAGTCATACTCTTTAGTCTTTTATGAGCTTGCTAGGATATTCACCTAAAATCTCCATAAACCGCAACTAATGGTTGAGCTCATATAGGTGTGTTCTTTTAAAAATGCTCTGTAGAATAGCATCTTCGCTAATTAAAACTAACAAAACACATTAAGCCAAAGACTAACCTGCCTTACAGCTTATGAGAGTATATGCATCTTCACTTAGAGACAGTTAATGGTACTCTCCTCCCGTTAACTAATGGCTTATTTTTTCCAGATTTTAATTCACGGGATCGCCGATCACATAGGTTGGGTTACCACCATAGTGTAACTCACATGAGTCTCATTCCCATCTCGCTCGATGCATTATCTATCACATTTCGTGATAGCCCCTTTGTAAAGAGATCTGCTAGGTTGTTAGCTGTTTGGACATAATCCAAACTTATAATTCTGGAATTTCTCAATTTCCTAACAGACTTTAATCGTCTCTTCACATACCTAGACGATTTCATATTATCCTTAGAACTATTTACTTTAGCAATGACAGTTTGATTGTCACAGTTCATAAGGATAGCCGGCACTGGTTTTTTAACCACAGACAAATCCATTAATAGATCACGCAGCCATTCTACCTCAACAGTAGCAGTATCTAGTGTCATAAGCTCTGCTTCCATGGTTGATCTCGTCAAAATGGTCTGTTTACACGACTTCCATAAAACAGCACCACCACCTAGTGTAAAAACATATCCACTAGTGGCTTGGATCTCATCAACATCAGAGATCTAGTTGGAATCACTATATCCCTCCAATACCGGCGGGTACCCAGTATAGTGAAGTCCAAGAATCATAGTACCTTTCAAATAGCGCATAACTCGCTCAAGCGCGCGCCAATGATCATCTCCCAGATTAGAGATAAACCGGCTCAATTTGCTCACAGCAAAAGAGATGTCTGGCCTAGTTGCACTAGCTAGATACATAAGTGAGCCAATTATCTGAGAATATTCCAGCTGATTCCTAGTGATTCTTTTGTTTTTGCGAACCAAAAGACTAGAATCATAAGGAGTTGGAGAAGGCTTGCTATCAATATAGCCAAAGCGGCTCAAGACTTTTTCCACATAATGAGATTGCAAGAGTGTAATCACATCCCCACCTCTGATTAACTTAATGTTTAAGATAATATCAGTAACTCCCAGATATTTCATATCAAAATTTTGAGACAAGAATAATTTAACATCATTAATCACCTCAAGGTTTGTCCCAAAGATTAGTATGTCATCAACATACAAGCACAGAATAACTCCCTCACCCCCACCATAGCGATAGTATACACACTTATCTGCCTCGTTAAGTGCATAGCCCGCAGAAGTTAGTGTTCTATCGAATTTCTCATGCCACTGCTTAGGAGCTTGTTTCAGACCATACAAAGATTTTAACAACTTTAGCACATTGCCTTCTTGACCTTCTACTACAAATCCATCAAGCTGCTCCATATAAATTTCCTCATCCAGCTCTCCATTAAGAAAAATTGTCTTAACGTCCATCTGATGAACGAGAAGACCATGTGAGACAGCCAAGAAGAAAAGTACACGAATTGTGGTCAATCTAGCAATAGGTGAGTAAGTGTTAAAGAAATCTTCGCCTTCTTTCTGAGTATAGCTCTTGGCCACAAGCCGAGCCTTATACTTTTCAATAGTACCATCAGGCCTTAGCTTCTTCTTGAACACCCACTTGCAACCTATAGATATGCACCCATATTAATGTGTATCTTTCATTGGGAAACTTCACTCAAAAAACGTAGCATCACGAGACTCTAAAATTATACTCATATTAATGTCAGGTACCTCAGATTTAACTATTAAAATCTATAAGTAATACTATGATGAGCATATTCCAAAAAGACACAGTCCACAGTCTTAGGTCCTAGCTTGCGTTTTTTCGTTATTGGTATATTGACTTTCGCCAAGCACTCTCATGTACACAAGTAAGAAAGTGATGGTTTTCTCCCAATCCATATTTCATATGGTGTCTTATCCTTATTTCTGTTAGAAATTCTATTCAATACATGATTTGAGGTCAACAAAGCCTCCCCCACCATGTCTTAGGTAATCCCGCAGTGTCTAACATGGCATTCACCAAGTCAGTCAACGTACAGTTCTTCTTTTCGACAATCCCATTAGATTCGGGAGAATAGGGAGGCGTTCGCTCATGTATAATACCATGTTCCTCATAGAATAAATCAAAAACATTAGAGAAATACTCTTCACCACGATCTGACCTAATTATTTTTATCTTTCTGTCAAGTTGGTTTTCAACTTCTGTCTTATAAATTTTAAAATAGTTTAGAGCCTCATCTTCGTTTGTAATAAATACACATAACAGAATCTAGTTGCATCGGAGAATACAGAGACGTTCGCTCATGTATAATATCATATTCCTCATAGAATAAATCAAAAATATTAGAGAAATATTCTCCACCATGATCTGACCTAATTATTTTTATCTTTCTGTCAAGTCGGTTTTCAACTTCTGCCTAATAAATTTTAAAATAGTCTAGGACATCATCTTTTCTTATAAATTTTAAAATAGTCTAGGATCTCATCTTATCAAACCTCCCTCTCCTACAACTATCAAGATGGTACTAAACTTCTCATGTTATTTTCTATAAGATGGACTTTTAAGATTTTTTTAGAAATTATTCTCTGTATCCTCTTAGCCCACTTCTAATTTCTAACAACTACGAATTGACACAGTTCGATCGTGGTGGAAGCGTGTCCGCCGCATGGGCGCAGGGCGACCTACGGGGCAGAGATGACCACAGCCGGCGTCGTGGACCGTGTGCGAGGGTGGATACAGCCGTCGGTGATGTCGGCGCCTACGGCGCGGAGGCCTCCGCAGGCGGTGTACATGGCGAGGTGGCCAGTGGCGTTATTCATCTCCGCTACGACGAGCTGCGGCTCGGCCAGGACGCGGCAGAGGCAGCTTGGCTCCCCGCCGGAGAGGTCGACGGAGGCCACCACCGGCTCGCAGCACTGCGCGGTTGGAGCGTCGGCCCGGCAGTACCGCGTGATCTGGTCGGCGAGGTTCGCCGGGTCGCACGCCGCCTCCGACATGTCCCCCGACCGCGCCATGACTGGGAAAATATACCAAGCAACACGAGAAGAAATAGCTGCAGTAGGCGATGGGGAGAGAGAATGGAGGTAGAAGGTGGCCGGTTCAAAAGTGCAAATGACCTCCGCAAGCGGTGGCGAGGCGGGAGTCGACGGGGCGGCGGCCACCGCAGGCGGCGTAGAGCGCGAGGAGGCGGGTGGAGTTGAGCCTTCCGATGACGAGCTGCTGCTCCGCCGCCGCGGCGCAGAGGCAGCGGAAGCCCGAGTCTAGGTGGACGGCGTACCCCACCGTCTTGCAGCACTGCGCGTTGGCGGGTCCGGGCGGTCCCACGCCGTCGTCTTCGTCGGCGGCCGGCAGGCAGTGGAGCGCCAGCTGGGTGGCGAGGGTGTCGAGCTCGCACCGCGCCTCCACCGCGTCCCCCGGCGGCTGCGGAGCCTGCGCCTCGGCGATGCCTGCGGCGCCGGCGGCGAGGAGGAGGAGAGCGACCAGGCAGAGGAGGGGGCAGCGCTCCATGGCGTGAAGGCGTGGAGGTAACGCGCGCGCTCATTAGATGGATCAAACTCGCTAGCTCTGTTTGCGTTGCGACTTGCGAGGCGCGGGGCACGCCTGCAACCTGCTACTGCAAAAGAATCATCATCTAGCTCACGGTTTTTTCACTCGGAATGGCAACTTTTGCGCTTCCCTGTCTCTCTGCGATTAGAAGAAGCACTTCGCGCTCGCGGCAAACGAGTATAAGGCTCCGTTTGAGACCAACGGACAGGCTAAAAACTTGTCTCGTTTTTCATAAATATTTTTTCTGAACGGTTAAACGATATATTTTTTATAAAAAATTTTTATCTAAAAGTTGTTTTAAAAATTATATTAATTTATTTTTCAAATTTACAATAATTAATATTTAATTAATCATTTACTAATGAGATGTCTCGTTTTACGTATTTATCTTTATGTTTATCTTTCATTATCTTTGAACTCACCCTAAGCACATATTTAGAGAGCTTTTAAGTAGTGGTAGTTTCTTCTAAAATCTATTTAGATTTTGAAAATTTATAATTATAGAATTAAAAATGAATTAGAAGAAAGAAGATGAATAACCTAGTTTTTACACATTCTCGTTCTTTACGAACTGCTTTTAAGAATCCATAGCTCTCCGAACAGGGCCGAGAATATCCGAGACAGGATCTCGTCGTTCGTGTGCGAATGCGATATTGCGGCGTAAGTTTCGAGCTGCTCTTAACCTTCGGATCGATATCGGACGGTATTCGGCTCGACACCTCCTCAACGGGATGGTTCCCAGTTATTCCCTGGGCTTTGTGCAAAAGCTCATCAGCCGGGCTCAGCCTATCCCAGCCCAGCTGCGCTGCTACGAGCGCTAGCCTTGTCAGGCTGGCTTGCAAGAAGGACACCCTGGCCTAGTGGCAGAGTTCCGCCAGGGAGGACGGTTTTGGCTCTAATTTTTTTTATTATTTAAACCCTTTTATTTTTAAAAATAAACCCTTTGTTTCTAAATCTAAAACTTTTGGCATGGCAAGAGTTCTGCCGCATCAATAAGCCTGACGTGGCTAAGGCTGGATGGAAAGCTCGTGGCTTATTAGCTTGCTTGGCTCGTGACCGGCTCAGCTTGACTCGTTCTGTTTTTCAAACAAGCTAATATGTCATTTTAGCTCCTTAGTTATAATGAGCCAACACGAGGAGGCTCATAAGTTGCCCACGAGCTTGGCGAGTTGGCCTTGTACAGTGAAAAATGAGCAACCCATGGGCCATGACCCATCTTGACGGCGTCGCTGGCCTAGCCGATTGACAGCTGCCCAGATAAAATGACCAAAACCCTAGAGCGCTTGATCCCCTTCTGTTGATCTCGAATTCTCAATCCCCTTCTTGCTTCTGCGCTGCCTTGCCGAGCAGCCGCCCCCGGCCGCTACCCTTTGCTGCTATGCGCCCGCGCGGTCGTGCCTTGCGTCCCTACCTAGCCATCGGCCGCCGCCTTGCCCCGCGCCACACCCTCTGCTGGTGTTCCTCCATCCTGTCCCAGGCCAGTGGCGCGTCGCCCGTCCCGAGCACTAGCGGCGCATCGCTGGCTCGCTGGCTCACCGCCTCGCCGGTCGACGCCGTCGTCTTGGGGATGAGCGCTTCACCTCGCGCATCCTTGTCCTCCACGAAGGCCATGGACAAGGAAAACAAGGCGTAGGAGCAAAGACCTCCGACAAGTGTGGAATTGATCTGGCTCACGAGCTAACACAAGCTAGCTCGAGTTAGTCACCGAGCCAACCTTTTAGCTCGGTACATATAATGAGCCAGCTCGGTATCCTACCAAGCCAAACCAAGCCGAGCTGAGCTAGCTCGACATCCACCCCTAGGCGTGGCAGAAAAACACTGCCATACCAACTGCTCATGTCGAGACAATGTTATTTAACTATGTCAGATAGATCGACGTGACCAAAAGATTCAGATTTGAAAAGAAGTTTCGGGAGAGTTTAGTTTTAAAATTAAAAAATAACAAGGTTTAAAAAAATAAAAAATATCCCTTCTCTAACTCAATAATTTCGTGCCTTAAGAAAAACTCATTGATTTCGCAGGAAGGTCATTTCTTCTGGAAATCAACCTCACAAATAAATACTCTCTTCGTCTTAAAAATATATATCTCTAGTATTCAAATTTATCTTATAGAACTTAGATTGGAGCCAATTTTTACCCTATCAATATTTGGTAGTACCAAAATCTTGATATGTTTTGGCCCGACAATCTTAATCCCTTAAAAAATATATAAGTAGTTTTATTTAGAGATGGAGAAAGTAAAGGTGCATTTAGCCTTGACTCTCCGTACGCTGTCTTATCCCGTCAACGTACGTAAGGACTTCCTTGAGATGAGATCAGCATTGCCTCGCGCAACTCCTCCTCCAAAGCAAGGGACCTTGTTCGGTTGTTCCGTGGCCTTGTGTTGGAAAGTTGCAGTTTGCCCATTGCCATTAACCAAACTAATGAGTTTTTTTAATTAAACACATCATCTTTCGACTTTCTTCGCCTCCTTTTGGTTAACTTGTTGACAAGAGGATGCATATGCTTGCTTCCATTTCTACCGTCCTACATTGCTCATTTTTTAAGCTGTGGTTTCTAGGAGAGAACACTACCGTACGTGAAGAATCCGATTCAAAGTATGTAGATCGATGCCAAAGTGCCCCCCCTACATATGCTCTCTTTCTTATGACGCTATGCACGTACGTGTTCCACAAGCCAAATCCGGTATTGGTCCATGCACGAAGTTAATTTTCGGTTGGATCTTTTTACATGATTGCTAAGAAGACAAATACTTTAAAAATTAAGGTCGCTTTGGATTATAATTTGTAGCACAACCCTTAAAACTTGGTAAAAAATTAAAGTCTCCGCATCATCCTCGTAGACATTTCATATCCAAAGCAGTTCATGAACAAACAGTGAACATACTTCTTTCGTTGTGCCATCAGATAGTGTGAGCTTGGAGAGGTGACCCTTTCGAGCTGAGGATAGCCGTAGCTGCGTAGCACTAGCAGTAGGCCAGTAGCACACAAATTACTCCTATTGCATGCCAGTATGACGGTTGCCAGTAGTACAGATTACAGAAGCAGCCATTGTTATCAATCTATTCCACGTTTCCACCCCCACACGCGCTACCCAAAAGTCACTGCCAGATCTGCAATAGTACAGTAGCCACCAGCTAGAGCTAAAAAGAACATTATGATATTAAAAAAATTGTTTAAATTTAATAGGAAAGATTGTAATTCGTTAAGAAGAGAAAATAGACGAAAAATTTTTATGGTAAAAATTTATGATTTAAAAAATTAAAATATAGGTGTAAAAATTGTTATATTTTAAAATAAATTTTAAATGATAAAAATTGTTATATTTTTGTACGGACAAAGTGATCCGTTTTACCGAAATGGGACTCGAGCAGAGTCCAGCATTGCCTCTACCCAATCCATCGCACGGTGGACCGCGCGCGTAACGGCTCTCTCCCTTCCCCCGCGGCCGCATCCGGCCGTCCGTCCTTCCCCGATCCAACGGCTCACAGCGCGAGCGGCCCACTCTCCCCAGCAGCCGCACGTGGCCACAGCTCAGCACACGTACGTACGTCCCCCGAGCACACACCACCTGTACGATTTGTGCACCCAATACCTTACCCCCGCACGAATCCGCGGGCTGGCCGGCGGGCGCACGCAACGGCGGGCGCCACCGGGTAGCGGAGTAGGGGTAGGCTTCCCGCGCGTAGGCATATGATTTTTGGATGATTTGGTCGGCTTCCTCGGTCATTGTCGTCGTCATCGTCTTCGCTCGCTCACACTTGGCCGGCGTAGCTTCTGTTCGTCTGCTGCTAAGCTAGCTCTTTCCCTTCTCCTTTCTGCTCTGGGCGCGCTCTGACGACGAATCCACCACCCGGAGCTCGAATCCATGGAGGCGGAGACGAGAAAACTCCTTTTGGTTCTGGCTGTCTTGCTCTGCTGCTTCGTCGGCGTGTCGAGTAAGTTGACCGGCTTTTGGGATGGTCTTGATCGATCGCGTGTCCCGAGGAAGTTGCCGGATCAAGAAGCCGTGGGGCTTTTCGAGCTGGAAAGCTCAGGGATTTTTCCATGGCTTTTTGGTTGATTGAGGCGTGGGGGTTTGGTTGGGTGCAGGGGCGCAGTCGTACATCGGGGTGAACTACGGCGAGGTGGCGGATAACCTGCCGGCGCCGGAGGAGACGGTGAAGCTGCTCAAGTCGACGACCATCTCCAAGGTCAGGCTGTACGGCGTTGATCCGGCGATTATACGCGCGCTCGCCGGCACGGGCATCTCGCTTGTGGTGGGCGTGGCCAACGGCGACATCCCCTCGCTCGCCGCCGACCCCGCCGCCGCGTCTCGGTGGCTCGCGGCCAACGTCCTCCCGTTCGTGCCGGCGTCGACCATCTCCGTCGTGGCCGTCGGGAATGAGGTCCTCGAGTCAGGGGACGCCTCCCTCGCCGCCGCGCTCCTCCCCGCCATGCAGAACCTCCGCGCCGCCGCCGTCGCGGCCGGCGACGGGGCAGGGGGGATCAAGTTCTCCACCGTGAACACCATGGCCGTGCTCGCGCAATCCGACCCGCCGTCCACCGGCGCCTTCCACCCGGACATCGCGTCGCAGCTGAGCCAGATCCTGGGCTTCCTGAGCAAGACCAGCGCGCCCTTCATGATCAACCCCTACCCCTACTTCGCCTATCAGTCCGACCCGCGGCCGGAGACGCTGGCCTTCTGCCTCTTCCAGCCCAATGCCGGCCGCGTCGACGCCGGGTCCAAGATCAAGTACACCAACATGTTCGACGCGCAGCTCGACGCCGTCAAGTCGGCGCTGGGGCGTGTCGGGTACGGCGACGTGGAGATCATGGTGGCGGAGACCGGGTGGCCGACCAAGGGCGACGCCGGGGAGGCCGGCGCCACGGCGGAGAACGCCAGGGCGTACGTCTCCAACCTGGTCGCGCACCTACGGTCCGGCGCCGGCACGCCGCTGATGCCGGGCAAGCCCGTGGACACGTACCTGTTCGCGCTCTACGACGAGGACCTCAAGCCCGGGCCGACATCGGAGCGGTCGTTCGGGCTGTACCACACCGACCTCACCATGGCGTACGACGCCGGGCTGACGTCGTCGGGCGGTGCGGCGAGCCCGAGCAACCGCGGCGGCGGGGCCGCGGCCTCACCGAGGGGCGGCGGGTGGTGCGTGGCGAGCGCCGGCGCGACGGAAGCGGAGCTGCAGGCCGACCTGGACTACGCGTGCGCGCAGGTGGGCGTGGACTGCAGCGCCATCCAGGCCGGGGGTGCGTGCTTCGAGCCCAACACGGTGCGCGCCCACGCCGCGTACGCCATGAACCAGCTCTACCAGGCCGCCGGCCGCCACCCATGGAACTGCGACTTCCGCTCCTCCGCTACGCTCACCTCCGACAACCCCAGTACGTGCACACGCTCGCTCCATCTTCTCCACTGAAAACTATCTCTGCTTAAATTTGTTAACTATTTCAAGGTTTTTTTTAGCATGGCTCACATTCATTCACCATTCGTCATTGCTCATGTGCTGAGAATTCAGTGTGGTTTTCTGCACGGTTGAATCAGGCCTTTTTTTTTTCTGATATGTCTAACTTTTTTGCTGCAAAAGCTTGCACTAGTAGGTAACAAATGCAAATTTCAGGACCAGTGATTCCTATTGGTAATGCCAGGGAATGAATTCTGTAGGGAAGTGATAATGCACAGGCTTACTTTGCTCATCTTTCAGCAACAGTTCTCTAAACTCTGAAGCTATCTACTTGCGTTCACCTGCTTTCTCTGCTGTTAGACTACAGCTTCTTGTTATGATCGTTACTCCCTCCCTCGCTAAATATAAGGATTTCTATTCTAAATATAAGGATTTCTATGATTCAAATCTACTTTCACGATATAATGATTTCTAGCACTATTTATAGTACTTTTTTTTTACGGGGAATCTATAGAACTACTTATCCCATCAATCAAAAATTTCTTCCTACTCTTGCAAATTTCATGTGGGAGATGTTTTGCAGAATGAAAACAGTGTATGTCTTCTCCACATACCATGATGTTGGTCCATCGACTGTGCTAATCTAAAACTCCTCTATCATTTCTGCAGGCTATGGCTCGTGTGTGTACACCGGAGGTCAATGATGAGTGCCCTCACGGACTTAATTATCAAGTAACTCCACACCATTCGAGTCCTCCATGGCCCATAATTCGTTTTTTCTGCAGTCACCATGATGATCTACTACTACTCCTACAGATTTTCTGGCCCTACAAACCCCTGTGCGAATCGAATAAAGCCACGAACAATAATGTTATAGTGGTGGTGGTTGGCTGTGAGGATGTCTCCATCTTCATCTTCATCTTCTTCCTAGCAGATGCTTCCGTTTTCTCGCCTCTTTTCGGTTGCCTTTGTGGATTTTGTGCGTGTGTGTGTGTGTGACTAGTTTATGGCGTCTCTTCTAGTATACTACCTAGCTCTATGGGCAGGTTGGCTTTGTGATGACTATAAAGGCGTGAGTCGTCAAGAGTGACACAGGTTGTTTGGTGTGTGTCTACCTATGCTTGCATGTATGTCTATATTTAGTCGAATCGATTGCACTATTTGTTTGTACATGTTCTCATGGCAGTAATTTTATTGGACATGAGGTAGTTTAAAATTCTACAAGGAACGGAAAAATTTCTCCCGTGTTTCAAACATAGCCTTGCGTTGGTGAGTAGCCGGATCTTAGTTTTTTAACCTTGTGCATACCTGTAAGGAAAGAGATTTGAGGGCTTAAAATACAGCACGCCATCAGGGTCGTCGTCTGAATTGAAAGGTGCTTTTATCCGTCAAATGGAAAAAAAAAGGGATACCGTGTTACAGTTGTAACATGTAGTGTCATTTTCAATGTTGTGGAATTAGTTTGTGGGATAGTGGTTGGTAGGGTGGATTTTGGCCATTTTTCTTTGTCGGACTTCCTTGCCATGTGGCAACATGATTGACCTTTCAACGTCGTTCTTTTGCAAGACCTGAGTTGTTCGAATCAACCTTGTAAGGGATTAGCATAATTTGGCGATTTAGAAGGAAAGGCGTTGATGATCACATAGAGGGAACACATTATCGAGTTATATTCACTTGTGACTGAAGCATAACTAGAATCTACAGTTTTTCTTTTCTTGCTCACGGGAACATTGGACAATCTCCTGAATTCTGAATTCTGAACATGTGTCTCGAAATGATTTTGTAACTGAAATGTCCACTTCCGTCAATCAAAACCTACAAACATGTCTTCTTGCATAATCTCACTCATGCTTACAAACCTTGAAAGCCCTATTTATATGTATTACTAATAGACGTCGTTCTAACACATGTGCAGTCAAACATCAAAATCTTGAATGACTAATTGATGGAAAATACTAGAATTTGACATGTGAAAGTGATAAGTAAATTTGTCATGAAAAATATTTTTGAATAGTTATACTTTAAATAGTTTTTATAAACATATAATTAGAAAAGGTTGTGATTAAATAAGTGCATTAAAGACTATGGCAATGTTTAAAACCATAAATAAAAATGAACGGATGTAGAAAAACTTTCTAAGCAATTCAGAGATAAATTATTATCCTTAAAAAATTTCGTGACTATCAGCATCAATGCATGTTCCTTTTCCACGACCTCACTCAGTTCCACAAAGGAGCAAATAAGCAACAAATAGTTGACCATCATTATTTGGGGTAATTACAAATTGAGCTATGCTCAGCTGGTTAGAGCCTACCTATCTGAATAACACATATACTTGTATTTATAACTAATTATTTTTTACTGATAAGCGATATACCTATTAACAGCGAGATGTCTATGGTCACTTGTCAATCTTAAGTTATACCGGCTTATTCTTTAGAGGTGTTTATAGAAAAAGTGTGTGTTTATGCATGTTTATAGGGATGATATACATGTATATTTATAAGCGTCTAGTCATGTGTTTCCTAAAAATAATTTAGGGTAATTAACCTACAGTTACACATTTACATTTACACAACGGTCACTCCCACGTGATCCCTCCCATCCCCATCAAACCTCCCAGTCTACCATAAACCCAACCCTACGCCCTCGGGCCCCACTTTCGGGGGGGCCACATGTCATCCACGGGACAGCAGCGCTACAACTCCTCTTCTTCCTAAACGGCTAAACCCAACACGTCCCCAACAACTCGCACCCCCCTCTTACCACTATTCCCCTCTCCCCCATTTCGCGTCTGTTTGTAGCCGCCGCCGCCGCCGCCGCCGTAACCACCTTGCGAGCTCCGGAAGCTTTAACCGAAGCCATTGTCTTCCTCACTTCCATGCTCGGATCCCAGTAGATCCCCTCACCAGCGCTCGAATCCCGAGGTGGCCCTCCTCCCCGGCGCGGGCGGCGACATGGCGTCCGTGGCGGAACTCAAGGAGAAGCACGCGGCGGCCACGGCATCGGTGAACTCTCTGCGGGAGCGGCTCCGGCAGAGGCGGCAGATGCTGCTCGACACCGACGGTGAGGTCCCCGCAGGCGGGAGCTCTCGAGGGCTCGGGGGAATTTAGCGGCTTTTTTGCTGATTGTTTTGTGTGCGTGCGTGTGTGCGCGCAGTGGAGAGGTACTCGAAGGCGCAGGGGAGGACGCCGGTGAGCTTTAACCCGACGGATCTGGTGTGCTGCCGCACGCTGCAGGGCCACAGCGGAAAGGTTGCTGATCAGTTGACTTTTGCCTCTTATCTCAATTTTGGTACAGCTTTCGCGAATTTTGGTTTAGTCGTACGGTTTTGGCAGTTGAATTGGAAAGAAGAGATGGGCGAGGTACTAACACTTTTGCGATTAGAAATAGTGGAAACTGATGCTGACGGGGTGGTAGTCTGAGCCCAATTTGTAACTGCAATTTCGAGTCAGTAAGATCCAGACATCCAGTGACAGGCTGGCACCTCTAGTTAAAGAACATAGACATTGAGTTGAATGATTTTTTTTTTTTGGCAAATGTTGATGAACTGGTCTAATTTTGTGTGGATTTAGCATCGTTTTAATATTTGTCAAGGTGCATTAATGTATATTAGAGCGAAGTTACCTTGTGCTTGGGAATGTTGGTAGGAGGAACTTGGATTCAAGATGTTATTCAAGAAGAAGAAAGTTAATTCAGCACTTTGTCATTTATGCTGTTTTGCATGCTTTTGTTGCTTTATTTACCTTATGTTATAAATAGTAATACAATTAGTTGAACAGTAGATGCTCTCGTTTTGTGGAAGTTTAGTACTATTATTTCAAAATATAAGGCCATCATTTGCCTTGAGGAACAAACTTTGTAAACCTACCTTTATTGGTCCAACAATGTGTTAGTTTGCTTATCTTTTACTGGGAGGCTGGGGATGTTAGTTTGCTTATCTTTTACTGGGAGGCTGGGGAAATCTTTGTTTACAGAGGTTGCTCTCGCGATAAAGGATAACGCTCAAGACGGGATGAAGGTGGATGATTAAGTAGAGTAACTTTATTAAAAGCTATCTTTTGCATGTAATGATGTAAAATCTGCGTAGTGAGATGTCCAACACTCAACCCCAAACTCCACAGGCCCTGCAATAGAAAGAGTTTACTTCAGTGCTGGATTGTTTCCTTCCTTATACTCCCTCTGTACCGGTGTATTTCATTTTGAATCAGAGCAAGGGTTAATTCACTTCCCTCTAAAAAATCTAGAAAGTGAATATTACTATGGCACTTTCCAATATTTAGGCATGCGTTGGCTAATAATTTTTTATTAGATGGCATTGCATCCTAATTAGGAGTAGTAGATAATACTACCCATAGACAGAGCTAAGGTTGAACTAGACTGCAATTTGGATAACCAGTCCATTATTTACCTGTTTTAGAATTTTAACTCCCAATTATGTTGCGGCTATAAGCATTCTAGTCAAATACCTTCCTTCTATTGTTCCATCCCTTATTCAATTCTACTGCCAAATCTTTAGTACCAACACTATCTTATTTGGGAGGGGGAGGCCCAATCCCAGCTAGGAACTTGGGCCAATCCCTGCAGTGTTTGGGCTGGGATCCTGGTCGGGATTGGGCCACGGAAACCTCCCAAACAAGGCCAAACAATATATGAGATGCTCACCACCACAACCAGGTCCAGGTGGAAAATTTAACAGGAGTGGAGGGCCAGGCATAATGCAATCGTTGTACTAATAGCCACTCTATGGAAGGCTTTCCTTGGCACTCTGGCACTACTTACTTTTTTGGTCAAATATTCTTGCTATGTCTTTCTCTACACTTTTGATGTAAATTCTTTCTTCATTGAGAGCATTCTTTTGTTTGAAAATAAAATGGGATACAAAATATTGATACCATTGATTTAATCAAAGGGAGTTTTGTTTCCTACTCTGTTCGGTTTTTTCTAGAAAGATCGTTTTGCGTGTGATCAGTCCATTGAATCGACCAGAGTCAGATTCTAAAGATGAAGCGTAAACAATGCCACATTAGGTTGATTTTTGGGTGTGGGAACAGTACATTCCCCATATAGGAATGCTGTTTTTGTATCTTTTATTTTATGGAAACTGTCAAAATTCCACTAGCTATTTTGCAGAAGCAGTGTCACAGACAACCATGGCTGCCTGCCTGCCTCCCTTATGCATGAATTGCTAACATGCTTGTTGCAGCACTTGGACATGGCTGAGTGATTTGATTTTACAAAAGTTAGTCTCTCCTAGGAGGACATTTTGGTGCTGATTTTTCCTTTTTAGTCAGTTCTGCATGTACTCCCATTGTTCACTACTACACGGCATGGTTTGACTTGTCATGGTCTCCAAGATTGTTATATGACCATTGATTTCTCTTATAACATATGGAAAATTTTATGGTAGTTCAACTTCTTTTAGACTGTCAATTGCACTTTGATACAATGGATAACATTCATGAACCTGCAATAAAAAACATGTTGCCAATAAAGCAAGTATTTAATGCATAATCTCGTCTTCCCCTTTTGTTTTCCAAATTCGATTTACTGTGCACAAATCTCGCTTACTTTTTTTTTAATTACTGTGCACAAAGGTAATTTTAAATCTTCAGCACTAACGATAATTCGATTTACTTTTATTTGTCAAATCACAACTTGAGGTTTCAAAAGTCGTTTAGTTGTTTCTAAAACCAACAGCTGTTTGCTTTGTAGTGTACAATCTGTTTTGCACAGTCCTTGCATGCAGAAAGAGTAATTACAGGCACTACTGCTTTCATTTTCTGCTGTGATTTATTAGTTAGGAGATGGAAATGTATTTGTCACTAGATCAAGCAAATACAAACTAATTGTTAGGATTTGTTGCTAGCTCTTATCGCTCTACATGTAAGATGGAGCACCCTAAAAGTCCTCAGAGTATATATGTTAAACTACAAATCTGATGATACCACTTTTACATCACTAAACATACATATAGTCCCAACTAAATATCGCTAAAAAATTACATGTGTGCCTGGTTTATGAAAATGAACAGGCAACAGCTAAGTAATATTTAGTGATCCATTCATTGTTTTTTTTTGACTGGATCCATTGGTTGTTTTTGACAACCCTTTTAGTTGGGTCTTTTGACAGCTCATTTGATTGAGGCTTGCTACAGTCTTTTATTAGTTTATCAGGAGCTGATGTGAGTGATGATTGTGTTTTTAAATCCAGGATATATCTTTTTTGTTTTTACAAAAAAAAAAGAACTCTACCCATTTGTATATATACAGACTTTGTATTTAGATGGAAGAAAGATAGTCTTGCAAATTAGGTGTGAGCCATGGGTGCCCTTTATGAGTTTATTTGGTATTTTAGTTTGTTACATATTGGACACCAACTAGCAAAGTGTATTCCGTAGCTGCACCAATTACTTTTTTGTCGCCTCATTATTTACAAAGATGCATACTTGAACATGCAAAGACAGTTTCAGGTGCAAGTGTACAGTTACTGATTGGACAGATCCTCTGCAGCGTGAATACTCCCTCCGTTCTAAAATAGATGCCTTTCATAATCCGGTGCAGTCAAACCTGGAAAGTTTTGCCATGGGACCATGAATATTCCCTAAAATATTAAGAGGTGTCATGTGAAATTGACATCGCTAGAATTGTTTATGGATGTATGATTTGGAAAAGTAATGGTCAAACACATGTATTGGAGGCTGTGCCAATTTACTAAACAGAAGTAAAAAAATGCGATGGGAATCTCTAGTAATGTAATGCAGTACCTGTGACAATGATTATTGTGTTTGGTCTGATCCTTTGGTCATGAACTCATGGTTAGAAACAGGATAGGAACTCAACCCCTTTTCCCCAATACGTGCTTTCACAGTTGCTATTGCAGCGGATCTGCATTACTATTGACACATTCTTCAGTTCTCAGGATCTTATCTACCTGTCTATCATAGCTTGTTGATAGACATGTTTGGTATAAATTGTTCAGTTATAATGTTTAATATTTAGCTCAAGTCCAGATACTTTTCATCAATTTATAAAAGAACTTGTCTTCCAATGGGTCTATTAGGGTGTATAAATTAGTGTCCGTAACATTGACATATGATTACCAGTTACTGTTAGTCCATAATCATGTCAAACAGGCAATATGATAATGATACCTAGGTTGGCAACTAAACGAACACAAAATACTGATGTTTATAAGGGAACGTATCCTGCGCACACAAGCTTCCTGTGCACACACTGTGCACACCAAATAACAAATGTCACCGAAAAATCTAGAAAAAAATGTACATGTATACTTCCAATAGTATTACACCTATATAAAAAGTTTCATCCTCAAATTCATTATATTTTAGCCGTAACAAGAAAAATGAAAAATCTGACAGTTTTGAGAGTATAATCAGTCTGTATTTTGTCTTTTTTGTTGCTCTCTATGTATGATGAATTTGAAGTTGAGATTTTATACATTGATGTAATACTATTAGAAGTATATGTACATTTTTTTCTAGATTTTTTGGTGATATTTGTTTGTTGGTGTGCACGGTGTGTGCACGGGAAGCTTGTGTGCACATGATACGTTCTCTGTTTATAAAGTTGCAAATAATAGAAAAGAATTGATGATGGAAGAATTTATGATCTGCTATTGGTTCCAACTCCCAACTGTTCTAAGATGCCCTTTTTTTTGGATCTGCTACTTTGCTTTGGCAATTGAGCACTTCAGATTCCTCTGTGGGATATTGGTCGACAAAAAGAATGCTTTTGTCAAATGGTTTAATGGTTTTATGACTAGCATTAACTCATTAGTCATTACAGGTATATTCTCTGGATTGGACCCCTGAAAAGAATTGGATAGTCAGCGCCTCTCAAGATGGAAGGCTAATTGTATGGAATGCACTAACAAGTCAGAAAACACATGCCATAAAGCTACATTGTCCATGGGTGATGACATGTGCATTTGCACCGAATGGCCAATCTGTTGCCTGTGGTGGTCTTGATAGTGCATGTTCTATCTTCAATCTTAACTCACAAGTAGACAGAGATGGGAATATACCGGTATCAAGAATACTTACTGGACACAAAGGCTATGTTTCATCCTGTCAGTATGTTCCAGATCAGGAAACCCGGCTAATTACTAGCTCAGGTGATAACATGTGTCTGTGGGATGTTACTACTGGCCAAAGGATATCAATATTTGGCGGCGAATTTCCATCAGGGCATACAGCAGATGTTTTGAGGTATTTTTCTTTCTTTCTTGACTTGGTTCATTTGAACATCATGCTTACTGTTGCATTGTATTCAACTCTTCTCCATGTAGTGAACTGAAATCTTCTTACTTGTTACATTATCAAGTTAAGCTACTGAATGCTAAGTTGCCGTCTTCAGTAATATATGAATACTGTCAGTGCCGTAGATTAGATATATCTTGTTTGTTACCAATGTGTTTTGCCCTTGATCCCTACGAAGAAATGATGCGTCTTAGCTTTGTTCACTGCGTCAATTAAGTGTGGTACAAGTTTGCTTGCACGAGCTGGCTATAAGTAGTAATTAGTAAGCAATATTGTCACATGGCAGCACATGACGCATTTGGTCTGACACTATCCCCTTAGAGGTTAGTGAAAAAATTGCATGAACAAAGTTGAGGCATGACTTAGTAATCAATTTTTTCACATGTCGCATACAAAACATCTCAGTAATGTAGCAGCGTGCCTTTGTTTTATTTCAAATATACTGCTAAAAGTAATTTAATTTAATTTGGTCATTGTTTTGAAATATAGAAGCTGCTATGCTTCTATTTGCGTAGTTGTGCTTTTTGAGTGCTCTGATATATCTGCTTTTCCCCTTCAGCTTGTCCATCAACTCGTCAAATACGAATATGTTCGTCTCAGGTTCATGTGATGCAACTGTAAGGCTGTGGGATATCAGAATTGCAAGCCGGGCAGTTCGAACGTATCATGGCCATGAGGGTGACATCAACAGTGTCAAGTTTTTCCCTGATGGCCAGAGGTTTGGTACTGGCTCAGATGATGGAACATGTAGATTATTTGACATGAGAACAGGGCATCAACTTCAAGTATACAGTCGGGAGCCTGATAGAAATGATAATGAACTCCCAATTGTTACATCTATTGCATTTTCGATATCCGGAAGGCTTCTTTTTGCTGGATACTCCAATGGTGACTGTTATGTGTGGGACACACTTCTTGCTGAGGTTTGCATCTTGGCCATTTTTTATGAATTTTATTACTACAGCCTAGATAGTGTGGAAACAGAAGCGGAATTAGTATTGACCACATTACTGTGGATACTGCCATGCTTTCCATTTTAAAAAATATTTCAAATATTGTATTTGTTCATGTTATGTACCATACAAAAGTCAGTTGCAAGATAAAATGATGTTAAAGCGAGGTTAGTGAAAATAACAGTATGCTATTTGAGTTAAACAACGTTAACTCTGCCGACAATCCTCTATTAACAATCTCCCCCCCCCCCACCCCCCCCCCCCACCCACCAAAACCACCCATCCCCCATTAACATAGTAATTTGCAGGTCTTGATACCTTGAGGCTCCTTTTCACCTTGTTTTAATAATATAACTGAACTGGTAGGGAGTAGGCTTGAATACATAGAGCTTCCGTCTTTATATATTGCTTTTACGATCGTAACTAGCAAACATTTGTACACTTGTGAATACTTTTGTTTTCTGATAGGTGGTACTTAATTTGGGAAACCTCCAAAACTCTCATGAGGGGCGTATAAGCTGCCTTGGTCTGTCATCCGATGGGAGTGCATTGTGTACAGGAAGTTGGGACAAGAATTTGAAGGTATGAAAGGTTCTTCGATATGATAATTATTGTCAAGTACTTGATCAAGTGCATGCCATGAACTGTGTTACCTTAACACTGTTGAATTACAGTCATGCTAGAATGCAATTATGATGTAGGGCCCGTTATGTGAGTGGCTTTTAGAAACAGCAACTGCACTTTCTACCAATGCGACATCCTTACGAACTCAAAAGGTTTTTGTGTTATAGATTAACTTCATGTTAATATACAAAAGGATGCTTCGGGTCGGCAATATTTGCTAGTTTATCTGCCTGTTGTGCTGTACAGGAAGCCTTGCATGTGTTGATTTTGACAGGTGTTACTCTTTAGTTTTAGAGCTGCCACAAATAATGCGGTTCCTTTTATCTCTTATAAGGATCCCAGGGAAACTTACTGAGTTTTGTGTTTAACATTTGCCTTTATATTCTAAAAGTGAAAGCAAACGAAAATAATTTGGTGTGAAACTCCAGCATGTTGACGTTTGAGTTGCTGCTTGTTTAACATTTTCAGATTTGGGCCTTCAGTGGACACCGGAAAATAGTTTGAAGGACAGTTTTCTTCCTGTGTTGTTGTATGTTCTTTGTTGTGCTAAGAATCACGACCAACTCAATGGGCCCTGGAAATCGGTTTGTTGGTCTTGTAGTATAGAATCAGGCAATCAGCTGTATCATATCCTAATGCACAGTGGAAAATGCAATCTGTTGTTGTCTTGGCAGGACATGTGGTCTGACTTACCGTGTTAAGTTGATGTAGTAGTGTTTATATTACCAGAAAGCATCATCCATTTGGATCTGTCTATTCTTGTTGTATAACTGTCTTTTTTGCAGTAGAAAGCTACAACTTTGGCTTATGTATTTCACAACCGATTGTCAATTTGTCCATTTCCAAGTCAGGCGTATCAGCTGCCCATCGTGTTTGCGCACATGTTTAGTGTATTTTCATCTCTATCTCGTATTTTTGCTTACCTTGGTTGGACTGTTGTGACAGCACGATGTTTAGTGTATTCTTCTCTTTTGCCTATCAGGTTGGACAGTTGTTTGCCTTTGCCATCGTGGTTTTGAAATTAACATGTACTACCCTAAAAAATAAGTATTTTAAGTAGAGATTAAAATTGATGAGAAAATACTTTAGTACCTCTTAATAAATAAGTTATGGATAGGGGTGGAAGGGTGATTGGGGTTAAGATGGGAAGAAATTTAAATGATAAATGATTGATAAAACATGAAATTTAAATGATAAATGATTGATGAAACATGAAGTACTGTCAGTAGTGTTAGAAATGTTTATATTGTAAAATACAAATACCTATAGTAGAGATTAAGATTGATGAGAAAATACTTTAGTGCTCCTTATTAAATAAGTTATGGATGGGGGTGGAAGGATGTTTTGGGCTAAGATGAAAAAAAATTTAAATAATAAGTAATTAATGGGACATGTTGTACAGTAATGCTTAGAAATATTTATATTGTAGAATACAAATACCAATATTTTAAAATGGTAGGATTATGCAATTAGTCCGGGTACCTTTTCAATCCCTTAGGAGACTCTTTTCTAAAGTCTGAGCATTCGAGTTTCAGATAAAGATTACAGGATAAATGCATAAACTTTTTTAGAATTTTCATAATATTTTTATCCATAAATTTTTTAGAATTTTTATGATATTTGTTAGTTGGTTTATACAATGTGTATACAGAAAAACCTATGTGTATAGGATACGTTTCTAAAAAAATGAACATATCCTATACGTATAATTTTTTCGTGCACACCAATTAACAAATATCACTAAAAATTTTAGAAAAATTTATACATATACTTTTAATAGTATTATAACTATATATAAAGTCTTATTTTTAAATTTATTATATTATAGCCTTAACGCAAAAATAAAAGAATCATTGTGCAACTTCAAATACCCGTGTGGCAAAACACAGGAAATCCGGCGAGATTTCCCAAAACTGCTTCGCACGCGTACGCATCCATGCATTTAAAACGGCAGCGACCGCGTGGGAGACCGAACCCTGAAGATTTGCTCGGACGCGGGGGAGGAGAAATGGCGGGAAAACTTGGCGCCATCTGTTCCCGCCTCATCTCCCCTGTATTTAACCACCATCGCCGCCTCTTCTGCATCCCCCCAATCTCATCCCCTCCATTACTCCCCATTTCCTATCACCGCCTGCAACCGAGACCCCTCTCAGCCGTCGCCATGGCCACCGCTTCCAACGGCAACGCCGCCGCCGCTGCCGACTCCGCCGTCCACGAGCCGCCGCACAAGATCGCCAAGGTCGCCCCCCTGCTCAAGGTCAAGAAGCTCTCGGAGAACGCCGTCCTGCCGTCCCGCGGCTCCGCTCATGCCGCCGGCTACGACCTTTCGAGGTACGCGCCTGGCAAAAACTCCCCGTGAAAAGGCGTCGCCGTTGGTGGTTGTTTCTGCTCGCTGGTTTACCCCGTTTCTGTGGTCTCTGATCTCAGCGCGGCGGAAGCGGTCGTGCCGGCGAGGGGGAAGGCGATGGTGCCGACCGACCTCAGCATCACCATCCCGGATGGCACCTACGCGCGCATCGGTGAGCCTTCCTTTTTGGTTCTTATGTTTCTTGCTTGCGGCTAAGGTGTTTGATGAAATGCTTGTCCGGTATGCCGCTGCAGCGCCGAGGTCGGGGCTGGCGCTGAAGCACTCGATCGACGTGGGCGCCGGAGTGATCGACGCCGACTACCGTGGCCCGGTGGGGGTCATCCTCTTCAACCACTCGGACTTTGACTTCGCGGTGAAGCCCGGTGACCGTATTGCTCAGATGATCATCGAGGTGATCGTGACGCCGGAGGTCGCCGAGGTGGAGGATCTCGACGCCACCGTCAGGGGAGAGGGAGGGTTCGGATCCACCGGCATCTGAGTGAAGCATCGCCATTGTTAGCTCTAGGGAGTTGGAGATCGGTCTCTGTGTGATGGATGGGTGATGTCGTTAAAAACTTGTATCCTTCTATGCTTTCGGATGCGTTTGTGGTGTTGAATGGAATCATCTAGCGAATTGGCATGGCTATGTTTTCTTGTCCTGGGGAAATCTGCATGGCTCATCACAACTTGCCCATTCCCCACCCCAATTTGGGGATGCGATGCACTGAACATGCATGGCATGTTGAACGCGAGTTCTTCCTGAAATGCCACTTCCATACGTTTGTCGTTGAACACTTCCCTTTGAGTTCCATGGCATGGTGTCAAGCAGAATAGAAAATAAACCCTCGGCGATATTTTTCAGCTTATTTTCTTATGTTCATTTGGGAGCGAAAGTCGAGCAAATTCTAAATTTATCAGCAAAAGATGAAAAGATTAATGAATTTTTTAAAAAAATAAGTAAAAGGGCCCCATGGAGGTGTTGCCCCAGTAGTGGTGAATCCTTTTCATTGTTTACAGATAGTATCACCTTCATTTGCATGGTCAATTCAACTTTGAATTTATCTAAAAAAAATCAACTTTGATCGCCATCTAAAAAAATTCAACTTTGATCTACAAACAAAAGAGCCCCCTGGGGTTCTCTTTCCTCGTGGTAACTGACGGGTTACTGAGCAAAGCTTATAAAAACCAGTTAAACCTTATAAAAATTTAAAGTTTTATTTAAAATTTTAAACTTGGTCGATGTACCGAATGATTTCTCTTGCTGTAACCCGACAATAAGGAAAACCTGCCAGCTAAATGGGCAAAAAGATTTCAGCTCCTATAGTAAATCAACGAGAATCGGTTCTCCTATTTACATAGAAGAGGTGGATAGAGCAAAACGTTGCTTCTCAGGAGAATCAGGCCAATTAAATATAGACGTCCCTAAGAACTTTCAAAAAATTGCCTGCCTGTCACTGGCTAATACCCCTCTCCCATCTCAAAGCCCGCACTTCAATCGGTCGCGCACGCGAGCCGTCTCTCGCGCTAGGGTGGGCGATCCCAGTCACCGTTTCTCTCCACCTGTCCCAAGCCATCGCCACTGCTCTTCACCACATAACTCCTCTCCTCAGATTGCTTGATCTCCTCTTCTTCCGCCCCGTTCCTGCTCGATTCGTCGACAGCCGTCATCCGTTTGTGAGGTTGTTGCCACCGGGCATGACAACCGTGGATCTAGTTGGCGTCGGCACTCCTCACCTCCGCCCCTACGGCACCACGCCGCTAGTCCTCACACCGCCCGTCGCTCTCCCACCTCTGCCCCCTATGTGCCGTGCCGCGACGGTCCTTTGCTACACTGTAATCTCCTCACCTTTAGAAATTCTGCTTGTCGGTCTAGAATTTGACAATAGCAAGGGAATGCGCATGCCTATAGGTTCACTGATTTTGTAAGCTTGATATGCTCAAGTGTGGAGTCGAATGATTTTCTATATTGCTTGCTCTTGTTCTGTCGATCTGGAATTGAAGCTCTGAATGCACACGCTACAGGGTCACTGATGTATGACAGAAGTGTAGCAAATTTGTGGAAAATTCAGTGTAGCATAGTTCACAACTTTGTGCATTTCCAATGCAGCAAACTTCAGATATTTTTTTTTTTGCAAAGTTCAGTACTGCAAATCTCAGATATTGAGAAGGGCAGTACAGTCAGTTCCTCTGGAAAGCTCTCTTTCAAGAATCAGTAGAAAATTTGCTATCCAAACACTTGTTCATCTGATTCTGATTCTCGTATCTAAATCCACGAAGAGTTAGGAGTGGGAGCTGAAGAACCAGAAGTGAAAGCTCTACCAAACAAGTCCTAGAAGCCTCCCGGGACGGAACGGTAGTAGTAGGTAGCGGAAAGGGTTGGGCCGAGCTGGGCCGTTAAATAAAATAATTACCCTAGACAACAGAGGAAAAAGTCATATTTAACTCTCTTAACTATAGGTCGAATCTGATTCGAATCCCTCAACCGTAAAACCGGATATAACTATTCTTCCAACTATTAAAACCGGTACAAAACGACTCCCTCGGCAGTATTGACGGTGGTTTTCGCTGACGTGGTATCCACATGTTACATTGACCTAGTCTTCGTTAATGTGGTAGCTACATGATGCTTATGTGAAATCACGGTCAACAAAAATATAAAAAACTAAATGGGACCCACATGTCATTGGCAATTTAAAAAATAAAAAAATTGTGGAGCCTTGGAAGCAAAAAACTTGTCTTGACAAGCGGGCCCCACATTATGACTGGCATGTGGGCTCCACAATTTTTTGATTTTTTTGTGAAATTATCAATGACAAGTGGGTCTTATTTAGTATTTTATTTTTTGCTGACTGTGATTCTACATAAGCGTTATGTAGCCGCCACGTAGGATGAACACTAGGTTAATGTGCCACATGGATATCACGTCAGCGAAAATCATCGTCGATACTGTAGAGAGAGTCATTTTCATCAGTTTTAATAGTTAGAGAAGTAGTTATACCGGATTTTACGATTGAGAGATACGAATCAGATTCAATCTATAGTTGAGAAAGAATAGAACTTTTTCCATAGACAGATATATGGGCCCATCAAAAATTGGCCCAATATCTTCGACCCATAGAAATCTTCATCGAGGGTTCGGTTCCCCTTCATATATCTCCACGCCTCCTGATTCCTCCACCGCCGCCGCCGCCACCACCACCCGAGCAGCAGCAGCTTCTTCGCCAAGCCTCTTCCGCCGTCGAAGCCACCGCCGCTTCCCTCCCGCTCGGGCGTCCCCGTCTCTCGTAGCCATGGCGAAGAAGAAGGAGGTGGAGGTGGAGGTGAAGGTGAAGGAGATGGAGGAGGACGAGGAGGAGGTGGCCGCTGCCGCTGCCGCCGACGCCGACGCGGGCGGTGAGGAGGCGCAGGAGGCCGCGGAGCCCGAGCCTACGGCTCGTCGGCCGTCGACGTTCGCGGAGCTGGGTATCTGCCCAGAGCTGGTCGCCGCGTGCGACGCCATGGGGTGGAAGGAGCCCACCAGGATCCAGGCAGAGGCCATCCCCCACGCCCTCGAAGGTACGTAACGTCCGCCTCATCACCCAAGCGCGCTACCGCGGCGGCCATGACGACGACAGCAAGTCAGCAACTGATGGTGAGCTACGTGTGTGTATGGTTTGTGCAGGGAGGGACCTGATTGGGCTGGGGCAGACGGGCTCCGGGAAGACGGGCGCCTTCGCGCTGCCGATCATCCAGGCGCTGCTCAAGCAGGATAAGCCCCAGGCATTTTTCGCCTGCGTGCTGTCACCAACAAGGTTGCCATTTTTTTAAATTTTTTTCCATGTGCTTTTCTCCTCGAGAGAGAAAATTTTCCATGTGCTTATTTTTCTCCTCGAGAGAAGATTTTCGGTTGGTTGCTATAACCATGGGGGTGTGCTTGTTCAGGGAGCTGGCTGTTCAAATTGGCAAGCAGTTCGAGGCGCTCGGGTCTGCGATCAGTTTGAGTTGCACAGTGGTGAGTGATTCTGTTTACAACTTATTAAGTGGACAATGCAGATTTCACTTTCCATCCTAGATTGGATTATGGACATTGTGTATGCTTTCTCATCTCTGCATGCACTTCATGCTTATCACGTACTAAACAATTGATTGCTATTTGTGAATGTTGTGAACAAGTCTTAGAGTAGGCTTTTTTGCTGATTAATGCTCAAAACATAGTTTTTATCTTCATACTTTGGCTAGTCCTTTTCCTGGATTTTGGTATGCAATTATGGTCAATAGCTGTTTCGGTTGATGCTTCTGTGCCAATCTGTGTTGGCTTTTTCCATCTGTTGGATGAGTGTCCACTGCAAAATATTTCCTTTTGATTCAGTATAGCATGAATGAAGAGTATGGTAACCTATGATGCACAGATGCGCGATACTTGTACGGGGATACGGGAATTTCCAAAAACATCAATACGTTGATACAGCGAGTATATGTATATTTTTTAAAAAATAAAATATAGGGAACTACAAATGGGTAAAACAATGAGATTACCTTGACAAAAGAATATTCTATTGCACTGTTGGCTGTTGCAAACATTCAACACACTTAGCACCTTGTAGCCTTGTACTAGTCCATGTAAATACAATATATAGGTGGTTTTAAACTCATAAAATGTAAGCCCCATCTAGAGTAGCTCCCAGGGATAATTCGGATTGCACTCTTCATCCTCAGCAGTAGCCAATAGCAGCCTCAGCAGCAGCATTGGCAGAGGAATTCACACTACTACCAAAGTGAAAAACAAGTTGCTGCACCTGGGATTTCAACGGCTTCAGGTTGGCAGGTGTTGATGCAGAGGGCCAGAGGCTTGCCAGCTCCAAGAGAAGACAACAACGCGAGGCATGTAGCTATGGGCTGGTGAAGGAGGAGATTTAGGCGCTGACGCTGGAGAGGCAGGCGGCGCACGAGGGGAGCCACTCCTTGCTCCTCCTGCCTGGCTGCTTGTTCTCAATGTAGACCGTGACGGCGGACGACGGGACGAGGGGAGTGACGAGGTTTTAGGGTTATCAGTAGTGTAGGGTTGGGCCTTTAATGGGCTTTCGAAAAAGGGTTATTGGGTCACCTATCAAATAAGTATCCAATAAGTATCGTGGAAGTATCGCTAATTATTTTTATTTTTTTCGCTGTTTAATGGCCAATATTTTTCCGATGCTGTATGGATCGAGTATCGGATGTATCCCCGTATTGGATACGTATCCAATACTGGAACGGGAAGAAAATGACGTATCGGTGCATCAGAGATGGTAACAGTTGCAGGAGCTATATTTACACATATTGGTTTATATTCTCTCTAATGTTCTTTTATTCTTCTCACTATAATTGAAATGGTTCTATTAGATGCATAGAGGTGTTCCTTCGTTATTATGCTTTTGTATGATTAAAAGCGAGTCTTCATATTATCATCCATTACAACCTGTTGATGGTTTATTAACCATTATCAATTGAAATTTCCTCTTTCCCAGCTCGTTGGAGGAGTTGATCGGGTGCAACAAGCTGTATTCCTTGCAAAACGCCCACATATTGTGGTATGTGTATTTTAGTAAATGATTTCCTCTACCTCATATGACAATGTGGTTTTGGTCTGTTAACATTCCTTTACATGAGAACTTTGTTACACAAACCTGATAGCACAAAATGTTTGCTTTCATCTGGACTCTCAGGATATTTACTGTATCATTTCCCTCAAAACATAGGTTGCAACTCCTGGACGTCTTTTGGATCATTTGACAGATACGAAAGGTTTTAGCCTTAATAAATTGAAGTACTTGGTATGTGCCCTCTGTTCTTTTTTTTTTTTCATGTTTCTTCTTATTAGTATGCATACTCTGTTAAATATTTTGACGGTTTGACTTTGATGTTGTGGCCTTGTGTATATTTTTTCAACATTTTCTAGTTCCCTATGTTGATGTATTGTTCATGTCAAGTCCAACTTTTATGACACCATAATTCCTGCATCTTCAAAACTTTGTATCAATTTTTTCTTCTGCTCCATTCATATTCCGACTATTGTCAACATTTCTAGGTATAGTTTTTAACTTTATTGAGGCTCTGTCAGAATCTTCTGAGTTTTAGTAAGATCAGATTTTGTTACTCTAGATATTGATTTTTAACTTAAACTATCATCATGTTTGAGGTATAGCCCTGAAAAATGAAGGCTTTAGTAATACCTTTTTTACTTGTCACAATATCCATGAAACAGTCTATTGGTGCCATTCCAACAGTTCAATGTAAGATGATATATTGCCTTTCCTTAGTTACCTCAAGCTCATTCAAAATGAACAGCATTGCATTCTTGCAGAAAAGTTTCAACTAGTATAATTGCTATCCTATTTTGAGTATTTTACATTCTGTGCAGCAACATTTTATTGTACATTTCATATTTTAACTCTTTTTCCCCCCCTCAAGTTTATGTATTACAATGCACTATTAGATTATTGCAAATCTGTGTTGAATATGGGTCATGACATTTTTTGGAGCATACCTCTAGAATATGGGTCAATTATATTATTTTTTGTAATTAAAATGCTCTATATTTTATGTGTGCCTCTTTTTTTGCTAGGTTTTGGATGAAGCTGACAAGTTACTTAATGTGGAGTTCCAGAAAGCCCTTGATGATATTCTGAATGTTATCCCTAAAGAACGGAGAACTTTCCTTTTTTCAGCCACAATGACCAATAAGGTTGGTGAATTGGTAGTATTTGAGAAAAGATTTATGACTCCTGAATTCGAGAAACAAAGGAATTAAACATTGCTGGTCTCCTGTAAATACTGTTTACTTTATCAGATTGATGTGGCCATGCTAACACATGTTAATAGTTACAATTATGACACCGGTTTATAAATTCTGGAGGTAGTGAAATGGTAGATGGTCTATTTATTCTGACATGTGCCATATTGCTACGATTTACTGGTATCTTTGTATTTCTAGGACTGGTTAAATGTGCCCTTCCTACTATGATCATTTCAGCTATGTGTAGATATGATCATGGCTTACTTTTCTAAATGGCACCAGATGGCTATGCTATCTATTTGTTTATGTTTAGACTGAATTTGGTTTTCTTTGCAATAACATCTATTTTGTCCAGGTTTCTAAACTGCAGCGTGCCTGTCTCAGAAATCCTGTTAAGGTAACGTGCTTTCATCTTTCAAGCATTTAATAACCATAACATTAATGAAAGGGAACCTTTTCAGGTATCTTATTCTTTACTAATAGTCTCAACTTTTCGTTTCTGGGATCAGGTCGAGGTAGCCTCCAAATATTCTACAGTGGACACACTTAGACAGGAATTTTATTTTGTTCCTGCAGATTACAAGGTCAATTCTTGTCCCTTATGATTTGCCAATTGGCGTCCATGTGGTTTGATCTATTAAATTGTCTGCATGCATGACTGACGATTCTGCCCTTAATGGCATTACTAAGAGTCATGATGAAGCACTATCATTGATTGTATGCATGCAGCATCACTTTGAACCTTCTCCCGTACATTTAATACGCATTCCTGAAAAATGTTGCCCATGATGAATTGAAAGCCTACACCCATTATGTGATGTTTTTCACCGTTATGATAGAGTGCCATTTTCATTCAATGTTCTGAACTTTCTTGTGTGCAATTCCAGGATTGTTATCTCGTTCATGTTCTGAATGAGTTGCCAGGTAGCATGATCATGATCTTTGTGCGGACCTGTGAATCAACAAGGCTCCTTGCTCTCACCCTAAGGAATCTTCGTTTTAAAGCTATCTCTATTAGTGGCCAAATGAGTCAGGTTACTTTCTGAGCTTTCCTGTGTCAAACAGAAATTGTTTTCTCATTCGGCTATTTGTCAATTTTGAAGGCAGAAGTGAATGCAATGTTTCTTTTTCCCTTACAATACTTCTTACATTTGTCTATTTATTATTTTTATTTCTCAGGATAAGAGACTAGGCGCTTTAAACAGGTTCATAACGAAAGACTGCAATATCCTTATTTGCACAGATGTGGCAAGCCGTGGTCTTGACATTCAAGGAGTTGATGTGGTTATCAATTATGATATTCCAATGAATTCTAAGGTTTCTATTTTAGTACTTCAATGCCCTTTCTCGATTTACATTTTGAAGATACCTTTTTGTATGTGATTTAACTTACTGTGCCACATGCAGGATTATGTTCATCGGGTGGGTAGAACTGCACGTGCAGGGAATACAGGATATGCTGTATCTTTGGTGAATCAATATGAGGCCATGTGGTTTAAGATGATAGAGAAGCTCCTTGGTAATAGCACTTACCCTTGTTACTTCTCCCTTTTTTCCATTTGTAACTGGTGGGCGTCATTCTGAAATCTGAATCTGTTTATCAACTATTTTTGTAGGAAAAGAGATCCCTGATCGTAAGGTGGATAACGCAGAAATCATGATACTTCGTGAGCGCATCTCTGACTCAAAGAGGATTGCGCTGACGGTATGTGCTCATTCTCTGACTGTACTGTCAATTTGAAGTGCCTTACTCTTGCGTCACCCTAGTGGTGCCCCCTCTATATTCTGCAGAAAGGATGTGCTGTCTCCGACAACCTGAACATTGATAGTTCGCCTGTTGTTGTTGTGTAGAGCCTTGTTGTCTTTTGAGTCGTATGACCACTTGTCTGTGGATTGGTTTTTACTTGTCTTGCTGTCTGATAGACGATGAAGGAGAGCGGTGGTCACACAAGAAGAAAGCGGCAGGAAACGAAGATGATGAGGAAGAGGAGCGTAATGCTCCTGTTTCCAGAAAATCGAAGTCCTTCAAGAAATCAAGAAGATGGTGAAAGCATTGGAATCCAAAGTGATCGTGAAGCCTGCCTTTAGCATGGGATGAGTTAGATTCGTGAGTTAGAATTAGTATATACTGGCATACCACTGCCCAATTTTATGTTGCCAAGGGCCCATTTTTTGACGAATTAGCTATTTATTTACGTTTGGAAATATGAACATTTAGATAAACTACTAGGAGTATTTGTGAAGCTGGATCTGGAAAATTTGCTCATCTGTTGCCACAAGCAAATATGGCGTCTTCAACACTCGGGCCATTTCCTTCAGATACGCCCTTTGAAAACTTGCATGTTTGGTTGAGCGACCCAATTAACCTAAGGTTTCTATAGTTTTAAAGTTAACTTGTCTAAGGTATGGTTAACAAATTTGAAGCCGCATTTTAGCTGGCAAGAGGCAACCTTAACACACTTTCCTATACTATTGACATGTAGGACCAATGTGGTGGAAAAGAAAATGTACAAGTGTAGCTATGAATTAAACACATAGCTAACATGGTCAAACTTGTCTAACATGAGATGTGGCAAGTTGCGGCATACTGTGGTTGCCAACCAAACAACCACCTTAGTCTGAGTTTTATGGGTCTCAAAATACCATGTTTGGTGGCTTCTCCGCTCATATCACAGCTAATCCTAGTAGTAATTAGGACCAAATAATCACGCATGAGTTTCGAATTCTCCCATTTGTAATAGAGGGCGAATTATGCGATCCTGCGGTGGTGGGGATGCATCCAGGAAAGGTTTTGTGTTGCAAATTGGCTATCAAGTTAACCTATGTAGGCAACGGGAAAAAGATGAATATTTACATTTCAATCATGATCCTGCGGTTCAACATCCGATGTCGGCAATGCGATCCTGCGGTTCAACATCCGCATGACCCAGAACCAGTATTTCAATTAGCAGCATGGAAGCCACAGGAATGGGCAGGAGTACCTCAAAGGAGGATATGTCCAAGTCCTGAATTAAAATTAGAAAACCCTTGGCAACTGGCATCTAAAAAAGGGCTAAATCTTCTATACGAACAGAAGAAAACCCCTCAAAGCCCTCCAAAGAACATTGGAGGGAAAACTTCCAACGACCAACCTAAACCATTTCCAGACACAACCAGATCAGTTGTCTCCGTTAGCATCATCTTCATTGTCCCTCTTCCTTTTGTTTGACTTACCTGATCCCGAAGACCCTTTGCTTCCAGTGGCAACTTTGCTTTCATCTTCTGCATCGGCATCAGGTTGGTCATCGTCAGCTTCATCCTCTTCATCTTCAGCCTAAAATGGTGCAGATTAAGTTAACTGATAGAAATATGGAACCATAAGTAAAACATGATCTGTATTAAGGTCTAAAAGGGAATGATGGGATCACGCTACAACAATGCAGACTGAGACCCATCATACTACGTTTCACTTCTACCTCTTCTACTAAATTGACAAGGGGTTTATATAATTGAAATGATGCTATAACTATGTCACTGATTTCCTCAATGGACAAACATTTAGAATGGCACATTCATGAGAAAACGTACAAGAATTGTGAGAGAAATAGTATCATTATGGAAAAAAAACAAACAAGCAAATTAAAGAGGTCCTGATACTGCAATCACAACATAGTAACTGTTGAAGCATACAGAGTGGTAAGGCATAAAAGAAATGAATAACATTGAATAAACAGCAAATTACCAAACATGGAGTTGCAAGATAACAACAGTGTATTAAGATATGGTATCACCGGCCTAAAATCAATTAACAAGACAACGAGGACAAATCTTCCATGCTTATCAAGCGCTTATGCTAAAAATTTCCCCCTTTTCAAAACATTACACTAAAAAAGTGCTCTTTGCAAAGGAATGTACTACTAACTAAGAAGCAATGTTTAGTTAGTCCTAGGATTTTGCTGCAGACTAGCCAAAAAAGGATCAATCCAAACATTGCACTAGTTCATAATACCAAGCAACAAATCACTGATTAATTAAGTGAATCAGAAGCACACAGTGCACTACTATATATAATAAAGCCATTTTATCAGTTTGCAACTTGTCAACTACACAAGACCTACATATGTTTTCTTAATAACGACAAGAACGGAACAAATTTCTCACCTCGTCGTCACCTTCTTCCTCATCCTCTTCGTCTCCTTCCTCTTCCTCCTCTTCGTCATCCTCGTCACCTTCCCCTTCCTCTCCACCCTCCTCTTCTTCTTCACCACCTTCCCCTTCACCCTCCTCTCCTTCCGCCCCCACCTCTTCATCCTCCTCGTCGTCCTCTTCTTCGTCGGACTCCAATCGGTCGTTACCCTCGGCGTCCATGCCGTCCAAGTACTTGAGGCTGGGAATCAGCGCGAACACCTTCTCCCTGTACCCCTTGACCTTGGTGACGGGGCACTGGTACAGGTCGAGCGACTCGATCCGGTGCGGCGCGAGCGGCGCCAGCTCGTCGACCTCGGCGAATCGGTTGTTCCCGAGGTCGAGGTGGCGGAGCGTGGCTCCGCAGGACTCCGCCACGGCGGCGAGGGAGGCGGCGCCGGAGAGGCGGTTGTCGGGGAGGGAGAGGCGGCGGAGCGCCGGGAGGCGCGGGAGGCCCGCGAGAGAGGAGAGGCGGGCGCCCGCGACGGAGAGCTCCTCGAGGGACGGGTAGCGGTCGAAGAGCGAGGGCGAGGGGAGGCGGCCGGTGGTGGACTTGACGGCGCCGTCGAGGGTGAGGGTCTTGGGGGCGGAGAAGGGGGCGTTCTTGACGGCCGCCGCAATGGCGCGCTCCCACGCGGCGTCGTCCTCTCCGGCGGCAGCGCCGGCCATGGCTGGCTGCGGCGGCGGCGCGAGGGGAGGCGCAGAACCCTAGCTAAACCCTGGACTGGAGCTGGAAGCTTGGGCGTTGAGGCGTATGGAAATTAGGCGATGGACAGGATGGAGATCGGGTTCGAGGAGAGGGGAAAGGAAGTGGGAACGGGAGATAGTGGGCCTGGCTCTTGTGGGCTTCTATTGGACCTATTCATGAGAAAAGGTCGTGAATGTAGCAGCGGGACTATTAATATATCACTCGACAGATTTTTTTTACTAAAATCACAAAAATGTTATTATAGTATAAATATAGTGTAATTACAATACACCTAGTATGTAAGTCATTAAATACACAGAAACACACGTAGTTCAATAAAAAAGGTTTATGCGTGCGATGTAAGGGTCGTGGAATTGAGTCCTCGTAGAGGGCCACTTGGCTCGAGGGTCACTACTATAAAAATCATTTTCGCCAACACCCCCTAGATAACATAGGCGGATCAAAAGTCTAGTCACCTGTGTTAAGTGAGGCGGGGATACGTGGTCGAGGCCCGCCTACGAAAAGGAATTAACATAGGCGGAGACTTAAGACAATCGCTTACGAAAATTGGCTCATTTACATAGGTGAAGAATTAAGTGGTTCGCCTATGATAGTCACATTTATGCATGCGGTCACTTAAGCGGCCCGCGTGCAAAGATTGACTCAATTCCACAGGTTTATCTTAGATGGGCCACCTGTGTAGTACTGTTTCCAAGGGTGACCTGTTAAGTGGTCCGTCTAAGTTGTGTCCTTTTGTCTTCCTCTAATCCATTATGTCGGACTAGGTACTCGAGCCACAGCCTGGACACTGGTCGCATCCGGCATTACCGTCTCCCCGTTTTTTCACTTTAAGTAGGAAATACCGTCAGTCCTCGCTCCCATTCGCCACTCCCCGCTCTCTCTCCACTCAACTCACTGGCGATGGAGGACTCCTAGACGACGATGGAGTACTACCTCACTAAGCACACACCACCGTCACCGCCACCACCACCAGAGCTCGTGGATGAGGCAGAGAGCGCGCTGCCCCACGGAGGTGTGAGCGGCTGTGGTCTAGGCCGAGGATAGGGGCGCGGAGGTTGACGTGGCCACGGTGCGCGTGGCGGTGAGATCAATGTCGCAGAGCCACCGCCACCTCCACTGGAGCGCGTGGAGGTTGAGGAGGAGGCGGAGAGAGCATCGTCCCGTAGAGGTGTGCGCGACGGTCGCTGAGGCCGAGGAGGGCGCGGAGGTCGACACGGCCGCGGCGCACATGGCGGCAAGCTCAACATTGCGGAGCCACCGCCACCTCCACCGGAGCGAGTGGAAGTCAAGGACGGGGGCGGGGCAGACGAGGCCGGGGACCGGAGGTCGAGGCGCGCAGCGCTCTGTGATAATAGGTTTTCGCAGGCGGGTGGTTTACAAGGCCTGCCTGCGATAATGTGTTTTCACATGCGGACCTCTGCCCGCCTGCGTAAAGCATATATTTTCACAAGCTTTTAGTCGCGAGCGAGGTTGCCGGCTGCCTGCAAAAATATGTTTTGGCTGTCGGTGATGTCCTATTTCGTAGTAGTGGGTCTAGACACTACTACAGAAACCCTCATCCTTGACGCCCCATTAGTGTCGGTTAGGCAAAACCCAGTACTAATGGGGGTTCCCCACCCCACTGAACCCTCGCGCGCCCTAGGAAAGAAAAAAACAGCACTGATAACCCCACAGCAGTGCCGGTTTTTTAGTTAAACCCGCACTAATGGGTATAATCCCAGTTTTTTAGATAAACCAGAACTGATAACCCCCGTATCTGACTGAGTTGAGCCAAGCCGATCTCTCCCAAATTAAGACATCATGTGCTCTCCCAAGACCTCTTCTCTCCCCCTCCCCTCTCCATTCTTTCTGTTCTCTCCAGCGTCATCGATTTTTCCATTCTCCTCTTGCCACCTAGAGCCTGGTGTCACCTCTTCCCACCGATTGCTCCCCTCTCCTCTCCAGCCACCTGATGGTGGTCATGCACGGGCCCCTTCCTCCCCTCGCCGGTGGGCAATGGTGGCCATCCTAGGGGGTGATAGCGGCGAGGCCCATGAGCCCACAGGAGGCGATGGCGGCGATCGCTTCCCTTTCTTCCTAGTGGCTAGGTCATCGGATCCGGCCGCCTAGATCCGTCATCGATGGCCTCCTCGACGTCTATGGCCCCTCGACCTCATAGGCGGCACTGGCAGACAACGGCCCCGATCTATGATGAGTTGGTGTTCTGGTGAGTCTGATCTGTGATGTGTAGGGGTTTGGCCATGGCAGAAGGATTCTGATCTGTGATCGATGTGGTTGTTTTGTTGTTCTTTGAATCATGATGTCTGAACTGGATTCTGAGCTAGATGCTGAAACCTGTGATGTCTATTCTTATGCTTGATCTGTGGATGGAGATTAGGGAATGTGGATGTAAATCTCGCCGTGGGTAGGGACTCAAAGCATCGGCTCTAGAAAAGCTAATGCTTTAAGCCGGCCACCATTTTTTTTTTACTCAGGGGGACATATCAGTGCCCGTTTAAAAACCGGCATTGATGAATCCCTCTCATAAGTGCCCTAAGTTTAATGCCGGTTGGAAAACCGGCACTAATCAGATTTTTCAACTGACACCGATAGTGTGTTCTTTACCAGTGAGAGATGCAGTGGTGGCCATCATCCCTTTTCGATTTTCCAACGGACAAGAAAGCTAAGATCATGTTATACGTACACATACGAGCCCTGAGGAGAGACGAGATGATATCAGATCTGGTGGCATCAAATCGATGACGAGCTCACACTAGACACAGCAGCCCACAGGTAGAGGTAGGTGCACCGATTGATAGGCTGGTCTATCGATGACCATGACTCCAAACGATGCTGGATATTAAAAAAACTAAATCCAAAAAAAATTAGAAATAGGATTTTGAACACATGCATCTAATGTGGAAGTTAAGAATTTGATTGACATGAATCGATGATGATGATGCCAGTGTAGAGACGATGTCGAGGCAATGTCGATGCCAAGCATGAACCAAGCCGGTTGTAGCGAGAATCTCTCATTCTCGATGCAGTGGACTGGTTCTAGATCATCTCAGAAACCTCCTGAATCAGGGCTCCTCTGGATCGAAGGAAAATCAAATAAATTTTAAAGGTTTTTAAGTCTTAGGATTTTTTTTTCTGTGTGTATTGTTTGGTACAAAGGATTTGAGCATATCAATTTGATATGGACTACTATCCTATGCATCAATTCCACAGAATATTTTACCATGAGCTCAAACCTTATTTTATTTTTCTTTAAGAAGTTTAATGCATGTTCTCTCTGTCTCTTTTCTCTCTCTATCTCTCTTAATTCCATTAAATTTCTCTATGGCCATCTAAACATGACATACTAATACCGTGTATTTAATTCTGCGGAATTTGTCCATACGTGACATCCTAGTATTGTGTTTTTTTTTTGTTGCTGAGTTTTTTGAATCCTACGTTCAAAGAAGCCATCAGCATGAGCTAGCGAACCGATGGAGTTCTGCCCATAAAAGCTAGTCATGCGCTCCCAGTTGATTTGTTTGGGCGATCATAGAGAAGGCAAATTCAGTAGTAGTGCTGGGGAAATGCACGTTCTGGCAACGGGATCAGACACTTTTATATTTAGCCCCCAAATTAAAGTCATATTCAAATAAGTCTTTATGATATCTAATTACTTTAATTACTTATTCTGCCATATAATCTAATGAGTCAATCTATACATCAATTACATGGTCTAACATAGTGGTCATGAGGTCTATAAGTACTCCCTCTAGTTATAAATATTAACATTTAGAATAAGATTTAATCAAACGTTTCGAATTTTAAATATAAAATTTATATTAGAATAAGTTTATGACATTATGATAGTAACTTTCCAAGGCAAATGCACATATATTGTTTTTAAACTAAGCATTTTAGAAGTTACTTATGATGAAAATTTTAACTGTTTGACCAATTCTTTTCCAAAATTCAAATATTTATGACCGAAAAGAGTACACACTCGGTGGCATATGTAGAAGGAGAAAAAAGGGGGCAATATCTTCAATAATTAATGGATCATATTCTAAACATTATGTCGCTTGACTCATCCAAGAGAGGTTGTTGCATGAAACCATACCCCACTTAGGTTACTTCAACTAAGGATGATGTTTCCCGAGAATCCCATTATTGTCCAGTGAGCTGTAGCTCGTAGACTAGAACAGAGGCAAACACCTCGCCTAGCTAATGGCGGATCCAGAAAAATTCTAGAGACTCGAAAATTAATTAGAGCTAGTTCAATGGATCAATTGCAAACAAGCCCAGGCGGCCACACGGGTGTCTAGACGGTGGATCCATGTAGCTAGCTGTAATCAAGGGAGTTTTTTCTTTTCTTTTGGGACTTTGATTTAATGAGTTTAATTTTATCACAAAAGTTTGTGAACCATGTATCTAAGATTGTAACATTTCGTTTCTTAAGTCTTATCCTTAGTCGGATAGAGCTTTACAAGCTATTTGAAAAAAAGTACATGAGCTAAAAAAAACAATGCCAGATCGATCGGTCTAAACTGCAATACAAATTCTAATAATAGATTCAAACTGTAAGAACATATCACAAACAAGGAGTACCTACCATATAACTATCACAATTTTTAAGACAAAAGTTGAATCCAAATCTGACCAATTGATAGGGGGCTACTATCGTATAGCGTCCCGTTCGAACATTATGATACCATGTGGTTATCAGATCTGGTACTCATCGATACCAATTGATACCCTTTACAACCTGATATTTATGGGGTACTAGACCTATTTCATGATGGAGCTGGATCTAAACATGGCAGACCATTATTACCGTTAGCACGGGTGTCGCTGCTACTATCTCACCAATACCACCGTGCCTCCTTCTCAACCTCCCCCCCTCCTCCTCCTCTTTCCTCTCCAGGTAAATGGAGGCAAGCAACTCCAAACTTGACTTCACCTCCTCCTCCTCCTCCTCCTCCTCCTCCTGCCTCCCATGGCCGCCACCGCCACCCTACTCCTCCTCACGTCTCCTGTTTCCATCGTCCACCCCGACGCATCCACCCCCCACCTCCTCCATCGTCTGCTCCCTAACCACCGTGGGGCCACCATGCCGCCACTCTCCTCCATGGTGAACCAGGCGAGGACGAGGCCGCCGGTCACGACCACCGCTGTCTTCAGCGCGTTGCCCTAGGTCTCCATCTCGTTCCCCTTGTTCGACGGCGTCTTAGTACTTCGCTATCGTCACCAGCTGCTGCTGCTCCCTCAGAGACGTTGCGCGGCAGCCGCCGGGTTGCGGATCTGGGCGGCGTAGGTACTGAGCAAGATGCGTGCACCCTACCTTGGCCGGGTCGCGGATCTCTCTTGCCCTACGGCTACGGGCAGCGCCGGATGCTACCATCGGGACGGGCTCGCGTCCTTCAGCATTACCGTTGGAATGCACGACGCGTACTACGTTAACCTAAGCACGTGTGATGTACACTACTGTCGCAAAACCAATCAGGGGTTGGGTTGGTTTATAGAGTAGCTCGAATCTCGTTGAATCGTACTAGTACCTATTTACGTCCCGGCGATTCGGTTGATTAGCACGAGACCGATCGAGCTGTTTTGCAACCCATGATGAATCATGAGATGAGACATCAAGAATCGATCAGTCCCCGTCGTCCGGTGCACCGCACGCGCGCAACGCACCGATCCAAACCCACAATCAAATTACTAGCCATCTACCTCGGCCGACGACCTTTCCCACCAGGCGTCTGACTCTGGGCATGTACGTGGTACGTGTTGCATCAGAGATACATATACTCCATCCCTTTCAATCAAAATATGAAGACTTCTAGGTTTTTTAAAGTAAATACTAAAGTTAAATTAAAAATTTTTTAGTTATTTCAGTTATTAATTTTTAAATTTTAAATTGTTTAGATTTCTTTTGAAGCATCCTACACTACTTCCTCTTCTCTCCCCACTGCTCTCTCCTCTTCCAATAACTTTATTAGCAAACTTTAAATGATTTTTTTTCTAAATTACTTATCCGATCAACGATTTGATTATACTATTATATTTATTGCAATTAAATCTTTACAACAACATCTTATATGATAATATTCTGATAAAAAAGTATATGTTTCAGTCGTTAAAATTCAATGTTTTATATAAGAGAAGCGAATGTTTCAATAGGGATTCGACTCTGTTGCATATTTTAAATTTGTGTTGCATACGGACCATTTTGAATTTTGCGCATAATGTTATTTGGATATTTAAAAAAGTATTTTACGATGTTTCACTAGTTTATTTCAAATGTTGCACGTGATTCTTTTTGGATGTTTTAACATGTATTTTGTGATTTTTCAAAAGTTACAACTCGATGTTTAATGTATGATATAAAAATTGTTTCAATTAGGGTTAAGCAGTGTTTCATGTTCCATATTTTTTATTTTATCAGAATATAATCATGTAATATTATAGTGTAAAGATTTAATTACAATAAATATAACGATGTAATCGAATTATAAATCAGATAAATAGTTTCGGAGAAAATTTTGTTTAAAATTTGTAATTAGGGCTCGTGTACGCATACAGATACATGCAAAAAGTTTGCATGTGATGCTACGTATTGACTATTGACGCATGTAAAAAGTCTATATCTGGTGCTAGTGTTGAGAGTGTGTGTGAGAGGGAGGGGTGGCATGCACTGGGAGCATGGGCAGAACGACGGAAAGTATACCTGAGAGCTGAAGCACAGGCATACATGCTGCAGCTGGATGCGGCAGTGTCCGATCTGTAGTATGCCCCCATCTGATTGGCTGTCGAATTATTAAAATAATAAAATTATGAGAATGAGTATACAAATACTTATATTATGATATAAAATTTAAATTAAAAGAGATAGATTCCACGCCGGCAAAGTAAATACCGAGATATCTGCGTTGAATTAGAGGGATGTGTGAATGTGATGCACGCTTACGTTAGTTACGTGTAGTGCTAGCTTAGGAGTAGTATAAGCCCATGCCATGCATGATGAATGCACCTATACTTGGTAGGAACGTAACCCGGACGTCGTACGTATGTACGCATGCTACTGTGCGCACGTACGTGCACCGGCCGGCCGCTCTGGGGTCAGGATCACCATGACTCGTCATGCCAAACTAAAGAAGCTCCAGGTAACAGTAACACTCTGGCCTCAACTGCGTCTGACCAAAACTAGTATATATATAGCAGTAACACTAATCCAGTGTCGGCCAGCTACTGCATGCATCGTTCATACGTATATCCTGGATTGTATATATATGTGCACTAGCTAGCTGCTGTGCAGTGGATCTGAATATGCATGGTATAATCTTTAATGGCTTCAAACCGATTTTTTTTACAGATAATCTTAAAGAGACGTATTGAACATGACAATGATCAAAGAAGGATGCATTTTGTTTGAAGAAAGTATTGGAGTTTTTCTCTAGATTTGGGTGGAGCTTGAGGCGAAGATTGAATGCCTACTGTTGTGATGTCCCTTGTTTGGAGTTATTTTTTAAGTGGTTGTATGGTCATGGTGTGAGAATTCTTGAATCTAAGTCCTTAAATAGTTGGTTAGTTTTGTGAATTTTTTATAAGGTGTTGGAAGCCTGAGTACTCTGGTAAGGATTTTAGTCGCGTACATCTAGTTAGATGCAGAGATCGGGTTTTACCTTTTTTTTTAAAAAAAAAAAAGATCTGAATCTGATTGTGTATGTTGTCTGTTAGTACCTCCTTCGTCGTTGCTGCTGCAGATGTTGTTTGCAGATAAGCCGTGAATCAGATGTCATTTGCCTGCTGCTGCTGCCATGCAAGCACTTGTCTGTGCAGCAGCTGTTACGTACAGGGCCACTGCCAGCCAGGCTCCAATCTTCTCAATTCGCAGATCGATCACCATGTACATACATATTCACGCCCATGCGCATCTCTGCTTCTTCCTTCGTCTTCATTTGTCGTCGCGCGTGTCGGCGACTTCTATATATATCTCGAGTAGGCCAGAAGATTTCTTGATCTTCTCTGCAGCTATCAAATTAAGCACATCTATATATACATTAATTATACATATGGATCCAACATACGTGTCACGAGAAATTGACGCTACAGTATACCCATCGTAGCCGCGATCAGATCATCTCTTTTCTTTAATTCCTTGATTGCTTGTTCCTTTGCATGATTTGATCGTGATCTTATACATCACATATATGCATCATAATATACATTCGTTACAGATTAAGTATCTATAACTGGTTTTTTAAGGTGTTATAGATGATCCGTTATAAATATAGGGTTCCGTAGCAGTGATGTCTTATTACTATCTGGTTTTGTAGTAGTAATTAAAGCAGGGAACAAATAAACACGAAAATCTTAGAAAAAAACCTGAACTACTCTGAACTCTGTAGGCAAACAAGTTGACGTATAGATGTAGAGTTTGCAGGTAAATATGGTTCCAGTACAGGAGAAAGCAAAAGTTCAAACCATATAAAAAAAGATAGGCACATGAAGAATTTTACTGGAGTATCTGCTGCCAGACTTTCCCTTTCTTGGAACACGCATGGACAGATGGACTCTACATAAAACTTTATGTCAAGGATATTTTTCACGGTGGCATTGGATCGATTTTCATCGAGCAGTTTGGTTACGGATCAAATTTGAGTTATGAAAAATATACCAAACAAACAAGTATACCATACAAGAACAAGTAAACTCAAGTCAGAATTCTGAAATCAATGGAAGCAACGATTTGATTTTTGAAGGTTACCAAATTTCTATGTTTTTTGTTTCTTTGTTGATCAATTGATTCAACAGAAAAAGAAAAAAACTCTTCCGCTCATATCCACATCATTAGACCATATCGCCCTATTATCCCCATCAGCTCAACAAAAACGGAGGAGAGAAAAAGAAACGAAAAAAGAGCAGAAAAATCTACTCTAATACTAGTCCTTTCCTTCGCCGCGGCATCCATCCATCACGAAAAGTTGACGCAGACGCTGCCATTCTTGGCGCACCCGCACGCCGGGCACGCCCTCGCCGCCGCAGCGCACGGCGCGCACGCGCACAGGTGCCGGCACGGCAGCACCAGCACCATGGCCGCGGCCTCGCCGCACCCTTTGCAGCGCCTCCCGCGGCCGCCAGCGCCGCCGCCCCGCCGCTCGACCGACGTCGCCGCTCCCACCTCCTCCTCGCCGTCGTCGGCGGCGCGCGCGGGCGCAGCCGCCACGTCGTTCTCGCCGTAGCAGCAGGACTCGGCGTCGTCCGCGGCGGCGGCATCGGGGCCTCGGCGCGCCTGGGCGTCGAGCAGCTGTTCCAGCTCGCCGCGGAGGGCGTTGGCGGCGGCCTCGTTGGACTGCGCCAGGTCGCGCCACACCTGCGCCTCGACGTACATGCCCTTGAGCCGCTCCTCGAGCGCCCAGTTGAGGCGCCCGATTCTCTCGATCTCCTCGTCCTTGGCCCGCAGCCGCTTCGCCGCCGCAGCCTCCACGGCGGCGACCATCTGCCTCGCGTGCCTCCGCCTCTGCTCCGCCAGCTCCGCCCACATCTTCGCCGCCTGCATAATCCACGGAGACAACGCCATCAGCACATGCACACGTCGGCCGAAGCGCTCTGGCCAGCGTCTGAAGAAGAAGCACTGGAAGAAACGACGACGAGAAATTAAATAAACTTACATGGTGAAGCACGAGGCGATCGACGTCGACCAGCTGCTGGCGGGCGTGCGCCTCCACGGCCACGTCGGCCGCGGCGCCAAGAACCACCGGCAGCTCGGCGCGCTTCCTCTTCATGGGCGCCGCCGCCGCCGCCTCCTGCCCGCCACCGAACGTGACGCCGCTCTCCGCCGCGTCCGCCGCCGCACACATCTGCGAGTACTGCCTCAGCACCTCCGCCGCCCCCGACGCCACCGCCGGCGCCGGCTGCCTTACTCCTCCACCTCCCACGTACGGCTGGTACCTCTGCATCAGCTGCTGCTGCTCCTGGCAAAGGCCACCCATCACCGCGCCGGCGCCGGCGGCAACAACCTCCCCGCCGCCGAAACAAGCCTGCCTCGGCGAGAACATGGATTCACCCACAGCAGCAGCAGGCTGGATCGGTGGCAGGTGGTGCGCGTCGACGGCCATGGCGATCGAACACCGCGCGGTGCGCCTATATATGCACGCGCACGCACACGTCGGAGGAGTGCGAGGAGGGAGGAGATGACGCGAGCACGGAAGCTAGCCAACAAACGAAGTGCTTGGAAAGAAGGGGAGAGTATTTATGGTGTTCGCCTTAGAGTGCGAAAGCAACCAGAAATAAAATAAGAAAACGCCAGTAGTAAATAAATGAAAATCATTAATTCCTTCTCCTTTTCCAGTAGATCTCCAATTTCTCTATTTCTTTCTTAATTACCGGGTGCAGTTTCCCTGAATTAGGGAGACCCGGGTAGGCAATGTTAGGAGGGAAAAGGATTTTTTTTAAATAGTGAAAATGGACTTCTCAATTCTACCACTTCTTCTGGTCACGAAAATATATTATTTTGTATAACAGTATATATGGTCTGTAAAATATACTTATATCGCTAATTTCTATTATATTGCAAAAATATTTTAAAACTTAATAACATTGGAATATTATCATATTAGGAGTAATATTTTTGGCAAGTTGTATATACGATCCGTATACCAAATCAAAATATTTGAAAAGATGCGGATTCTTAAAGTATGACCTGAAACATGTCCAAAAACGACATGTTTCGTATCGGAGGGAGTAATTTGCTTTAAAGTGACAAGCGTTTGGTTAATCTGGGCCAGCTGTGCGGGATACAGATCCGCTGGATGCAATTTTGTGCATTAAAATACAGTAGCAGACTCATATTATTGTTATTGTGAAGGATTGCAATACAGCTAAAGTTTTATAATTACAGATAATTAAAGAGGTGTATCGCCTCCATACGGTCTTCAAAATAATTTTAACAACTAATTTATATTACAATATATTTTAAAACCGATAAAACTATAGTATTATAAAATTACTAATATAAGAAAATATAGTATATACATATGGTTTTCATATGCCCATTCTAAATAGAAAAACATATACATGTGAATATAATTTTAAAGTTTGACTTGAAACATGCATAGAAGTCAGGACGACAATATTTGTGATTGGGAGTAGAGCACGGGGCTCAAAATTAGTACCCTCTGTTTCAACTTATTTATTATTCTAATTTTATTCTAAGTTAAACGTTTATATGGTTGACCCGCATGTATTTTTAACATCATAAGATTTATGTTTTTGATTCACATGTTGTTAAACTATATGATTTTTTAAAATTAATGGTTAAATATATAAATGTTTGACTTAGGACAAAGATAGAATGATAAGTAATTTAAAACGAAGTGAGTAGGAAGGGAAAAATAACAAATAATGGGCCCAACAAATTTGGGGACGATAGCCTCATCTCTTGCCTAAAAGTTTTTGCGGAAATTGATGATCCTTAGATCACTATGTTTGGTGGAACAACTTAGATAGTGTTTGAAGATAAGAAAAAAGAAAGAAAGATCACATAAAACAAGGTAAGCCATTAGCATTTGATTAATTAAGTTTTAAATATTATAAACTTCAAAAATAAATTTATTTGTTTTTCAAGTAATTTATATATAGAAAATTTTTAAAAAACATACTATTAAGCAGTTCGAGAAGTATGCCTACGAAAAACAAGGAAGTTTTCTGCCTTAATGTGCAAATTAATCCTTCTCGTGCATGATTTCTAGCTTCCTTGCGAAGTTGCGCGGTGGCTGCCTTTAAACGTGAGATACAGATAATAATCAATCTATAGTTGTGAAATTGATGCCAAAAGCATCCTAGATAAACTTTAGAGAATATCAAAGTAGGAACATAGGTTTGTAAAACCTTCTTGTGTCGTTTTATTACTTCCTCCATTATAAAATATAATAACTTCTATTTATATATATGAACAAACGTACGTTTAGAATACACAACTAAAAGTTACTATATTTTAAAACAAAGATAATTGATGAATTGATAAAACAACTGAATAGCAATATTAGAAAAGCAACATCTATTACAAAACTTTAGGGGTTCTCGAGAAAAACTACACTATTGTTGTTAGCTAAAGAACAAGCTGTGATAGAGGTTGTATATATACAAACTCTGTTTAGTGGCTGTCTGTTCTCATCTACACCAATTTAATGTACTATACGACTTGTTTGGTTTAGCACCCGTACACTCAACGAAAAAACATGGTAGATGTTACGTTCGATGGGTTGTTCATATATCCTACGAGCAAATAAATGCCCAACGAAAAAAAATATATATATATAACAAAAAGGCAATAAACGTGGCCAGAACAAACAATCGATCGATCGTTCTGTCCGTACGTCTCTGTCTCACACACATCTGTAGCAAAGGAAAAACGAAGTTGCTGACAGGCTGACACTATATATATATATATATATATATATATATATATATATATATATATATATACACGTACGTACTGAGAAGGAAAAAAAGGAGAGAAGAAAACATGGCGGCTTTCGATCGAGAAGCAAAGCACGAGGAGATAGAGTAGATGAGACATGACACGAGAATGGAGTAAGGGACAGCCGCGGATCGGATAGCGTTCTCCTGGCTGCAGTGGCGGAGCCACCCTAATTTCTATGTAGATTTTACCAAAATACTCCTTCCATCTTAAAATATAAAAATTTAGTATTAGATATGATATATTTTATTATTATGAATCTAAATAATCCTTTATTCGGCTGTTTAAATTCATAACACTAGAATGTATCATTTATTTTAAGACAGAGGGAGTACTCCCTCTATTTTCTTTATAAACAACGATAAAATTAAAATCGGACATATCACCCAATTAATTTGTTAGCATATTCATGAAGAATAAAATATTCCCGTTGAGTAATCTTTTGGTGACGTAATTTATAAAAAAAGTTATAGTGAGTAGTACTACAAGAATTTGAAGATTAGTTAAGAGTATATTAGCTCAGTCCTAAGCGTGATAGATTTCTGGCTCCGCTATTCCATTGCTTTTGTTGTCACGGATTCTTTATTTTTTAAAAAAAATAGGTTTTGCTAGGCACAAAGGGATAGAGATAGTGGACGTCAATCGGACGGTTGAGGTGTTGTCTTCTATCTTAAGCCGGCCATGCTGACCAACAAGGTGAGAAAAGGACAAAGGATTAATGGCCGGGTTTCTTTATCAACGATGCGAAGGCGGTGGTGACGACCAGGCTATAAGCACATAAATCACGTCAATGGGATAGAAGAGGTAGGAGGAGCGTGATGTGGTGAACGACATATCGGTTTGCGCGTGAGGGGTGGCTGCTACAACCGTGAAAGGTAGAGTTACCGTGCTCCCTTCATTTTAAAATATAAAATCTAGTGCTGGATATAATATATTTTAGTTTAATCTAGATTCATAGTAATAGAATATGTTGTATTTAGTACTAATTTTTTCATTTTAAAACAAATGGAGTAAAATTTTATAGCGAGTAATAACAAAGGACGAATGATGTTGTCTTCCTTCTAGCAAAAGAAGCGGATGATGTGTCTATCTAATGAAGAAGGTGAGATAACAACCGCAGAGGTGAAGGAAAAGGGCCTGGTGCTATAGAGTGCGCGCCGATGGTAAGGTGGATAGTGTTGAGTGAGGGGGGATTAGGGTGAAAAGAAAAAAAATACACCAATTGTAAAGCAATCTACACCATCCAAAATAATGTATGTGACTAATGGTGAAATGAGATAGCTCGGAAATTGTAATTCCTTTAATCTTGGTTCAAACTGAAAACTATCTTCTTGAGAAAAAGAAACTAGAAACTATTTAGTACTACGTATTTGGATAATTTGAGATTTAGCCAACGGTTTGGTTTCAAGCCAGACATTAATATGCCAATTCAGGGTTCTAGCGTACTAGTACTCTTTTCTGCTCGGCAGAAGCAAAGGATACGAATAGGATCGGCGATTGGGGCGAGACTTCATCAAGGCTGAACACTAGGACCGAATCATATTGTCTTTCTTTTTTGCCGGGCCGACGATATTCTTTCTTAAATATACGAGAAAAGAAGATCATTTTATTAAAAATAACAAGGAAATATCCATTCTTTCATGAATTTTTTTTATATTTCACGATTACAAAAAAGCACACGTGCACATCAACTATTATACAGGCACACCATGTACTGCTACAGAAAGCGACTTCACATGTGGTCAAAAATTGTTTTCGTAGGCAGGTGGATGGCCCGCCTCTAACCAAAGGCCTGCGAAAGGCAGACCAATGACCGTCTTTGAAAATAGATTTTCACGGTTGGTCCCCTAATCCACCTGATTGGGAAGAGATTTTTTTGGCAAAAAAAAAAGAAATTCAGATCCAATCATCTTGCAACTTCAAATATGCAAATTGAGATCCAATCACAAATTCACAAAGTCAGCGATTGACGGTGGCAACATTTTTATTAGAAGGCCTGCTGCTGTTGGACGACGAGGATGGAGACCTTGGAGGCAAACTTGGCGGAGGCCAGCATGTTGCCCAGCACTCCTAGCCGACGCTGGAAGCGAACTCGGCGCGTACCACTGACGCCATCCCTTCCACGTCCTTCACCGTCTTCTCCATGTATGCCACCCTCTTCCTACCGTCCCTGCTACTGTACCTCTACCAAAACTCCTACAACACCTCCTCATCCCTCACCTCGTCAAGCCGTGCCACACCTGGGGGCTTCGGGAAGGCGTCGACCGTCACGCCAGCTAGGTCAGGGACCGCGTCGCTGAGCCAGAGACTCGCCACCGAGGCTCGCCGCCCCTTGCAAGGTCGCTGACGCTGGATCCGCAGGTCCTGAGGTCACCGCGCCGGATCCACCCCCTCCGAGGTCGCCGACGGTGGATCCGCCCCTCCCGATGTCGCAAACACCAGATCCACAAGTACCGAGGTCACCGGCGGTGGATCCACCCTTCTAGGGCCGTTGGCATCATATCGCCTGTTCTCGAGCCTGCAGGAGGTTGAGCTCGCTGGCGACGCCTCCTCTCATGGTCCTCCGTGGCGGCGATTCGCTGGCGCGTGGTGAGAGAGAGGGAGGAAAGGAGGACCTTGGCTGGGCATATGTCTCGTGGTGACATTGAAGGAGGAGAAGAAGGGAGAGAGAGGACTTAGGAGGACCTCGTCCGATTTCTTTTTTTTTTACAGCGTCCAATAATTTTCGTAGGCGGTTCACTTAGGAGGGCCACCTGTGAAAACGGCCTGATTTTTATAGGCGGCCCCCTAAGACGACTGCGTGTGAAAATAGATTTTTACAATCGATCAGTAGTAACCAGAGACCCCTCGATGTATTTTTATAGGTGGGTTTTTTAGACCGCTTGTAAAAATAAAGAGATACGGGTGTTAAGAAAAATGGTTCCTGTAGCAGTGGCACTCACAAGTATATCCCCTTATCGTACACACTCAAAGAGATGGATGTCAGTACTAAATCTATAAATTCCTACTTAATAAAAAACACACTTACATATGTAATATTTGTGTGTACTAGGATTTTGAATGAAGGTAGACATGCATGAACGGATGACTCCACCAAACCAAGTGCTCCCCTGAATGACTGAATATATAGAAAGCCGTCATTCACGATATGTTTCTGTGATCCCCCGGTTCGAATATGTCAACATATCGTACTATACTCTATAGGTGGATGAAGCCATAGCCCAATTGGTGAGGCGTAGTAATCGTGTCACAATCTGTCCATTCATAGCCAATTACCTATTTTCCGGTATATGTCTTTATCCCCTTTGCTCTCCTGGTAAATTCAAATTTCGACATTTTTCGTTTTCATGTACACTAAGATTGAAAAAGAGATAAGGTTGACAATACGATGCATATACTTCGAGAGGCGCTTCGTGAAACAGAAACTGTTTATCCTTATCATGTAGGTGATATAAAGTTTTTATTCGGTACTCCCTCCGTCCCAAAATATAAGAACCTAGGACCGGATGGGACATTTCCTAGCTGTCTAGATTCGTTGTACTAGAAAATGTCCCATCCGGTCCTAGGTTCTTATATTTTAGGACGGGGAGAGTAGCTAGCACCAATAATGCTCAGCATATACACACCGATGCTTGATATGTGTAATTGTGTATGCATATATAGACATTGACAAAACCATCGCCCAAAGAGCATAGTCGGCACTGTTCTTTCTTTTTAGCAACTTCACCGAATAATCGCCATAGCTTATTTGCTCCACATGTATAAAACTATGTTTTATCAAAAAAAATTTCATTCTACCTTAGACCACTAGTTCTACGCTATATGATATTTCTTAAAGGATTTAATTTATCCTATATAATCCATAATAATAATTTAATGAATAATCTGTTTCAACTGGGTAGGTTGGTGCATGCAGGATAGATGATGCAGCAGGCATATGGCTCTACTAATTAACATAAATATGATTACCTAATACACACTACCTATACTATACATATTAAAATAAATGAGATCACATCATACAAAGCTTTATTCGGATGCCAAAATAATGAATTTTATTTTATTTATTATGCATAGGTGGCATCGCCGTGAGGAACTCATAAGCTTGGGAAAAACAAACAAGGCAATAAGGTAGCGGTCAATTGACGGCTTCATGACGAGGTTGATGACGCTCTATTAGAGCATACTTTTGATTTAAAAAGCCTAAGACATTTTTATATCGAAATTTATATCTGATATTGCAATAATATTTTTTTAAAAGATATATACCGATATAGTTTTGGTTGGATGTAGTGAGCTGAGACAATTTTTTTTAGGAGAGAACGCCAGCACTAATATTGTCCTCTCATTTCCACACCTTTGATTCTTTCCTGTCGTGCGTCCACCAGAGTAGTTAGCACACCCGGTGTCATATCGGTTGGCTTTCATTTTCTCTCGAGAAAACACAAACATATATAAAAAATAAGTGTTTTTGTTTAGCTTCCTTTGGCAGAATAGGAAATGTTTTTGACTAAACTTAATATCAATCCATATCGTTAATTAATCAGTACCTCTATAAAATTAAAGACCGATTTGACACTGGCACAATGCATACGATAGGTGTCCTACAGCCACACAGGGTACAGTACGTGGATAGGACGCCATCCTTTTCTGTGTCACCTTCATGGAGGCTCATCTAGGTTCCATCCAGTCATTGTCCAGTGTCCTCGAGTCCAAGTACATTTGTCCTGATTAGCATGGACCCTTGTGATTAGTAAGCTCCTTTAATTGATTAATACTAATTAATTGAGCTAGGAGAGATTAAAGGGATGTGGTTAACTGTCAGGCATCACACGTGTAAGATAGATAAATATTCATTTCAGGGTCATGCTTCACACACTGCATACAATGTCTCTTGTGTCCCCTTCACTTCAGTCAAATATTTAAAGGCGTAAAAGGTGATTCCTCCATTTATCTAACAAGATTAATTAGTAAAGCAAAGGAAGGGAAAAAGGTGATCTAGCTAGCCACCACATCAGTGCTAATAAAATCTTAATTTTGTTCTTAAAAGAATTTCACTGGTTCACGTGTGGTCGATTGGGACAAAGGGAGATTCGGCCATTATATGTGCCAATATATATGTAGAATATTTGATGCTTTTTGATCACCTCAAAAACAGAATAAAGAAAAAGGAAGATCAGAGATATACCCCAAGCAGTGGCAATTTTTAAGGCATTAATTTATACTCCTATTATACATTTATATATATTGTTTTTGTGTATTAAATTTAACACGGGCTTTTGACATTTTAATCTATTTTTTGATATTAAGACCATATATATTATTTCACGTCCCTGCTGTAAGGAAGCTATTTTAGTCTCGTTTTGTTTTGGTGTATCATGGCTCATAAACCACTTATGCATGTTGAAATAAACTTTTTTCTATATAAGCATGGAAGCGCTTTAGGAAAAATGCAAACATGAAAAAGCTAATGGTTACAACATTATTCAACCATAGGAATTATTCATGCATGGGATCTGTAGGTGGGTGGTTTTTCACAAAGCAAATTCAATTCACCTAATATTAATGACAACAATGGTTTTTCTAATAAGGGTGTCACATCTAAAACCTAATGCAATTAGAAGTGACAGTTTCTATATTAGCTAGCTCAAAGGTGAATGTGGGTGAAAGGAAAGAGATGGAACATGGTTTGACAAGAGAAGGTTTGATGGAGGGAATTTTCGTCCACAAAAGAAAAGAAAGAAATATCTTTTGTTCCTAGGTCCTACGCATAGTACTACAGCTCATGCTGCCACTTGATCATTTAATTAGTACAAGCTTCTACATCACTACACATGGGACTTAAATTATTCCTCCTTGGAAGCCAGAACAGAAACAACACCCAACAAGGATGGCACATATTTGTTCTCATGTCCATATGCTATATGATTAGCCTTTTGGATCTACCAAGCATGCATGCACTATGGGTCCTACTAATTGAAACCAAAAGATTATCCCATAATTTTATACCAAGCAATGTGTGCCAAATGCAGAGGCATAGCTGCTTTGTGGGCAAGATCATGGACAACACCACTTATCCTATCCACCTTTTCATGGTTGCAGAGATGCATGGTGGCCCCTGCTAGTAGTAACCAACATTATTATTGCTCCCCACACTAGCTAATCTGCTGATGATCTCCTCCTTTCTTAATGCCTTGTGACTCTGAAGGAGCCTGAGAAAAAGGTTAAACTAACCCTTGTGCTTTAAGATATCATCAGCTACTAGTCATTTCTATGCAAAGACCGTACGGTCACACGACAAACATCTATGTAGGTGGGACCCACAGAAAGATGCAAGTAAGAAAAATTTCTTCCATTAATTGGTGCCAACGGAATCGCTTCTGCTTTCAGCCTATTCAATGGGGATAGGGAATTGGGATGATGAATAGAGAGGGTGAAAGGGATAAAAAGTGGTAGAAATAAAAGGAATGTGAAGCCATATATGCCAGAATGTGTAGGTAGATAGACATGGTGGTGATAGGGTTCCAATCCCTCTAAATTTTGCAAAATTCTATGGCTCTATTAATTATTGCTCCCATCAACCCCAACAAAGCATGTCGACCCCCCACTTTGCTTATCTACTAAAAAACCTCATCAAGGTAGCCTAATGGAGGATGCAAGAAAGTTAAATAAGACTAAGGGTGTGTTCGGCAGCACTTGAGCCCAGTGACTTAAATTCTCGTTTTTCACGCGCAGCTTCCCAAAACGATAAACAGTGTGTTTTTTTTTAAAAAAATTTATATGAAAGTAGCTTTAAAAAAAATAAATAGATCTATTTTTTAAGTTTTTAATAGTAAATACTTAATTAATCATGTGCTAATAATGTTTCGTTTTACGTGCAACTTATATAAGACAAAAAAAATAAGTATTTAAAAACACCACATAAGAAATGTTCGGAGAAAAGAGAGGTTATAAGCTAAAGAAGCTCACAGAGTGGCCCCACCGCACCTGTTTAGGCAAATCTGACACGTTTGTAAAATGGTTACGAAGATCATCCGATTCCAGGACCTTAATTAGTTGGATGGAAAGGACCGAAAATAGCATAACATTATTTATGCTCATGTGCTTGCTCCAACCATCGGCAAATTGGCATCGAACTACACATATTCTTGTTGTGATCACCAAAAACAAAAGAAGGAATTCCCATCCAACTCACAAGTTGGATGATCCCTTTTGACACAAATGATGACTACTCCATCCCTCCCACCCCCTATCTTGGTGAGAATCTAACTCAACGCAACCTCACCCTCCCCTGCCCACCATCTTTATTTCCCCCATCATTTTCTCCCCTTTTTCTTGCTATTCCCTCCATTCAAAATATAATCAATTTTGAAGTTTGGGAGTTAGATACGAACGTTAAGAAAGTAGGTAAAATTAAAAGAAAGAAATATTATGATTAGTTAAGAAGAAAAAGTGGATAAAGAAATTAAAAGGGATGGTTATGATAAAAGAGTAGACGAAGAAATAACTATATTTTAGAACAAATAGAATAGATCGCTATCATCTCTTCAAATAATAAGTAAATAAAAATAAAGAAAAGTAATGCATGTGCAAGTTGGGCCCCTGATCCCTTGCACCACGGGGGGCACATGATTTGTCGAAAGCTCAGGTTGCATTATACTCCCTTTTCTTTTAATAAATGATAAATGATATAGTTAATTTTTAAGATAATGTTTAACAATTTATCTTATTTTAAAAATTTAAGTATGTTTTATTTTATTGTGACTTGGTTTATTATTAAAGAAATTTTAAGCATTACTCATATTTTTTATATTTAGATCAATTTTTAAGATAAGACGAACGATGAAACCTGATGATAAAAATTAATAGACGGAAGATAGTACCAAAAATATATATTCGTATTCTGCGTGAGATGAGGTGACCTGACTGACCTCCATGGCCTTGAAACAGAAACAGAATGGCATCCAATCGAATCACTATGTGGAGGTCGTACGCGCACCTGTACTGTTGCCTCGCGCAGAACGGGTGATTGCGACGGTGACCGCCGCGTGTACATGTCTCCGTCGGTTGGTTTGGTCCACGCATGCACAAGGCCGGCACGATACATCGCCATATGTACTGCTTTATGGGCGATTGATTTGGGTTCTTGGCAGAGTTCACGATTTCGGATCTAAATTTCTTCAAATTTAAACAAAAAGTTTTAAAATTTCTTAAAAGTTTTCTATATAGCTGAACTTTTCAGCTTTTTTGAATCGAGCAAAAATATGTTCAAAATTTAAGATTCTCTCCAAATGTCTGCATTTTGAGACAGTAAATCCTAGTGTTATACTCCCTCTGTTTGAAAATATAAGACATCTTTTTTTCGTAAAGTAATATTTAAAAATTATGACTAATAATTAAACTAAATATATGCGCTTAATGATATGTATATAGTTTCACGAGATTCGTATTTGATAATATTTTTATATGATGTTAATTTTGTGGTTGTTGATGATATATTATAAAAGAAAATAAATGGTCAAAATATAATGTTAGAAATTATGTATAAATCTAATATGTTTTATATTTTTAAACGGGTAGAGAGTAGTAGTATGTAGCCAGCTGCACTGTGCTAAAGACAACCTAGCAAACAGACGAGAGGAAATAAGGAAATGTATGTATACAGGTCAAGTTTCCGATGCAATGCAGATGCAGACGTAGATGCAATGCATGTTTCTTGCTCGCTTGTTAGGGCTTAACTCGAAGCAACAGACTCAAGTGCACCCCACGCTGTGGGAGGTAGTTGTGTGGTGACTTCCCCGTGCATATTATACTCGCTATTCGGTGCTCGTGATCAGTTTGTTTTTTCGTTCCGTGAAAAATGAGGTTGATTCGTGTGGAATTCATGTGTTTTATTTAAGAAAGAATGGCGTCGTAGATTGCTCAGAGTTTTACCCGAAATTTTTGATAAATTAATCTTTTTTAAAAACTTATTTGAAAAATAGATTGGGACAAATTTTTTTAAAAAAAATAGACTGAAACCTCAGCGCCAATCGTGAAGGGCTGAGGTACAACATACCTCAGAGCTACATGAACAACAACTAAGTTGATAGTTAGATGTGGCTGGGGTCAGTGCCTCCCGACTTGGTGCTGAGGCCCTGACCTTGACGCCAGGCTAATTGGCGCTAAGGTCTGGGCACTTAGCCTTGGGCGCAGCCGTTCTATTCCCCAGCCCAGTCATTCTCCTTACCCCTTTCATAGCGTCGGTGACTGTTCTCTCTCCTCCCCTCTCCAAATGTTTTCAAATCTCCCTCAAATCGAGTTTTTTTGTGAGGATTTTGCTTGGAGGGCCATTGTAAAGGTACGCTCATCCGAACCCCATAGTTTTTCTTTGCATGTACCGTCGATTTTGAGGGAAATTGCTAAACTCTAAGTTTGTTAGCGTAGGTTAAAAATTAGATTGTACCTTGAGATTTTCTGTGGATAGTGGTGTATTTTGAAATGATGGTTTAGGGAAGATATAAGTCCGGAATGGATCCAATGAACATAGTTAGATAATTATTTTGGATGGCATGTAGGGGTTTCCATGAAGATAAACATATGTAGGCATATGAATTAATTCAGTTACTGTTGGATTTGAGTTAGTCCCATGTTGCAGGAAGATGGATATGCAATGTGTAAATATTAAATACAAAAATACAAAAGTAGAAAGTTTACGGTTGTAATATTTATAAAATATTATGAGTCTAAAATAGTGATGTGGAATGCTTAGTCCATAGAGAGAAGTTGGATTTATCTCTTCATTATTAGGTTTATATGTCCGGTGTTTATTTTTTGTTTATGTTCATGTTTTTCCCCCTAAATGTGCAATGCTTATTTGTTGGTTACGTGATGTGGATGGACAGACTCGTACGTGTGCATCATTCGAGAAGTTTTACCTCTTAATACCCAAACCCGTCCACCAACCAGTATCATTTCTTTATTAATAAAGAATACTTTGGTCTTTTTTCCTTGGTGCTAATTTTTTTTATCTAGGAATCAATTTATTTTGGGGCAGAGGGAGTACGTGACATTTTGGGATGCATGCATCTATAAACCTCAAAACTTCAAATAATAATCAATATATACAAAAACATTAAGACCTGGTATATGAAAATGATATCAGTAGATTTATCGTGAAAAACGCTTCCATGTAGTTATATTGTTACAAATTTTTATAAGGGACTGCCTATACCACATTTGACAGAAAACCCCCTTATCTCAGTCACTTTTTGGACTACCTAGATCACTATGAGATTCGTGCTCTATAGTAACTCAACCTCATCTCATCCTTTCTCGTCTTCTCCCCGAAGCATCCTTCCGACACGAGCGACGCACACATTGATGCCGCCATCGCCACTGCCTCCCCACCCTAGCGCATTGCCCACTGGCCTTGTCGGCATTGGAAGGCACCAACGGCACTGGCAAAGCCCCTCCGGCCGGCCTCCTTCCATTTCCCCCTCCTCCCTCCCTCTCCCCAATCCTGGCAGCAATTAGTGTCCCCCTTCCCGGTGTCTTCCTTGTCTCTGGCAGCTCCCTTGACGTCGGAGACACCCTCGTCTCCTAACTGGTTGGGATCCCGCCAACACTGGCCCATCATTGACTACCGACCCTACGGCTTCGGCGCGCCGCCGCCGCCGCCTCGTCACCTACCTATTTCAACGCCCACCGCTAGGCTGCCACCTCCCATAGCCATCTCTCTAAGCACAGGGAATTCCCTCTCTTCCTCTTCCCCTAACCCGTAAACCTAAACCCTAACTCCACTATCGTTGCCGGAGTTGGAGAAGAAGGAGATCCGAAGGTTAGAAATCTGCAAGATTTTTTCCCTATTTTTCTATCAATGTGGTTTTGCAGTTCCATTTTAATAAATACACGAGTAGAAAAAAAGTAATGATAAAACAAGTGCACCTAACAGCAAAGTAGAAAAGAACAGAGGCACTCCAGTAGCTAGTCTCCACCCATACGAAACTGAGCGCTCAAAGATAGTTTCCTCTAACCGTTTCTCACTTTCTTAAAATGGAGGGGCCGGTTTAGGTATGCATTGTTGAGCTCACAATCCACACAGTACATACATATGTAGCGGTGTTGGAAGAGAAAAAAGGAAGATGATGACAAGTCCCAGCAGCCTCACGACCTTGTTGCTTCTGCCATATATACTAGATAGATGACAAGTCCCCATTTCGCTCGGTCGATGCGTCGTTGCTGGCCAACACCACGGCGTCCGCACGCACGAGTGCACGCCACACCGCACCGCCCCCGCCCCACGCATGCACGCCGTTGGCGTGAGTCCTCGAGGGCTTCCATGCGTCTAACCCAACCCCCACTATCAGTCGCTGCCAGGTGGGCCCGACCGAAGTATGGTTTTAGAAGGAAAGGACCCACACATCAGTGACACTTGATCCGTTGTAATGCATCCTTTAGGGGTCACTAGATGATGCCGAACGTGTTGCTACAGAGAATTGTACGAAGCAAAATAAATAATTTGGGCAAATGTTAGACTAGAACAAATAGAAATCGTGCAAATCAAATCGAGTGCCTCGGATTTTTCATGAGGTGGCTTATAAATTGGTTCTTTTATACAAGTAATTGCAGCCAGCGAGTTGTAGCTATATAGAAAAGGATTACTCTCTCCGGTCATCGATATATGATGTTTGGAGTACTAAACACATATGCCAGTGACTGAATGGAGTATAATTTCATAGCTCCAATATTGTAGATATATTCTTTAGAATGAATTATGCCACAAGAGGATAGCTACCTACTCACTCCGTCCAAAATATAGTGATTTTTAGTGTTTAAATTTTATCTTAAAATATAAAAACTTTTAGTTTCCAAAGTGCACTTTTTACTGTGTAGTATCCAAAATACTCCACCATCCACCTATGCCTTGTTTTTCAAGCCCAAGACATGTTAATAGGGGTAGTATAGTCTTTTTACCTCTTTACTCAGTACTCGTATCTAGCTCTAAAAGTTAGTATATTTTGGGATGGAAGGGGTAGCATTTAGCAGCCAATTCTTTAACAAAAGAGAAAAAGGAGAAGGCAGTGGTGAAATTCATATATAGGGTGATATGATTCGTTTTGTGAGGTGCGCGTCCAATTGTGCTCTTAAAAAAAAAAACGGTAGTAGAAGAGCGGTGGTGAACATGTGAGGTGGATTGATGCTGAAGGGGAGCAAAAGAAACAGGGACCAAACGGATGGCAACAAAGGAAATTTTGCTGGCCGAAAGAGTGAAAGATGCAGCTAACTAGCAGCAGCAGGTGGGTTCCAATCCATCAACCGGCAGCAGACAAGAGTACAAAGACCTGCAGTCCCCCACACGATCATTCCACGATGCAGCCTGCTTGCCTGCAAAAGTCATCTGCCCATAGGGTTTCTTCAGTGTTAACAGCTAGCACCAAGGTATATTAGTAGATAGGTTGGCAAAATGGCAATTAGAGCAGCACATTAGGGTGGCCATCATCGTCATCATAATCATCTTGTTCAACAACGAGCCGTGACGATACTGACAAGAGAAGTTTAGCTTTAACAAAGGCTCATCATTACTGTACAGTAACTTGATTTGTGCATTCGGCCTGGACATGTTATGCCTCCACCAGAATTTTGCTTTAACCTTCGACTGCATTCCAATATTCAAATATGCCGCAGTTTGCTGCTTTTACAGAAGAACGTTACGGTTTCGATAAATTTATCACTCTATCTCAGAGGGCCCCCATCTCTACAAATTTTACAAGAGGATTGTGTAATAAGAGTGTAATGCTTCTTGAGTATTAAGCTGGAAGGAATCGGGCAAAGAATTTTCACAGTTCCTGATTAATGCAAAAGGAGGATATTATTCCAGCCAAGAACTTATGTCAAATGCTTACCTAAATTGATGACCGGTTTTATGGGTTTGGTGGAGGGGTAAAGCTAGAATGATTCAGCTCCTTGAGATGCTCACTCTGATTGACTTGGAATAAAATCGTTTCTTGAGTATTCAGCTGGAATTATCTCCTTCCATTTATTCTTGAAGCGTAGAATAATCTGCCTTTGATATGTCTTCACTTGGCAACATGTCATAGAGATAAAGAAAGATCAGGAAAATTCGGAAACACTACAAGAACAAGGAACTGGATGCAGAGGGACAGGCATCCTCATTACATGCCAAGATTGTGAAATCTGAACCAACCACACCACCCACGGCCACGCCAAGATGGACCCCCTGCACTGGATATATCAAATGCACACATTGCTTTCTTCAGATGAGACAAGTATAAAAATGACTTGCTGCTAGAGGCTATGAAGGAGTAGGAAGAAATGAGACTCAAACATGATGCTGATACATAGTCCAAATATTTGTCCAGAACCAGGGATAGCGATGGCCAAGCAGGCTGTGATGTTCAAATCAGGATTCTTTGCTTGCTAGGCGCCAGCCTGCTCATTCAAGCAAGGAAAAAGAGAAATTGTTACATGACACAAATGAGGTGCTTTCTGCTCCTAATGGATAGACATCAAGCAGATGATGACAGAAACAGGGGGTGGTCTGGACCTGCCACCCTAATTGCGATGTTCAACCATCAAAGAGGCGTTGAACAATACAACTCACGGGGCGGCCCTTCTCATCAACAACTTTCCCTAGAGTTTGAAAAATACCGAGAGTAGAAAGATAAAATGCACCCATTTTAAAAGTTAAGAATCCATGGAGAAGAGGTTAATGATGCATTGTTCAATAATAAGCTACAAGAAACCAAAACTGTATCTAATTAGAATAATAAAATTATATTTAGGTTTAAATCTAGTGGTAAGTATGACAATCAAAGTGAAAGACAAATGGCAGCTTCCTAAAGTCAAGGCAGGGTCCGGAGAAAGGGACAGCAAAACCAAGCGGTTCTGAAGCAGTGATAACTCTTGTGATTTTGTGGAAGTTGCCAGCTTAAAAAGGCAGGGCCCAGCCACACACAAAAGTTGTTTATGGAACAGGTAATACTACTCAAGGACAGGGACAGGGAGGCAAAGACTGGTGTACAAGAAAGACACATCAATTGGAAATCCAGACGGGTCACTAGAGGCGGAAGGTGATTGGAGGGCAAAGAAAAGCATGTGCTCTTGGTGGCCAATAATAGAGCCAAAAAAAATTTAAGAGAGGCCAAATCAATGTTCACACAATAAGTTATGGAAGTAACATCAGACGGAAAGGCTACTGCAGAGGGAGGCATAAATGCTTACCAGAAAAAAATACATAAACAGGATCAGAAAAGGGCCTCTAGTCTCCATCCACTGTATTTGTATGACTTGAGGATAGGCCTGCCTAAACTAACAGCCACTAACACCCATCCAAATCTAGCTTTTAGTGCATCTGACCAGGCTCATGACCACTATCATTTATAGGTGCTCTCTTAGTGTCTGTAGAATCTGGTCCCAATCACTGCTCCCAAGTATGCTCCTCACTTTCATGGGTTATAATTGAGGAGCAGCCAGTTGGCCTCATTTCACTTCAGTGTGTCCATACCACCCATAATTATGTCGGTCGATCTTTACTTAGCATATGTTCATCTGATTATCTCAATGGATCCCACCTACAGGTTGATTTGGTGTTGCAAGCAACTATGGAAAACATCCTTAATGCATCTCCCATCAAGAATTCTATGTGGACAAGCACTTTGATGTGCAAGTATCAGAACATATTCAAGATAGTGTGGAGGTGTGAAAGGGATGCAAACGTGTGACTGTTATTAGCCTGTTGCAGGAATTGCCATGGCCATTAATAAAGCTTCCCATGTTTAGGATATGGTCCCAGATCAAACAGCAATGAGGGCCTACCAATTTCATTGCTTATTATTATTCATCACCAAGCAACTAGTTATTTTAAAGCTTTCAGACAAAGTCATTCACCCATTTTACCAATCTGTCAAAGTATTCAATTGTAAAATTTTTGTACTTGTCTCAATCCTGACACAAAACAGTAATTTTACTAATTACACAAAAATAACATTGACACGACAGACTAGCCACAGAATAATCTGACAATATCAAATACATGTTACACAACTAATCTAAACTGACAAATAGCTAGCTTCCAAATTGCAACTTATTTCATAGTTACCGTCAGCTTGGTGATATTTCATTTGCAAAGATTTGGTTACTGTATTTACATGAGACATTAAAAAAAGTTCCTGTTGGCTTAAGTCATACCTGTTCCCGCTGGATAAATATTATTTTTCTCTCGTAGTTAACAGTACTTGGTGTTTCCTCCACTCAACATTTGTCTGTGTAGATTATGGTGACATCAATTACAATCCCATGAGAACAAGAACACAAATCTTTCTTGTTAACAAAAACCAGGCGATCTGCAGCACAAATTTGGCTATTGTTAAGAATGCACAAGCTACATGGCATAATTTTGAGTTAGCACAGAACAAACGCTACCAGGCCTTTTGTAGAGAAAGATACATGAAAGCACATCCACAACCATCTATATTATGCATCAAGGTACTGCAAATTCTAACAATCAATTTACGTGGGTTTAGCATGCTTGTTTGTGCCTTTGCTCCATACAGAATACTCAATACAGAAATAGAACATAGACTAAACACAACAAAATATGGACCGCTATAGTGCAGGCACGTCTACCACTAGGTGCAATTATAATTCAGGATCACATAGCATGAAACAGGTCACCATACTGGACCAGATGGAATGTTGGTCTATACTGGTAGGATTAATGCAATTATGAACAGGTCGAATACTATAAGACCACTAATGCACCACATCAGTGATAGGGAAGGAAAAACATATAATTCTGATATTTCTCATCAATGTGCCATAGGGCACATGATGTATCATGAATGTGGTAATGCAAAGTAGAAAGTAGAAAATAGAAGCTAAAGCTATGTAGTCAAGTTGCAGCAATTTAAGATGGTTAACAGTTGCTTCAAATCATTCAGCATGTGAACTAAATCAGTATTTCAAATTTCTGATGGAAAAATCTAGAGAGCAATAGAGATTTCCATGGCTGAAGTTGGTATCAAGTAACAAAACAGAGCTAGAAATAACAACAATGTAGATACATGGCTGATGACATTTTGACAATTCAATGAATGGATACTCATTATTTGAACATGCCAGCATTTTGCATAGGAAACACAGGATACTGCAACTGGACACTGGTTGTTCCATATAAAGAGAGATACAAAGAAAAGCAAACATTCTTGGTTGTTCTCTGTTTTTTTAATAACATAAACAAGGAATCAGACATCTGGAACCCATATGAGAATGCTGCAACTGATTCAGAACAGTAAGTCTCACATGCCAATCTTCTGAAACACTCAATCGTATAGTACTAGCGTTAACAGTCTATGTTGTAGTCTCACCAAAATGAAGAAATCACCTACCAGCATTACGCATATGTCTGTGCAATTGCTTGTAGTAATGTCACCACCTATTAGTGTAGTTGCCTGTACTAATCTTTGTTACAGACCATTAACCACGTGTTAATATTACATTGAAGTCATTTTCTGTCCTCCTTAGATATCTCAAATGACGAGTAAGGATATCCTGCTTCTTATTAATCAAACAGATTGTAAAAATACACTAAAAGGTGGAGTTGTCAGAGTGATAGCACCTAATGACCTAATGCACATGATCGAACAGTCAACGTTACTAAGTGACATAAGCAACAAAACATATCATATATGATCAATATAGAAAACCTTGGTACTGTCAACAAATTCAGAAACTAGAAGACCAATTGATTTGCTATATGGAAGGAAACTTTGATACAACATGTGGAGCATTTTACAGTCACTTTCTGCCTGTGTATGGATAAAGGAAAAAAAAAACTAAGAACAGTAGCAAAATGGATTAGTACTATTGCCAATAGTTCAATTGATCCATAAGAAAAATGTTGACTGCAACGAATTACATGCATAATCTATTGAAAGCAGTATAGTGGTTTGACACTTCTACGATGCCAAACAACATCAAGTACCATTTGCAAGCAGACTAATACTGTATCTCTATTTTCTTTTTTTTTTTTGCAATTATAGGCTGAAGGTAATACACAAGAAAACCCCTAAAAACTAACCGTAACATCTTCAACAATTGAGTGCCACAATGGTAGGAATTGAACCTACGTCTTTCAGTACAACAATCAATGCCTTGTCTGCTGAGATCTGATCTGCCACTTGATTTCTGGGGTCTCAAATTTCAAGCGAAACTTGAAGCCCAATGAAACGTATCCATCATACAGAGGACTTGCAGAGTTGGTTGCATGCAAATGAGCTCATGCTTGAGCTTACCTAAGTAGCAACTAAAGGGTGCATCAGCCAACCACATGCCACATTGCGATTTGTCTTTCTCGCTGTCAATTATGCTGTCAATAAATCATTTGAATCGGAGCATGTTCGGCCGATTAGAGAGGCAAATCGATCATGAAATTTCAATAGAGGACACTTCTCTATAAGTTTACTATCATCATAGGCTTCCTTGAGGAAGACAGTGCTTCTTGCTCCCTTATTAGTGATGTAGAATATCCCATGATCTTTTATTAAACACAGAAGTAGCTTACATGGCAACCTGTACCCATTATGGAAGACTTCTAGCTTATCAGATGTCAACCGTCTCCCCATTGTCAGGCTCAAAATCTCATGCAGAACAACAACAGCTCGCTTCCGAGCCTGTGGTGTTGCAGGCTCCACATGCCTAGCATTCAGATACGGTGATGGACATGCCAACTTCAACTTCTGCCACCTGACAACCTCCTCGAGATACTTCCGATTTGGCCTAAATCCTGCTGGATACTTCAACTAGAAAGAAAAAGGACCAAGTACATTTCCATCTTTAGGAATCCCTCTATAGTCCATTTGGAAGCCATGAAAATTCAATTTTTCTTCTCGTGCTGTGGTAGCCAGTAAAGAATCCCAACTCTCCAAACAGAAATGGTCCAATCCCTTCACATTGCGAACTGAAAATAATTCAGGGTATCACGGAATCAAGTTGCTCTTGAAGTTCTTAGGTAAGCCCAATTCAGATTGGATGAGGTCAATCTTTTCTATAGGAATCTGGCAGTCCAGAGTAGGGGTGAAAACGGATCGGATATTATCCGATCCGATCCGCTCCGAATCCGTCCGAAGTGAGGATATGGTAAGAATTTTTAGATATCCGGCGAATGCGTATTGTATCATGCGGATGCGGAGCCGGATATGGTATCAACGATATCCGGTGGATACGGATTATCTGATATTTTAAGCGGATTATCCGATATAGAGTTTGGAGGATAATCCGCATTTCTCAGGCCACCCAACTACTCAATTTGGCGGGCGCGGGCGAGGGCGAGGGCGCGGGCGCGGGCGAGGGCACGGGCGAGGGGCGCGGGCGAGGGCGAGGGCGCGGGTGCGGGCGAGGGCACGGGCGAGGGGAACCATCCTGCGGGCGCACGGGGAGGAAGGCCGGCACAGGAGCGGGCCGCCGGCCCAACAGAAGAAGAAGAGAAAGGAAAATGGAAAAAGATTTCACCTTTGCTTGATGATTACAAATTGCGCTACAGTACCAAACCGTTTAGACGGCGTTTAAACGCTGTCTAAACTGCCTAAACGCTAAACAGGGTGTCGCCGCTCGTCTACCGTTTACCGTTTACGTTTTCATTGGTTTTGGCTAGTTTTTCCTAGAGTGTTGAGATCATGTTCAGATGTTGTTTTGCCGTCATATTGCTGCTCATTGTATTGCTGCCCTCTTGTTGTATGGACCGAATACAAACTTAACATCCGACAATTTTATTCCGTTTTCAAGCCGAGTCTGTACCGACTTCGTACCAAATCCGACATCCGAAATAATCCGCTCCGTATCCGCATCCGTATGTCATCCGCACCCGCTCCGCATCCGCTTAAAAAAAATGGTATAGGATATGGTATGACCACTATCCATCCGAATCCACTCCGCTTTCACCCCTAGTCCAGAGACATCATTAGTAGCTTCCTTAGACTTTTCACCAAGATAGGTTCCATTAGTTCTCGTGCTTGGGTCTCCTCACTGGATATCTTTGATATCTTTATTGCATTCTCAGTGAGCGTAACTGAAATTGGCTCTCGGGAGGCACTATCACCAGAGACGCAGAAGATGTTTGGGTGCCGCTAGATAAGTGAAAGGAAGTTCCATTTTTGGACAAAGCCAACCTCCTTTTCAAGATCACGTACAAGGATGGAATTTTGTCTTTTGGGACAAGATGAGCTCCCGAAGACGAAGGAGGGCAGGCTTCTTTTGGAGGTCCATGGCCTTGTCAAGGTCAGGTTCTGTCACGGGCTAGTAGATTGGATGGAGGAACTCTATGTAAATTGTATTTGAAGTGGATAATAGGGCGTGGCCCTGGACCTCGTCTGCACGGCGGCGTCATGCTTGGCACCGCACAGAGGAGGCAGGACGCGTACAAGCAAATCCCTAAAGCTGATCTGAAACTAAGCCGATCACAGCTTATAAGTGCTGATGCCAGCCACATTATGCTCAACCAAAAAAAACTAACAAACGAAAGGATAAAACAGACTTGTAACAGATGAACTAATCCTGCCGCTGTGCCGTTGCTTGGCCTCCTGATTCCATGCGGCGCCGGCGGTAGGGAATTCCCTACCTGACATCTCTCCCCCCTGGAGAAGCAGCTCGTCTGCGAGCTGAAATGTAGGATAGAGAGCCCGAAACTCCTCCAAGTTGATCCATGAAGCTTCGGCAGTAGGCATCCCTTTCCACTACACCAACAGCTCATGCTGGCCGCGAGCCAATCGGCTCTGAACTACCGTGCCCGGCTCCAGACAAGCACAACCATGATGGACAGGCGGTAGAGGCGGCAACACCGACGGCGGGTCACCTCGAAAGGGCTTGAGGAGGCCGACATGAAACACATCGTGTAGAGGAGTGCCTGGTGGTAGCTTGAGACGGTAGGCCACAGAACCAATGCGTTCCACCACTTGATATGGACCGTAGAACTTGGGTCCTAGCTTGCCACGGCCATGCACGCCGAGCGACACCATGGGACGATGTAGTAGTCGAAGCCAAACCCACTGGCCGTCCTCAAACTCCACGTCCCGATGCTTGCAATCATAGGCTGCCTTGTAGTGCTGCTGTGCTTGCTCCAGACGATCACGGATAGCCCCCAAGAATTCATCTCGCTCCATCAATGAGTGTTGAACTGCCGGTAAACGGACTGTGCCCTGCTCATAGGATCGAATTGCCGGCGGTTCCCTGCCGTAGACCACCCTGAAAGGCGACGTCCGAAGCAAAGCTTGGAACGACGTATTGTAGCAATACTCCGCCCAAGGAAGCCAGCGGAGCCAATGGCGCGGTCGGTCACCCGTGAGGCAGCGGAGGTACATGGTGATGATCTTGTTGGTCACTTCGGATTGGCCATCCGACTGCGGGTGAAAAAGCTGACGTGAAGTGGAGGTGAACCCCGGCTAGGCAAAACAGCTCCTTCCAAAAAGAGCTAGTGAATGTTAGGGTAATGGTCCTTGTATTCATCCAACCCCAAAAGGGAGCAATATACAGGGAAAGGCAAATATGCAATAAAGCCCCTATACAACCAGAGAATTACAAGTGTGTATATATACATCTAACACCTCCCTCAAACTCATGGTGGATCTACAATATTGAGTTTGGATAGAAAGTGATTATGTTGTGCCCTCGTCTGTGACTTCGTGAGTAAGTCAGCAAGCTGAAGCTCTGAAGGCACATAGTGAAGGGTCACAACGTGATCCTACACCTGTGACCTCATATAAGAAACATCAACACCAACGTGCTTGGTGAGTTCATGCTTCACCGGATCTCGAGCCATACTGATCGCACCCGTACTATCCGAAGAGAGAGGAGTTGGTGTGGTAGTAGGTACACCAAAATCCTCAAGTAGCCACCTCAGCCAGGTGACCTCAGCTGTCACGGCCGCCATGGCCCGCAACTCAACCTCAGCACTCGAACGGGAAACCGCTGTCTGCTTCTTGGTCTTCCATGCAATCAAGGAGGATCCAAGGAAAACACAGTAGGCAGAAAGAGAGCGACAATCAGAGTGATCACTAGCCCAGGTCGCATTGGAATACGCCTGAAGCCGGAGGGAGCTAGAGCGAGGGAAGAAAAGACGGCGAGAAGTGGTCCCACGAAGATATCGTAGAACACGAAGAAGGTGAGTATAGTGTAGCTGAGTGGGAGCAGAGACAAACTGACTCAAGATGTGGATAGAGTGAGAGATGTCAGGACGAGTAATCCCAAGGTACACAAGGGTACCAACGAGGTGACGATAGCGAGTAGGATCCGCAAGAGTCTCACCATCAGTGGGCTGCAAGTGAACACCGAGCTCCATAGGTGTGTCAACAGTGCGGTGATCAGTGAGAGCAGCACGAGAGAGGAGGTCTTGAATATACTTCTCCTGGGAGAGGTAAATGCTCGCAGGTGTGGAAGAAATCTCAATCCCAAGGAAGTAACGAAGAGGACCCAAGTCAGACATCAAAAATGTGTCACTCAGACGTTTCTTGACAAAGGCAATGAACGAAGAGTCATCACCTGTGATGATCATGTCATCGACATAGAAAAGAAGAAGCGTACGACCACGAGGAGAGGTGTGAATAAAGAGAGCCGGATCATGATCACTGGGCTTGAAGCCAGCATCGCTGACAACAGAGGAGAAGCGCTCAAACCAGGCTCGAGGAGCCTGCTTGAGGCCGTGAAGAGAACGACGCACCCGACAAACCATACCAGCAGGAACAGAGTACCTAGGGGGTGGCTGCATGTAAACCTCCTCACACAGCTCGCCATTAAGAAAAGCATTCTGAACATCGAGCTGGGAGATGGACCACTAACAAACCGAAGCAACAGCGAGAAGGGTCCGAACAGTGGTCATGTGAGCAACTGGAGCAAAGGTCTCATCATAGTCATGACCGTGCTCCTGCTGAAAACCACGCGCTACAAAACGAGCCTTATAGCGCTCAAGGGAGCCATCGGAGCGAGTCTTGACCTTGTAGACCCACTTGCAAGTGATCAGAGTGATGTGAGACGGGAGGGGAACCAGATCCCAGGTGCCGGTGCGCTCCAAAGCAGCAATCTCCGCGGCCATGGCATGTTGCCACTCCTGGTGGGCAACAGCCTCCCGGTAGGAAGTGGGCTCAACAAGAGCAGCGGCGGTGAAACGATAGCGAGGAGGAGGCTGAATAGTGCTACGATCACGTAAATCATACCGAGGAGTAGGCTCAGACGGAGTGGTGGGAGATGAGGAGACTGGTCGCGAACGACGAGTATAGTACTAAGTAATTTGACGAGGAGAGATTACTGGAGGAAAGGGAACAACCAGAGGGGGAGAGGGTGGCGAGAAAGATGCTGGCGTTGGAGACAGTGGTGGGGAAGGAGCTAGCGCTGGAGGTGAAGGTGGTGAATGTGATCGTGGCGCTGGAGGCGAAGGTGGTGACAGCGGAAGATGGGAGGGTGAGTCAGTAGAGAGAGAAAAGAGAGGACTCAGGTGTAGTAGAAGGTATAGTAGCGGGCAAACGAGGATAGTAGAACGAGACTCATCAAAGTGACATCCGAAAATTCTCATCCGACGGGCAACAGGGTCATAGCAGCGATAGCCTTATGCTCCGTTACTGTATCCAAGGAAGACGCACTCAACTGACTGGGCTGTCAGCTTGGTGCGCTCACGAGGAGGAAGAAGCACGTAGCACACACACCCAAAACACCGAAGATGATGATACGTAGGAGCAGAGCCAAAAATATACTCATAAGGAGTGCATCCTTGAAGAACGGTGGAGGGCTGTCGGTTGATGAGAAAGACAGCCGTAGTAACCGCCTCAGCCCAAAAGTGAGGGGCAAGGTCAGCGGAGAGCAGAAGAGCACGAGCAGTCTCAAGGATGTGATGATGCTTGCGCTCAGCTACACCGTTCTGAGCATGAGCACCAGGACAAGAGAACTGAGCAAGAGTACCCTGGTCAGAGAGATAGTGACGATGTGCATCGGAAATATACTCACCAGCAGAGTCCGCACGAAAAGCTCGAATGGGAGTGTCAAACTGAGTGCGAACCATAGTGGCAAACTGCTGATAAATAGAAAGAAATTGGCCACGAGAAGACATAAGATAGATCCAAGTAAATCTCGAATAGTCATCAACAAAAATCACATAGTAAGAGTGGCCCTCTTTCGAAATGAAGGGAGCACGACCCCAAACATCCGAGTGAACAAGGTCAAAGGGACGCTGAGACACTGACTCGCTAGAAGGATAGGGGAGTTGCAGCTGTTTACCAAGCTTGCAACCCGTACAACGAAGAGTAGACTCACCAGAGACTGGACCTAAGACACCACTACCAACTAATCTGGACAGTCTAGAGCCGGAAAGATGACCCAGACGATGATGTCACTGCTCAAAAGTGGTAGTAGAGGAAGCAGCAAGGACGATAGCAGAAGAGCTGGGTGCCTGGCTGTCAAAAATAGGTAACGAAAGACGCAGCCAATCAAGCTCCCATAGGCGCTGAGAATCCCGACGTCTAGGCTCAGTCCTCACCAGAAAACCTATACGAAGGTCCTGAACATAACAAGAGTCAGCCTTAAGAATGATACGACAACCATGATCAGTGATCTGACCAGCGGATAATAACTGCATGGTGAGTTTAGGAATATGCGAAACAGTAGGAATATGAAAAAGAGGAGTCGAAAGAGTGCCCTGTCCAGCAACAGAGAGAGAAGTGCCGTCAGCAGTGTGAACAAGGAAAGGTGGACTAGGAATGGACATAGAGGACAGGTGATTCGAATCAGTAGTCATATGAAAGAAAGCACCAGAATCAAGAAACCATGGAGATGATATACCTGGTGGTGGTGGTGGAGTGGAACCAGAAGCAGTAGTCCCATGTGCTGACATAGCAAGGCGGCGAAACAACGTGAGAGCCTCTTGCTTGGCGGCAGACAGCAAGAGAGAATCCTGCTGAACGGATGGCCCCCTCGAGCCCTGAGAAGGGCGACCACCACGACGAGCCCGGTCGCGCTGCTTCTTGTGACAAACCGAGGCCTCATGGCTAGGTCTATCGCAATAGTCGCACAGTCAACCCAAAGATAGAGCCGAAGGGGTCGCCGCCACTACTGGAGTCGAAGACGACAGTGACGAAGGCACGGGAGACGGTGTGGGAGCTGGCGAAGCTAGAACCCGAGCAGCTAGAACTGAAGCAGACTGCTGGTTCCGGCTCACATCCCCCATACGAAGGCGTGTCTCCTCAGCACGCAGCTCAGGCATCGCCTCATCAAGCGATGGACGCGGACGACATGTCAAGAGCTGGGACCTGACTGGCTCAAACTCAAGACGAAGGCGAGAGAGGAACTGGTGAAGACAAAGAGTCTCCTGCTGACTGCGGTGACGGTCACAGCACCTGCAAGTGCCTGCAGCACAAAACTCGGCACCCAAGCTGTCCAAGCGATGCCAGATCCCACACATCTGGCGGTGGAAGTCCCCCACAGCGTGATCAAGCTGATGAAGCGACTGAGCCTCCTCCACGACTGCAAGGTACATCGCCTCGTTACGAATCTCGTAACTTTGACGAAGGTGAGCCCACATCTGCTGCGAAGTGGGAAGGCCCCGGAGGGTGAGCGAGAGATCTGTCTCCATGCTCGCGAGAAGGATAGCCTTGGCACAAGCCTCCTCCCGAAGCCAAGTCGTGTAGTCAGCAGACTCCGACTGATAGGTGTCCATTGAAGCTTCAAAAGCCTCGAGAAGAGCGGCCTTAGCAGCCTCATCCGCATCTGACGGGTAGGTGAGTGGTGCCGAAAGACAAGGGAGAGGGGGATAGACCTGCTCACCCGTGAGATAGCCCCACAGCTGCTGACCGCCCATGTGAATCTCCATGTGAAAGGCAAACTCACCCCAATTGATACCTGTGAAAAGAACAAGACATCGGGGCACAGGGATAGCACCCGGTCTCCCTAGGGCCGCCATGAGGAAAGCGACGTATAGGAAGGCTTTTTTTAAATGTATATAAAAGAAAGGTGGGGGCAGGGTAGCGGAGTGGCGGATGGAGGGGGCAGGGAGCGGAGGCGGCGGCGGGGTCCCGGTGAGGGCGCGCGGAAGCCTCTCTTGCGGCAGGGCGTGGCGTTGGCCGATGCTATTCCTGTGATTCCTCCGGCGCGGGCGGAGTTGCTGCAGTCGGTCCTCCGAGACCGGCGTGGGGAAGGGCAGGATCCCGGCAGGGGCGCCGCGGAAGGCCTCTCCTTCGGCGGGGCGCGGCGTTGGCCAGCCGGTGCAGCTGTTGCGCCTGGGCCCGGTTCCCGGCGGGTCTCGGCGGAGGAAAGGGCCGAGCGAAGGCGGCAACCCGTGGAGGCGCGCGGCAGTGGCTCGCGGCGGGGCTCGCGGCAGGGGCGCGCCGTGGCGAAGGTTTACCGGTGGCAAGCCGACGGTGCGCCGGCGGCGGTGGCCATCGAAGGAGGTAACCCTAGCTGCTCTGATACCATGTTAGGGTAATGGTCCTTGTATTCATCCAATCCTAAAAGGGAGCAATATACAGGGAAAAGTAAATATGCAATTGTCGCGAAATGGGACAGGGGTCCTACATGCCCTGGGGACGCGTGGGTCTTCGGCCACGTCAGCTCCTCCAGGGTCCACAATCTACACCGGTGACAACCGACTGCGTTTGCTATCCCCTAAATACGTGGGGCTCGGGCACCGTTCGGTCCCGGGCACCCCGTTCCCCGGGTACGTCCCTCGGGCCCGGGAACCGCCGATCCGGCCCCGATCCCGGGCGCCGAGGCCGGTGGCCGATGGACCGGGTACCGATCGCCGCCAACTTACCAACTACTCTGCCACGTGTGGGCGTCTCCCGAGGGCCCCCCGTGGATCTCCGACCGTGCTGTCAGAAGACTTTTTGACTATGGAGGCTTCGTTCGCTGTGTAGTCAGAAGCTTTTGACTATGCAGGCCCCCTTTTCTCCACGACCAGACGGCTCGTCACATCCCGTCACATCCTCACGTCCCGAAGACTAGGCCGCCCGCGGCCGACCTACCCCGGCGTGGCGCAGCAGCGGCAGCAGGCGGAGACGTGCGATAAGACTGCGGCAAGACATATCACACCTAGCTCTCTCACTTGCATTCGGCACTGTGGACTCCCCTCGCCTATAAAGGAGGATCCATGCCACATTTAGAAAGGGGACAGACTCTCTCTCTGCTCTATGTTCCTGAGCTCACTCTAGCCACTGCTCTTCTTCTCCGGCTCCGGCCGCGTGCTGAGCTCATCTTGTACACCGCAAACCACATCATCTCCACATAGCAAACACACAGGAGTAGGGTTTTACGCTCCGGCGGCCCGAACCTGTATAAATCCTCCCGTCTCCTCTGTGCGCCTCTGTTCATCGTCTTCCCCAGCACCCTGCGTGATTACTACGCTTCGGACGATCCGGACCCGCATCGGACGGTCCGGACCCTTCTGCTTCACCGCGGTTCGGACGGTCCGGACTCGCTTCGACGTCCGAACCCCGCCTCTACTACGTCTTCTTGCCTAGCTCCTTCTACACCCAGACGCCGCTTCGCCTGAGAACTACTCCCCTGCCGAATCTCAAAGGGGGTCTCCTGACTTCCCGTCGTCGAGGTTTCATCCTCCGACAGCAATAAAGCCCATACACAACTAGAGAATTACAAGTGTGTATATATATACATCTAACAGTGAACACTGGGTCACGGTCGCTCTCAATAGAGGTCGGCACGCCGTGCAGGCGCACTATCTCGGCGAAGAATGCCGCCGCCACCGTAGTTGCTGTATAGGGATGCGCCAGGGGAATAAAATGCGCAAACTTGGAGAAGCGATCCACCACCGTGAGGATCACTGTCTTGTCGTGGACGCGCGGAAGCCCCTCGATGAAGTCCATCGCCACATCCGCCCAGATGGCCGCCGGCACCTCCAGGGACTGAAGTAAGCCCGCCGGTTGTAGCTGTTCGACCTTGTTTCACTGGCAGGTGGCACACGCGCGCACGAAGTCCGGGATGGTGGCCCTGTCACGCACGACGTGGAAGTCTGCCCGGAGCCTGTGCAGAATCTTCTGTACACTTTCATGGGCGGTGCCGTGGGCGAGACGGAGGACTATGGGCAGCAGCGGCGATGACGCTAGCACGAAGACCCAGCCCTTGAACGTCACGAGGCCGTCTTTGACGGCCCACTGCGACGGCTTGTTCCCGGCGAGGATGGTGTCCCGCAACGCCACCATCTCTGGCGATGTGGCAATGTCGCGGCGGAGGTCGTCGAAGAGGCCGAAGTGTGGGAGGGATGAGCCACACGTCCTCCTGTGGTTCATCACGGCGGGAAAGGGCGTCCGCCACGACGTTGTTTACTCCCGGCTTGTACTCGACGGCGAAGTCGAAGCCCAGTAGTTTGCTCACCCAGTGATGTTGCCGTACCATCGAGAGGCGTTGATCCAAGAGAAAGCGCATGCTGTAGTGGTCCGTGCGGATGACGAATCGCCGGCCCCATAGGTACGGGCGCCAATGGCGCACGGCCTGGACGAGGCCGATGAGCTCGCGCTCGTAGGCGGTGAGCTTGGCGTGGCGAGGGGTGATAGGCTTGTTGAAGAATGCCACCGGGCCATGACCTTGGTGCAAGACGGCGCCGAAGCGACCCGAGGCGTCGCATTCGACCACGAAGGTCGGCGGTGAAGTCGGGCAGCTGTAGTACGGGTGCCGCCGTGAGCGCGTGCTAGAGCGCCCTGAATGCGGCGGTGGCCTCCTCGGACCAGTGGAAGCCGTCCTTGCGAAGAAGCGCCGTGAGGGGGCGGCCACCGTGCCGAAGTCGCGAATGAAGCGCCGGTAGTAGCCCGCTAAGCCGAGGAAGCCGCGGACCGCTTGCGCTGACTTGGGAAGCGGCCAGTCCAGCACGGTTTGCACCTTGCTTGTCCATGGCGACGCCCGCCGCGGAGATGACGTGCCAAGGTACGTGACGGAGACTGCCGAACTCGCACTTGGAGCGCTTGAGGAAGAGGTGATGGTCCTGCAGCGTCTGGAAAATAGTGCGAACATGGCGGAGGTGCTCCGACCACGATGAGCTATAAATCAGGATATCGTCAAAGAAAACCAAGACGAACCACCTGAGGAACGGAAGGAGGACGTCGTTCATCAGCACCTGGAAGGTGGCTGGCGCGTTCGTGAGGCCGAACGGCATCACCAAGAACTCAAAGAGGCCCTGGTGTGTGCAGAACGCCGTTTTGTCGATGTCGTTTGGGTGCATCCGCACTTGGTGGTAGCCTGAGCGCATGTCAAGCTTGGTGAAGAATGTTGCACCGCGAAGCTCGTCGAGAAGTTCCTCCACCACCGGAATGGGGAACTTGTCTTTTATCGTCTTGTCGTTGAGCGCGAGGTAGTCGATGCAGAAGCGCCATGACCCGTCGCGAGTAGTGCCGGTGAGGAAAATGCCGACGAGCTTGGCCAGATCGTGACGGAGCATGTCATCCATTGGCGCTGGAGTTCGTCCTTCTGGATGTCGCGTAGCGTACGGCGCATGGCCATGCGGACACCCCCGGTTGGAGGCGATGCGGTGACAGAGTATCTCTCTGGGGGTAGCCCTGTGGCTAGACGAACAGTCCTGCAAAATTATCTAGTAGTCATCCATTAGTTCGCCTGGGTGCCGCGTCGAGGCCGCGAAGTAGCGGCAACGCTGTGGGCACGTCGAAGCTCGTCCAGGTGATGCGCCGGTGCGGGGGCCCAAATTCGAGAGACTGGCGTGCGAAGTCCCACACCGCTGGCCCGAGCATGCCATGTCGTAGCCGCCCAACAGAAGCGCGAAGAAGTTGATGTCGAACGCCTCCGTGCTGGTTCGGAAAGCGCCCCGGCGACTGGACGCGGTCGCCGTTAGTCACGGCAACAGTCAGGCCGGTGCAATGGTGTAGTGGAACACCGGCCCGGCACGCGCCTCATCGTTGATAAGTTGTGAGTTGAGCCGGAGTCGAGAGGCATGAAGTCCGAGTGCCGATGCGCGCGACGACCTTGATGGTGTTGAAGCGGGAGTGCACACCCCTGCCAGGCGTGAAGGGAGATACTAGGCTCGGTCGTCGTGATGGCCAGGGTTTCTGGGGGCGTCACTGGCTCGTCGACGTCGTCCTCGGAGAAGCCAATCACTTCAATCACAAACGCCTTCTTGCAGCGGTGGCTGGGCACGTATTTGTCCTCGCAATTGTAGCACAAGCCGTCGCTCGGCGCTAGCCATCTCGGTCGGCGACAGACGTTTGCCGGGAGAGCCACTACCAACGGATGCTTGCCCGCCTGGGCGGAGCCGCCGACTCGGATGGGCAGGGTCATGCCGTGGACGTCACGGAGTTGAGGGCGCGCGACGTGACCTGCCCAAGCGCCGATGTCGCGTCGTCCGGGCCTGGTAGCAGCCGCTGCTCGTATGCGCGGGCCAACATGATGGCGTCATCAAGTGACCGTGGGCGACAGAGCGCGACATCGGTCTTGAGTGGATTGCCGAGCCCAGCGGTGAACAGTTGGACTTGTTGTGTCTCCGAGAGCTCCGCATCTCGGCACGCGAGAGCGAGAAGCGGTTTGGTGTAGTCCTCCACCGTTTCGGTGCGACGCAACACCATGAGTTCGCCCAAGGGGCTATCCGTCATGGGCTGGCCGAACCTGGTGTGTACGAGCTGGATGAAGTGGCGCCAGGACGGTGCGTCGGCGTTAAGTTCAAGCCTGTAATACCACAACTGAGCGTCGCCGATTAGATGCAAGAGGCATACACACTTCGCGATTTCCGGAGTAGCTGGCCACGAAAATTGAGCCACGCAGCGGATCGCCCTTGCCTCGTAAGTGGGAATTCCAGCTTGGCGGGGGATGGAAGCTGTTGTCGATGATGGTGTCATCGTCGCGCGAGCCATGCTGGTGTGGTGGAGGCGGCGCGCTGGTGGAACGCCAAGCCGCTCTCGTCAGGAACGAAGCGGCCACCGTGCGGAAACGGTGGAGGTGATCCGGAGGGGCGGGATGGCCCGATCGGATCGAGCGACGTCGTGTGCGCTGAGGCGGAGTTGCGTTGCGCTCGCTCGACGCGCTGGACGCGAGGAAGTGCGCGCACCTGCTCGGTATACTCAAACGCAGACACCTGCATGTGAGTGACACGGTCAGGGATACCGTCGAGCTTCTTAGCGAGCAGAACATATGGTTCCAGGGCGTCGAATTTCTGATAGAGGTCGTGGATTTGCGCGGCCATGGTGGTGAGGTTTTGGAGAAGTCGTCGAGCTGCGATTGCGGAGACCCCATGGGCACGAAACCAGAGCAATCTAATACCAAGATGTCACGGACTAGTAGATTGGACGGAGTAACTCTATGCAAATTGTATTTGAAGTGGGTAATTGGGCGCGGCCCTGGACCTCATCTGCACAGAGGCGCCGTGCTCAGCACCGCACAGAGGAGACAAGATACGTACAAGCAAATCCTTAAAGCTGATCTGAAACTAAGGGTCCCTTTGGTTGGGCTGTGGCTTTTGAAAAAGCTACTGTGAGCTGTGGGCTGTGAAAAAGCAGCTGTGAGAAACTAGCTGTGGAAAAAGCAGAAGGCCGTTTGGTTAGAGCTGTTGTCAAACTGTAGGCTGTTTAAGAAATACCTGTTATGCCCCTGGAGGCCTAGGACATGTTTATATGAAATTGCTCGTAATGAAATAATTGTTCACTAATTCTCATTAAAAGGTCTATTTAAGCAAGATTAAAATAATTTTCGTAGTTTTTCATCCATCAAAGTGATTGGTCCATATAATAAATAGAACAATATCAATGAAAGGGCTTACAATGATGCCATCTCTCAACATAACTAGCCTCCTCTCGCACTAACCAAAGCATCCGCTATCCTAGTACGAATGATATTCATGGTATCATTGTTCTTCACATGCTCACTACCATCCTCTGTGTTTCTGTCGTGTCACTTGTCTCTTACCAAGTAATTTCTCATCGGCATCACATCTCTCGAACTCCTTATTACGCAATTGGCTGTCACGGATAAAAAAATTATGCAAAGCAAGACAAGCGTAATGATATGCTTCTTGAGTACGAGGATTGAAACTTGCATGCCTTCAATACACCACTTTGCTTCAAGACTCCAAAAGACCTTCAATACATACGAAGGGAATGAATGCAAAAATTGAACACCTCATACTTTTCTTGAGGAGCCCTGAACGATTCCGAAATTCAGGTATGGTAGGTGCTTCCTTTGAAAGGTGCAAGATACCCGTTCGTTTGGATAACCCGAATCCACAAGATAATATTTCCTACAAACAAAGTTAGTAAGGTAACTAAAATACAACTATTGCTAACATAATACAGGAAAACATTATTACCTTTAGGACCACAGGAAATTGAAGGAAAATTTGCCAATGCAACTGATTGAGGACGCGCGAGTCATGTGCAGAACCCGCCACCCGTAACCGCAAATGTAAACCTCATGCAAAGTCACAGATAGCTAGCACATTCTGAGATATATCCACACGGTTTGTATGGTTACCACTTCGTCCACTGGCCACTATCACTGGAACTGTGAACCATCTATTGCTCTAATTGCTCCTTTGAAGTATGGCCAAAACGGTTCTCTCTCAGCCTTTCATGCTCCCTGTAGAAAAGTTAGATCTCTCGCTTGATATTGTCCTTAGCTAACTTGCGCAAACACTTCAACACTTCATGAAACTTGGTGAACTGTCCAAAGTGATAGTGTCAAACGGTTTCAGCTTGCGAAAATGATTGCGGGCCTCCCAGTCGATCCACAAACATAGCCAAAGACTCAAGAGACAAACCTTGTTACTTGACGTCAATCCGTAGGTAGAGAACTAGCAAGTCATAGAAGTGCCTCGAAAACCTCAGCTCATCCGAAACATCTTGTAAAAATACCGCCATGACATACACCTCATGACCCATTGAATGCCAGTCTCTGTGTTTCCCTATATCCACTCTTGCACAAATACCTTTCAGTATACGAGTTGCCATTTCTCCAATAACAGCAGCATGCTGTGCAAGTTCAGCAAGCAACAGTTGTCCCTTGTGCCCTTTTTTTGGCTACAGCTTCCATCTACAAAACACAATAAAGGATAAATAGATAATAGACAATAACAAGCATAGGAAATCATCTGCAAAATAGAACTCACAAAAGCTTACATGCCAAAAAAAAGACAACACAGATAGGAAGCACAACAAGTCACTGTACCAAGCTACTCAAAACACTAGCACTAAGAACTCACTCCATCTAATTGGGATTCACAAACAGAACACAATAATCATTTAGGAATAAATAATAAACATGAAATAATAGTATAAATTATATTCAAGCACACAGATAGCAAGTCATGACAGGTACAACTTATTTTGATTCAAGTTCTCGCAAATGACAAACAAACATGGAAACAAATCACTAGCTATCTCATGCTCAATTCAAGCCTTCCTTCTTGTCTTTCCTTCTCATGCTCCCTCTGAATCAAATCAGCCTTCCATTAATCGTTCTAGAGAGCAAGAACTCTCTAAATTCAGGATAGCGAGTGCCTTCCAAGCTGTGTACATTAGACAGTTCCTTCTTCCACACCACATTCTTTCACCATCTTAACAGCCTCTGCAATGGTAGGCAATTGGTTGATTGTAGTAGCAGATGATGCTTCAACACTTGTGGATATCCTCGGCTGCAGTTTCTATCTTCAAACAAGTTTCTTACATACGATAGAATGGCTCTTCTCTTCCTTCTCTTCAACTGCCTTGCGTTTCCTTTTTCCTTGTTTACTGCCTTTTCCTTCTCTTTGTAGTTTGCTACCTCAGCCACATCCTCATCACTTGTATCATTGGAGACATATCCCCAGGACAGGCTGCAGTAGATCCCATCAACATGTGCCTTGCCAAAAATGATATGCATATCTTCAAGAAAACTTTGGTCCATTATTCCGAACTTCACATGACTGCATTGATTCCTTTCTCAGGACTGTTGCATCTCTGAAAATAAAAGATCAACATTAGCAAGCACGCAAAACAAGCAATTGAAAAAAACTGAATTTTAAAATGCCAGTGTAGTACTTACAGCAAGGTGTTCATCCCACCATTCCTTCGACAGTCAACAGTTTTTTTCTCCGCATCCCATCCAAGCCAGTGGCACAATTCTTGAACTCCATAAACACTGTATAATCCTTCTTCAGATATCTAACTTGTTCTTCAATTGTTTTTTTGTTCGCTTATCACCGATTTATCTGCAAACTTGGAAACAACGTTCTTCCAACCGGTAGCAGTGAAATTCCCATCGGCCTATTGCCAGCTTCTATTTCTTCTTTGCAGGCATCAACAAATTCCTCAAAAACCCATCACCCCAATCTGCCTTGTCACCCATACTTCAAGCAAACAAAACAAATTTCCAATCAATTTATAGGGAACGCAGGAACTACTAATGCATATTTTTGTTCATTTCAGAGCCACTGATTTATTTGAAATGACACTCTCTGCTTAAACTGAATTGATTGGAAAATGCTTTAAAATGCAGGCTACAAATGCATTGAGTGAGGCTATTGATTCTGTATACTTGGAGGCTATTTGTCGGCGAAATGGGACAGGGGGTCCCACATGCCCTGGGGACGCGTGGGTCATCGGCCACGTCAGTTCCCCGGGGGTCCATCCCTCCATCGGCCCCGGCTCGTCCCGAGGCGCCGTAGCCATCGGCCCGGGCTCGTCTCGGGCGCGTGTCCAGCGCCCGGGCTCGTCCCGGGCTTCGGCCCCGGGCGTCATTGGCCTCGGCCCGTGCCTTGCCTCCGGGCGCCATTCTCACTCCCTGCCGGGGCCCACATGTCGGTCCCCGGCAGGCTCTGCGCCAGCTTCCAACTACCCGCATTAATGGAGAAGCCACGGCGCACCTCCCACCTGTCTCCCGGCTGGACAAGCGTGCGCTGTCATAATGACCCCCTGTCAGCTGGCTCCCAAGACAGCTGAGGGCTCCGATTTTCTACGCCTGACAGACGACGAGACGGGCCAACCCGACAGCATCGTCACTATCTGGCCGCCCGCAGCTACGAGGGATGCGGCATCTAGCGCGCGCGGCTGACGTGGGAGGCGGCATCTAGCCGCCCGCGGCTGACGTGGGAGGCAACGACCGTGACGCGCTAAGCCAACAGCATCTTCACGACCTAGCCTCCGTAGCTACCGACGGCTGGGCGACGATGAGACGCGCCTCCAGGACGGCTCAGCAGGCGGCAGCAGGCAGACGTGTGCGACAAGACTGCGACAAGACAAACCATACTTAGCTCTCTCACGTGTGTTTGGCACTGTGGACTCCCCTTACCGATAAAAGGAGGATCCGTGCCCCAACTCGGGGGGGGGGGGGGACTGGCTCCGGCCTTAGACAGCACACACTGAACTGGAGGGAGGTTCTCTAACTCTCAGCCCTCTGCACCTGAGCTCACTCTCTACCTACTGTTCTTCTTCTTCAGCGCCGGCAAGCGGGCTGAGCTCACCTTGTAACACAGCAAACCACATTCTCCCACATAGCATACACACAGGAGTAGGGTTTTACGCTCCGGCGGCCCGAACCTGTCTAAATCCTCCTGTCTCCTCTGTGCGCAACTGTTGATCGTCTTCCCGGACGCCCCGTGCGATTACCACGGTTCGGACGGTCCGGACCCGAAGCGGACGGTCCGGACCTCTCTGCCTCCAGCTCGGGCCCCCGGGATTCGGACGGTCCGAACCCTGCTTCCTCTCGTCTTCTTCGCCGATTCATCTAACCATCTTTCTTCCTGACGCCGACTTCGCCTGAGAACTACTCCCCTGGCCGAATCTCAAAGGGGGGTCTCCCGACTTCCCGCCATCGAGGTTTCATCCTCCGACAGCTTAGTTGTCGGAGGATGAAACCTCGACGGCGGGAAGTCGGGAGACCCCCCTTTTGAGATTCGGCCAGGGGAGTAGTTCTCAGGTGAAGCCGGCGTCAGGTGTAGAAGAAAGATAGGTGAAGAAGACGTAGAAGAGGCGGGGTTCGGACCGTCCGAAGCGAGTCCGGACCGTCCGAATCGTGGTGAAGCAGAAGGGTCCGGACCGTCCGATGCGGGTCCGGACTGTCCGAAGCGTGGTAATCGCGTAGGGTGTTGGGGAAGACGATGAACAGAGGCGCACAGAGGAGGCAAGAGGATTTATACAGGTTCGGGCCACCGGAGCGTAATACCCTACTCCTGTGTGTATGCTATGTGGAGATGAATGTGGTTTGCTGTGTTACAAGGTGAGCCTAGCCCGCGGCCGGAGCTGGAGAAGAAGAGCAGTGGCTAGAGAGTGAGCTCAGGCCGGAACTCCTTTTTTTTCAGCCAGAGGCATGAATCCTCCTTTTATAGTCAAGGGCAGTCCACAGTGCTAGTACATGGAGAGAGCGAGAGCTATACTACGTCTTGTCGCTTCGTACGCATGCCGCCGCCTGCCGCGCCCACGGCACTGCGCCGGAGAGTTGTCCAGTCGCCGCCTGGCTCTGCTGCTGCGGGCGGCTGTGCAGAGCACGTCTGGTCATCTCGCCGCCTGGCTGCTCCAGGCGGCTGTCTGGTCGGTTTCTTATCGGGCGATCAGATCATGGAGATGCTGTCGGGAGACAGGCGGGAGGTGCCCTGTCACCTCACCATCAATGCGAATATTTGGGGAGCTGGTTCGCTTCTGGAGAACGTGTCTTGAGACCGGGGAGGATACACCGAGGTGCGCCCGGGCACGGGAAGGACGTACCCGGGTGAGGCGCACCCGGGCATGGGAGGGCGCGCTAGGGGAAGGCGCTCCCGGGCCCGGGGAAGACACGCCCGGGCACGGGAGGGACGTACCCGGGTGAGGCGCACCCGGGCACGGGAGGGCGCACTCGGGGAAGGCGCTCCCGGGCCCGGGGAAGACACGCCCGGGCACGGGAGGCGCACTCTGCGGGACGGCGACCATAGCCGGCTGTCTTTTGTGTAGAACGTGGGCCCGGAGGAGCTAACGTGGCCGGGATCCACGCGTCCCCGCAGACTGTGGGACCCCCAGTCCCATTTCGCCGACACTATTGATTTCTGTATACCTTGGAAAGAATTGGGAATGGCATTTTCCTTGTACAGGTATATGAATTCAAGACATCTAGGTTCCTGTAATTATTATTATGTTGATTTGTAAACTCTGAATGGTAAAAGAGATGCTTTAGCATAACATAAGAGTGTCAGCTTTGTGAATGTGAGAATGGGATGCAAAAAAAAGATGCATTGATAAACTCTGAATGGTAACATAATGCATTGATAAATGATCACATGATTTTTTTTTTCACGTAGCAAGAAGCATTCATACGGACTTGCAAAAGAATTGAATCGTCACATGATCTTTCTTGTCTGTCTACGATAACAAACTAGCTAGCAAACCCTGGTGATATGAGATGATCTCTATTTGCTTGGGATGTAGAGATCCAAATTGACAGAAAAAAACACCCCATAATTTCCCAATGAAACAACAGGACAACGATAACTTCAAATACCATATCCATCTATGGAGGAATACTATGCAGAGGGGATGGGACGTACCTAGCAGGTGACGAATCAGTGGAGGAGCAGGTCGATGTAGCCACTCTGGGCGGGGATGCGGCGCTGCTCGTCCGGGGAGGCGCCGGCGTCAGGCAGGACTGTAGTGTCGGGCAGGGATCCGGCCAGGTGACGAATCCGTGGAGGAGCAGGTCGATGCAGCCACTCTGGGCGGGGATGCGGCGCTGCTCGTCCGGGGAGGCGCTGGCGTCGGGCAGGACTGCAGCGTCGGGCAGGGATCCGGCCGACGCTGCTGCTCGATGGGGAGGCACCGGCGTCGGGCAGGGATGCGGCGTCGGGCGAAGATGCGGCGCTGTTGCTCGTCCGGCAGGTTGCGGTTGGCCGGAGAGGCCTCAGGCGGCCGGGCGTCCGTGGCGGCGGAGGAACCCTAGACCGGCGTCGGGCAGGGAGTCGAGGGACGCGCCGCGCCCAGAAGGAGTTGGGCGGACGGGGGAAGGGGAATAGAAGAGCGAATCGTTTTTTTTCGTTTCATAACCAGTGGCAGTGGGTAATTTTCTCCAAGTTGTCCATCCAAAAGCCAGTGAAAGCAGGGGGCAAGGTGCTTTCAAAATTGTACTACACTAAAAGCTACTTTTGGGCAAAAGTACATGTGGCTTTGGGGCCCTTTGGTTGGCTTTTAGCTTTTGCAAAAGTAAAAGCAGGTTGGAAAGCCTAACCAAAGGGACCCTAAGCCGATTACAGCTTATAAGTGCTGATGCCGGCCACATTATTCTCAACCGAAAAAACTAACAAATGAAAGGATAAAACAGACTTATAATAGATGAACTAATCGTGCTGCTGTGCCGTTGCTTGGCCTCCTGATTCCATGTGGCGCCTGCGGTAGGGAATTCCCCAACTGACAGGTTCACGGTGATAAAGCTTCTTCTTGGGCCTGCGGCCATGACCAGCTGAATACGAGGACATAGCCTTGAGTTGAATCAAAGGAAGAGTTCTGGAAATCAAAGATACGTGTTCTGACAATCTTATTGCCATCATTTAGCATCAATGCCAGTCTACGTGTGTATCATACTGATCCAAGCATCCAGGAATGCAAATAATGACTCACCAAGCCTACCAGGCCAACTTCTGCAAATAAAAAAAGACAAATTATATTTGAGGGATATTAAGTGTCAGACAATAAAAAATAAGAAGTAAATTTCAGTCATATTTTAATGACTGAAATTGTTCCAAGATTCATGCAGAAAACACTAATAAAACCACCATATCTTTCACTCCTCATGCCCCACCTCCATGTGCACCGCTTCCCATCCCATCACCTAGACAACTTCACTGCTTTAAGTGCCGACGAGGCCTGTCAGCCTTACCCATACCAAGCCACACACCAAGATACAACAAAAGTACAGAACAACTACATGATTAAAATGGTATTCGAAGTCTATCTTAAAGGTGTTTGAGGCAATTTCTTTGCCCCGACATAGCGCTCATCCCAACCATGCTTCCTTGTATCAACAAATTTTTAGGTCTTCTTTTAAAAGCAATGTGGTAGATCATTAATTTAGCCCGGTACTTCGTTCCTAGGATGCAACCATAAGCACAAATTCAAAGCACTCCATTTTTTTCTTTTCTAATAAACCCTAAAAAGATGTCCTGTTCTGTTCCTCTTTGGCTTGCAATCTGTTGAGTTTTTTTTTACTTCAAAAGGAATGAAATCGATAAAAATCCTAGTCGTAAATGGCTATACATTAATCGAATGCCGCATCACACAACTTGTACGCTTGTATTGGACTAATTGACATTGACTTGATAAAAAAAATTACAGAACCTGGAGGATCGGCTGCTGCATGCGTGACCAAGCCTGCAGGCGGCACCCCGGCACCACGCTGCGACGACGACGGCGAGGAAGAACCCAGTAAGCGAGAGGATGCGAGGTGGGGGAGGAGAATTCGTCAACGCGGGGCGTGTGCCCTGTGGCGAGATGGCCAGGTTGGGGGAGGCGGCGACCGGCGCTGCTGCCGGAGCGGCCGAGGCGGCGAACGGCCCTTTGCTTAGGCTAGTAATGGGCTAATAGGGCAAGTGTTAGCCTGGGCCTGGGCCATCATGGGCTGGACAAATCGCAATTGTGAATATCTGCAATTCTGCATCACACCAGCTGCACTCCTGCCCGTACAATGTGCAGAAGCTCGTCGTCATCAGCTTCTAGCCCTTGAGAAAAATTAGCAGCATCGATGCTTCTTGGATTGGAGAATTTTCCAAGAAATTTCTTGGGAATTGATCTAATTTAAGTATCTATGTTTCTTTAAAAGATTTTAATAGTAGTGGTGAAGGATAAATCCGTTACTATCCATCATTATTAAGTAGAATCCTAAGAGCATCTCCAACAGTAGCCCCAAAAACAGAGTCCCTACTTTCTGAGTAGGGACTCATTCTATTTTCTGGGGCTCTGTTTTTGACACCCAACTCCAACAAGGGCCCTTAAATCTGAGTCCCTATTTCTTTTTCTCTCATATTTCAATATAATTTATATGTATATTCTTCATATTACATCACTAAAATTCAAACTCAAATATTTATAAACCATAACAATAAACCATATTCAAATTCATGATTTCAAATAAGACAATTTAAATTTAAATTCAAATTTAAATTTTTTTTCCAAACATAAAAATCATATAGGCATATAGAAATCATCTATCACATCACATAGTAATAAATTACGATCAAACTACAACGAATCATACTAGCTAGTGCCATGAAGTGCCCACAAATGCTCCACAAGATCATCTCGAAGTCTCTCATGCACTTGTTTATCCTCAATCTCCTGATGAATCTTGAGGAACTCATCGAGTACGAGTGGATTACGCCGTTGGTACTCCTCCTCCCTCAACACCTCGCCTCCATCTTGATCATAGTCATAGCCTCCATCATCATCTGCATCTCGCTCATTTTCAATGATCATATTGTGCATGATAACAGCAGCTGTCAATATGTACCATAGGGTGTTTTTGTCCCAAAATCTAGCAGGACCCCTCACCATAGCAAATCGAGCTTGTAGGACACCAAATGCTCTCTCTACATCCTTTCGCACTGATTCTTGAGCTTTTGTGAAATGAATTTTCTTGTTGCCTTGTGGATTGCTATAGCTCTTAACAAAAGTGGCCCATGAAGGATAGATTCCATCTGCAAGATAGTATCCCATAGTGTACTTGTTACCATTAACAATATACTCCACAGGTGGTGAAGTCCCTGAAGTTAGCCTCTGAAATAGTGGCGACCTATGCAAAACATTGATATCGTTGAGAGAGCCAGGTAGTCCAAAGAAAGAATGCCAAATCCACAAATCCTCAGATGCAACAGCTTCAAGGATCATGGTTGGACCATCCACATGCCCCGAATACTGCCCTTTCCATGCTGTTGGGCAATTCTTCCATCTCCAATGCATACAATCAATGCAACCAAGCATGCCAGGCCATCCTCTTTTAGTGTTCATAGCTATTAATCTTGTAGTGTCATCAACGGTAGGTGCCCTCAAGTATTGCTCACTAAACACTGCAACCACAGCCCGTACAAAATGGTGAAAAGCTTCTAGCATGGTACTCTCAGCAATCCTTACAACTTCATCCATTGAATCAGCTGGAACATCATATGCGAGCATGCGGAATGATCCAACCACTTTCTGCAGTGCAGTGGCTCCAAGAAGGCCTACTGCATTTGGTCTCTGTCTAAAATAGTTATCATGAGCCTCCACCCCAGCCACTATGCGCAAGAAAAGCTGTTTGGACATCCTAAACCTTCTCCTGAAGAACTTTTCATTGTACACAGGAGGATCTGCAAAGTAATCAGCCACAATGCGCAAATTACCACCAAACATGTCCCTTCGAACTACTTGATGACCCGACACTGATCCACGACGCTTCTTGTTCTGCCTCTCTTCATCATCCATGTCGCAAAGCATAGCTAATACAATGAGATCATCATCATCAGATTCCTCCTCTTCCTCCCACCATTGCTCAATAATATCATCGTCGTCAGAGAAGACCATCTATAAAAATTACAAAATTGTGAATGTTACAATCATACTTATATTGAATATTGCATAACAATTCTCAATATCAAATAACATAAATGCTTTGACCAACAAAAATAGTCCACAAATGATTCCACAAACATAAATGATTCCAAAAAAATAGTTCCATAAACATAATTGATTCGATAAACATAAATAGTTCCAAAAAATTAAATGGTTCGACTAACAAAAATAGAGGCACAAACATAAATAGTCCATACTAAACTCAAATGTTACCACTATCTCCACCCATGCCATCACTACATCCACCAAGACCGCCATTGATGCCTGCAACCTTTTGAGCTGCAATTTGTGCCCTCATTGCTAGCATATAGGTCTTTTGTTCTGGATCCATGGTGGAGATATCACAGAACATGATCTTCTGTTCTTGCTCCCACATCAACTTGCGCTCCTCAAGCATAATCTTGCGCTCTTCACATGAGATCTTACGCTCCTGGATCATCTTACTCTCCTTCCATCTCTCTTCCTTCAGTTTCTCTTTCTGCAGGATATAATCTTGTACGAGTTCCTTGCATGTTCCAGCTTCCCCTCCACTCTTTATCTTCTCCTTTGCTTGCTTCCTTCCCATTGGTCTTTTATTTGAAGTTGGCTCTGATGAATCAGGAGATTGGCTCTTGGTACCCGCTTCTTGTGCACTATTTTGGGCAGTTAATGGTGGAGAGTTGCTAGTCCTTGGCCTCTTGTTTGTATTAAGTGCAAGGAATTTTTGACTATTCCTCACCTTTAGCCAACAATTAGTGAATTGGAAGGATTTCTGCTTTGGATCCTTCCTTGCCCACATAGCTTGTGCTTCCAGCAACTGCGGCAAAGAGAGGTACAAATGAGTTCCAAAGTTAGTATACATTTTATTGTAAATTTAAGATAATTCACAATGTACAAATGAACTTACATGCTCCTTGTATGGTATACCGCTTGGATGCCGACGCTCAATAGTTTCAAACATTGCTTGAAACCTCTGGCATTCCTTTTGAATGGTACTCCAACGGTGCTCAAGAGAGTTAGCACTCCTATCAGACTCAAAGTTCTTATGGGCATGAAAGTGATCAGCAATCCTTTTCCAATAAGCCTTTCCTGGTTGCTCATTGCCAGTGATAGGATCTGTGCTAATGCTCTCCCATGAGACGCACAACTGAATGTCCTCCTGATGAGTGTAGTTGCCTGCTCTCTTGGATGACTTTGCACTACTAATTTGGGTACTACATTGGGTACCAAAGGTTTCAGGTGGCATTGACAGTGAAATATCATCAACATTAGTATTCTCAGACATCATTCGTGTCCAATGATCATCTTCAAAAGCCATGGCAATCTATCCATCTCAAATTGACAAGCATTGCATCATATTAAAATTGACAGGAAACATATAGAATATAAATTAAAACAAAATAGGTTGATGCCATAAAACATATTGAAATTTTAATTACTTTCTGAAGGAATTAGCATGTTTGGTTGTAGATTTCACACAAGAAAAATCTGATTATATTCTGTTCTTTTCATCTCTATGTACTATGCTCGCATTAGCATCGGTACCGGATGGCCTGATTCTGGAGTGCACTACTATTAAAATGAATGGTGACCTTGATTTTGATGTAGTACAACACACCCACAGTTTATAAACATGTTAAAATGCAAAATATTGCATGGCTAAAAAGTCAATTTGCCCGGTCCAAACCTCCAAGGGAGAAAATTAAATCTGTTTCCTTTAGCTAAAATTTCACATTGAGCATTTATATCTTGCCAATTTTATCTAGCACCCAAACAAAACAAGCCTACATCACTCCTGTGTTACTACTTTATTTTTTTTACACATAAATAAAGTCTCTACTTTATTTTTTTTGCACTTATTACGTATCCATATGAAGCTGTACCTTGACAAATAACGGAGAATCTGATATATATTGAACATGCACACATGCAAAGACAACTATATATTCTGAGATATACAAATATTAACCAGAACATTATATTGCAGTCACAAAAATCACGGTATAGATTAAGAGTTAAAACAAAAGCATTATAAAACAGAAACATACTTGTCTGCACAGAAACAGGCGGAGAGCAGGACGGCGGCGGCGCTCGGCGAGCAGGACGGGCGGCGCTCGGAGGGCTCGGCGTCGGCGAGCGGAGCAGGACGGGCGGCGCTCGGAGGGCTCGGAGGGCTCGGCGTCGGCGAGCGGAGCAGGACGGGCGGCGCTCGGAGGGCTCGGAGGGCTCGGCGTCGGCGAGCGGAGCAGGACGGCGGCGCTGCGCGAGGACGGGCGGAGGGCTCGGCGTCGGCGAGGCGGAGCAGGACGGGCGGCGCTCGGCGTCGGAGGGCTCGGCGTCGGCGAGCGGAGCAGGACGGCGGCGGCGCGAGGACGGGCGGAGGGCTCGGCGTCGGAGCTCGGCGTCGGAGGGCTCGGCGTCGGCGAGGCGGAGCAGGACGGCGGTGGCGCGAGGACGGGCGGAGGGCTCGGCGTCGGAGGCGTTGTCCAGGCGGAGGAGGCGTCGGCGAGGCGGCGTCGGCGGAGAGGTGGAGCACGGCCGCGGATGAGGTGGATCCGGCGGCGCCAGCGGCTCGGATTGAGGAGGAGATGGAGGGTAGAAGGCGGCGGCGCGAGGACGGGCGAGAAAAATTGTTTCGCGCGAGAGAAAAAAACTCCCAACCGTAAAGTAGGGAGCTCCCTACGTACCCGTGGGAGATGGGGCTGAGGAGGAAGATTTCGGGGCCTCCATAAACTAGGGACTCGAGTTGGGGCCCTGTTGGACTTAGTTATTTTTGTCTGGCTTCAAAAAATAGAATAGGGGCCCTGTTTAGGGTCCCTGTTGGAGATGCTCTAAATCTATCCTATAATAATTTACCAATTCATGATATGACACGTCCAACGATCTAAAACTCATCTGGTTGGAATCTATCCAACGATGCAGATCGCTGTCGCCCCTCCCCGTCCCAGACCAAATCCATGTCGCCTCCACCTCCCTCGCCCAGAACGCCTCCCGAAATCCATCCAGCCGCAATCTCCTCCCCCTCCCAGTGCCCTCGCGCCGCCCTCCCCGATTTCTAACTCCTCCCAGCCAGTGCTCGCTCCTCTTGCTGTGAGCCCCCGCGCTCCGGCCCTCTCGCTCCCTTCGCCACGCCTGATGCACGCCTCCTCGTCGTTGTTGCGGCCAATGAATCCAAATCTCGGCGGATCGGAAGGCGTAGGCGCAAGCGCAGACGGCAGCTTTTGGAGCAGTGGTGCGGGAGGGAGCAGATGGCGTGGATGGTGGCGAATTCCCCCACCTCCGTCGTGCTTCAAGACTTTGGCCACCGCCGCGGCCGTCGCCCCCCTGGGTGAGCGTTGCGTCGGGCGGCTTCAGTGCTCGTCGTGTCGAAAACCAGGGCCGGTGAGACGCCCGACGTCCCCTCGTCTCCGCTGCCCAGCCGCCGCCGCCGCCAACTCCCCCACCTCGGCCGCGCTTCAAGACTCTGGATGCTGCCGCCGTCCCACCGTCTCCGGTGCGGTCGCGCCGGGAGGCCAATGAACTTTGCCTCTGAGACAACGACGGTCCCCTTCTCCATCGCGGATGACCATGGCTCACACAACGACGAGACCGGCATCTGGTTGGTGCAAAGGGAGGTGATAAATCTGTTTTGATTCTAAAATATGTCTTCTTCTTCTTCTCCTTCTTTTTGAAAGTACTTCACTTGCATATCATGTTCCTATCATATGATGCTACAAAAAAAATTGGTGATCAACTGCCATTTTGCAAGACATCTTGATTTGTGCTACCTGCTATTTTTGTGGTTACATTGTGAGTTTTTGTATATGTAAACCTGGGCATAGGTGGCTTTTTTTCAGCTATAGAAATTGAGCAGGCCAATGAAGGAATTGCATTCTACTACTGTCCCAAAAGGTTTGGGAGAGATCTGTTAGGAACCTGTTGGGCTGCATTTGGTCCGGTTCAGCTGCTCGCCCAAGCCAAGGTCCAACCAAGCGAAGGAGAGGAATACAAACTACAAAGGCCGCAGCATGAGGACTTTTCATCTAAAACACAAGCATGTGCCATTCATTTGTTAACTACTTGAAGCTGTAAGAATTAGGAGCCACTTAAATTTCATAGATTATATTAACATCTGTAATGAAGCCGAACTAATAGATTGTAACATAGCAAGCTCATGGCTAATTGAGGAATTCTGAATATTGATTCATAAGTATTAACTTTTCTTTATAAGCATATCTTCGGTTTAATGTTAGATTTCATGTTTTTGAGTCATGTAGGTGGGAAATACTAGGAAACACAAAGGACACTGTGGACTTGTTTGTTTGCTTCTGCATATCATGCTGACGGACTAATCATCTGGCGAATTAGGGCACTATGCAGCTTGCCGTTGTAACGAGTGAGCCATGACGATTAATGATCAAGGAGCAGTTGAGCAGCCTGCAGTTTAAGGTGATGTCCTTTGTTCCTATATCCTCCAATAAATAAAGGTTTGAGTGCCAATTTTACATATGGGTTTCATTTACATGTCTGCATTGAGTTTATTTTTCTCGTGGTCTTGCACTCGAAGCTAAGAAAACACTATAATTTTTATTATGATCATTGGATCATTTTTAGGTGTACCAACCATACTAAATCCGGATTACAGGTTTACAACCTCGTACTGTTAAGGTATTCTTGATGCTAATTGATTACATGGAAAGTTGTGGCCTTTAGGTAGATATGAGTTTGATTGTCTTAGATTCTTAGTGAAGTAATTTGTCATAGTCTCATAGCACTGGATAAGTACTCTCCATCATATGTTTACTGAGAAATTCTCTCTGCATACTCATGTGAATGTTGGGAATATATTAAAAGCTCTATTCTAATATGCCTTTACAAAATTTCAACAAACTCCCAACTTGTTATTCAGCCGGCCCTTAACCCGTACTGGAAATTAGTATCCACAGTACATTTCATGTTTTAAAATCATGGTTGACAAAAGTTGCCTCTGATTATATATCTCATATGAAAATTGCAAGCCTCTGGTAATTCATTTGAGGGTTCATAAAAGTCGAACAGATCTGAGCGTGTGTGCCCTCGCCATCGCCTGACGCTCTGGCTGGCCAGACTCGATCGCCCCCAGGTATCCTGTTCCATGCTTGCTCACCCGGCGGCGATTTGGCCGCTGCTTAATTCAAAGAAGTTCTGTCCTCTGAAAAATGAACACATCATCATAGTTTGGAGGTTCCATTTTGTGATGGGAATGCACAATTATGTGCTTATGCAGTTTGGTTTGGTGGCCTTTGTTCATGCGAAGATTTTATTCTACATTTATCTGTTTGTGGCATACTCTTATGAGTAGGTTGTCTTGTTGGCATTGGAGTGTTTATGATGGTCCAGTTTGGAAGTAATAAGAATCACTGCTGCCTTAGCTGATAAAAATGTTGTTTCTTAATGATGTTTTGGCGATGTTATGTGATTTCAGATGATTTTATAGGTGGTTGGTGGAATGTACCCATATTTGTACTGATCAGCAATAGAATTGCTTGATATTGGAACTTCATGGAAGAGATTAACTCTATAAGTCTATATATCATAAAGTTGTTAGATATACCTGGCTGTGGAGCATTAGTTGACTGGTGAATTAAAATGCACTAAGTATCATTTAGGAACATATGTGGGTTAGCTTAACTGGTAGAAGAAAATGGTAAATGGACCTGGTTAGTCTTGTAAGATCTTAGCATTAAAAACTGATGAAAATGAGTTTCCTCTACATCTTAATGTGGCGTAGAGAGAACGGTGGTATGCAAATTCGGTGTTTTGTAAGAGGAGTGAATAGAGATTGAGGTTCTCTGTGAGATGGACCTAACTAATAGCCTGAACATAGGGTAAGAAAGGGCCACATTTTCCTTTAGTGATATTTCTCTGTTTTATGGGTTGGCATTTAAGCTTGTAAAAGCTGAATGCTTCAGATAAGGCGCCATAGTGGTGATGATGTTAACATAACTTCTAATGATGTGACTACAAACCCAATGTTCCAATTGACATATTATATCAACATCCATCCAGTGGCAAAGTTAATTTAGTGATACTTTGATGATGGGTTCGGGACCATTAAACTCTGTTGATGGTGGCCAACTGATAGCCCCTATAAAATCAATGAATGTTAAACTCTGAAGTTTACCATGATATCATCACAAGTTCAATGAGGACAAAAGGCACTTATAACCCAGTGGTTGCTCGCCCATGTGCTAGGCGACAGCAGCTGCAGCAAATGCACAATGGTGGCTGTGACGCCTTTTTTTTTGCTGGAGACTTATCACAGTTGGAGTGGAATTCTTGAGTAATAGATGCATTCATGTCCTCCAGGTGAAATTCTTTTACAAAACTAACAACTTTGCTGCATGGATAGATCATAGGTGGTTGTGCTGATTTAGAGGTAAGTACTTCTATTTAGATCTTTTTTTTCTAAAGCAACCTTGAAAACTTATGTTTCCTTGACATGGCTGATGGGCAGCTACCTTGATAAAGCCATTTACATTTTTGCGAGGATGTGAGTGTATTCAGATTTAAAAGGAACATTTGGATTTTGCTACTTCGAAACTATATTGTGGGATATGCATGTTGCTGAATTGCTGACAGATTGTTCAATGCAATCATAATGTCTCAATGAAGGATTTTGTTGGAAAAAAATGAGCAGGTAATGTTCATAAATGCTATATCTTGTTTCATTTTCTAGCATAATTCTCTATGTATAGAATTATTTTCTGTGTTTTTTCAGGGTTTTTGGGGTTATATAGCCATGGCATGTAGAGGCGAGCAACATCTTATATGCAATCCATAATGTTATTTAGCAACATCTTACATGCCACCAACAAGTATAGATTACTATTTGTTTAGCCTATCTGTGATGACTTTTCCATAATGTTATTTTCCCTCTCCCTTTTCCCTGAAATCATGCCATTTTGCAGTGGTTTTCTCCCAATTCCGCAATACAATCTAGAAGGGGGGCTCTGTCCCATGTTCAATAAGAAGAAAAGGTCTGGTATTTTACATGTATATAAGCAAACTGGACATGAGGAAGGCGAACGTGTTTTTTTACAATAAGTTAAGACATAAAAACTTACTATTTCTTTTTAATCCATTCAAAGGTTCTCCTCATTTGGAGGTACACAGTACAATAACTTAAATTTTTTGTGGATCGTTTTTCCCATTGGTGATTGTAGCGTGGCCGATCTCCTTGCTAGATTAAATTATTCCTGCCGGATAAAATAAACAAAACTCTTGAGGAAAACTAAGGGTACACGTTCGAAAACTGAAATCACTAATGTGTTTATTTTGGTGCTCCTGGCTTTTGCAGTTTTTTTCAGGTGTTATAAATGCAGATAAAGAAGTTATTGTGGATTGTAGATTGAGAGGGTCACATTCTGCAAGTTACTGTGGATGGCATGAAGCTATTATGCTAGTGTTCTTTTCTTTAATTCTTTATACTGGGGTTCTTTTTTTTAAGATAGATACTAGAATTCTTGTGCAAGCGACTAAAAGTCATAGCTCTCTTGGTTTGAGCCTTTGAAGCTTTAAAGTTATTGAAAAATGTATTTACATTTCATAAATTCTGAGTGTGTTTACATATGTCCTACGATGTACTACAGGAAAACGTCCATTACATTTGCATAATTACAATAATCCAGAATTAGATGGTTTCTAAAGAATGTGATGTTATTTTCCGCATGTGCTATGTAAATATTGGGAATAAAATAATTATCTTTTTTATGTTGATCTTAAATCTATCTTATTATATGCTTGCTTGTCAAAATATATATTGTTTTATTTGTTTGCATTAACAAATGTTGTTATAGCGGTAGCACGGGTATGTTACTAGTAGTGAGTAGTGAGTAGGTGAACTTCTTTATAGTCGGATATACAAATACATATTTAGAAATAGCTAAGTAGCTTAACATACACATAAAAAATAATGCCAAATATTGATCACAATGGGAATATTTTATTATATTTTTTTGGGGCTTTAGAGTGTATAGTGGCATTCTCTTTTTAAATTCCGTTGCAATGTATATGCATTTCAACTAGTAAATCTTATAAAAATTCTTGAGTTTCTAAGAGCATCTCCAGCAGAGACCTTAAACACAGCCCCCAAACAGTTTTTGGGTGGTGAGACAAAAAAAACTAGGTCCAGCAGGGACCTTACTATGGCCCCAAAATAAGGAGGCCCTTAAATCTTTCCTCTAAAGCCCCCAGTCTTGGGGGCTCTATACCCCCATCGACGTTATTTTGGGGTCTACGACAATTTCCCATCTACCCACCGGAAGAGAGCGCCGTCTGGGAAGAGCAAGATCGAAGAGAAAAAAATCATCGCACCTCGATTGGTCGCCGCCGCCTCCCGCCACGCTCGCCCGCCGGCCGTCGCCTCCTGCCCCACTCGCCCGCCGGCCACCGCCCCCTGCCGCGCTCCCTCGTCGGCCGTCGCCTCGCCACCCGCTCCCGCCGGCCGCCGCACCTCCCCCCCGGCCGTCGCCGCTCGCCGCGCTCGCCCGCCGCCGCCGCCCCTGCCGCGCTCGACTGCCGCGCTCCGGCCCCTACCGCTGCCCCCCTGCTAGCTTTATATATATATGAGTACAAATGAATAAATACAATAGTATAATATAGTTTATGCTGAAATACAATAGAAAAGAAAATAGGAGAAAATAGGGGCTGAGAAATGGGGACTGCTACTAGAGTTCAGAGCATTTTTGAGATCTAAAGGAAATGCGGACAATCCCTATTTAATCTTTGGGGGCTTTAAAATAGAGTCTATTGCTGAAGATGCTTAGGCTTAATTTTAACTTGTTCAGACTTTCTCTAAGTTGCACTGTTTCCGCAATATTACAAAGGTAAAGACTGCGAGTTATCCATCTGTCTCTTCGTTACAAGTAAGATAGGATAGTGATCCAATCAAATTTATAAATTATCAGGTGAATATAAAATGTATCAGTTTAATATTGTAATCGTATCAATGCTGCAATCCCACACCCCCCACGACTCCCTGGCCCTCAATGCGAAGAAAAAAAGGAAACGCCAAAGGAAAAAGAAAAAAAAAAGAAAACATGATCCATCACAACCCTCAACACCGCCTGCTCCGACTCCACGCCGTCCTGGACGCCGCGCTGGACGCCCTCAACGCCTGCACCACCGCTGGCCGCTCGCTGCTTGCCTCCCACTGCTCCCGGTGCTGGCTGATCCGGCGCAGCCCAGCAGCCCTCCCCGGCGCCGCCTGCTCTCCTCCTTGAGCTGGCGCAACCCTTCCTCGGCTCCCGGTGCCTGCCGAGCCGGCATAGCCCTCCCCGACGCAGGCCTCCTCGGTGCAGCCAGCTCCGCCGATGGCTCTGCTCCCCGGCGCCGGCGTAGCCCTCCCTGTCGCAGGCCTCCTCGGCGCAGCCCTCCCCGGTGCAGCCAGCTCCGCCGCCGGCTTCCCCCGGTGCCGGCTGCTCTCCTCCCTGGCACCGGCACAGCCCTCCCCGGCGACGCCTGCACCGCCGATGGCCTCCCCCGGTGCCGCCTGATCCACACCGCGCCGCCGTAGCTCTCCTCCAGACTTAGGTATATCTCCATTCCTTCTCAATTGAGAAATTAAAATTGTGATGCATTCTCAATTGAGAAATCAACATTGGCTTGCAAAACTTCTGAATGTGATGCATTGTTTATTCTGAACCTTAGAACAAAATGTTTCTAAGGCTTGCATATTTGTAAGCAAAGTTCTTTACAACAGAATGTGATGCAATCTCTTGTATTAAAATTTAGAAGTTTATTCTTGCTAAAAATTATCTGTAAAAAACGCAAAATTGGTTGATCATGCTCCTTTCACAACTATGGATCTGAAGTTCAACTGAAATGTGATTCACTTCTGATATGAGAGGTAGGGGTTGGTAGCTTTCCGATATGACAGTGCATATATTTTTCATTTATAGGAGTTCATGTGATGGAGCTAAGATCATCAGGAAGTCAGCTTGTGACTTTGTGCTTTAATTCTATGTCCCAAAGAGACAAGCTCATGTGCTTTAATTCTTTTTGAGGGGCAGGATTCTTATTAGAACCATTTTTGAGGGGTAGGACATCCTTCCCGATGACGAAGCCACTGCCGAGAGGATTGCACGCCTGTCCAAGTGCTACGTCCTGTGGATGGGGACCTCTACCGGCATGGCACCAATGGTGTCCTCCTGAAATTCATTACTTGGGAAGAAGGCAGCGAGTTACTTGCTGATATCCATGAGGGCGAGTGAGGTAGCCATACATCTTCTCGCACGCTGGTTGGGAAAGCCTTTCAGTAAGGCTTTTACTAGCCAACAACCCTCCAGGACACTTCCAAGCTGGTTCGTTGCAGCAAAGCGTGCTAGTTCCATGCAAAGCAGGTTCATCAGCTAACTTAAGCTCTTCATACCATCCCCCTGTCGTGGCCCTTCACAGTCTGGGGGCTGGACATCTTGGGTCTGTTCCCCCGAGCGGTCAGGGGCTATGAGTACCTTTACGTCGCCATCGACAAGTTCACCAGGTGGTCGAAGGCATTCCCAGTTATCAAGGTCAACCAGCACACGGCGGTCAAGTTCATGTGTGGCATCACTAGCCGCTTCGGCATCCCGAACAGAATCATCATTGATAATGGTGTGCAATTCACAAGTGCCCTATTCGGAGACTACTACGAGGACGTCGGGATCAAGCTTTGCTTTGCCTCTGTCACTCATCCTCGTAGCAAGGGACAGGCAGAGCGAGCCAATGCCGAGATCCTCAAGGGATTCAAGATGAGGACCTATAACCAGCTCAAAAAGCATGGGGCTAGCTAGATTGATGAGTTGCTAGCCGTGTTGTAGGCCAACAGGACCACGCCAAGTCGCGCGACCAGCGAGATGCCTTTTTTCCTGGTCTACAGCACGGAGACGCTCCTCCTCTCCGAGGTCACGCTAGGTAGGCCCCGGGTGTGTTAACGCCAAAATTTGGCACGGGTCTTTAGCAGATTCGGTTAAGAGAAAATCTCAGATGACCGGTGAAGATTGATCCAGAGGAGACCGAGTTTGGGAAGAGACCGTGAAGACCACAGTATGGCAGTAAATTACCTTATCTATTAATTAGGTAGTTTTGATAATTTTTAGGAAACCTGATCTCGTATCCGATCAGGGCTTGTTAGTTTTCCATTTATAGAAAGAAAAGTATGTACCGTGTCCTATAAGGACTCATGTAACTCGGGGTATATATACGTATGCCCGGGGACCTTGTAAATCATCACAACGATCAATACAAACTTCGGTGCATCGCCACCCCTTCGACGGGATCCTGCTTCTCGAGCCAGGCTGCATCGGTTAGGTCCGAACTCCTGCGAGAGGGTAAGTCTCGTCACCCCGGCTACCTATCGGCTAGGACTTCCTCGGTTAGGTCCGATATTCTAGTCGGTTTATGGTAGTCGGCTTACCACGATATATTTAGTTTATCTATGGCTGCATCAGTTCAGTTTGACCTCATAGATTGATTAGGTATATCACATCACACGTGCGTAGATCGTATCGGCTTACTGGGAGCGGTTTATCATCAGTTTGTGCTGCATCGGTTAGGTCCGACCTATTAAACTGCTAGCGATAAACCGATCCTGCTAAGTCAATGCTTTATGCGCAGGCGTCTTATCGGGGTATATAGCCGATAAGTTATCTTCATCACGATCGTATCATATCTATCGGCCCATCGAGGTATCGTTATCATTGTTGGTCTGTGCTGCAACGGTTGGGTCCGATCTACTAGACTGACGATAATAGCTTTACTCTTGATGAGCCGATGGGTGTTATGCGATGTTGTTATCGGAGTGCTTAGCCGATAAGTTATCTGTTGAAGCCGACTACATTTATTCATTGTCTTATTTTATAATCATTTTGTTCGATAGTCGGCTGGTTCATCAATTATCTATCATTTATGTTGTTGCACGCTTTATCATATATTATTATCTGTATTACTGTTACGATCGGCCATGGGCTAGCCGATTGGTTTATTCTGCCGATCCAAGTACAAGTACAAGCAAGTTCCCGGGCACGACCCCAGGTGAGGACCCGGGCACGAGCTTGGGCAAGGACCCGGGCACGGGCCCGGACAGCGGGTGAAGACCTCGGGAGCCGATATGAGCAAGAGTCCGGGCACGGGCATATTTTCACGGCAATACCAGTAACACTAAATTATGATCGGCTAGGATTTATTTAATTTATTTACTTATGCATCCTGCCTGTTTATTTTAACAAGTTTATAGCCGGTTTTTGAATATCCATTCAATGATCGGCTAGCGCGATACTTGTTTATTATTATGCTATTGCTCCTGCCATCATCGGTTTTAAGCCGATGTGTAAGTGCTACAGTGTGTATCGGCCATCGGCCGATGACATGAGTCCAAGCCGGCTTCCAGCCGATTGGCTCACGAATTTAACATCCTCTTCTCCTTGTCAATTACAGGGTCAAATTGACTGGCACGCCTGCGAACCTCAAGACTTTAGGACTTGCACTGGAGTGAAGCAAATCTCCCAGGCCTTCGCGTGTCACCCAGGACGCCGGACGGCCCCCGGCGGGTTTCGGCGTCAACAGGGTGAACACATATTCCAAAGACGAACAGGAACAGAGCAGGCACGGCGATGTCGACTACCACGAGGAGCGCCGATGTCAAGCTGCCCTTTGAGCCGCCAGGTACTAGTAGAGCCTAAGGTGCTACCATCAGCGCCATGTCTAGGCCCGGTCACTCGAGGTTGGGGTTATGGTTCTCTGTCGCGTTCTAATGCGCGAAGGAAAGAATAAACTCTCCCCCATGTGGGAGGGCCTTTTCCTCACGACCAGTCTTCCCTGACTAGGCTCAACTTGGTTGGCAACAGAGGATGGGTAGACGCTCCTGAACTTGTGGAATATCGAGCACCTATGCAAGTTTTACCCCTAAATAGCTAGGTAAATATGTACGAGTGCTCGGGCAAACCAGGGCAGGGCTTCCCCCTCCCTAGGTTGGCGGGGGCTCCCAATTGTACAATCATATCAATACATGCAAATTTTTCGCATACGAATTCATTTTTGCTCCTCGAGTCCTTCTTGGGAGTACCTCCCCGTTCACCTGTTCGCAAAATTTTTCCCACGAAACCACGCCCTGTTGTTTTCCCAAATCGCAAAGTGGACGCCAAGAAGTGTGCTATTTAGGTGGTCGCGATAACTTAGACCTCGGGAATGGCTTTTCGGTGTTCAGTTAAGTTGGCTGTACCCCGGGCACCACCGAGTCCCGAGGGCTTCGGGTAGTCCTACTGCTCAAGGATGGGTAGTCGGGACAGCCTAAGTCCTCGGTGACTGGCTGTTGGTGTTCGGCCTGGTCTGTTCCAACCCGAGCACCACCAAGTCCTGATGGTCTCGGGTTACTCTACCACCCACGTGCGCCACTGATTCAGTTGTCCCGGGGGCTACGGGTTAAAGTGACTCAGGGTGCTAGTAGCAACGTGCTTATGGGCATTCCTTGTGAGTGGGCGTTTGTGTATGGTGTGCTGGCAGGCAAGCGTGGAGTGGGGAGAGGATTTGCCTACTTGGGGGCTGGCCCCCTGGGTGCTCGCGTTCCTGCTTGAAGGCTAGCAAAGCGGCTGACCCTAAGTGCCTGCAGCATGCTCGGGGGCTAAGGATGCTTTTCGACCTCGGGCACCTGCGGTACAACTAACAAGATCAGGGACCCGCGTGCCTACACCGACATCATCCAAAGACAAACGCACACAAGTAAAGCAAGAAATTCACATGGGTGCAAATACAAGAAGTCAACACATTTTTCATTAAGACAGAAGAGGGGATTCTATGTACAATCTACTTTACAATCCATCAACTGTCATCCTCGCTGTCGTCGTCGGAGGGCTGCTCGGGGGCTGGGGGGTCGCGCTCAAAGCACCCGGCAACTTCAGCGACAACCTCGTGTAGGGCTTTGCGTGCAGCCTCGCCACCTTCCTTCAAGACTCCTTCCCTCACCGGCTCTAGTGCGAAGTTGGGGTCCCAACTGTGGTAGCAGGCGAGGATGTACTCCGCCACGCTGCGGGCTAGAGCGTGCCCCTCCTGAGTAACCACGTCCCGGATGGCGTCGGGCAGGACCGCAAGGCGCTCGGTGACCTACGTGAATCCAAGGGCGTAATGCCCTAGGGTCACTAAGCCTTGGCCACCTGCCTCCACTTGCCCGAGCCTAGAGGTCGCCAACGAGTGCTGTGCCTTGGCGAAGATGCCACGCATCATCCGCCCGACCTCGTCATGCTCCAGGCGTAGGCTGTTTAGCTCTGTCTGGGAGGCCTCCAGCCACTCGATCAGCCTCCCGACGTTCGCAATTGGGTCCTCAGGATGGGTGAGTGCACTCTGTTCGACCCTGGCCTTCTGCAGCAACTCAACCGTCTTGGTCCAGGCTGCCTGAAGGAAGTTGGCCACCTGGGTCTTCGCGTGCGCGAGTTCATCACTGATGGCCACTCTAATGGAGTGGACCCGTGCCTCTTCCCGGAGAACGGCTTGCTCCCTGTCGATGCTTTATATCGGCAATAATAATATAGGGCTACCCGTGAGACCTAAACTTGATGGATTGCAAAGGAACACGAAACAATTTATCCTGGTTCAGGCCCTCGAGGTGAGGTAATACCCCTACTTCCAGCTGTTGTGTATTGCTTTTGAGGTTTCTCTAGTGAGATTTTGTTCTCCTCTGCCCAGGGGGCTCCTCACCTCCCCTTATATACTGAGGAGGCAAGGTTACAAGGTAAGAATCCCAATAGGATTTGATCAAGGGATTTTCTTCTAGGAATACAACATACCCGACTAGGACTATATCCCTTTTCTTATTATACAAGGTAATATGCTCCGAGTCCTGTTGCGTCCCCAATTACAAGATTGGGCCTATCCTCTGTCTGAGTGGCCAGAAAGCTTCCCATGAGGTACCCGGGGCCCATGGCATCCACAGTAGCCTCTGAGATCTTCATAGTTGAGTCACAGCTGGTGCCGAGTGCTCACCTTCCTTGGTGAAAATTTCCTGAGTGCCTTACTCTTGAGTACTCATTGTCCGAGTGCATCTTCTCCAAGTCCTGCTTCATATCAACTGGCAACGAGGCTATGAAGGGCTTCATCGAAAAATATAAATAGTGTACACTGAGTAGGCGCACCTATTAGGTGTAGGTGTTTCACCTTAATTGTGAAACAATTAAACATAAAGTCAAAAATATTTAACCTTTATGTCTTTTCCAAGTGGTATATTTCTCAGAAATTGAACTCTTTAGAATCATATCAGCTGGAAATATTTTTGCTCAAGACAATTTTTGGCTAAGCATGTAAGCCAAGTACCACTTCATTGATTTTTACCCAATATGTGGTGAGGTGTACTTGAGAGACACCTGCATCTCCAATTTTAATAGAGACCAGTTATTGATCCTTATAAGGATATATCCTCAATACCTATCAAATAATTTAGATATCTGAACACATATGTCCAGCAATTAGGCTCAGCATGAAGCATATCTGATTATTCTGATCGGTTTCTGTAAAATAGCATTTGTACTATGATTTTAACACAGCTAGCAATCGGCTCAATAGGACATGCTATTTTAGAAACTCATATCTTACGACCCATTACCGAGCTAGTTGGCCCAAGCCCACTAACCCAGCGCATGCCTTATAAAGTAGCGGGAGAGAGAAAAGATTCCTCTTTCTCCCCTAATCCATCAAATCCCTTCGGCTTCCCGAAATCATGCCCAAATTTCGCGCCTCCGCCTTGCTAGGGTTTACTGCTACTCGCGCTCTCGGCCTGAGACCCACTGAGACCAGCCTCCCAGTGTCGATTCCTAGTGCCCTAGAGCTTCTCCACCCAATTCCTTTTCTCCAACAATGCCGAGGGCCCTCTTTGAGATCCCCGATATGTCTTCCGGAGTTTGGCCGGTGTCAGACTGCGGCACAGTGAAGCTGCGGATTTTGGAGAAGAGAATGATTCTTCAACAATAGGAGATCATCAATTGGTGTCTAGCCGAGGGTGAGTCCGTCCCCGCTCCAAACCCTGGTGAAACCGTGGTTTTTACTTCGTTCTTTGATCGCGGTTTGGTTCTTCCGTCTTTCGATTTTCTCTGCCACCTCCTTGCCTTCTACCAAATTGAGCTAGTGAATCTTAATCCCAACTCCATTCTTTAAATTTCTATCTTTGCCACTCTTTGTGAAGCTTTTCTGGGGGTTAAGCCCTATTTCAATTTCTTCAGATACCTCTTCCACATTAAGCCCTAGCCATCCAAATCCAAAATCCAAACCATTGGGGGGGGGGGGCAGGACTTTAGCTCAGGAATGAGATGAAGAGGGCCTATCTCAACGTCCCCCTAAAAACTTCTCTCAAGGGGTGGCACCGAGAGTGGTTCTACTGCTTGATCTGGAACCCTCTCTCCCTCTTTCATAGGCAATCCTCCAACTGTCCTGGAGAGCTAGTCCTCTGTACCATCGCACGAGGAAATGGGGCAGGTCTACCAGTTGCTAGAAAAAATTGATCTGCTGAAGGGGAAAGGGTTGACTGGTCCATGGGTAGCAAGGTGTTTTCTGAATCGTAGAACCCGACCACTAAAGGCCAGGAGCCACCCGACCACTAAACGATCCAAGCCGAGAATATCCCGACTTTGTTGACAAGAACAAGGTCATTGACACTTTGTTGGGCTTCTTTGTCAATGGAGTTGTGGTGACTGAGGATGAGGAACGAGCCCCCAAGCCCTACTGCAAGGGCAGGCCCCGGCCAAAAGTAACTTGCTATGTTGCTATGAATTTGATATCCATCTGTGATAAATGCCATGAATGTTGTCTAGCTCTGCGGTCTGTAATAGATAATATCGTAACACCTGCAGGACTGCGAAGAATTTGATTCTGATTCTCAAGACCAATCAGCCATGGGATTCAGGAAACACCCAGCCAGCACCTCAGCCGCCCAACCTAGCCCCAAGAGGGCTAGGAAAAGACCAGCAATAGACCAGGCCAAGCAAAAAGACGTGCCAAGCAAGGCACCAGGCAGCCTGAAGATCAAGGACACCAGCAGCACCGCCCCCAGGCCTCTTAGCCCCAGGAAGCACTGCCGAGTGCCGCCGCCCCCAGTTGGCCGCGTCCGGCACGGCTCCGACTGGGCCAAGCTCGCCCCTGCCGACTACCGTGCCGATAAGCTCGACAGTTGCCGATAAGCCCGACAGTCGACAGTTCTTCGCCGCCGAGCAGGCTGTCCAACCCCTCGCCGACCTCCTCAGTCCCCAGCGCACCGGGGTTGAAATTTAAAACTTCCAAGAGGTATGAAAATCTTCAATCTTCAAAGAGACTTGAACATTCTCGCAATATCTTGAAGGTTGTACGTTTCCTGCAGGAAGCCAAGTGACGCTGACCCCAAGGGGGCAGCGCCACCAACCCCCGTGGCAGAACTCGTCCCAACTGAACTTGAACTAGTAGTACTGCAGACCGAGCCGGAGGTCATCCTAGCCCCTGAAGCTGAGGTGATCCCACCAGTCGAGCCACAATTATCGCCAAGTCGGGACGTCGCGGTCGAAGTCCTAGTCCCTGAGCTCGCCTAGGAAACCGTGTCGCCAGTCGAGCCAAGGCCCAGGATTCCATCGCCTTCGCTGTCATCATCTTCTGATGAGAGCGATCTTCCCAGACTCAAAGCTCCCCCGCAGAACTTTCCCCGGACATTTTATTGGGTCACTCCAGAGGAGGAAGTGGAAAGCTTTGAGCTGGACGAGCAGGCGGCCCAGAGAGAAAGAGTCAAATTGATGTACGCCGCCATTGCCGCGTCAAAGGGGATCTAGGTACATAGTCGATCTTGTTGTGTTTGCTGATTGGTAATTCCTCAAAATTTTGCATCCTTGTCGTTTGTCTTATTTAACCTCGATATTTCTTGAGCAGAAGGTGGTCGATCGGTCAGAGAAGATGGGCAAAGTCCTGGCCGAACTCGCCCCTTAGCTTACTCAACTCCAACAGCTCTAGACTACCAAGGAAAACCTAGAGAGGTCCAGCAAGGAGAGGGAGGAGTGGCTGAGGGGGTTGGTGGATAAGCTCAGGGATGAAAACTAGACTTAGGTTGGGACAATCAGAAGTAAGATTCCTTTTTGCCTGAGTACACTTGAATAAATCTTCTTGCATTATTGAGTCTTGAATATCTTCTTGCTATAGCCCTCGAGTCAAATCTTAGTGCCCAGTCCCAGGAGATCGAGCACCTGAAAAAGGAATTGAAAGAGCTCGAGAAGGCTAAGTCGAAAGTGGACACTGACTATGAGAGTAAGTCACTCGTCCGATTGCATGCTCAACCCAGTCAGGCATCTTGGTTTGCTGACGTTCTTGTCTACGTGTAAATAGCTTTCAAGGCTAACTCGCAGATCTAGTTCGGCGCCTTTGCAGAAGAGATAAAGGTCATAAAGGAATTGGGGTAGATCATTGTTGACTCGCGAAGACCTTGCTTGACATCATGCAGCCGTAGCAGGCCGGATCCAGGTCCATCTCATTTGCTCAAGTAGCAGAATGCCTCGAGGAAGCTCCAGAGATATTAAAGAAGTACTTGGATGAGCGTGTCGCTGTCGGGATTGCCCAAGCTTTGGCCATGACCAAGTCTCTCTACCCCGGGTAGATATTGAGGCTGTTGGTGAAGGCTTTGCCGAAGGGACTACTCTGGAACAGGGCTTGGAGCTGATCAGCCTAGTTAGGGCAACTGTAGAAGCCATAGCCAAGGACCTGTCGATGTAGACAGAAACATTTATTTAGTTGGTGTTCACCAAAAACAATGTGTAAATATTGTAAATATTTTTGCTGTTTGTCGTTAAGTCGTGCCAAGTACTTGCTGCTTCTGAGCCATCATTAGCTTTACCCGACTAGATAGTTTACACCGAGTGAATTGAGATTAACTTAATAAAAATCTTTGACCTCTCAGGACTATACTCGGGAAAACTTAACGTAGTTGTTATAAAACTTCATGACTTAGATAAAATAAGCTTAGATTTTATTAACGACAACAGGCATGTATTAACATGTAGCCTTCGACTCACTACTCGGTTGGAACAAGCGACATAGTGAGTCAGAGTAACTAACTTTATGTGTACAAAATGAGTACAAAACTTAGGAATAGAAAAGACGTAGCTGTTTTTATGTTCCATGAGTTATTGATTAGGACGCCATCTTCTGTCTTCAGTCGGTAGGCGCTCGGACGTGTCACCTCAGCGATAATGAATGGCCTCTCCCAAAAGGGAGATAATTTATGCCTGTCTTTGGTGGTTTGGATTTTCTCAAAACGAGATCTCTCACCGAAAAGGCGGGGCCACGAACATTCCAACTGTGATAACGACGCAGGCCTTAAAGATACCTTGCCGACTAGATGGTTGCGATGTCCCTTGTTTCCTCCAACTGCTCTAGTTCGACTAGTTGGCCTTCAGTTGATTTTGCATCTGAGTGGGCCCGGACTCGTGGTGAGCCAAACTCTAACTCAGTTGGTAACACAGCCTCAGCACCATAGACTAGGAAGAAAGGGGATTACCCTGTTACCTGACTAACCGTGGTTCTTAAAGACCAGAGAATAGATGTAAGCTTTTGCACCCACCGCCCTGCATATGGTTGTAGTCGGTCAAAAACCCTAGTCTTGATACCTTGTAAGACCATGCCATCGAGACGCTCAACCTGCTCATTGCTTCGTGGGTATTCCACAGAAGTGTAATAGATCTTGATGCCGAAGTCGTCATAGAAATATTGAAAAACGCCACCAGTGAACTGAGTGCCGTTGTCTATTTAATGCGGTTGGGAACTCCAAATCGATATATAATACTCATGATGAAGTCCTTTACCCTTGCCGCTGTTATGGTAGCAATGGGTTTTGCCTCAATCCACTTTGTGAATTTGTCCACTGTGACGAACAAGTGTGTGAACCCCCTGGCACTCTTTTGAACGGCATGACCATGTCAAGCCCCCAAACTGCAAAGGGCCAAGGGATTGGAATTGTTTGTAGTTCTTGAGCTGGAAGATTTGTTTGCCGGGCGAAGAACTGGCATCCTCATATGTCCGAACTATGTCTTTAGCGTCTGTAACCGTAGTTGGCCAGAAGAAACCTTGTCTGTAAGCCTTTCCGACTAACGTCCTTGATACAGTGTGGTTGCCACAAATGTCCGAGTGGATAGACCACAGTATCTGCTTGCCCTCCTCAGGTGTGATGCAACGCATGAGGACTCTAGATGTGCTTCTACGATAAAGGTCTTCACCAACTACAAGAAAACTTTTACTTCGACTTTTGATCCGCTCGGCCTCATTGCGATCTTCTGGGATCTCGTCTTTCAAGAGGAACCTGATAATTGGAGTCCGCCAATCTTGAAAGATGATTAGTATTTTATTTGTTGCCGCGGTAGGTTCAGCCCCCAACTGCTTGAGTACTGCTTTTTTCTTGACTGACGGTTCCAATAGTTGCTCGACAAAGATTCCAGTCGGGACCACTTCTCGTTTGGATCCCATGTTGGCTAGGTCGTCTGCGGTTTCGTTATATTGGCGCAGCACATGTGTGATCTCCAACCCGTCGAACTTGTTTTCCAGCTTTTGTACCTCTTGACAATAAGCTACCATGTTGTCGTCCAAACACGTCCAGTCTTTCATGACCTGGTTCACCACTAGTTGGGAATCCCTGCGAACTACCAGTCGGCGAATGTCAAGTGATATGGCGATGCAGAGCCTGTGGATGAGTGCCTCGTACTCGATGACGTTGTGGGATGCTGAAATGTGTATCTGAAGGACATATTTCAATTTTTCTCCGGTGGGTGACGTTAGGACAACGCCAGCCCCGGCTCTGCCAATCCGTAGAGAACCGTCGAAGTACATCGTTCAGTATTCAAGCTTGTCCATTGGTGTAGCTGTCTGAACTTCTGTCCACTTGGTGACGAAATCGGCAAGTGCTTGTGACTTGATTGATGTCCGAGGTTGAAAGACAATGTCGAACGCCATCAATTTGAGCGCCATTTAGCGATTCTACCAGTGGCCTCGCGATTGTACAGGACGTCCCCGAGTAGATACATTGTGACAGTTGTGACTGGAAATAGTGCACCAATTTTTGGATAGTTATGAGTAAACCATAGAGCAGCTTGTGGACTTGGGGATATCTTATCTTGAAGTCGGCTAGGACTTCGTTGACGAAGTAGACTGGCCTCTGTACTCGTTGTATGTGCCCATGCTCTGCCCGCTCTATGACTAATACCGTGCTGACTACTGGGAGGTTGCCGCTAGATACAACATGAGTGGTTCTTGAGGCATATGTGATGCCAACACGGGTGGTGATGTGAGAAACTTCTTGAAGTCTTCGGAGGCTTGCTGGGCTTCCGGCGTCCATTGGAAATTGTCAACTTTCTTCAGTAATTTGAAAAAGGACATGCCTTGTTCGCCGAGTCAGGAAACGAATTGGCTGAGTGCCGCCATACAGCCAGTCAGCTTCTGTACGTCCTTCTAACTAGTCGGGGGTGCCATGTTCATGATGGCATTGACTTTCTTTGGATTAGCCTCGACGTCTCGCTGTGATATGATGAAGCCGAGTAATTTTCCCGAAGGTACTCCGAAGACGCACTTCTCCGGGTTCAACTTCATCATGAATCTTCGAAGGCTTTGAAAAGTTTTTTCTAAGTCGGCAATGAGGTCTTCCTTGACTTTGGTCTTGATTACCACGTCATCGATATATGCCTCCACATTGCACCAGAGTTGAGTGTGAAGGCACCGCTGGATAGCACGTTGATACGTTGCGTCAGCGTTTTTCAACCTGAACGGCATGGTGACATAGCAGTATGCTCCGAATGGTGTGATAAAAGAAGTCTTTAGGTAATCCTCCTTCTTTAGATTGATTTTATGATATCCCGAGTAACAGTTGAGAAAACTGAGCAACTCGCACCCTGCCGTGGAGTCGACCACCTGATCTATCCTGGGTAGACCAAATGGATCCTTGGTGCACGCCTTGTTTAAGTCGGTATAGTCGACGCACATGCGCCATTTACCGTTCTTCTTCCGAACCAGGACTGGATTTGCCAGCCAATCCGGGTGATAGACCTCTTTGATGAACCCGGCTGCGAGGAGCTTGGTTATCTCCTCCCGAATATCATCTTTGCGGTCTTGTGCGAAGCGTCGCAGTCGTTGTTTGACTGGTTTGGCATCCGGCTTTACGTTAAGGGAATGCTCGATCACCTCCCTTGGTACACTAGGCATTTCAAAAGGTTTCCAAGCAAATATATCCCTGTTCGCCTGGAGGAAGGTGACGAGCACGTCTTCCTATTTGGGGTCAAGTCCGGTCCCGACAAGTGTAGTCTTAGTGGTATCAGAAGGGTCCAGAGGAATCTTCTTTGTCTCTAAATCCGCCGAAATTTTTGATTTTGCTGCTTTCCTTGCCGGAACTTGATCATCCTCGATTGCTGGTGTTGCAGCTAGTCGGATATTGTTTTGTCCGACTGCTGCCTCTTGAGACTGGGCCAACTCGCAGCTCTCCTTGTCACATGTGAAGGCTTGCTTAACATCACTGCATAAGGAAAGTACTCCTACTGGTCCTGGCATCTTAAGCACCATGTATGTGTAATAGGGCACCGCCATGAACTTGGTTAGTGCTGGTCGTCCGAGTATGGCGTGATACGCGGTCTCGAAGTCGGCAACCTCGAAGCAGATGTTCTCAGTGAGGAAATTCTCTCGCGTGCCAAAAGTAACTGGCAGAGTGATCTGTCCGAGTGGAGTGGAAGAGAGTCTGAGGATTACCCCGTGGAAGGGGGTAGTACTCGGCCGTAACTCGGATCGAGGGATCTTCATCTCGTCGAGCGTTTTGGCGAACAATATGTTGAGAGCGCTCCCTCCATCGATGAGAACCTTCCTCAGCTTGATACTCCTGATGACCGGGTCTAGGATGAGTGGATAACGCCCTGGGTGCGTTACTCGGTCGGGGTGATCTGCGCGGTCGAATGTGATTGTCGTCTCTGACTAGGGCAGATATTGAGGGGCGTCTGTCGAGACCGAGTCGACTTTTCGAGCTATTAGCTTTTGTTTTTTTGGACTCGTATGCAGATGGCCCTCTAAAGAAATGATTGAGCTCAGCCTGGGGATCTTGGTAGTCGCCGGCTGGGCCCGAATCTGGCTTGTCCTTGTCTTTGGCATCGCCAGACGCTGATGTTTGCTCCGAAACGAACTTTTGAGCATGAAGCAGTTCTTAGCCACGTGCTTCCCCTTTGGGTGGAAAGAGCATGGCCCGTTCATGACTTTCTGGTAGTCGTCCGTCCTTGAGGTTCGTGGCCGACTACGCTCCACAGCTGCCACGACGTTGTCTGATTTGCGCTTGCGGTTGCCGGACTTAGTTGGGGCTGCGTCATCTGTGTCTTTCTTGTCCTTCTGTCGGGACTCCTTCTTGTCGTCCAGGGCCTCAGCGACCACTTTGGCCGGATCAGCGTATTTGTTGGCCATATCAAATAGAGCTTTGGTAGGAGTCGGAGGCTTCCGAGTGAACTTGGCGATGAACGGGGTGTCCTTAACTCCCTTGCAGAAGGCGGTGATGACGACCTCGTCCTTGATCTTTGGGATCGAGTTTCTCTTCTTAGAAAGCCTCTTGATGAAATCGCGCAGAGACTCATTCTTCCTTTGATGGCATTGATATAAGTCGTACTCGGAAGAAGGCCTCTCATATGTTCCTTGGAAATTTACAATGAAGCGTTCTCGGAGTTCTCCCCAGGAGCCGATCGACCGCCTGGGAAGTCCTGTTAGCCATGTCCTCGTTGAGTCAGCCAGGGCGACTGGGAGATAGTTAGCCATGGCTTTGTGGTCACCTCCGGCTGCGTGGATGGCCAGAGTGTAAACTATGAGGTAGGACTCAGGATTGGTCTTTCCATTGTATTTTTCAATTTCGGTTGGCTTGAAGCTAGATGGCCAGTCGACTTGTTGTAGCTCATGGGTGAACGCCGGTACTCCGTCGTCCAGGTGAGGGCTCCGACTCCGATTGCGGCGATGAAACCGCTCATAGTGGAGACCAAAGCGCTCGTTCTCATCCTCTAGTTGGCGACGTTCGTCTTCCTTGCGTTCCCATCATTGAGCATTGATGTCTTGCCGGAGATGCCTCGGTTGTCATGGCGGTCATACTGTTGTTGCAGCCATCGGTCATCTTTTCAATTGCCGAGTGTCATATGGCACGACTCAGAGCGTGGCTGACTGGAGCCAGCCGCCCTACACCGTGCTGAGGCAGATGAGATTGCCACATCAGAAGCCGTCTTGTTGGATGGTACGAGTGTGTCTCCCGACTGTTGCCGCTGCTGGCATGCAGCAGCAGTAATCATGGCCTTGATCCTTGCAATCGTCGGGGTGGCCTGGTGATCAGGCCCGAACTACAAAGTGTCCAATAAGGTGGCAGCGGCCACGACGTTTTGTTGTGGGGTCACAAAGACGTCATGGTCGCCGACTCGGGTTAGGAGGATCTCCTGTTGAGCAGTGCGCCCAGCCTTGCGTAGATTGTCGTTACGTGCATCGCGCTTGGCTTGTAGACATCGTGCTTCTTCCTCCTGTTGTTCCCGTAGTTGGCGAGCCTCCTCTTGCTGATCGCATAGTCGGTGTGCATCTTGAGTGGGAGTTGAGCCCTTGGATGCCGTGAAGATTTCGCGTGGTGAAGATAAGCTTGCCCAACTACTGTCTGACCGAGAGTCGGAATCAGAGTAGTTGAGGGGGGTAATTACGACTCCAACCTCCCTAGAACCAATGTTGAGGGGGGGGGGGGTGTAATTACGGCTCCAACCTCCATAGATCCAATCTCGAACGGCTCTGGGCCGTATCCGAGTTGAACTCCAGGGGATCAGGTCTGCCGCACGAGATGTTGATTGAAGTTATCTGCGGCATTGCTAAGTCCGAACGGGAGGTTGACGATCTCCTCCTCTCTTTGCCCGAACTCGGTCGGCTCGAGGCCAAGTCCGAGTCGAACACCGAAAGAAAGAGTTGTCCCTGGACTCGGACATCTTAGGGATCGCCGCATCATCTCTTTGAAGATTGCTGCAGCGTTGAGCAGGCTGGCTGGTGCAGAGTCGGCTTGGTGTCTAGCCAATCGGATCGAATCCGAGTCGGACAGGGTGAGGTCGCTGAACTTGTCGGCGATGAAGTCGAGGCTCCCAAAGCTAATAGTTTGCCCGGGGAAGAACTTGACGCCGTCGACTTCGGTGGTTGAATCCATCAGGCTTGTCGAAGATGATCTCGCCGATGCCTCTATGTAATGGTTGCATTTTTAATTTGTACCAAAACTATTTTAAATAAAAATCTAAATTCAAATATATATGGCTCTTTACAGGAGTTTGGAATTTTGTGCCTATGTGTGATCTCAAAATTTCTCCAAAAATCAACCCCTAGAACCCCTACAAAATCCCCTAATTTTTCCTAAAATTTAAAACCCAATTCAAAAATCAAATTTCAAAATTTAAACCCCTAAAACCCTTTTAAACAGCCCCTGGGAAAAAGAATAAATGGCACTGTGCAAGCCGGGCCGCCAATCTTTCCTTCCAGCTTCCTCTCCTCGCCGGCCCGCTTGGCCCAGCCGTGGCCGCGCGTGGATTAAAATCCTGCGGGCCCCGTATGTCGGTGACCTCGCCTCCACCCTCGTTTGCGGCCGCCCGTTGCAGACACGTGGACGGTCCCGATCAGCTCTGCCCCAGCAGTCCCGCATGTCAGCCGACGACACAATGTCGTCTTCTTCCTCCTGCCGCTCGCTCGCTCTCTCTCTTCTCCCAATCTCTCTCGATCTCTCCTCGCCCATACCTTCCTGTCTCACCCCCCCTTTTTTTAAGCCCCGACCTCCATCGTCAACGCCGCCATCCCATCCTCACGTCACCACCGGCGAGAAACCCACGCCGTCGCCTCAACCCGAGCACCGGAGTCAGAGAAGACATGGCCGCCGCAGCTTTTTCCTCACTGCCGAGCTCCGGGAGTCAATCCGCACATGCTCGTTCACTGCCCTGTTGCTTCACCATCACCTCCGCGCTTCGTTTTTCCTCTCTGCCGCACCGATGACGCTCGCTACAGCGCTGCGCCATTGCTATGTCCCGTCAGCCGAAGCTTGAGCTTATCCCTTCTCCCACCGCCATTGTTTGCTGTCGGATAGCGCCTAAGCTTCGCTCTATATAGGGCAACATCCCCTCCCATTCCTGTCACCAAGACGAGCACCCGAGCTAGCTTATCACCGAGAGCTTTCCTCCGCCGTGTTCTGACCCAAGCGCCGTCGCCGTTCCAGAACCTCTCATGACGAACCACTGCCACCGTTGAGATCCCCAAACCACCGGGAAGCTTCTCCGCCCCTCGCCGCCGCCAATTAGCCCCTAAATCAAAAACGCCCAATTCCCTTCGCCGTCGTCCGCCATCACCACCGTCCTGATTCTCGCCGATGATGAAGGTAGATTAAAATTAACCCCCTCCTTTTCCTTCCTCGCGAAGTGCTGCAATCAAACCGCCCTATTCCGAGCCTTTCCTCTGTCCGGATGGTCGCCGGCGGCGACCAAATGATCATCGCCGCTGCCGCCATTTCTGGACGATCGTCGCCGACCATCTTCCGCCACCCGCCAGGCCAATCCAAGCCGTTCACTAGACTCCTTGTTCCCTCCGCTCTCTGCCAATGTCAGCCGCCGCCGGCGAGATCGACTCCGGCGACCGTCGACCGTCGATCTTCCGCCGTGGTCAGCCCCGGCGACCCATACCGACGTGGCCTGCCACTCGGCGCGCCGCGTTAGCCGGCGTGGCCCGCCTCCTGGACCCTGGCCCCACGTGTTGGCGTCTCCATTCCCCTCTGACCTACCGGGCCCACACGACGCGACTCCCTCCTCTCTCTCTCTCCTAACAGGCCGACCCTACCTGTCATCCTCTGTCTTCTCTCCCCTCCTCACTGTTGCACCGGCCCCATGTGTCAGCCACAGTACTCCTTTCTCTCTCTGACCCAAGGGCCCCACCTGTTAGCCTCTGGACTCTTTTTTCTTTTATTTTCCTTTTTATTCCTTTTCTAAATATTTTTAATTTTTTTAATTCCTAGAAATTAACTCAAACTTTGAAAATTCATAACTTTTAAACCGTAAATCCGTTTGAACCCTTTCAACTCTCAAAATTTTTCTAAAAATGAGATCTACACATTGGCACTATTAGTTGTATAAGATAGGTTCTGATTCTTGGTGTTTTTGCATGTTTCTTTTCGCGACGCGTAGAAACCGTTTTCGAGGAGTCACCGAAGAAAGATTTTGTCGAAGATTCGTAGGATCTCGAGCAAGGCAAGTCACCCTTGACCATATTGGACTCATGATTTTAAATTTTATTTTATTTCTAAAACCTGCATAATTAGGAACACGACTGTTATCGACCGCGGTTCGTAATCGAATCCGTCTAGTCTAACCTATTTGCTGCATTTTACCTGCCTTGAATAAATTGTTGCCTTGTTCTTTGTAACCTTGTCATCCTGGTATTCGTACTTGAGTACGAATATCGATGACCCCATTTTTTATCTAAAAATATGAAGATGGGAAAAAGCAGGGTTTTAAATAAAATGATTTTTTAAAAAAACCTCGACACCCTTGGTCGAGTATTTGCGAAATAAAATAGTTTTACAAAATTTGGTCATGAGTTGTCGCTGCTTGTGTGGCTCCGACTTCACGTGACATTTAAGGACCGTTTCTTGAGAAATTGCACTAAGCATATAACAGTGCGACCACATGGGTGGAATGGGACGCCCCTGACTGAGAAACTAGTGTTCCCAGGATCGTTTTCGGTTGCTAATAAATGTGGGGACGGTTGGGTGTCAAGAGGGCGATATACCCCCGTCCCTGAGTACAGGAAATGAGTTCCTGGTACTTGGTTGAGAGGACCCATTTATAGGGTAACGTACTATCCTGGGAAGGCTCTGGAAAGGCCTTGTCGCGAACCTTCCCGCTTGGCCAGTGTGGGAGTAAGCTTGCGTCGTCTGGGAAAAGCGTGCATCCTTTGCAAGGGTCTTTGAACTGTTCGAACAGCCGTGCCCATGGTTACAGGCGAATGTGAAGTGATTCCTCTATCGTAGATTTTATTTTATAAATATCTGTGCAATTGTTTTGCGGGTTGGGAATCGTTACCAGAATCGGTCTGTGTGATTGATGGATGGCCTGTGTGGCCTGAAACGGGTCTGTGTGACCTGGGGTGTTGGATGACACCGTAGTTGAGTTATTTGAGCTAGGTGACAAGTTTTAAAATTAAGAATCCACCTAAATGGAGGTACTAGAGGATGGTACGCTCCGAATCGGAAATTGTGACAAGTCTCAGACTTGTGGAATGGGTTGAGACGCGAGTCTCTTCCTGACTAACTTAACTGAGGTGAGTTGTTGTAAAGCAACTCACGGAATGGATTGAAGCGTGAGCTTCTTTCCAACAACTCAAAGAGCACACTTAGAGTTTTAAAACCACAAAATCCTTGAAAACCACTTTTGCAAAATAACCCTAACCTTCCTTGCTAAACTTTGCATGCCACATAATCTTCGTGACTTGCTGAGTACCTCGTGCACTCACCCTTGCTTACTTCCTCTCAAAAGTCTATGAAGATGAAGACCCCACCCTCAGCTAATTTTATCAGGACCAAGTCGAGTATGAAGAGTTTTAGGGTTTCGATCTAGGTCCCAAGTTTTGCTTGTGGGTATAAGTCTATCCGAGTTTTTCCACTGCTTACTTTTGTAATGTACCGTTGCATGTCTCAGGTTTTATCCGAGGCTGCAACTTTTGTAAGAACTATGTATATTAAATAAAGCAGGTTTGGCTGTGATCCACCGATGCTTTGTATGTACCAGCTGGTCTCCTGGGACTAGTACATGTATTACAGGTAATGGCGTTCCTCTTCTGTTAACCTATGCCGGTTAACGGGAGAGGGGCGTTATAGAGGTAGTATCAGAGCCTAGGTTTGGCCCCTAGGAACGAAACCCCCATATTAGGAAGGCCCTAAGGACAATACGTTCTGAAAACTATTTGCAAAAACTTAAGACTTTCTTACTTCTTCCCTTCCCTTAGCAGAGTTTTGAAAGATTTTACTAACCTTTCTTCTTGTTTTTGTCGATGTTTTACACCGGCAATAAATATATGGGGCTACTCGGCGGATGGAAACTCGGTGGATTGCAAAGGAACACAAGGAAATTTTATACTGGTTCAGGCCCTCGATGTGAGGTAATACCCTACGTCCAGTTTGTATGTATTCCTTTGAGGATATACGGTGGTAGTTCTGATGAACTGTATGGCCGTGTGCTTCTATGAGCTCTTCTGCCCTCATGGGGCGCCCTGCCTCCCCTTATATACTGGGGACAGGGTTACAAGGTAGGAGTCCCCATCGGATTACGACTAGGGATCTCCCCTTAGAGATATAACGCACCGACTAGGACTGTATATGCCTTTCTATACAAGGCGAAGTCTGCCGAATCTAGCTATATCCCTAATCACAAGCTAGCCCATCCTCTATCCGAGTGGTCCATATGCTTGTCATGAGGTACCCGGGGCCCATGGCACCCACAGTAGCCCCCGAGACCTTCATAGTTGAGTCACAGCTGATGCCGAGTGCTCATCCTCCACGGTGAAGTCTTCCCGAGTGCATTGCTCCCGAGTACTCTTTGTCTGAGTGCTGCTTCTCCCGAGTCCTGCTTCATGTCAGCTGGCAGCGAGGCTATGAAGGTCTCGATGTAGATGTTGGAATAGTGTGCGCCGAATAGGCGCACCTATTAGGTGTTGCCCCCGACTTTGTGCTTAATTGTGAAAACAATTAAACATGAAGTCAAAGATCTTTAACCTTGTAGTCTTTCCCGAGTAGATTACTACTGGTACATGAGACTCTTCGGTATCATGTCAACCGGAATATGATTTATAGTCTTGCCGAGTAGGGAACTACTCGTATATAGGACTCTTCGACTTCATGTCAGTCGGAATGTGCGTTTATAGTCTTGCCGAGTAGGATGCTACTCGTATATGGGACTCTTCAGCGTCATGTCAGCTGGAAAGGGGGTGTTTATAGTCTTTCCTGAGTAGTATACTACTCGAAAATTAGACTCGTCGGCATCATGTCAGCCGGAAAAGGTGTTTATAGTCTTTCCCGAGTGGCGTCCCATTCGGAAGTTAGACTCTTCAGCTCGTCAGCTGGAAGAATGTTTATAGTCTTTCCCGAGTAGTGTACTACTCGAAAATTCGACTCGTCGGCATCATGTCAGCCGGGAATGAGAATTTTATAGTCTCTCCCGAGTAGTGTACTACTCGAAAGTTAGACTCATCCGCGTCATGTCAGCGGAATGAGAATTTTATAGTCTCTCCGAGTAGTGTACTACTCGAAGTTAGACTCATCCGCGTCATGTCAGCGGGAATGAGAATTTTATAGTCTCTCCCGAGTAGTGTACTACTCGAAAGTTAAACTCATCCGCGTCATGTCAGCGGGAATAATGCTGCTCATGGCAACTGGTGGCCACGCATGTAGGCCGAGTACCACTGTATGAAAAATAAATCCATTACGTGGTTAGGTGTACTCGAGAGAGATACCTGCATCTCCAATTTTAATGAAGACCAGCTTGTGATCCTTGTAAGGATGTATCCTCGAGACCTGGTGGATAAGACAGATACCCAAACATATATGTTTAGCAATAAGGCTCTCATGAAGCATATCTGTTTACCTCATCGGTTCCTGTGGGTAGCACCAGCGCTATAATTTCAACTCAGCCTGCGGGCGGCCCACATGGAGCATGCTACTGTAGGAACTCATGTCTTGGTGGCTATTACCAAGTAAGCCGGCCTGAACCAACCTACCCAGCATAGCTCTATAGAAGTAGCATCCATCGCATGTCAGGATGACTATGGCGGCGTTGGTAACCGCAATCAGCCAGAGGAATCCTCGTCTGCAAGTCTTTCCGACTTATGCTCCGGATGCATCCTGGTTGCCACAGACGCCTGAGTAGGTATATTGTAGAATCTGCTCGCTCTCCCCAGGTGTGACGCGGTGCATGGGAACTCCGGATGTGCTTTGACGACATAGGTCTTCTTTGACTTCGGTAAAGCCGGATAAGGTACCCGAACCTAGCATTAGCGTAGGATTCGGCTGGCGACCCTCATGGGGCGTACCCTACTTAGCCGAGTAGTACACAGCCCCGACTGGCGCCGGAGGCCGGTTATTAGCTCGCATGGAGCGTAGCCGAGGAAGATGACGTCCCGACTGGCGCAAGTACTCGGTAAGTAGCCCTCATGGAGCATCCCGAGTGTATTTTGGCAGACTTGTCCAGCCCCCGAGCGTAGGAGGTAGGCTCGCAGCCCTGAGTTCCTGTCACGCATATCCGGAGCTGGGCCTGCAATATAAAAATATCGGATGAGTAGCATCTGATGATGGAAATAATCACCCGAATAAAATGTATTTTACAATGTATGTAAATACGTGTTCTTCCTCTTTTTGATATTAATTTCCTCGAGTAGTTGACCCCTTACGTTTAAGCACTCTGCCCGACTAGTCATAGCCCCTAGCGTCGGGAGTTGGCTCATGGCTCTTTCCCAGGCACGCGTTTTGGGTGACTTGAGTTCGTCTTACATGGAGCAGAGTTTCACGGATCGAGATTTATGCTACTCGAGTACTTTTGTAATCATTTAAGAGCAAAAACGGAAAAAAGTAAATGCGCAGCTTGTACACCTATTAGGTGTAAGCGGCTGTGGCACTAGCAAGGCCGAGTGAGGAGATGTTTATCAGAAAGCGACTTAGCTGTTCGGTATTTGGGAGTGGGGATGCCATCCTCGTGTTTGAGCTTGTGAGCCCCCGAGCATGTCACTTGTTCTGATAATCTTCAGTTGTTGAAGGTCGAGGGCGGTTGTGACCGACTGCCACAATGGAGCCATCTGACTTGCGTTTGCGATTCCCAGCTTTAGTCGGGACCGCGTCGTCGGTGTCGTCCCGCTTCTTCTGTCAAGGTGACTTGTTGTCATCGAGGGCCTCGGCAACAGCGTGGGCCGAGTCGGCGTACTTGTTTGCCATGTCGAATAGGGCCTTGACAGAGTTGGGAGGCTTCCGCGTGAATTTGTCGATGAACGAGGTGTCTTTGACTCCTTTTCAAAAGGCGGCGATGACGACCTCATCCTTGATGTTTGGGATCGAATTTTTCTTCTCAGAGAACCTCTTGATGAAGTCACGAAGAGACTCGTTCTTCCTTTGATGCAACTGATATAATTCGTGCTCGGAAGATGGCCTCTCGTACGTTCCCTGGAAGTTGGCGATGAAGCGTTCCCGGAGTTCTCCCCAGGAGCCGATTGATTGCTTGGGAAGTCCTGTTAGCCATGTCCTCGCTGAGTCGGCTAGAGCGACTGGGAGGTAGTTAGCCATGACTTTGTGATTTCCCCCAACTGCTCGGATCGCCAGAGTGTAGACCGTGAGCCAGGACTCGGGATTGGTCTTGCCATCGTATTTGTTGATGCCTGTAGGCTTAAAGCCGACTGGCCAGTCGACCTGTCGTAGTTCCTGGGTGAAGGCCGGTATGCCTTCGTCTTCATGAGGACTCCGACCCCGACTACGGCGGCGAAACCGCCCGTAGTGGAGGCCGAAATGCTCGTTCTCGTCTTCCAGCTGGCGTTGGTTGTCTTCTTCTCGTTTGCGGTGCCGAGCAGTAATGTCTTGCCGAAGATCACGCCATAGTTGGCCTCGGAGATCCCGGTTGTCCCGACGGTCACTTCGACGTTGCCGGTTGTTGTTTGGGTTGCCGAATGACGTTTGGCGTGACTCCGTGTGCAGCTGACTAGAACCGGCCACTCGGCGTCGCTTTGAGGTAGACGAGACTGCCATTGGGGATGCCGACCGGTTGGTCGATATGAGGGTATCTCCCGACTGTTGGTGCTGCTGACATGCAGCAGCGGTAAGCATGGCTTTTATCCTTGCGATCGTCGGGGTGGCCTGATGATCAGGCCCAAGCTGGACTGTGTCCAGTAGGGTTGCAGCAGCCACGATGTTCTGTTGGGGAGTAACGAAGACATCGTGGTCGCCGACTCGGGTTTGGAGGATTTGCTGCTGAGCGGTTTGCTCAGCCTTGCGTAGATCGTCGTTGCGGGCGTGCAGGCGTCTTGCTTCTTCCTCCTGTTGTTCTTGCAGTCGGCAGGCCTCCTCCTCTTGTGGCTCGTGTCGTCGGCATGATTCCTGAATAGGAGTAGAGCCTCTGGATGCCATGAAAATTTCTCGCGGCGGAGTGAAGCTTGCCGAGCTGGTATCCGACTTGGAGTCGGAATCCGACTGGGAGTCGTAGTCCGACTGAGAGTCGTAGTCGGCATAGTTGATGGGGGTGAGTGTAACTCCGACCTCCCTAGATCTGATCTCAAGCGGCTCGGAGCCGTATCCGAGTCGAACTCCAGGGGATCGGGTTTGCCGCGTCGGATGTAGATTGTAGATATCCGCGGCGTCGCCGAGTCCGAACAGGAAGTTGACGATCTCTTCCCTTCTCGGCCCGATCTCGGCTGGCTCAGAACCGAGTCCGAGTCGAACACTGGAAGGAAGAGTTGTCCCTGGACTCGGGCGTATTGGAGATCGCCGCAGCATGTCGTCGAAGATTGCCGCAGCGTCATGTGGGCCGACTGGCGCGGAGTCAGCTGGTTCCTCGGCCGGTTGGATCGGGTCCGTGTTGGCCAGGGTGAGATTGCCGATCTGGTTGGCGACGAAGTCGAGGCTTCTGAATGCGATTGTATCTCCGGGGGAGAGTTTGCCGCCGTCGACTTCGGTTGCTGGATCCATCGAGCTTGTAGATGTAGATCGCGCCGAAGCCCCTACCTGGCGCGCCAACTGTCGATGTTTTACACCGGCAATAAATATATGGGGCTACTCGGCGGATGGAAACTCGGTGGATTGCAAAGGAACACAAGGAAATTTTATACTGGTTCAGGCCCTCGATGTGAGGTAATACCCTACGTCCAGTTTGTATGTATTCCTTTGAGGATATACGGTGGTAGTTCTGATGAACTGTATGGCCGTGTGCTTCTATGAGCTCTTCTGCCCTCATGGGGCGCCCTGCCTCCCCTTATATACTGGGGGACAGGGTTACAAGGTAGGAGTCCCCATCGGATTACGACTAGGAGATCTCCCCTTAGAGATATAACGCACCCGACTAGGACTGTATATGCCTTTCTATACAAGGCGAAGTCTGCTGAATCTAGCTATATCCCTAATTACAAGGCTAGGCCCATCCTCTATCCGAGTGGTCCATATGCTTGTCATGAGGTACCCGGGGCCCATGGCACCCACAGTTTTCAAATTGTAGATGGCCGCTAGCAGCACTCACCTCTCCTATGGTGAAGGCCAGGGAGGCTTCGTTGAGATTCTCCGAGACTTGGCTCACTACCTCGGATACTCCACCCCCCAGTTCGCAGGTTTCACCATCGCCACCGTACTCACCACTCAGGTAATGGTGTTCCTCTTCTGTTAACCTATGCGGGTTAACAGGAAAGGGACGTTACACCCTACCTGGCGCGCCAACTATCAATGCTTTATATCGGCAATAATAATATAGGGCTACCCGTGAGACCTAAACTTGATGGATTGCAAAGGAACACAAAATAATTTATCCTGGTTCAGGCCCTCAAGGTGAGGTAATACCCTACTTTCAGCTGTTGTGTATTGCCTTTGAGGTTTCTCTGGTGAGATTTTGTTCTCCTCTGCCCCAGGGGGCTCCTCACCTCCCCTTATATACCGAGGAGCCAAGATTACAAGGTAGGAATCCCAATTAGACTTAACCAATGGATTTCCTTCTAGGAATACAACATACCCGACTAGGACTATATCCCTTTCCTTATCATACAAGGTAATATGCACCGAGTCCTATTGCATCTCTAATTACAAGATTGGGCCTATCCTCTATCCGAGTGGCCAAAAAGCTTCCCATGAGGTACCCAGGGCCCATGGCATCCACACTCCCACACCATGACGACGGCCTCCGCATCAAAGACCTACTACTGCCAACAAGGCTCACTCGACATACTGGATGGATTCTACCTTGAGTACTCCCTTGTGACGACGGACTATCTTTTAGCTCTTATTAGTGCCTAGCCTCGCCATCACTTTACACCTAAAAGTCTAGTTTCGAAGTTCCTAAGCCATGTTGCCCAGGTCTGTAGATCAATGAATCAAGAGCACCTAGGTACATCCTCGACAACTCTATGTAAAGTCGGATAGAAATATTGAACCTAATTTGTTTGAAAGGGAGATAGGTTTAAATTAAGTCCCTGTAAGTAATCCAACCCCTTTTTGTCCAAACCTACGTAGGGACCGTGATCCTAATCGCGTAACCGTTATTTAGGATCTTCGCTCCTAAATGCTTGCTGTCCAGAGAATAACACCACATGGAACTAAGCACACGAAAAGCCAGTTAGATCTCCAACCACTCCCATCCTTTGTGCTGAAGCCGTTGGTGGCACCATCCAATGTGATCTTAGTATGCCAACCTTGGATCCTACCTTACCTACGTTGTTTAGGTTGATCTTTAGGTTGATCCCCGATGATCCTTGTCCCAATTAGATAAAACTTTCAAAAGGATGCCATAAAGTCCACTTTTACCAGACGTTCCGACCACAGTGACCAACTTAGCGCAAAATATAGTAAGCTCACTAGCAAATCAACTGCTCTCTTCATTACCGGTGAAGTTGTGTTGATAATAAGGAGGAAAAGGGAATCTCAATCATGTAACCGTAGGTAGCTTTCCATAGATCAGTAGTAACCACAACAACATCACCAAACAAAGACTAAGAATGGACTCCAACTCTGTCCCTGTCACCCTCAAACTACTATTGAGAATGTCGAACGTAAAACCTCACCTAGAAGCCTCAAAGTCTCCAACCTGTCGGAATCTCGGGGACGAGATTCTTTTTAGGGGGGGAGAGCTGTCACAGCCCCAAATCTAACTTCAGGTAATTAGTGCCATGACCTACTGCCATTAGAATGCACAATTTAAATCCTTGTATTTTCACTTCATAAAAATTTAAAGTTGGCAATAATAGAACCCTATTGGCAATAACCAAACATCACCAAAAAGTGTATCAAGTTGAACAGAAACATATATGGGAAAATAATTTATTCAAATACTAGTTTAGTTATCATGAATCAATATAGTTTTTCCAGCATTTATTTCATCAGTTAAGACCTCTTAAAAATTCAAACAAGTTTCAGCCTGTGTCCTTTTCTTTGACCTATGCACTTATATAATCTAAGGATTTTTTAAAGATGTTTGGTTGCACATAAAATCATGGAAAAATTCCTGTAAGCACTATCCCACATAATTAATCCACTGTAAATTTTACATGATTTTATCACTTCAATAAATACTTCAACCAAGTCCCTCAAATCAGCAAAGCTGGCAAGCTAGCTGAAATAAATTGGCTTACTTCTAAAATTTACCACATGAGACTAATTAGACAGAGCCCTTTTGCCAAAGTGTGTGCCAACATGAACCCTACAACCAGGAATTTTGGTTTAATTTATCTCCCAAAGAAAACACATAAAATGATAAGATCAAGGCACTGGAGAAACAAATGAGACTGCAGCAAAACTGGATCAGTGTGCCTACTTTGCTTTTTCACCAGAGATGAACCAGACCACTTCTAGCGACGAAATTTGGTCAGCATGTTAAACACATCTTCCTCTATCTCCAGTAATTTTCCCATAATTTATCTCCCTTATTTATCTGCTGAAATCACAGATGCAAGACAGCTGTCCATACAGCTCACAACACTTAGTCTCTAGAGATTTCTCCTCTCTCAAGTCACTGACTGGTGGGACCCACAATACCCTGGCCCACCTGTAAGCCTCTGCCAGTCTTGGGACAGTGAGTTTCACCCCATTTCTACCCATGCCTCTCTCCTCTCCATAGGAATTAACTCCAAGGACCCACATGTCATAGGCTAAGCCTAACCACAAATGTGTAGAGAAGTATTCCCTGACGTGTGGGACCCACCAAGGACACTGTGGAGATGGAGCAACTCAGCACTGCATGAGCCAACGTGTCACTGCCTCCTTCTTTCTCCCTCACAGCGCACACAGAGAGACCTAGATGAGCTCAAACCTTGGAGACCTCGACCATTTCGCCTCTAATCTCGCCAGCAGAACCTCCTCCTCATCCTCTTCACGCTCCCACCGGACAAAACGACATTATCCACAAAGATCACCGGAGACAGAGCCATTTTCCCTCACTGCCGAAGCTGTTCGATCGAGCCCGTGCTTACTCCGGTGAGCTTCATCCTTTCTAAGCTTTGGGAACATGATCTATACCTTCTGAACATTCCATTTTTGCACCTGGTTGCCCTAGGATCACCGGTCGAAGCCGCCGTGCTTCGCTTTCTGCTCTGCCGTGCCGCCGCTGGCGTCATCTCGCCGTTCCGGCCGCCTCGGAGCAAGTCTGACCGAGCCCTTGCGCCTCCAGCATCGCCCTGCCTCCAGGAGACCGCTGACCAGAGGAATTGCGCTGCGAAGCCCCGAGCAAGGAGATCGAGGCCATCTTCTTCCTTTCCAGCCAACTGCCGCCATACCCGATCTTGAGCCATCCGGTGAGCCCCAGCCAAATTCTTCTTGCAAGAACCGTCCTTAGGGAGTATTCAACCTTGTGCGCACCTCCTCTCTACAGATCAGGCACCGAATCAAGCCACCATCGATGTCGCGCTACTTCTGTCGCCGCCGAGCAAATCCGTGCACCGCCGCCGCCGACAGGACCTCGCTGGCCTCATCAAACCTCACGGTGAGAACCCAGATACTTGGTAGACGCATATACATGCATTAATATGGCCAGCTTGAGCTCGTAGAACGTTTTTCCCCGTCGACCCAAAAAGACCCGCCGCTAGAGCTCGCTGCCGGCGAGATTTCGGTCACCCGAGGTGTCAAGAAGACCACCCTTAGCTCCGCCGTGAACTCCTCTACCTCTTCTATTTTGGGCCTGACGACAGCCGACGCCGCCATCGCCGTCACCGCCGCGGAGAAGCTCGGTGACTAAAACCTCCTCTGTTCGCCACGCCGGACCATCCTCTCCTGGAACGGACGGTCCGATCCATTGTCCCGCGCCCTGCTCTGCTCTGTCTCACTGGCCTGCAGGCCCAGGCTGTAAGGGAGATAAGAAAAGAAGAGAAAATTTGAAGAAGGATTAACTGATTTATTTTCCAACTGAAAAATATGTAAACTTTGTAAATCCATAACTTTCTCATTTTAGCTCCTTTTTGAGTGAAACCAATTTTGTTAGTTCTGTAAATTTGTAAACTTTAATATTGTCAAATAAAATATGACCACTTCTGTACAGAAACTACCTCTAGAAATTAAAGAAACAATAATAACTATTTTGTGCCTAAGAACTTGAAATATTCCTATAAAATTCATTATGACTCTTTCTGAGGTGAACCAAATTTCTATAGGTTCATAAAAATGTGCTCTTTAATTTTGTAACATAAAAAGTGGGAACTTCTGTGTAGGATTTTTCTCTAAAAATGGAAATACTTTTTATATATCTCTTTATAACCTAGAAGTTTATAAATTTCTAGAAAATTCATCCTAATAGCTAAAAATGTGAAACCACTTTTGTTAAACTCAGAAAATTGTAAACTTACTGTAGAAAATTTGTATTTGATATAAATACCTCCCAAAATAGGCCTAATTAATTTGCTTACCTTTCCTTTTGTTAAACTTGTAAAATCTATATCTAAATCATTTTAAATCCAATTTCAGTGAACTCAATTTTGTTAGAACCAGTAGGTTATACAATTTCATCTAAAAATGATCACACAAATAGAACCTTAATGGGAAATGCAAGTTACCCCTAATACACTAGGGTGATACACAAATAATTCCAAATCTGCCATTTTCAGCGTATATGGCTTGTTATTTTTGTATCTCACAAACCAGAGATGCAAATGACTCGGTTATTTATCCCATAATTAATTGATCATGTGGCATAGACATGTTTAATTGCTTCTTATTTGCATATTGCTTCTTATCGATAGATTCTGAGGATACGGAGTACGTGGAAGTTCATCCAAAGCCTGAGTGTGACCCCTCGCTGCAACAAGGCAAGCGTCTAAGCATATTGAACCTATGTCTTCTATAAATTTATTTGTTTGCGAAAACAATATCTATATGCATGTTTTGGTCCGCTTAAAATGGGGAAAATAGGTAGAGTTAATATTACCCATTTGTATGCATTTCCATTCCTTGATTATTGATGCCGTGTTTATACCTTGTCACCACTGGTTAAGGACTTTGAAATACTTTTATTTTACCGAATGCTTAGCCATGCTTATTTCTAGGCTTAGAGAAATCCGATAGATGGAGCTATCGGTTCAAAACTAGTTTAATGCGAATGGATGGGTTAAAATCTGACAAGAATCACTTCTGATTAATAATTGAGAATATGATTGACTTGGACGGATGATAGGGCAATGAAGGGATGGTGTTTCCCCGATGCAAGTAGCTCCGTCTGGGTCGTTAAGGACCGAACATGTTGACGTCTATTCAAGCACCCTACGTACTTCCACACGCCGGGAATGGGACGGCTTAACTCAGTAGCACGGAAGGCTGTGGCCATCTACGCCCGTCCGTCAGTCGTGAGGGGAGACCTTTGGAGGACCTCAGTGTGAGCATGCACGTGCGGGCCTGCACTTGGTGAATCCATACTTGGCCGGAGGTGCCTCCCACGACGGTGAGCCCGCCTTAGTTGCCACGCACGCACGCGGCTAAGTCATCGAGGGCCCAGACCTGGTTTAGGTGGTTGGGGCTAAGCGTGCAAAAAGTTTTGTTGTGACCTCTAGTCCGCACTCAATGTGTAGAGTGTGGGTACTTGGCCGGTACAGATCAAATTAGAGTGTAGCCGTTTGGCTTCTATCACATCGTGTGGGTAAAGATGTACACCTCTGATCAGAGTAAGAACTATTCGAATAGCCGTGTCCACGGTTACGGACGACGCTTGATGTGTTCCTCATTCATGTTAGCATCCAACTTGGGTTATGTGGTTACCATGACTTAGGATAGTCATGGATGGATGGGTTTATATAAGGGATTTTTGGATATTAAATATGACTTGATTTAGTCATGAGAAAGAATATGCTTGTGTAGTATAGTTGTTTGGGCAATGGTAGCCCATGGATGATGATTATGACTTGGTTTAGTCATGAGAAAGGATATGCTTGTGTAGCATAATTGTTTGGGCAATGGTGACCCGCGGGTAATGTTTAGAGCACGGTTGGTGCTCATTTATATTTCATTTTCAGAACTATAAGCTTGCTGTCTTAAAAATTCAGATTGTGTTATTTCTCAAAATGCTTATAGTTTCAAGTATTACTTGCTCAATAAAATCAGCTTTATGCAAAATCAGAGTCACATAGCCATATTCCTTGATGTAGAGACTAGCATTACTCCTTTGCACTAGTAATACTGTGTAAGTCTTGCGGAGTACCATTCGTACTCACGTTGCATCTTTTCAGGTGAGGATAACGACAAAGATGGTGTGATCTACTATTATCCCGCCGAGGGTGGCGAGGATAATGTGTAGTTGAAGTTGAGCGCTATCCCCAGTCGGTTGCCCTATGTATGGGTTTGGCACCACTGGTCTTATCCTTTATGTTTATATTCCGCTGCTATCTTTTGTGCTACTCTATGTTGTATCAGGGTGTATAAACCCTTTATGTAATATTTATAACCCTGCTGTTCGTTTATCCATATTTAGAGTACTTGTGATGTTTATCAATTGCTTGCGATGAAAGTGTGAGGCTAGTCGCTTTCCTGGAGACTAGCTGAACATGAGTATGAGTTGTGTATAATTGAGATGGTTGGGGGATAGCTATTGTGGTTCGAGTCCTCTGGGGTACGTATCGTGTTGGTCGCCACCATCGAGTGGTTTGACGGGCGTATGACGGGGAGGACTGGCAAGCTATCCTTATGATTATCTCTTTTGTACACTTCTCGGCATTTTGGATTTGTATTGTGAGTGGGTAAAGATTATGGCAAGTCTGCGATGAGGATAGATGGTTACCGCATTTATTCGGGTTTTATTCGAGACCCCATCCATCTAGATAGTTCGCGTTGCCGTAATAGTTACTCTTCATAATGCACTTCCGGGGTGCCCACAGCGGAGTCCACGGAAGAGTTCGGAAGGGCAATCGAAGACATTTTGAAGAATCAAGGCAAGTCACACATTTATCCTAGAGCATGTTGAACCTACTTTGCGAAACATTTTATGATTTATAAATAAATTGCATGTTTTGCCAATTACATAGAATATGGGACAACCTATCCGTTTACTTGAGACCCTGTTTATTTGTTATCCATTCCTTGATAACTTTGGGTGATAATTGGACTAGCACATGTCTCATTCGGTGACACAGCTAGAGATAGGACCTGCTTAGCCATGCTTAGTACCACTAGATCACTGAAGGGATAATCACATTGTTTCTATATTTGGTAATCTGATGATCCGCGTGCTCGAGAGGTTTGACCATGGTGATTGGTCGTAACTAATCAACTAAAATGTGATCTAATGGTGGGCTGTGGGTGCATGATTTTGCTGGTCGCACCTCTGGCAGTTAAGGACCGGTTCACGGGAACCACTTGAGCATGATTCTCGTACTTTCCACAAGCCAGCGTGGGCAACGGTTGGGCCTGTAGCGTCTCTTCTCCCTCTCCTAGGCACTGGAGATGAGGGTGGGCATGATGGAGTTGGGTCGGCCCGGGGTAGGGTTGATTGGCTTTCGAATCCACCGTGGCGCAAGGGGGGTAGCCTGGCCAATATGGTGTGCCCTGTCGGCAGGTGCAACCTCAGCGAGGTGTGGATGGTTAGGGAGAGGTTGCGTGAACGGTCCGTCACAGCCTCTTACGGGGTATCGTGGTGATACACCGGCACACGGGAACGTGTGTGGGGCTATGTCTTGTGGGTACAGTTGTACACCTCTGATCAGAGTAAATCTATTCGAATAGCTGCGCCCACGGATATGGGCGACTGGTCAAAACTCACTATGATTAGTCTCACCTTTCTTTAATTAACTTGATTTAATGGAATTGGTATAGTTCAGGTGGATAGTTTGGGCCTGTTCAACGTGGTGTAGCGTTGTTCAGTGTTGGATTAATACTGATTAAAATAACAACTGTTTTACCTGTATTATAACTACCAATGTTTACAACTGCCTTTATGCAAATGAGCCACCAGCCTCCCTTTGAAATCCCGTGCACAAATGCATCATTGGTGTGGCTTACTGAGTACGGTGGGTGGTACTCAGCCTTGCTATGTCCCTCTTTTTAGAAGTGAAGACCGTTCGTGTCGAAATTGAGTTTAGAAGACCTTGGCTTATACCCCAGTTGAGCTTGCCTGTGGTGTGGAGCTGAAGTCACGCTAGTTTCGCCTTTCCGCTGTTGTTTTCTTCCGTGTGAGGACTAAGTGCCTCTTTTGTAAGTATTTACGCTTTATTTACATTTGGATCTATTTATTGATTTGTCATTTTGTGTACCCTGGCTTGATTTCAGGACAGGGATTTTAATACACAAAATAGTCTAGAAATTGGTTAAATTTCTGGGCGTGACATGGAGCAAGGAAGGAAAACCAAGCGAGAGAGAAGGACAAAAACAACGATGGAAAAACGACTTACATGGCTCTCGGCCCCCTAAACTGCCAGCTCAAACCTGGGAGCTGGAGGTCGGCCGCCGTTGGCTTGTCCGACCTCCTCCTCTTTGGGGATTGCTCGAGACCGTTGCGCCCCGAGCTACCCCCCCCCCTCCCCGCCTTGGGGTTGTCCATCCTAGAGGGGCCGAGAGGCATTTATGGCCATGGTGGTGGCGAAGTCGGAGGTGGCGAGGTACTCGACTCACGGAATATCTTCCCCTTTCCTTTCAGTCTGCCGTGCTCCCCCCGTCACCGGCGCCGCAGTCTCGTGCCGGTCTGCTACTGCCGCCGCTGCCCCACGCTGGTCTACCTCTGCCACGTGCACTGTCATCATCGGTGTTGTCGTCCTTGGTCCCCGAGATCCGCAACGCCCTAGGGGTTCGGTCTCCAGTCCCCTCCTTCAGCCTTTGGGCGTCAAAGTCAGGGAACGACCTTTGGATTGCCACTCGCCCGAGGTTCGAGCAGAGGGCTAGCTCCTAGAATGGCAGCCGGCGAGAGAGGTGTTGTCGGTGTCGAGGATCACCTTGAGCAGCGTCCCCCGCGCGGATCTGTTAAGGCCCCCCGAGTCGCTGATATGCGTCCGGGTGATGTCATGGGAGCCAATGTACATCCAGGCAGGGCGGACCCACTCCCGGAGAGGGGCTAGCAGCCAGCGCACTAAATCGCTGACCACCATCAAGGAGTTCAGCCCGGCCTCACGTAGCCACTCGATGTGATCTAGTACGGGCTGAAGGTGGGCGTCGACGGCTAGGGCGTCCTCCCAAGTCTTCCTGCGGGGGATGGTCGGTGACGAGGGGAGCAGGAGCCGATCGTGCGGGTCAGCCTTGACGTAGACCCAGTCATCCCACTTCTTGCGCTTGGTCTCCGGGATATACAACTCGCCTGTCACATCCTGTAGGTGGAAGTTGCAGCTACTAACGACCTTGAACTCGTTGGTCCCCTTCTTCTTCACCGTTGTGCGGAGGACGAAGAAGTGCTGGAATGATGCCACGGACGGCAACACTCCGATGAACATCTTGCATAGGTGTGCAAAGATGGCCAGCGTCACCACCGAGTTTGGCGTAAGGTGGGCTAGCTGGATCCCAAGGTGTCCAGCACATGGAGGAAGAAGGTTGAGAACGGTAGCACCAGGCCCACCGTGATGAACGAGGTAAAGATGAGAACCTCCTCCGGCCCTTCTGATGCCGAGGGATGTGTGGCTGGCTCACCACTGAGGCGCTCGTCTGGCCAGCTAGCACCATCATCTTCCGTACCTTCTCCGCCCCCTCCTCGTTCTGTAGGTGTCGATGTTTTGTATCGGCAATAATAATATGGGACTACTCGTGAGACCTAAACTTGATGGATTGCAAAGGAATATGAAACAATTTTATCCTGGTTCAGGCCCTCAAGATGAGGTAATACCCTACTTCCAGCTGTTGTGTATTGCCTTTGAGGTTTCTCTGGTGAGATTCTGTATCTTCTATGGTGAGATCGTTCTGCCTCAGGGGGCTCCTTGTCTCTCCTTATATACTGAGGAGGCAATGTTACATGGTAGGAATCACAGTCGAACTTGACCAAGAGATTTCCTTCTAAGAACACAACATACCCAGCTAGGACTATTCCCTTTCTCTTGTCGTGCAAGGTTACATATGGCGAGTTCTATTGTATCCCCAATTACAAAATTAGGTCCATCTTCTATCCGAGTGGGCACAAAGCTTCCCATGAGGTACCCGGGGCCATGGCCTCCACAGTAGCCCCTGAGACCTTCATAGTTGAGTCACAGCTAGTGCTGAGTGTTCATCCTCCTTGGTAAAGATTTCCCGAGTGCCTTGCTCCCGAGTACCCATTGTCTGAGTATCTCTTCATCAAGTCCTGCTTCATATCAGCTGGCAACGAGGCTATGAAGGGCTTCGTAGAAAAATATGAATAGTGTGCATCGAATAGGCGCACCTATTAGGTGTAGCCCCCGACTTTGTGCTTAATTGTGAAGCAATTAAACATAAAGTCAAAGATCTTTAACCTTTAAGTCTTTCCTGAGTGGTATATTTCTCAGAAATTGGATTCTTCAGCATCATATCAACTGGAAATATTTTTGCTCAATGGCATTTTGGCTATGCATGTAAGCCGAGTACCACTTCATAGATTTTAACCCAATATGTGGCTAGGTGTACATGAGAGATGTCTGCATTCCTAATTTTAATGAAGACTAGCTATTGATCCTTATAAGGATATATCCTCAATGCCTTGTTAAATAATTCAGATATCTGAATACATGTGTCCAGCAATTAGGCTTAACATGAAGCATATCTGATTATTTTAATCGGTCCCTGTAAAATAGCATCTGCACTGTGATTTTAACACAGCCAGCCGTCGGCCTAATAGGACATGCTATTTAGGAACTCATATCTTACAGCCTATTACTAAGCAAGCTGGCCCAAACTAGCTTACCCAGCGCAGGCCTATAAAGCGGCGAGAGAGAGAAAAGATTCCCCTTTCTCGCCAAACGGTTCAGCTCCAGCACACGCGCCAAACTTCGCGCTCTCCGCTCCATCTAGGGTTTCATGTAGCTCGAGCTCTCCTCCAAAAATCCACAGGGATCTCCTCCCCCACATCGATTCCCGTCGTCCAGAAGCTCTTCCCCACAATCTTACATCCCGACGATGCCGAGAGCGCCATTTGACATCCGCGCCATGCCGTTTGGGTCATGGCCTACATCTGACACCTGTGCAATGAAGCTTGGTCTTCTGGAGAGGAAGAAGTGCCTCCAGCTGAAAGAACTCATCAACTGGCGACCCGCCACCGGTGAGTCGATCCCCTCTCCTAGTCCCCATGAACATGTGGTTTTTGCTTCTTTTTTTGACTGTGGATTCGCTCTTCCCTCTTCTGATTTCCTCCGCGGTCTGCTTGATTACTACAAGATCGAGCTCTTCCACCTCAACCCCAACTCCATTCTTCAAATTTCCATCTTCGTTACTCTCTGCGAAGCCTTCCTGGGGATCGATCCCCATTTCAACCTCTTTAGCTTCCTGTTCCACATCAAGCCACAACCTTCCAAGTCCAAGATCCAGGTGATAGGGGGAGTAGGCCTTTAACTCCGCAACGAGATGAAGAAAGCCTACTTGCATGTCCCCCTGAAGACCTCACTGAAAGAGTGGCATCAAGAGTGGTTTTATTGCTCCAATCTTGAGCCCTCCTTGCCACCCTTTTTCGGAAATCCCCCGCATTACTGGAGAGCTGGATTGCTCTGCCATCGCAAGCAGAAATGGTCCAGGTGCAATTGCTGCTGGAGAAGATAGACGCTCTGAAGAGCAAGGGGCTGACTGGGCCCTGGGTGGCCAGGAACTTCCAGAATTGTCAAATTCGACCCCTGAAAGCCAGGATTCACCTTGGCTACAATTACGAGGGAAAGAAGGATCCAACTCGGGAGTGCGCCGACTTCGTCAAAAAGGACGTCGTCACCGACACCTTGCTTGGCTACTTCATCAATGGAGTCATCGAGACTCTAGTTGCTGACAGAGCCCCCAAGCCGTACTACCAAGATAGGCCTCGGCCGGCGGTATTATCTCGTTTCCTCATCAACTTTGATGCTTGTTTGTGATGTGTAGTATGAACATTGTCCAATTGAACTTTCCTTGATGCATGATTCTTGCAGGAATTCGCCGAGTTCGCTTCTAACCCACCCGGCCAGCTAGCCAGTGAGTCTAGAAAGCGGCTGGCCAGGCCCTCTTCAGTCCAACCCAGCCCCAAGAGGGCTGGGAAGTGGCTAATGATGGACCAAGCCAAGAAGAACATGCTGAGTAAGGCATTAGGCAGTCCGATGATCAAGGACCCTAGCAGCACAGCCCCTAGACCAACTAGCCCCAAAACCGTATTGCTGACTACCTCTTCGCCCCAGTCGGCCACACCTCATGCGGTGCCAATTGGGCCAGGTTCTGTACCACCCCCAGCCGCGCCCATGAGCCCGACAACTGGCGGTACACCACCGCCGAGTAGGCCTTTGGGCCCCTCGCCGACTACCTCTACCCCTAGCGCACAAGGGTGGAGATTCAAGACTTCCAGGAGGTATGAAAATCCCCAATCTTTAGAAAATCTTGAGTGGTCTCGTGATATCTTGATAGCTAAATTATCTTGCAGGAAGCCAAGTGACGCTTATCCTAAGGGGATAGCGCCACCAACCCCCATAGCTGCCTCTGTCACGATTGAGGCCGAACCCGCAGAGCCCCGACCTGAGCCAAGTGCTGTTCCAACCCCTGAGGTTGAGACAACCTACCCGACCGGGCAGCAAACTTCACCCAGTCAGGACGCCACGACTAAAGTCCCGATCACCGAGTCTACTGAAGAACCAGTGCCGCCAGTAGATTCAAGACCTAGGACTCCCTGTGCTCCACTCTCCTCATCCTCAGAAGATGATGATCTCCCCAGGCTCGAGGCTCCTCCGCCAAACTTCCCCCAGACATTCTACTGGGTCACATCGGAGGGGGACGAGCAAACCTTTGAGCTGAACGAGGGGGCCGCCCAGCGGGAGCGAGTCCAGCTCATGGAGGCCACCATCTCGGCGTCAAGGAGCATCCAAGTACATAGTCTGACTAGCTAGGTTTGCTGATTCGCGGTTCTTGGAATCTTTTGCTATTGCAGCTTGCCTTGTCTGACTGTGACATGACATGTGCAGCAAGTGGTTGACCGATCTGAGAGGATGGGTAAGGTACTCGCCCAACTCACCCCTCAGCTCGCTTAACTCAACCAGCTCCAGTCCACCAAAGACGAGCTAGAAAGGACTAGCAAGGAGAGGGAGGACTTGGTGAACAAGCTCCGGGATGAGAACTGGGAAAAGATAGGGACCATCAGAAGTATGTTTCCCCTTTTACCGGAGTACCTCTAGGCAAATCTCTCTGTATTGTTGATCTTTAATTTTGTTTGGCTGTAGCTCTAGAGACAAATATGAACAATCAATCCCTTGAGATCAAACGCCTAAAGAAGGAGCTAAAGGAGCTCGAGAAGGCGAAGTCTAAGGTCGACACCGAGTACGCGGGTAAGTTGCATATCTACTCCTATCCTCTGCCCGACTAGATATCTAGATTTACTGATGCTTCTTTTCTGTGTGAGCAGCCTTCAAAGCTAATTCGCAGATCCAATTCGGCGTCTTTGCTGAAGAGATAAAGGTGATAAAGGAATCACGGAACATCATAGTTGACTCCGCGAGGACTTTATTGGACAACATGCAGCCAAGCCTAGCCAGACCCAGCTCCAGTTCCATCTCTCAAGTGGCGCAGCGTGTTGAAGAGGCTCTAGCCCTTCTGAAGAAGTACTCTTCCGAGCGCGTCGTAGTGGGTATCGCCCAAGCATTAGCCATGACGAAGTCTCTATACCCCTGGGTAGATATCGAGGCAATCGGCGAAGGCTTTGCTGAGGGCAATACCCCAGAGGAGGGCTTGGAGTTGATTAGCCAGGTTAGGCCTACTGCTGAGGCAATCGCCGAGGATCTGCCAATGTAATCATGAACTTTTTAAGTAGTCGGTGTTTGACAAAAACAATGTGTGAATATTGTAAATGCTTTTGGTGTTTGTTGTTATATCTTGTTGAGTACTTGTTCTATTTGAGCCATCATTAGTTTTATCCGACTAGCCTGTTTATGCCGAGTGGTTTGAGATCAATTCTTAAAAAGCATTCACCTCATGGGACTATACTTGGCAAAGCTTAGCATAATCGTTATAAAACTCCATGACTTAGACAAAACAAGATCGATTTTTATGAACAACAGGAGACATGTTATCATTATGTAGCCCTCGACTCACTACTCGGTTGAAACAAGCGGCGTAGTGAGTCAGAGTAACAAACTTTATTTATATATAAAAGGAGTACACAACTCAGGTATAGAAAGGATGTAGCTGTTCTATGTTCCATAAGTTGTTGACTAGGACGCCGTCTTCCGTCTTTAGTCGGTAGGCACCTGAACGTGTCACCTCAGCGATAATGAACAGCCCCTCCCATAAGGGAGATAATTTATGCCTGTCTTTGGTGGTTGGGATTTGTCTCAAAATGAGATCTCTTACTGAAAAGGCGCTGCCACGAACATTTCGACTGTGATAACGACACAAGCCTTGAAGATACCTTGTCGACTGGATAGTTGCGATATCCCTTGCTTTTTCCAACTGATCTAACTCGACTAGCCGGTCTTCATTTGACTTGTCTTCTAAGTGGGCCCGAACTCGCGGAGAGCCGAACTCCAACTCGGTTGGTAGCATAGCCTCGGCACCATAGACTAGGAAGAAAGGGGATTGCCCTATTGCCCGTCTAACCGTGGTTCTTAAAGACCAGAGAACGGATGGAAGCTCTTGCACCCACCGCCCTGCATGTGGTTGTAGTCGGTCAAACGCTCTAGTCTTGATACCTTTTAAGACCATGCCGTTTGCACGCTCAACCTGCCCATAGTTCCGTGGGTATGCCATAGAAGCATAAAAGATTTTGATGTCAAAGTCGTCACAGAAATCTTGAAAAATGGCACCAGTAAACTAAGTGTCATTGTCCGTTATAATGCGGTTGGGAACTCCAAATCGGTATAAAATACTCATGATGAAGTCCTTTGCTCGTGCCGCTGTTATGGTAGCAACGGGTTTTGCCTCGATTCACTTTGTGAATTTGTTCACTGCGATGAACAAGTGTGTGAACCCTCCTAGCGCTTTCTTGAACGGCTCGACCATGTCAAGCCCCCAAATTGCAAAGGGTCAAGAGATTGGAATTGTTTGAAGTTCTTGAGTTGGAAGATGTGTTTTCCTTTCAAAGAATTGGCATCCCTCGCATATGCGAACTATGTCTTTAGCATCTGTTACTGTAGTCGGCCAGAAGAAGCCCTGCCTTTAAGCCTTTCTGACTAACATCCTGGATACAACATGGTTTCCACAGATGCCCGAGTGGATGGATTACAGAATCTGCTTACCCTCCTTGGGTGTGACGCAACGCATGAGGACTCCGGATGCGCTTCGACGATAGAGGTCTTCTCCGACTACAAGGAAACATTTGCTTCAACATTTGATCCGCTCGGCTTCATTGCGATCTTCTGGGAGCTCATCTTCCAGGAGGAATCTAATAATTGGAGTCCACCAAACCTGAGAGATGATTAGCACTTCTTTTGTTACCGGGGTAGGTTCACCCCCCGACTGCTCTAGTACTGGCTTCTTTTTAACTGATGGCTCCAATAATTGCTCGACAAAAATTTCAGCCGGGACCACTTCTCGCTTGGATCACATATTGGCTAGCTCATCTGTAGCTTCGTTGTATTGGCATAGTACATGTGTAATCTCCAGCCCGTCAAACTTATTTTCCAGCTTCCGTACTTCTTGACAGTACGCCACCATGTTGTTGTCCAGACATGTCCAGTCTTTCATTACTTGGTTTACCACGAGTTGAGAATCCCCGCGCACTACCAGTCGATGGATGTTGAGTGATATAGCGATGCGGAACCCGTGGATAAGCGCCTCGTACTCGGCGACATTGTGAGAAGCTGGAAAATATATCTGAAGGACATATTTGAGTTTTTCTCCAGTGGGTGACGTCAGAACGACGCCAGCCCCTGCTCCACCGATCCGTAGAAAACCGTCGAAGTATATCGTCCAGTATTCTAGCTTGTCTGTTGATGTAGCAGTCTGAACTTCTGTCCACTCGGCCACAAAGTAGGCAAGTGCTTGTGACTTGATTGCTGTCCGTGGTTGAAAGACTATCAAACGCTATCAACTCAAGTGCCCATTTATCGATCCTACTAATGGCTTCACGATTGTGTAGGATGTCCCTGAGTGGATAAGATGTGACAATTGTAACCTGATGCGACTAAAAATAGTGCACCAACTTCCGAACGGTTATGAGCAAGCCATATAGCAGCTTCTAGACTTGAGGATATCTCACCTTGGATTCGCCTAGGACTTCGCTGACGAGGTAAACTGGCCTTTGAACTTTTTGTATGTGCCATGGTTCTGCTCGCTCAACTACCAACATCGTGATGACTACCTGAGTAGTTGCCACCAGATACAGCATGAGTGGTTCCTAGGGCATTGGTGACGCCAACATGGGTGGTGATGTGAGGAACCTTTTGAAGTCTTCGAAGGCTTGTTGGGCTTCTGGCGTCCATTGAAAATTGTCAACTTTCTTCAATAATTTGAAAAAGGGCATACCCTATTCGCCAAGCCGGGAAACGAATCAGCTGAGTGCCACCATGCAGCCAGTCAGCTTTTGTACATCCTTCTGGCTAATGGGGGGTGCCATGTTCATGATAGCGTTGGTTTTCTCTGGATTTGCCTCGATGCCACGTTGTGATACGATGAAGCCAAGAAGTTTTTCCGAAGGTATTCCGAAGACGCACTTTACCGAGTTCAGCTTCATCTTGATCTTTGAAGGCTTTGTAAAGTTTCTTCTAAGTCGGTGATGAGGTCCTCCCTAACTTTGGTCTTGATCACCACGTCATCGACATATGCCTCCATGTTGCGCCCAAGTTGAGTGTAAAGACACCGCTAGATGGCACATTGATACGTTGCACCAGCGTTTTTCAACCCAAATGGCATTGTGACATAGCAGTATACCCCAAATGGCGTGATAAAAGAAGTGTTCAGGCAATCCTTCTCCTTTAGGCTGATTTGATAGTATCATGAGTAATAGTCGAGAAAACTAAGTAATTCACATCCCGCAGTTGAATCGGCCACCTGGTCTATTCTGGGTAGACCAAATGGATCCTTGGGACACGCCTTGTTTAAGTCGGTATAGTCAACACACATGTGTCATTTACCGTTCTTCTTTTGGACCAGAACTGGATTTGTCAACCAATCAGGGTGGTAGACCTCTTTGATGAACCCGGCTGCTAGGAGCTTGGTTATCTCCTCCCAAATAGCATCTTTGCGGTCTTGTGCGAAGCGCCATAGTCGTTGTTTGACTAGTTTGGCGTCCAGCTTGATGTTTAGAAAATGCTCGATCACCTCCCTTGATACACTAGGCATGTTGAAAGGCTTCCAAGCAAATATATCCTTGTTTGCCTAGAGAAATGTGACAAGCGCGTCTTTCTATTTGGGGTCGAGTCCGGTCCTGACAAGCGCAGTCTTGATGGAGTCGAAAGGGTCCAGGGGGATCTTCTTCGTCTCCGAATCAGCTGAAATTCCCAACTTGGCTACTTTCTTCGCCAGGACTTGATCGTCCTCGTTTGCAGTTGTTGCAGCTAGTCGGATATTGCTTCGTCCGACGGCTGCTTTGTGAGATTGGGCCAGCTCGCAACTCTCCTTGTCGCAGATGAAGGCTTGCTTAGCATCACTGCACAAGTAAAGTACTCCTGCTGGTCCTGACATCTTGAGCACCATGTATTTATAATGGGGCACTACCATGAACTTGGCTAGTGCGGGCCGTCCAAGTATAGCGTGATACGCGGTCTTGAAGTCTGCAACCTCGAAGCAGATGTTTTCGGTGCGGAAATTTTCCTGCGTGCCGAAAGTAACTGGCATAATGATCTGTCTGAGTGGAGTAGAAGAGAAGTCGGGGATTACCCCGTGGAAGGGAGCAGTACTCGGCCGTAGCTTGGATTGAGGTATCTTCATCTCGTCGAGCGTCTTGGCAAACAAGATATTGAGAGCGCTTCCTTCATCAATGAGAACCTTCTTTAGCTTGACGCTTCTGATGACTGAGTCCAGGACGAGTGGATAACGTCCTGGATGCGTTATTCGGTTGTGGTGATCCGCACGGTCGAAAGTAATTGCCGTCTCTGACCAACGCAGGTATTGGGGGGAGTCTAACGAGACCGAGTTGACCTCTCGGGCCGTTAGCTTCTGTTTTCGCTTGGACTTGTACGCAGATGGCCCTCCAAATATGTGATTGAGCTCAGCCTAGGGATCTTGATAGTCGCCGGCTGTGCCTGAGTCCGGCTTGTCTTTGTCCTTGTGGTCGCCAGACATAGATGTCTGCTCGGAAGCAAACTTCTTGAGCATGAAGCAATTCTTAGCCGTGTGCTTCCCCTTTGGGTGGAAAGGGCATGGCCTGTTCATGATTTTCTGGTAGTCGTCTGTCCTCGGGGGTTGCGGTCGGCTGCGCTTAACAGTTGCCACAACGTTGTCCGACTTGCATTTGCGATTGCTGGACTTAGTCGGGGCCGTATCGTCGATGTCCTTCCGCTCCTTCTGTCGTGGCTCCTTCTTGTCATCTAGGGACTCAGCAATGGCGTCGGCCGAGTCGGCGTATTTGTTCGCCATATCGAATAGAGCCTTGATATAGCTTGGAGGCTTCCGAGTGAACTTAGCGATGAACGGGGTGTCCCTGACTCCCTTGCAGAAGGCGGCGATGACAACCTCATCCTTCATCTTGGGTATTGAGTTCCTCTTCTCGGAGAGCCGCTTGATGAAGTCGCGGAGGGACTCATTCTTCCTCTGGTGGCACTAATATAGATCGTACTCGGAAGATGGTCTTTCGTACATTCCTTGGAAGTTTGGGACGAAGCGTTCCCGGAGTTCCCACCAGGAGCCAATTGACTGCCTAGGAAGCCCCGTCAGTCATGTCCTTGCCGAGTCAGCCAAGGTGATTGGCAGGTAGTTAGCCATGGCCTTGTGGTCGCCTCCAGCCACTCGTATCGCCAAGGTGTACACTGTCAGCTAGGACTCCAGGTTGGTCTTACCGTCGTATTTCTCTATACCAGTCGGCTTGAAGCTAGATGGCCAGTCAACTTGTTGTAACTCGTGGGTGAACGCCGATACTCCTTCATCTGGGTGAGGGCTCTGACTCAACTGCGGTGATGAAATTGCTCATGGTGGAGCCCGAAGCGCTCATGCTCATCTTCTAGTCGGCGGCGTTTATCCTCCTCGCGTTCCCGGCGCCGAGCGTTGATGTCGTGGTGGAGATCTCGACATAGTCGTCCTCGGGCATCCTGGTTGTCGCGGCGGTTGTCATGATGGTGCCGCCGTCAATCATTGTTCTGTTTGCCGAGTAGCGTTTGGCATGACTCCGAGTGGTGCTGACCAGAGCCAGCTACTTGGCACTGTGCTGAGACGAATGAGACCGCCGTATCAGAGGTCATCTTATTCGACGGTATGAGAGTATCTCCCAACTGTTATCGCTACTGGCATGCTACAGCGGTGATCATTGCCTTGATCCTCGCAATAGTCGGGGTAACCTGGTGGTCGGGCCTGAACTGCAAGGTGTCCAGCAATGTGTCAATGGCCATGATGTTCTGCTGTGGGGTCAAGAAGATGTCATGGTCGCCTACTCGGGTTTGGAGGATCTCTTGCTGAGCAGTCCGCCCAGCCTTGCGCAAGTTGTCATTGCGGGCGTCGCGCTCGGCTTGCAGGTGTCACGCGTCTTCCTCCTGTTGCTCACACAGTCGACGAGCCTCCTCCTCTTGCTGGTCGCGTAGTTGGCGTGAGTCTTGTATGGGAGTTGAGCCCTTGGATGCCATGAACACTTCGCGTGATGGAGAGAAGCTTGCTGAACTGCTGTCGGACCGTGAGTCGGGTTTAGAGTAGTTTAGAGGGGTGATTACAACTCCAACTTCCCTAGATCCGATCTCGAATGGCTCTGGACCGTACCCGAGTCGACCTCTAGGGGATTGGATCTGCCGCATCGGAGTTAGATTGAAGTTATCCGCAGTATTGCTGAGTCTGAACGGGAGATTGACGATCTCCTCCTCCCCTAGCTCGATCTTGGCCGGTTCAAAGCCGAGTCGAACACCAGGAGAAAGAGTTGTCACTGGACTTATGGGTGATGGGAATCGCCACAGCAGGTCGCCGAAGACAGCTACAGCGTTGAGTAGGCCGACTGGCGCGAAGTCGGCTTGTTTTCTGGCCAATCGGGTCGAATCCGAGTCGGTCAGAGTAAGGTCGCCGAGTTTGTCGGCGACGAAGTCAAGGCTCCCGAAGCTGATTATTTGCCCGGGGAAGAACTTGATGCCGTCAACTCCGGTAATTGGATCCATCAGGCTTGATGAAGATGATCTCGACGAAGCCCCTACCTGGCGCGCCAACTGTCGAAGTTTTGTATCGGCAATAATAATATAGGGCTACTCGTGAGACCTAAACTTGATGAATTGCAAAGGAACATGAAACGATTTTATCTTGGTTCAGGCTCTCAATATGAGGTAATACCCTACTTCCATTACCTTTGCGGTTTCTCTAGTGAGATTCTATATCTTCTCTGGTGAGATCGTTCTGCCCCAGGGGGCTCCTTGCCTCTCCTTATATACTGAGGAGGCAAGGTTATATGGTAGGAATCCCAGTTGGACTTGACCAAGAGATTTCCTTCTAAGAACACAACGTACCCAGCTTGGACTATTCCCTTTTCCTTGTCGTGCAAGGTTACATATGCCGAGTTCTATTGTATCCCTAATTACAGGATTAGGCTCATCCTCTATCCGAGTGGCTACAAAGCTTCCCATGAGATACCCGTGGCTCATGGCCTCCACAGTAGGTGGGACTTGGGAGGGATGGTGCCGCCCCGAGCTCGCACTACGGGTTCTGCGGGTGCGCGGCATGCTGGGAGATGAAGAAGTTTGAGGAGCAGTGGTAAAAGACGCACAAGGAGACGAAGAGGGTAGGTGAAGCGCAAAGGAAGGCAAAGCATAGCAGTTGGTTGTGAAAGTAATGGCATGGGGGCTGAGGGGCGACGCCTTTTGCCCCCTATTAGCTACAATGCTCGCGCATGAATTGAGGAGCCGTCCCATCGTACTATCAGGGTAATGAATCTCTTCCCTCCGAACACACGTGTGAGTGCACGGAAGGTGGAATGGTGCCCGCCGTTTTGCCTCCCCAGGCCAAGGGGCCGGCCGTGCGGCCAAGTAGACAAGCCGCGTGTTAAGCGCAGACCCAAGAACACCCAAAGCCCAATAAGCATCAGTCTGGTGTGGCCCAACTCCTCGTGAGACTGAGCGGCATCAGTGCTGACACCGGCTTGCTGAAGATATGGGCCCCAAGCCCAGTCTTCGTTCCGTCACCTGGCGATGGGGCCGGGGGCTGCTGTCGGAGATGTGGGAACCAGGGTCCCCCGCATGGCAGGCGCAGGACAGCTTGATGTCATGTCACCAGTTCCCTGAGCATGGGAGACAGCATGGGCCTATCGTGGGGCCCGAGCACTCCCCTTCCCTCCCCTCCCCCCCCCCCCCCCAACGCTCTGGAAGAAGGCTGCGATGAAGTTCGAGTGGTCGCTAACTCAAGAGATGCCATTCGAGGTCCTGAGCAAGTTTCTCAAGGGCAAGTGCCAAGCCTTTGACTAGGATCGCCCCCGAAGGGCGATCCCGAGGAGGACACCCCCGAGCGCCCATGGGCCATGTAGGCCAGCAGATTAGTGCTCGGGGATAGGACGACATCTCTAAGCACCCGCGTGCCGCGTGGGCCCATAGGTCCGTGTTTGGGGACCGAACCACGCTACCAAAGACCTACAGGCCATGTGGGCCTACAGGACAATGCTCGGGGGCCAAGTGGAGTCCTTGAGATCCCAGGCGCCACGTAGGCCTACTAGGTCGTGCTCGGGGGCTGAGTGGCGCCCCCGAGCTCCCGCGGGCCATGTGGGCTTGCAAGGTAGAGGTTGGGGGCCAAACGGCTACTGTGGAAACCATGGGCCCCAGGTCTCTCAAGGAGAGAAATTACGGCCACTTAGACAAATGATAGGCCGGTCCCTACAATTAGAGATAGAGTAAGACTCGGCTTCATATTACCTTGCATGACAAGAAAAGGGATATAGTCATAGCCGGATACTCTATGTACTGATAAGAAAAGCTCTTGGTCGTATCCGACTGGATTTTCTACCATATAACTCTCATCCCTCCAGTATATAAGAAGGGGTAGGGAGTCCCCCTAGGGCATAGGAGAACAACAGAGAACGGACATACGATCTCACCAGAGAAACCTCAAAGGCAATACACAACAGCTAGAAGTAGGGTATTACCTCACTTCGAGAGCCTAAACTAGGATAAATTATTTCATGTTTATCTGCAATCCATCAAGTTTATGTCTCACGGGTAGTCTCATATTATTATTGCCGATATAAAACATCGACAGCTACCGCAACATATAATAGGACGAGACAAGGTGTGCAACCACCCCTCATCCTTTACGCGCCTCTCCAAGGAGGGGCAATGTGATGGATATCTACCCATCAGTACAACGATGTGGTAGTTGGGTCAGGTCATGTTGCCTATCATTCGAAGCACTGTGCAGGATGTCAAAGAGATATGGGTTGTCAGGTGGCGTGACCCCTGATAGCTTGAATAGCTTTACCCACCTTTTGCCTACTCCGTCTAGGCACCGTTAAGTGAGATCATGGACTGCAATGATGACCGTGGATTTCTCCACCAGGGATGCTCCCATGTGAGAGTGGTTGGCGACTGGGTGCACATGGTAGGCGACTGGGGCATGTGGCAGGCGGCCACGGCCTCCTCCTGGGCTTGCTCCGTGGGGCCCCACATGGAAGAGCACGAGGCCTATTCGAAAGGGAAGACCAACACCGCTCAGCATGCCCTATAGGACATGCCTATCTTACACCCTATCATAACATAGCTATAATTGGGTAAATCTAGGGGTAAGTTTCCAAGCCCACAACTCCGGTTCGGCCACTGTGTTACCACCCATGTTTTATAAGGGTAGGACCAAGGCCATATAAAACAGTAAAGTACAATACGAGATTATGTAATTGAAATTCGGAACAAAAACAATAGAACTTGCAATTTGACTCTAATACGAATTTCAAAGTAAAATCCAAAATCACTTAAAACTAAAAATAATAAGAACAACAAATCATTGCCAGCATGTACACACGTAAGTACATCCGGGCATTCTTTCTTTTTCCGATGGAAAAAGTTTCTTGCATAGCCAACGGGAGGCAGGTTCGGACTCCACATCAACCAGCATAGCCACATACATTTTTCAGTTTTTTAAATAAATACCATCCAGGCAATCGACCAGTCGATCACGCGATCATATACTACATGGTGCACTGCACACATCCTCCTTCATGTGTGTAAAATTCTGGATTAAAATCCCTAAAATTAATTCAGGGAAAAATTTTCAAAATACTAATTGAGAGTCCATCGAGTAGAAGAAGCAAGGATAGCTGAAATTTTGAGTAAAAAGTTGTACGGCGCAATTATAATAGATGGATTGGTAAACGAAGTGAACATTCATGGTAGCCAGGCGGGGCAGCGATGGCCAACAAATAAATAAGCAAGTGTCGTTGCTAAATATGTATTGGGTAGACTCTAAAACAAAATAAAACATATAAATGTAAAAGACAAATTATTATAAAAATGTTTAAAAAATCAGTGTGAAAATAGCACCAAGAATATTTTTATTCCGAATAAAATTAAATACAATAAAATATATTGTAGAAGTTAAAAGTAACGATTTATGGTGTTGACTACTGGGATATAAAGGGAATAACAGTGAGAGGCAAAGGAGACGAGAGACAGTGATGGCAATCTATATGGAGTAATAATAACATAATTGCATCTAAACAAGTGTTCGTGGTAGCCAGTGTGTCGTGGAGCTGCGATGGTCAATAAACATAGCTTTTTCTCAATGATGTGTTCTTGCTGAGAGGAAGATGGAGAGAAAAAAGCAAATAAGCCATAAAGTCTTATGTTCGATCTATTATATTATTAAGAGAATATCACAAAGAAACTGTCACATTTGCTTTATGGGTATAAGAATTACCACATATTAGTCAGAGCATTGGCAGTAAAAGTTTGACAAATTGTGCTCGAAGTAAAAATATATATTAATACTTCCAATATTTTTCTTTTGGGCTTGAAGCCGAATGAACACAAAGATCTCGTGGAATCGGTAAAACCATTTCGTGACAGTATGGTCAGAATTATTAGTGTGCTAGATAATAGTATTGTTGGAACTGGTACTGTCGGCGAAATGGGACTGGGGGTCCCACGTTCTGCGGGACGCGTGGGTCTCCGGCCACGTCAGCTTCCCCGGGGCCTACGGTCAGAAACAAGCAACGGCCAACAATGCTAAGTGCCTCGGGCCCGGGCACCGCCCGGGCCCGGGTGTACCTTCCCGGGCGCGTCGCAATGACGGCCCGCCCCCTCCACGAGCCTCGCCGCCGAGGACATTCCCGGCCCCGGTTCTACCTTCGGGGCCCGGGCCAGCAATCCCAGTCTCGGCAGGCGTCCCCGGGCACGGAGCTGGAGTATTCCGGTGCTCGGGCCGCGCCCCCGTGCCCGGGACCCCCGGCCTCGGTCCCGGGTCTCGCCTCCCGGACCCGAGGACCGCAGCCTCGGACCCGGGCGTTGAGATCGGGTCCGGGGCCTACATGTCGGTCACCAAGGAGCTCGGAGCCTAGCTGTCGATGCTTTGCACCGGCAATAATACTATGGGGGTACTCGGCGAACTGGAATTCGGTGGATTGCAGAGGAACACGAGGGAATTATACTGGTTCAGGCCCTCAAGGTGAGGTAATACCCTACGTCCAGTTGAGGTGTTATTCCTCTGAGGTGGATTTGTGATCGATGATCTCGGGTTGCCCTCATAGGGCGCCCTGCCTCCCTTTATATACTAGGGGACAGGGGTACATGGTAAGGATCCCAGTCGGATACGACCAAGGGATTTCCTTATTAGAGATAGAATCTTATCCGACTAAAGCTATGTTTCCTTATTGTACAAGGTACAGCCTGCCGGGTGCTATCTTATCTCTAATTACATGATCTGGCCCATCCTCTATCCGAGTGGCCCATGTGCTTGTAGTGAGGTACCCGGGGCCCATGGCTCCCACAGTAGCCCCTGAGACCTTCATAGTTGAGTCACAGCTGATGCCGAGTGCTCTTCCTCCACGGTGAAGGTTACCCGAGTGCGATGCTCCCGAGTACTCTTTGTCCGAGTAAGTCTTCCCGAGTCCTGCTTCATGTCAGCTGGCAGCGAGGCTATGAAGGGCTTCATGTAAATATATGAATAGTGTGCGCCGAATAGGCGCACCTATTAGGTGTAGCCCCCGACTTTGTGCTTAATTGTGAAGACAATTAAACATAAAGTCAAAGATCTTTAACCTGGAAATCTTTCCCGAGTAGATTACTACTGGTATATGAGACTCTTCGGTATCATGTCAACCGGAATATAATTTATAGTCTTGCCGAGTAGGAGGCTACTCGTATATAGGACTCTTCGACTTCATGTCAGTCGGAATGTGTGTTTATAGTCTTGCCGAGTAGGATACTACTCGTATATGGGACTCTTCAGCGTCATGTCTGCTGGAAAGGAAGTGTTTATAGTCTTTCCCGAGTGGCGTCCCACCCAGAAGTTAGACTCATCCGCATCATGTCAGCGGGAATGATAAATTTATAGTCTCTCCCGAGTAGTGCACTACTCGAGAGTTAGACTCTTCAGCGTCATGTCGGCTGGAATAATGTTGCTCATGGCAACTGATAGCCGCGCATGTCGGCCGAGTACCACTTTATGAAAAATAAATCCATCGCGTGGTTAGGTGTACTCGAGAGAGATACCTGCATCCCCAATTTTAATGAAGACCAGCTTGTGATCCTTGTAAGGATATATCCTCGAGACCTGGTGGATAAAACAGATACCCAAACATATTTGTTTAGCAGTAAGGCTCTCATGAAGCATATCCGTTTACCTCATCGATTCCTGTGAGTAGCACCAGCGCTATAATTTCAACTCAGCCTGCGGGCGGCCCACATGGAGCATGCTACTGTAGGAACTCATATCTTGTCGGCCCAATACCAACTGTGTAGGCCTGGGCCCGTCTAGTCGGTTCAGGCTATAAAAGGATGGGGAGAGAGAAAAAGATTCCATCGTCTTCCCCAAAGCAACCAATCTCTTCATCTTCCACCTTCGCGCCTAGCTTTTCGCCTCCCGCCCGGCTAGGGTTAGCAGCAGCTGCTCCCCACCCGGACTCGGGCGATTTCAATCCTCTTCATCTATTCCAAGCCCCCGATTTGCTTTCCCCCAAATCTCAACGCCTCCAGTCATGCCGAAGGTGACGAATCCTGCGGGTGCGCCAGGGAGTTCTTGGCCGATCTCGGATTGCGGCTCGGTGAAGCTGAGACGGCTGGAGAGCGAACTGAAGTTGCCCAGCCAAGAAGTGATCCGTTGGCGGTCGGCGAGGGATGAGTCGAGCCCCAACCCCCGGCCTGGTGAAACGGTAGTTTTCGCCTCTTTCTTTGATCGGGGCTTGTGTCTTCCGTCGTCTGATTTCTTCCGCCGCATCCTTGATTTCTACGGGCTGGAGTTGGTGCATTTAAATCCCAACTCGATTCTTCAGATCTCCATATTCGTTACCCTTTGCGAGTGCTTTCTGGGTGTTGAGCCCCATTTCATCCTCTTCCGACATTTGTTCCATGTCAAGCCCCAGCCTTCCAAGAGTAATATCAGTGTGATTGGGGGGGCTGGTCTTCAACTAAGGAGTGATGGGAAGAAAACATATATCGATTTGCCCTTGAAATCTTCTCTGAAGGGCTGGCACAAGGAGTGGTTTTACTGCGCCAATCTGGCTCCTTCCTTGCCCCCATTTACTGGTATGCCGCCGGTGGTGTCGCCAAGCTGGTCTTCGGAGCCAACCTTTGAAGAACTGGGCCAGGCACACATATTGCTAACGAAGATAGATGACCTCAAGAGGGCCGGCTTGACAGGGCCCTGGGTGGCTCGTCGTTTCCTGACAAGGCGCGTCCAGCCGCTGAAGCTGAGAAGTGCTTTCGGCTGGGCCTTCAGAGGTAAGCACGATCCCGACCGGTGAGCAGCGAGACAGCGGACAAGGGGGCAGTAACCGATACCTTGTTCGGCTACTTCTCAGAAGGGTCGTTGCCACCGAAGATGATAACCGCCGAGTTGCTGCCTATAGCTTCATCCGGCCGCGGACCAAGGTAAACTTGTACTTTCTTCTGTGGTGAACGCCTGTGGAACGATGATGGTTCAACCTTGCGTGATGGTATCTTGTCGACTTGCTTGTAGTGGCATGAGGAATTTGATGAAGATTCTCGCCCATTGTCTGCGGTCGCGTCGAAGAAGAGGCCAAGGAGTCCCTCTGATGCCCAACCCGACTCCAAGAGAGCGGGGAAAAAGCCAATTTTATATCGGGGCGAGGGGGCCATGACAGCGCGTGCCGTGAGCGGTAGCTTGAAGATAAAGGACACCGCTGCCACAACGCCTACGCGGTCGAGTCCCAGGCTGAGAGCAGCTGGCTTGGGCTCGACGTTGTCATGCCCAGCAACAGCGCCGCCAAGGGGCCAACCAGAGCGGAGGCCGATTGGGGCGAGGGAACCCGAACCAACCGTACCAGAGTCGAGGCCGACTCAGGCCGATATGCCTCTGCCGTCGCGCGACACCGTCCGGGGCGAGCGTCGATGCCAGCGCTTCGCCGGGGAGCGGGCACACTAGCAGGAAGCTGAAGTTTTCCAAGAGGTGCGCTACTCCGAGCATTCCGTAGTCGTCGTATGTTGAAATACAGTCTTGATGTCTTGCTTCGTTGTGCAGGAAGCGGGCCGATATCGACCTCAAAAAGGTTGGCCCATCTGCCCCGCTTGGTGAATCCACCCCAGCCGAGTCAGCGGCGGCGAGCACACCTGCTGTGCCGGTGGCCAGCCCGGTTGCTGAAACCGAGGTGGCTCCGACTACAGGGCCGCTACCGCCAGTCGACCGAGGGGTGGCTGTTGGAGCTGAGGCCCCGGCCCCCGAGGCATCATACGTCGCGGAAGCAGGGGACGGATCCCCCGATCCGGTCCCCAATGTTGTAGGGGAAGGCGATGCCGAGGCCGGGACCCTGTCGCCTTCATGGTTGTCGTCACCGCCATCGTCGCCGTTGCCGCCGCCACCAGAGATCCCACATTTGCCTCGGATCGAAGCTCCCCCACGCGTGATGCCCCGGACCTTCTCGTGGACCACTCGCGACGGCACTATGAAGAGCTTCAGACTTGATGAAATCGTCGCAAGGAGAGAGCGCGAGAGCCTGATTCGTGCCGCCATCAATGGGTCCCAAGGGGTCGCGGTATGATTCTCGTAGTGAAGCTCCAGCAATCTTCTTGTCTTGATGTTTGACTCTGTCGTCGGTTTGTTCCTTGTCCTGAGTAGAAACTCGTCGACCGCAATGAGGCGATGACAGAGATCCTAGTCGAGATGGCTCCCCATCTCGCGGAATTACAACAGCTCCGGGCACTGAAGGCCGAGATGGAGGCGCGTCACACGAGTAGGGAGGCCTGGCTGAAGAGCGGCGCTGATCAGCTCAGGGCTGAGACATGGGCCTTAGCCGAGAAGGTCAGAGGTAAAATCTTCGAGCATATCTCCCCGACTGGACCGTTGGTGTAATCATCCAGTTACGTCGATCCGACTGCTTGGTGGTGTCATGACTGCGCGATTGAGCTCTTGGCTAATCTGTGGTGCAGACCTCGAAGCGGAGAGGGAGTCGCAGCTGAAGGAGGCCGAAGAAGCCAAGGCCGAGCTTGAAAGAGTCAAGGCCGACCTGACAAAAGCCAATGCCGAGCTTGACCGGGAGAAGTCCGAGTTGGAGAAGGCCGTCGTCGAGCTCGGTAAGGAGAAAGCCGAACTGGAGAAGACCGTGGCCGGGTGGGAGGCCGACTACGAAAGTAAGTCCTCAACCCGACTGCGATCTCAGCCAATACATTATTCACCCTGCGTGTAGCCGATCCTGACAAGCATACTTGCCGGCCGATCTGGGCAGGCATGAGAGCCAACGTCCAGGCCCAGTACCGGTTCTACACGGAGGAGATAAGGTCAATCCGGGAGTCACGGGAGGCCCTCGTCGGGTCCGTGAAGGGGCTCCTTGACCTTGTGGATCCCCGCTCAGTGGGGACCAGCTGTAGCAGAATTCCTCAAATAATGGGGCGTCTCGAGGATGCGCCGAGTGCCCTGAAAAGGTACTCAGATGAGCGGGTCGCCGCCGGCGTGGCCCAGACCCTAGCAATGACCAAGTCCATCTACCCGAGGGCGGACATTGAGGCCATCGGGGAGGGATTTTCCGAGGAGACGACGCCCGAGGAAGCGCTGGAGCTGATCTCACAGGCGAAGCCGACTGCTGAAGCGATTACCCGAGACCTGGGTCTGTAAAGGCAATATATTTTGTAGTCGGTGTATACATATGCTTTCATATATGATCATGTGTGAATATACGTGTCGTGCCGCCAAACTTATTATTCGGTTGTCATTAGCTTCACCCGACCATGTAGCATGCACCGAGTTAATTCGATAGAACTTGACAAAAAATCGTTCAGAGGAAGATGCTATACTCGGGCGAACGCATCAGTCGTGGCAAGGCTTCATAACCGAGGTGAGATAAGCTTGTATGTTATTGACAGAACACATATATACATGTAGCCCCCGACTCACTACTCGATTGGAACAAGCGGCGTAGTGAGTCAGGAAAAACTGTACACATGGGAAAAGTAAAACTCAGGTATAGAAAGGACGTAGCTGTTCTATATTCCATGAGTTGGTGATGAGGACGCCGTCTTTGGTCTTCAGTCGGTAGGCGCCTGGCCGCGTGACCTCAGCTATGATGAACGGCCCTTCCCAGATGGGGGATAGTTTATGCCTGTCCTTGGTGGTTTGTATCTTCCTTAGAACGAGATCCCCGACCAAGAAGGCGCGGCCACGGACATTGCGATTGTGGTAGCGACGCAGGCCTTGAAGATATCTTGCCGACTGGATTGTTGCGGCGTCTCTTGCTTCTTCCAGCTGATCTAATTCGATCAGTCGGGTGCTGTTGGAATCATCTTCGGAGTAAACCCGGACTCGCGGAGAGCCGAACTGTATCTCAGTCGGTAGCATGGCCTCAGTACCGTAGACCAGGAAGAAAGGGGATTGCCCTGTTGCCCGACTAACCGTGGTTCTGAGAGACCAGAGAACGGATGGTAGTTCTTGTACCCACCGACCCGCATATGGTTGTAGTCGGTCGTATATCCTGGCCTTGATGCCTTGTAAGACCATGCCGTTGGCTCGCTCAACCTGCCCGTTGCTCCGCGGGTGTGCCACAGACGCATAGCAGATCTTGATGCCGAAGTCGTCGCAGAAATCTTGGAATAGGCCTGCCGCGAACTGAGTGCCGTTGTCGGTTATGATGCGGTTAGGGACCCCAAACCGGTATAGAATACTCAAGATGAAGTCCTTTGCTCGTGCCGCTGTGATTGTTGCGACAGGTTTAGCCTCAATCCACTTGGTTGAATTTATCCACTGCGACGAATAAATGTGTGAACCCTCCTGGCGCTTTCTTGAATGGCCCGACCATGTCGAGCCCCCATACTGCGAATGGCCAAGAGATGGGGATAGTCTGGAGTTCCTGGGCGGGAAGATTTGTCTGTCTTGCGAAGAACTGGCAACCCTCGCACTTGCGAACGATGTCTTTGGCGTCTGTGACTGCGGTGGCCAGAAGAATCCCTGCCGGTAAGCTTTCCGACTAACGTCCTGGATGCAGCGTGGTTGCCACATATGCCCGAGTGGATTGAATGCAGGATCTGCTGCCTTCCTCGGTGGTGACACAGCGCATGAGGACACCGGATGCGCTCCTTCGGTACAGGTCTTCTCCGACTAGCAGGAAGCTTTTGCTTCGACGCTTGATTTGCTCGGCTTGATTGCGATCTTCTGGGAGTTCATCGTCCAGGAGGAATTTGAGAACAGGACCCCTCCAGTCTTGACATATGTGCAGCACTTCGTCGGTGATCGGGGTAGGCTCGCCTCCCGACTGCTCTTGTGCCGGTTTCTTCTTGACTGATGGCTCCATAAGTTGCTCGACGAAGATTCCAGTCGGGACCGCTTCTCGCTTGGATCCCATGTTTGCCAGCTCATCGGCCGCGTCGTTGTATTGACGCAGGACGTGTGTGATTTCCAGCCCATCGAACTTGTTTTCCAACTTGCGGACCTCCTGACAGTATGCCGCCATTGTGTCGTCGAGACATGTCCAGTCTTTCATGACTTGGTTGACCACGAGTTGGGAGTCTCCGCGCACAACCAGTCGACGTATGCCGAGTGATATGGCGATGCGGAGCCCGTGAACGAGAGCCTCGTACTCGGCGACGTTGTGGGAAGCCGGGAAGTGGATTTGTAGTACGTACTTCAACTTTTCGCCAGTGGGGGATGTCAGTATGACACCAGCCCCGGCACCGCCGATCCGTAAGGAACCGTCGAAGTACATTGTCCAGTGCTCTAGCTTTGTTGTTGGTGTTGGGAGTTGAACTTCTGTCCACTCGGCCACGAAGTCGGCTAGAGCTTGAGATTTGATAGCTGTCCGTGGCTGAAAGGTGATGTCGAACGCCATCAGCTCGAGTGCCCATTTAGCGATTCGGCCGGTGGCCTCGCGATTATGAAGGACATCCCCGAGTGGAAACGCTGTGACCACCGTGACTTGATGTGCTTGAAAGTAGTGCACCAGCTTTCGGACTGTGATGAGTAGGCCGTATAGCAGCTTCTGGACCTGCGGGTATCTTGTTTTGGAGTCGGCAAGGACCTCGCTGACAAAGTAGATTGGCCGTTGTATTTTTTGGAGATGACCCTGTTCGGATCGCTCTACTACCAGCACCGTGCTGACTACCTGTGTTGTTGCCGCCAGATAAAGCATTAGTGGTTCCTGGGGCAGGGGTGACGCTAGCACGGGGGGTGATGTGAGGAATTTTTTGAAGTCTTCGAAGGCTTGCTGGGCTTCCGGGGTCCACTGAAAGGTGTCCGCCTTTTTGAGGAGCTTGAAGAAGGGCATGCCCCGTTCGCCCAGTCGGGAGATAAACCGACTGAGTGCCGCCATGCAGCCTGTCAGCTTCTGGATGTCTTTGAGGTTGGTCGGGGGCGCCATGTTCATGATGGCGTTGACTTTCTCCGGGTTAGCCTCGATGCCGCGGTGCGAGACGATGAAACCGAGTAACTTCCCAGACGGCACCCCGAAGGTGCACTTGTCCGGGTTCAACTTCATCTTGAATCTTCGAAGGTTTTGGAAGGTTTCTTCCAAGTCGGCAATGAGGTCTTGTCGGGATTTAGACTTGATCACCACATCGTCGACGTAGGCTTCCACGTTGCGCCCAATCTGAGTATGCAGACACCGCTGAATAGCCCTTTGGTAGGTTGCGCCTGCGTTTTTCAGACCGAACGGCATTGTGTTATAGCAATACGCTCCAAACGGCGTGATGAAAGATGTCTTTAAACAGTCTTGTTCCTTCAAGCTAATTTGATGATATCCCGAATAACAGTCGAGAAAACTGAGTAGTCGCACCCCGCCGTGGAGTCAACCACCTGATCTATCCTGGGAAGACCAAATGGTCCTTGGGCACGCTTTGTTGAGGTCGGTGTAGTCGACGCACATGCGCCATTTACCGTTTTCTTCCGGACCAGGACTGGGTTGGCCAAGCCAGTCCGGGTGGTATTTAGACTTCCTTGATGAGCCGGCTGCGAGGAGCTTGGTGATTTCCTCCTGGATAGCATCCTTGCGGTCTTGAGCGAAGCGCCGCAGCCGTTGTTTGACCGCTGGCGTCTGGTTTTACGTGTAGGGCGTGCTCGATCACCTCCCTTGGTACGCCCGGCATGTCGGACGGTTTCCACGCGAAGATATCTTTGTTGGCTTGGAGGAAGGTGACGAGCGCGTCTTCCTATTTGGGGTCGAGTCCGGTCCCGACTAAGGCAGTCTTGGAGGGTCGGAAGGGTCCAGGGGATCTTCTTTCGTGTCAGAGTCCGCTGAAATTCCCGACTTCGCTGCTTTTTTCGCCGGAACTGGATCTTGATCGACCTCAGATGTAGCGGCTTGCCGAATGCTGTCGCGCCCGACTGCCGCTTCTTGTGTTTGAGCCAGCTCGCAGCTCTCCTTATCGCAGGTGAAGGCTTGCTTAGCGTCGCTGCGGAGGGAGAGGACTCCTGCTGGCCCGGGCATCTTCAGCACCATGTATGTGTAGTGCGGAATCGCCATGAACTTGGCGAGTGCCGGTCGTCCGAGTATCGCGTGATACGCGTCTCGAAGTCGGCGACCTCGAAGGGATGTTTTCGTGCGGAAGTTGTCCCGCGTGCCGAAGGTCACCGGCAAGGTTATCTGCCCGAGTGGGGTTGATGACAAGCCGGGATTATCCCATGGAAGGGCGCGGTGCTCGGCCGTAGTTCTGAACGAGGATTCTCATCTCGTCCAAAGTCTTGGCGAACAGGATGTTGAGCGCACTGCCTCCGTCGATGAGGGTTTTCTTCAGCCTAATATTTTTGACGACCGGATCCAGGACGAGTGGGTATCGTCCCGGGTGGAAACCCGATCTGGGTGATCCGCGCGGTTGAAGGTGATAGCCATCTCTGACCAGCGCAGGTATTGGGGGGCATCCGTTGTGGAGACCGCGTTAATGTCCCGTGCTGATAGCTTCTGCTTGCGCTTGGATTCGTACGCGAGTGGCCCCCGAAGATGTGTTGAGTTCGGCTTGGGGTCCTGGAAGTCGTCAGCCGGACCCGAGTCTGGCTTGTCCTTGTCGCCGACGGCAGATGATGAAGCCTGCTCGGAGGCAAACTTCTTGAGCATGTGGCAGTCTTTGGCTGCGTGCCGCCCTTGGGCGTGAAAGGGGCAAGGCCCGCTCATGACTTTCTGGTAGTCGTTGTTCCGCTGGGGCCGTGACCGACTGCGCTCCATGTTAGCCACCTCGTTGTCCGACTTCCGCTTGCGGTTGCCAGCTTGTTCTGAGGCTGCTCGTTGTCGGCCTTTGCCCTGTTGTCTTTTTGTCGGGGCTCCTTCTTCTCGTCGAAGGCCTCTGCGACGGCTTCGGCTGAGTCGGCGTACTTGTTGCCATGTCGAAGAGAGTCCGGACGGTGGAAGGTGGCTTTCGAGTAAACTTCGCGATGAGCGGGCGTCTTTTACTCCCTTGCGGAAGGCGGCGATGACGACCTCGTCTTTGATGTTTGGGATTTGATTGCGCTTCTCGGAAAACCTTTTGATGAATTCCCGTAGAGACTCGTTCTTTTTCTGATGCAGTTGGTAAGGTCGTGCTCGGAAGCCGGTCTCTCGTAGGTCCCCTGGAAGTTTGCGATGAACCGGTCCCTGAGCTGTCCCAGGAACCGATCGACCGCCTTGGGAGCCTGTCAGCCATGTCCTCGCCGAGTCGGATAACGCGACTGGGAGGTAGTTAGCCATGGCTCTGCTGTCGCCCCCAGCAGCTTGAACTGCTAGGATGTAAACGGTGAGCCAGGACTCTGGGTTGGTCTTGCCGTCGTACTTTTCAATCCCGGTAGGCTTAAAGCCGACTGGCCATCGGACGTCCTGTAACTCCCGAGTAAAGGCTGGGATGCCTTCATTATCGTGAGGACTCGGGCTTCGGTTTTGGCGGTGTAGTCGCTCGTAGTGGAGACCGAAGCGCTCGTGTTCGTCCTCCAGTCGGCGACGTTCATCCTCTTCGCGCTCTTCGCGCCGGGCATTTATAGTGTGGCGAAGATCGCGTTGTAACCGCGATCGGAGGTCTTGATCGTGTCGGCGGTCGTATTGGTGACGCCGCCGGTTGTCGTAGTTGGTATTGCCGAGTGTTGTTTGGCGGGATTCTTCATGCTGCCGGGTGGAGCCGGCTGCCCGTCGTCGTGCTGATGCGGATGACTCCGCCGCTGGAGAGCCCGTTCGTCGGGTCGGTACGTGAGTGTTGCCTGACTGTTCTTGCTGCTGGCAGGCGGCAGCAGTAATCATCGCCTTGATCTTGGCGATGGTTGGTGTGGCCTGATGGTCCGGCTCAAACTGGAGCGTGTCCAGCAGAGTTGCGGCGGCCACGACGTTCTGTTGTGGCGTGACGAAGACATCGTGGTCGCCGACTTTGGTTCGGAGGATCTGCTGCTGGGCGGCTCGCCCAGCTTGTCGAAGCCCGTCATTGCGAGCTTGTCGGTTGGCCTCCTCTTGTTGCACTCGGCGCGCTTCCTCATGCTGCTCCTCTTGCAGTCGGCGCACCTCGGAAGGTGGCGTTGAAGCCATGAAGATCTCGCGGGGGAGGAGGAAGCTTGCCAAGGTGGAGTCCGAGTTGATGCTCGAACCACTATCCGACTTAGTGTCGGACTCCGAGTAGTTTATCGGAGTTAGGACGACTCCGACCTCCCTAGATCCAATCTGAAACGGTTCACGACCGTGTCCGAACTGAATTGCTGGAGGTCGGGTCTGCTGCGCGGGTTGTGGATGCACAGTGTCGCCGAATCTGTACGGGAGATTGACGATCTCTCCCCCTCTTGGCCTAACCCGCGCTGGCTCAAGGCCTAGCGCGAATCGGACGCCGAGGGAGAGAGTTGTCCCGATGTCCGGCGACGTGAGGGACTGTCGTAGTAGATCGTCGAAAGAGATGGTGACGTCCCTGGGGCCGACTGGCGCAACGCCGGCTGGCTCTTCGGCTGGCGAGATCGGATCTGCCTCAGCCAAAGAAAGGTTGCCGAGTTGATCGGCGACGAAATCAAGGCTCCCGAAGGCGATGGTGTCTCCGTTGGAGAACTTGTTGCTCTTGACTCCGTTGATGGGATCCATCGAATCTGTTGATGAAGAACTCGCCGGTCCCCTACCTGGCGCGCCAACTGTCGATGCTTTGCACCGGCAATAATACTATGGGGGTACTCGGCGAACTGGAATTCGGTGGATTGCAGAGGAACACGAGGGAATTATACTGGTTCAGGCCCTCAAGGTGAGGTAATACCCTACGTCCAGTTGAGGTGTTATTCCTCTGAGGTGGATTTGTGATCGATGATCTCGGGTTGCCCTCATAGGGCGCCCTGCCTCCCTTTATATACTAGGGGACAGGGGTACATGGTAAGGATCCCAGTCGGATACGACCAAGGGATTTCCTTATTAGAGATAGAATCTTATCCGACTAAAGCTATGTTTCCTTATTGTACAAGGTACAGCCTGCCGGGTGCTATCTTATCTCTAATTACATGATCTGGCCCATCCTCTATCCGAGTGGCCCATGTGCTTGTAGTGAGGTACCCGGGGCCCATGGCTCCCACACTAGCGCGCGCGCGGAGGGACGCTTTCCACCTATCGCCCGCTCGAGCAGGCGTGAGCTCCTAGGACGGCCCCCCGTGGGCCCACTCCCTGTGTAGTCAGAAGCTCTTTGACTATGGAGGGCTCAATTCGCTGTATATCTGCTGCGCAGTCAGAGCCTTTTTGACTTCGGTGGCAAGGGCGTGCGCCGAAGTCAAGCAGTCAGAGATGCTTGACTTCGGCAGTGTGCCCCGTCGCATGCCGTCGCGTCCTCACGACTCCACCGCCTGCTGTATACCAACTCCGGCGTGGGTTCGGCAGGCGGACGCGTCCAGCAGGAGGCAGCAGGCGGACGTGCTCGTCAAGACGGCGACAAGACAGCGATAAGACAAGCCATACCTGCTCTCTCATGTAGCTCTCTCTCCCTATCAGCATGTATCTTGGCACTGTGCAATCCCCTTGCTCTATAAAAGGAGGACCAAGCCACGGACTGAGGGAGGACCTCTAGCTCCCAGCTCTCAGCACCCGAGCTCATTCTCAACCTACTGCTCTTCTTCTCCGGCTCCGGCCGCGTGCTGAGCTCATCTTGTACACAGCAAACCACATCATCTCCACATAGCATACACACAGGAGTAGGGTTTTACGCTCCGGCGGCCCAAACCTGTATAAATCCTCCCGTCTCCTCTGTGCGCCTCTGTTCATCGTCTTCCCCAGCACCCTGCGCGATTACTACGCTTCGGACGGTCCGGACCCGCATCGGACGGTCCGGACCCTTCTGCTTCACTGCGGTTCGGACGGTCCGAACCCCGCCTCTTCTACGTCTTCTTCGCCTATCTTTCTTCTACACCTGACGCCAGCTACACCTGAGAACTACTCCCCTGGCCGAATCTAAAAAGGGGGGTCTCCCGACTTCCCGCTGTCGAGGTTTCATCCTCCGACAGGTACTGCCTTTCTTGTATACAGAGACGACAGGAGGGGTTTGTCTCTTTCCTATGATCATAATTTTCAACAAGGAAGTATAACAAGAGTGTCGATTAGGTTCTCCAATGGAGATAACTATCCAGTTGAGAAGATGCTGTACCAACACCCAGATCGTAATCTTTTGCTCTTTTCGGTCGAGGACGTGCCTAAACACCCATATGTGCAGTTCTCTACCAATGAAGTAGTGCAAGATGACAAGGTGGTTCTAACGGGGCACATCCCTCCAACACCGCCGGACAACAAAAATATATTGATACAGTTAGTATTGGTGAAAAAACTAGCTGTTCTTACCAGAAAAATTATGTAAGTATAAGAACTATTTCCTTTTCAAATATAGTTTCATCACATGTAGTATTGGTTAGACAATGACCATTATTTTTTCATATACAGCGCTAAGTCATTTACAGGAGATCAACACTATGAGAAGATCCTTTATACATGTGAGGTCACCCTAGGTGTATCCGGTTCTCCTTTATTCAAGAACATTAGAGTTATTGGAGTCCACCTAGGCACAGATAAGTCGTCATGAAGAGATGTGTTGCACACACTGAGGGAATGGCTGGAAGTGGAAAATGTAAGTTAAAATATTTACTTCCTTTGATTTTAAATATGAATCAAAATCAATTGTTCATGTGCTTTACTGTAATTTTTTTGTTTTAGTTAACATTTGCATGTTTTCAACTTTTTAGGACAACGTGAATACTACTGAGAAGTTGTTTGCAACAACATGTGCTAAAAATTTTGCCTAATGGTATGTTGAGCTGTCATCATAATTATTACGTTTTGTGCACATATATTAGTATATTTATGATCCATCTGGAACCAAAACAACTGGAAAGGGCCGCATGTTACGCTTCACCTTCCATCCAACCACTCAACCAACAACCAATGGCCCAAGAGTAAGAGCTTTAGTATTTCTTATAGTTGTTTAGTAAAGCTAAATTAATCCAATCTCAACTTCTAAAAAAATAAATTTAGCAATCACAAATATCTGTGAGCTCTTCCAATGCAACAAGCAATTAGTAACTTATTAAGTCATTTTTTGTAGTGTAAAAAAGCATAATAGCTTATTCACTCGTTATCCTAACCCATGTACAGGAGTTTTCATGCATCTTATTTTCAACCATAACCTACAAGATATAAGGAAGGAGAAAAGAAATAGCCTCTTGATCCAGCCGTTGGTTCATTGTTGAATGGTTGAGTCATGATGACTGCTAAAGCTGAAGTCAAAACTATAACTACAGCTAATCCTGGTCCGTCCAGCCGCGAGACGTCGAGCGAGGCTGTGGCGGTCGTCGGGCGTCGGGCGTGGGGCTTGAGGGCAACTGCAGCACCGCTAGGTTTTCTAGGATAATTAGTTTGGGAGATCTAAGCCGTTCATTCCGTAATCGAGCAGCGGGCAAAAAATTTCGGTTTGAATGAGCTGTTGAAATTGACGAACATGCCTGCGATGCGACTGCGAGCGAGCGTGGGAGGAGGTCCGCACGCAGCAGGTGGCACTCCTCGACGAGATCACACAAGGCGGCGGAGGACCTCGCCGAGCACGTCGCCGCCGCCATGTTCGTAGGTTGCTCTGTCCCGTTAATCCCTCAGCGATCGATCCAAGCAGTACAACGCTTTGCTCTTGATTCGATTGCGAGTCAGAGCCCGAGCTGACGAAGCCAAGTCGAGGAGGGTTTTCGGAATCTTCCAGGACGTGGTATGGGTCCACACATATGTGTACTCTTGGTGCAATGCAGGCCTGAGCCTGGGCCAGGCCTCTTTCTTTTATGAATTGGACCAACACGTGGTGAAGATTTGTTTTATCGGTTTGATTTAGTTGAATTAAACTGATAAAAAATTGAATATATCAAGTTGACTTGAAAGATTCTGTGAACAAGGAAACACTGGTTTTAAAGGTGCCGGATTTAGTTAATTGAACTTAAAAGGTGTTGCTTTATTTCCTACTTTTCATAACTCCAACTCGCTATTGTGCTCAACTTGGCTGTTTTTCATTTCCTTTTTTTTTTGTTTTATCTCCTTTTCTTTTCGTTGCTCATCTTCAGTCAGCTGGCCATGAGCTAGGGATGAAAACGGTCAGTTAACTACGTATGCTCATCATTTTTATTTTTTTCTTGAAAACATAATCGAAACGGTAGTCAAAAACAAAAACGATATCAGAGCCATCAAAATATAAGAAACGAAACATTCATAGCATAAATATGCCAACATCGGTCAGAAACCGATAATTCATATCGGAAACTCTGAATGATAGTCTATAACGACATGATATTAGTGTAAAGTACATGATAAAGGGAAATAAAGCATATAAAACCAAAATAAAGAAATACAAGTTCAAAATATAGGGTTAGAAAAGGAAAAAAATAAAAATCATGTCTTCTCATTTCTCTCTCAAAACACACAAAGCTACGTGGGATGAAAGCCCAGCCTATCAAGCCCAATAGGTCTAAAACAAAACCTAGCCTAACTAGTGAAACACTGGAGGTCATGAGCCCCAGCGTCGCAAGGCACGAGCCCTTGAGTCGTTAGCACTACAAGCTCATGGAACTGAGGCCCCTTTCTATAAAGTGAGGTTCGCCTAGATTTTTTTCTCGTTTGAACACGTTTTTTAAACTGCTAAACAATACGTTTTATATAAAAAAAATTTTATATAGAAGTTTTCTAAAAAATTAAAAAAATCTATTTTTTAACTTAGGTTAATTAATACTTAATTAATCATGCGTTAATAGCTCGCCTTGTTTTCCGTGATGAAAGAAACTCACCTCATTGAGTTGGAGGTGTTTGATTCAGCTTCTCGCGGTGTCTTATAAGCTACACACAAAACAAGAAATATCATTAGCACGTGATTAATTAAGTATTAATTATTACAAACTTGAAAATTGAATCTATTTGGTTTTTTAGAGATACTTTCATATAGAAAATTTTTGTAAAAAACATACCATTTTACGTTTTGCAAAGCGTGCTAACAGAAACCGTGGTAGAAGCTAGAAGCAATAAGCTGAATCAAACGCCTCGTGACAGCTTTTCTTTGCCTGAGCAAATTTAAACATGTGCGGCAGGGCATTAGCAAACAGCAGATGCAATAATCAAGGTCCCTCTATTGTTTCCTTAATCTCGATAACACCACCAACTCCGTCAATTTTAAACAAACAACCAAAACAGATCAGTGCAGGTCGAAAAAAGCCAAACTTTACAGAATTGGTGAACTGCACCCAAAATAATTGGTGAACACAGAGAATTGGTGAATTTAAATGATTTCAACTCTGGCCTAAATATATCATGATCAGTTACGTTAAAGAAACTGCAAGATTTTTTTATGGTCGTAAGAAAAAAAAAGGGACTATGGCTGAAAATTTTATAGATTTCAACCATTTGTTTACCGTACGATCTGCCACACCTAACCATCTCAGGTGCCTTGATCCTTTGTGTGTTTACACACCGCCGCACATTGTTGTGCACATGTCTGGGCTGAAAAATGCTTATGTCGGGTGTTGCCTGATAATGGCCCATTGTGTTATTTTTTGTTTTGTCATCAACTTCTTTTGTACAAGTACTGGCCCTAGAACAACAAACAAAAAAGGTCACATAGACTCTAGCCCAGTATAAGCATATTCTTATGGTCACCATGACCTTGAGCAACCACCATTGTTGCTGTATCTTTTTACATTTAATCGTCTGGAGTTTGTTGTGGAATGACATTAATAGAGATTGATCCACTTTTACGAGACATTTTGCTGCCATCTTTACTGTCGTCATCGGCTCATCGCCATCACCAGCGCATGCTTTTTGGGCTCCATAGACCACGGAGCTCTGAATTGTTATCACAATAGAAGTGTGAAACTCCGCGTGCAATTTCTTCAGGCCTACAGACAAAACTAATGGTAATTGATGATCTCCCATGGTTAATTCATTATTAAAAAAATGTTAATGATAATTATTAAAAGGAACACTTCCTGAGAGAGAGTGTTAATTGGTCCAATATAGCAAGCGGATGGATTGCAGCAGTCTCGAAAGGGATCGAACTGAGGAGCCGATTGGAGATCAAATAAACCGTCAGCTCCAACAAGTCCTTGAGAGATGCCGGAAACACCACGGTGAGCTGGTTGGACTGCAGGAGAAGAATAGTGAGCTTCTTGAGCTGACCCAGTTGAGCTCTTCCTATGATCTAGTTCTAGCTGAGCTGCAGTACTACACGATGAACACAACCTTGTCAGTCATTTGCCAACAGTGACCAACTACCAAGCTACAAAGCCATGAGTCTATACATTAGATTATTATCTGAAACTTAATTGTGAGATTCTAATAAAAACTCACAGAAGCTCCTAGGACCTAAAAAATTCAGAGAAGCTGAAAACTCACAATGCGGTGTTGTGGATATATATTCCGCAAACTATAAATTTAAGGGCAAAAAATTTATGGATTCTAGGACTGGTAAATTCTGCACCGAAGCAAAACTTATAAATCATAATAAAAATCATTATTATATTTATAATACTAATTCTCAGAACCTCAGTATGCAATAACATAATAAAATCAGCACAATAGAAATCCAACTAAATCAGCAACAAAACTGTGTATGCATATATTTATATGTCTAACTAAACATATATGCTTTTAGTAGCAGAAAAAAATACAAAACATGGTATGATGGCAGTAAATTTTGTACTCTTAATAGCTAATAAAGCTATGTATAGTTAGTAGCTAGCAAAAACCAAAAACATCTAGTGCATGACAAAACTAGCTATGGTTAAATGACAAAACTAAGAACTAACTAAAAAAAACTAGGTAAATGTTGGTATCTGATAAAACTAGTAGCTCCTAGTAGCATAAAAAAATTAGTTACTCCCAATAGCAAACAAGACTAACTTCTACGATAGTAGAAGCAAACTCTGCGTACATATGTTTATATGCCAAACAAAACTAGCCGTACATGACTTTATGTCTATATAAACAATAATCATTTTTATATGGAGAACAAAAGTAATTATTATTAGTAGGTAACAAGACTAATTATTTTGGGTAAGTAGGCAAATAAAACTAACCATTTTGATAGTAGATAAAAGAACAAATATCGCAACAGTGAGCACTGACAGATATTCTATGGGACAATATAACCTCTACTACTCTAGCTTCACTTAAATTTATTCCACAAATTGAAAATTTGCTAACGGAACTAATCATGCTCAGTGCTAAAAAAACTAAACCTCTACTCACTAAAAATTTGCTAACAAAATTAAACATGTTGTGTTAATAAAACTTATCTCTATTATCTAAAATTTGCTAACAAAACAAATTTCAATTAACTAAAATTTACCTAAAAACTAATCACTTTTGACAGAAATGTGCTACAAAACTACTCAATTCTCAACTACAAAAATCATCTCTTATGATTGAAATCTTCTAACAAAACTAATCATGCTTTCTAATTAAGCTTTAGTTCCAGGAGTCAATAATCCATCCTAAATCCAATTAATTACAAATGTAAGGACTTAAAACCAATCAAAACTAGCATCTACTGAAATAATAGTAGAGAATTTCCAAGGATTAATTCCTCATCAGGGGCCTAATATCTTGAAATTTTCAGAAACATAATCATGATCATGTTTATAGATAGACTAGCCTGCATATGACTAACCAGACTTGCAGGCTAGCATGACTTGCAACCAACAAAATTTGAATCATGTAATCATGTTTAGGTACTTCTATGCATTCCGGCATTTATTCTCTAATTTCAAGCCTAACAAAACTAAGTATATTTCGTAGCAAACAAAAAATAACAAAACTTAGTACATTTAGTCTGAGAATGCTAACAAAACTAGGTAAGTAGTGTTACTAAATGACAAAATATACAAAATAGGTTACAGAACAAAACTAGATAAGCAATGTATGACAAAGTTAGATGACAAAACTATGTACGACAAAACTAGTAGATGACAAAACTAGATAAATAGGTACTGCTAGTAGCTAATAAAACTAGGTCATGATTAGTTATAAAGACTGCTCATGCTCTTAATAGATAACATTTTCTAAATCTACCAAATGGATACATGTTAATTAGTTAGATGCTAATTGATAAATCTCATATTTACTTATTGAAATTCAGCATATATTTCAAAAGACTTAGGGAAGACAAATCGTGGCCAATCAAGCAGCTTGCAAGCAGTGCCTGGTCAGATGGGGTTTCTATATGATGGGTTCTCCTTGATGACAAGTGACCTCAGGGTAAACAAAGTTTCACTCACTGCTTTGCTATGGTTGATTTTCCTCTAGTGTAAAGAAAAAATAAAAAATACAAATTCGCATGTAAGCAAAAAGAAAACACTGCAACCACAATTCCTCAAGGTTCTCATCAATCAGATGTATCACACAACCATAATTCAATTGTAAGAAAAAACACTTAATCTATTTCTTTTTCAAAAAAAGAAATTATCATAAAAAAACTTCTACTCTGAGCACACCAACTCCACTGCAAAGCATCCCCATTTTATATAAAAAAAGTACTCTGAGCACACCAACTAAAAACCTGGATAGAAGGAGCAGAATGGCTTTGACTACTGAAAAAGTACTTTTGGGCTTTTGATCCCGAGAGGAGCAGAATGGCTATGTGCCTTTTGTCCGTCCTCACCTGTACACTTGTGTGATTAGACTCACCTACTTTCCTGCCAGAATCGGTTGCCCTTTATCCTCACCGGAAAATAGAGTCTACCTTTTTCAGTTATCAAATCGACTAGGGATAGCCTATTGATGTGAAGATTAACTTATAGCATCAGTACTTTTATTAATCCTCGAGGGGGATGGTCGGCAATGAAAAAAATAGCACTTCATAGGTGATCCGAGAATAGCTAGAGTGAAAGTTTTCCTAAAAACGCAAGAGCTTGATCGCTAGGCGGGTCGGTAGAATCTATGGACCGAAGGTTCCACGCTACACTTACGAAGGACAAGGCTATTCGAAATATGTAAGTCGGCGAAGTCAAACAGTCTTTTTGAAGGGGTTGTGTAGAACACTTACTTTTGGTTTATGAGCAACTGTTATCTACTGAGTTTACACCCCTATGGTATGCGGATATTTTCCATTATTTGGTCACTAATGAGCTACCTGCAGGTTTGTCAAAGGCTAGAAGGGAAAAGGCGCGCAGCGGTGAAGCCCATTACTCTGTATGGGATGATCCTTACCTTTGGTGGCATTGTGCGGATCAGGTAAGAAGAAAGAACTTCCGATAATGAAAGAAAGGCCTTTTTGCAGGCAACTGATCAAAAGCTATTCCTCTTAGCCCTAGTAGCCCTAGCTATCTAATGCATACTTTCCAACTGGCCCTGGCCTATAACGGCAAATCACTGGCACATGACTTGAAATTGAGTTAGTTAGAGAGCATTAATTACATCACAAATTCCACCTAGGGATTCCTCTATAAAAAAAGAGTAATATTTTTCTTTATGTAACTAGAGATGTAGCGACAAGCCAGTTTGGATGTGACGAGCAAGTATTTATAATTACGCATGAAAGCTACTGTACAGAAATATCCCGGGGCAAAAGGAAAAGAATAAGTATGCTTCACCTATCTTTCACAGGGCATGCCAGGTAATAAGCTAGAAAGCAAGTAGCCCAGGAAGAAAGCTTCTAAAAAAGAGTTGTCAGAAAAGTTAGCCCGATATTGAATAGTTGCTTGGTTAAAAACAACCAACACTATACAAAGCATACAGCCGGCATTTGAAGGAAACTAAAGAAGCAAGAAGAAGGACCTTTCTGGCACTTGTAGTATGGCCCTTTCTTCACATCTAATTGGTCTGGGATAGGTGCTTGACTTAATTACTTCCAGCCTGATAGATGGTGTTCATTTTCTTATAAGCACTTCTCTATTCAAGATGCATTCAACATGGGCAGCAGATTAAGTGATTTATTATTGTCCCTTCTTCTAGAGGAGGTGATACACCATATTGTGACAGCCCATATTCCATGCTTTGCTGGTGAGAAAGATAAACTACTTAGGATCCCCGACAACCATGACATCTTCTCAACCAAATCCGCTTTTGATGTTATCAGAAGGCCAACGGGTGATTCCACTCTCCTCGCTAGCGTCGATCAGTATTCTATTACGAAAGAGCCTCTTCCATTCTTTCCGGTTGGGCAACATGACTGATGGGAATGTTCGCTACTGCTTCGGCGTCCATCTCATACATATGTTCTCTGACCACCTCCATATTCCACGGCCTGGTTGCAGCATGGATAAGATCCGACACAAACATAGGTGGATCATTGGACCGCGGGCACAGCAGCGTCATTTTAAAGTGCCTCGAGATCCAGTTTTACGTCCAGATCCTAGTGTCGCTCCTCGTACCAATCCTCCGAATTAAACCTTGCTTCATAACATCACGCCCTTCACATATTCCTCCCCAAATCTGCGATGGTCAGTTTCCTAACTCTGCTCTTAGGAAGTCTTCATCAGGGAAATACATTTCGCACCCTTGCGCTCAAACTTTCTGGTTCTTGCAGCATTCTCCACGCTTGTCTCGCTAGGAGGGCAAGGTTAAATAATTCAAAATCCTTAAACCCCATCCCTCCCATTTCTTGGTTCTACTAGTTTGCTCATTCATTTCGTAACAAATTCTTTATAGTTGACGAATTGGTAAACAAACGGGTCTTTCATAGTCTCAAATCTTACCATTTCTTAATTTCTACTACTGGTTGGTTTAGACAAATAGTAATATTGAAGACAGCGCGAAGAGCCCTCTGAACGAGCCATGTCATAAGTAGACTACCCGAGAAGGCTCCGGTAATGAAGAAATCACAACTACAAGACTACGACTACAATACAAGCCATGAGCGATAGCGAAGCCTTCAGCCTTTTTTTCGAAAGCCCTACAACTAGTTCTCATCCCTTGCTACAGGTTTTAGCCCAGAGTTTGCTAGTCGCCAAAGACGAGAGCGTCGCCTTTGGAAGCGCCAGTAGCGTAGGGCGACCGGGCTAGCCGAGCCCCTCTGAATTAGTTGACGGCTTTGATGACTCGACGGTGAATATTAAGGAAAGGAGAGCGAGGGGAAGAGGGGGCAGCCCTCGGCCCGATCATCCAATTCACTCCGATGATCCAGGCATGGTTCAGTAGTCAAAGCAACTTCGTCACTTTCATGTACCCATCGGACGGCAGCCCTTTCGGGGGTTCCTTAGGGACCGATTCACTCTGCATAGATTGACTGAACGCAGAAAGCCTTACACTAGCAGGCGATCGTGTTTTTCACAGGATTTCTCGTTACTCATGTCAACATTCTCACTTCTGATATCTCCAGGTCTTGTCACCCAAAACCTTCCCTGATTGACAGAACGTCCCGCTACTAACACTTGAAAAGGCAGCTTTCAAGGTCTCATCGCTTCAGTGAATCACTTGAGCCCTGAGACATTTTCGATGCCATGGAGCTAGACCAGTGAGCTATTACGCTTTCTTCAAAGGATGGCTGCTTCCAAGCCCACCTCCTGGTTGTCATCGCTCGATCACTTCCTTTTCCACTAAGTGATTGCTTAGGGACCTTAGCATACGATCTGGGCTGTTTCCCTCTCGACTTTGGATCTTAGCACCCAATCAGTCTGTCTGTACTAGGGATGACGACCTGTATTTGGAGTTTCCCTGGGGTTGGTAAAGCGAAATGGGGGCCACCCTAGCCCATTGAGTGCTCTACCTTGGGCCATCGACATCATACGCTCTACTGAAATAGATTTCGTGGAAAACCAGCTATATCCGATCTTGGTTGGCCTTTCACCCCTAGCCACAAGTCATCCCCGTATTTTGCCACATACGTGGGTTTGGTCCTCCAAGGCCTGTTAGAGCTCTCTTCAACCTGCTCATGGCTAGATCAATCGGTTTCGGGTCAAATAGGAAGAACGTAAATCTTCCACCTTTGGAAAGCGCCTACACCTAATGGCTTAAGCCGCTGTTCCTATTTCCTCGCTGACCCATCATGCGAAAGGTACGCCGTTAGAGTGAGTGCGCCCACGCTCCGCTCCTTCGACTGATTGTTCGCATCGGATCTCATGTTCTCTATTGCACTTCCTGATTGGGGTTCTTTTCACCTTTCCCTCACAGTACTTGTACGCTATCGGTCATTGAGGAATACTTAGGCTTAGAGGGTGGTCCCCCTTTCTCGTGTAAAGCGATCATCATTCGAACACGCCGCGTTTTACTGGGAAGGATCGAACCATGGGAACGAATGAACAGGGCTATCACCTTCTTTGGCTGGATCTTCCAATCTTTTTAGAAAACCAGTTCACTGCGCGCCCCACCCCGTCATCAGTCCTATGTTGCCTATGCTTGCGCCCCAAAACGGTTGCTGACTTTGTACAACTCCGTAGGGCGCGCTACAGCAACACAGCCTACGCTTGCTGCTTGCTGGTTTTTCCATCATCCAATCCACAACAAATCGAATGAAACTGCTTCGGATTTCTTTTGATGAAAACCCTTGTTCCGCTCTCGCTCGCCGCTACTAACGGGGTCTCGGTTAATTTTCCTTCCTTTAGCTACTCAGATGTTTCAATTCGCTAAGTTTGAAAAGTCCAAAGAGCGCAGACTAGCCACGGAGCTTGGATATGGTTTCCCGATCGGAGATCCATGGATCACAGACGCTCTCTCTCCCCATGGCCTTTCGCCTCTGAAAGCGTCCTTCCTTCTCAATGCCCGGGCATCCATCCAATGCATGATTTTCGATAGCGTCGAACATGAGCGGTAGACTGAGCACCCACACAATCTCAATTTGACACAGCAACACTTTCCACCTCTCTTCCTTCCCTTGGATCAGATAGGAAATCCTCACTTTTCCAAGACAGAAGAGAAGCAAGCAACGGATTGAGCAACTAGCGCGAAAGAACAAGGGATGAGCGCTTTGTTGCTAAAGCGCGTACGTTTTCTTGCTTGATTTTTATACGATTTTTTGAGCAACTAGCTGACCACAAAATAGGCTCATGCTCACTCATGGTCCCTACAGCTTATGGGACTGTGATCGAATCTGATCTGGAAAACTGTGCTTTCTGATAACTAATCACTGGAAGCACCCGATTCTCTCTACTCTGTTTCACCTCTCTTTCTTTTGGCTTCTTCTTGAGAACATTTTCATGTTGAGCAAGAAAACGGATGCGCGTGCTAACGCTTTCGCGCTAGTGCGCTCAACCCGTTGCTTGTTTGAAGGGATGGGCTTTCTTTTCTTTTGAGTTGGCTTTGATCGATTGCTTGGTGTCACGCTATTTACTACTACGGTTAGCTAAATTCGTTTATGACACCGATTCATTTCTAGCTGATCCATTCGTAAGGTCGTTCAGAAGCAAAGGCCTACCACTATACTATACAAGTAAGCTGGTCAAGTCAAAAGAAGGTTCCTGACTATCTAGTAAATGAGTGCACGAAGAAAGGGAATTTCATGTGTGAGCACCTTGCCTCTTTTAGGGAAGGCTATTTTACCAAGTGAGTCTACGCTACATGCTACGAAACATAAGAATCATTTTGAATCCCATTTGCACCCGGATTCAGCTTCTTTCAAACTAGCAAATGCACTTTCAGTGCCAACAACGGATCGGCTTGGCCCATTCCCCATCTGAGGAAGAATGAGTACCTATATCTGCATCTACTAAGTATGCCCTTCAATTCATGTTCTGATCCGATGGAGAAGTCCTCCCGAATAGCTAGCCAAGATGGATTTATGTTCCATACTAAAATCTGAGAAGTCAGGCAGTAGCTGTGTATCCATTTACCTCCAGCATCCGTTCTCATACCAAAAGGTAAGAGTTGACAAACCATAGCCAGGCACATAGTTAGTGGTAGAATGCTTATTGAAAAGAGAGGTACACGTAATTCCTTCTCACTCTAAGGCCTTGAACTTGAGGACAGCAAGTCTTTTTCTATTGATCGGAAAGTCAAGTAAGAAAGTAGCTATTCCGAGAGGTACTTTATTCTTATCATTCTTTTGTTTCAACCTATTATTTACCTTAGCTTCAGATCTTTACTCACTTCAACCCACGCGCTTAGCTATTCCCTTGATCTCAAACCTCAGATAGCGAGCTCGACACAAGAAGACATCAAAACCATAGTAGCATTGCGAATGATAAGAAGAAAAAAGGATGAGTTTGGGATTGCGGCCATGCTTCGCTTTGATGAACGAAAGGAAGAGTCTGGACTCACTAGAACTCTCTCTCTGGTTGCAGTTCCCTACTAGCTTTCCCAAACTTCACTAGCGAAAGACTTGAAGAAGGAAGCATTATGAAGGGAGTACTCTTCTTCTACTGAAGTCAGATATTGCACTAGAAATGGAATAGAGGAGGAAGAGGTGACTGCTAGGTAGGCAGTAGTAGCGCATGCTGGAAAGCTAGTCAAGGGAGCTTTGATTGGTTAGGTCAACTATCCAGAAACAATATCATCGATTGAGATAAATTGACCTATAAGAATGTATGTATTTTTTTTCATAAAAAAATCTTTTACCACCTATGGGTACTTTTTTAGAATAAGCAAAATCCAAAGGAGCAGAATGGCTTTGACTACTGAACCATGCCTGGATAGTTGACCTTTTGGCACATAACACATCATACCAAGTTTCGCACAAAAGCATTGCACTGGGAACCATAGCTTCTTGCAACAGAAAAATGAATTCACTGTGTATTTGCATGAGGCGCTGCATCCCCTAGCTTGTGAATTGACTCTCTAATGATGCCAATGGCAGGCTGGTGGCCAGTGCATCCACCTCGACCCACCACAGATCCTAATATGTACATCCAACATCCAACTTCATTGAACATCTAAATATTATACAGGCACTGAACATAAAAAGCATCTAACCAAATCACTGCCATCCACCAACCTATTTAAGGTTTGGAAACATCTAACCAAAACAGTAAAGCACACTAGTGCTATACCCCTGGACAATCTATCATAGCCTGTCTAATGTTTGGAAAAAGCTAGCTTCACAACAATGACGGATATGTGATCTACAAGGCTACAAAAATTTCTAAACGGGATTTGATAGGCACACTCAGATCGGGATCCCCAAACGAACCAGATCATAAAACATATCAAAACATTTTGGCGTTTCTAAAACATATGTGAAAGACAAATCAACATCACACAAAATCAAAATGCATTCAAGCTAGCTCACTGTGTGAATCAGATTGCCCTCTTATTTGCTTGCTGGTACAGATGTCTACGGCTTCACGCCGAGATCCGATAGCAAGGTATTGGCCACCTCGCCCACTGGCGCAAGAACGGCCATGGTTGCATCTCCATCCCTGGCGAAAGGCTCCATAGAAGCCTCACCAACGACCGCCGGAACCGCCGCGATTACCTCCCTGACCACCCCCTAAACAGCCATCCCCACTTCACCAACAGACCACATCGCAGATCCCTTGCAAATGGGCTCTGCGTCCACCAGGAGAGATGCTAGGATCAGGGGCTCCATCCGCCGGAGAAGACGCCGAGGGCATCGTTACCACATCGCCGTCAATGAATGCGGCCTCCTCTCCCTCTCCCCAAATAGACCCCTCTCTCTCTCTCTCTCTCTCTCGCTGCTGGGTGAGTGGAGGAGAAAATATCGGGATAGTACAGTGTGTGCTTTTTTGATGGAAATGGCGACACGCAGGCGTGTCCACGCCGCACGAATCTTGAAAAAAAGAATCCAACGATCACAAATTTGGCTGATAAATTATGAAATTTTAGCATGTTGTTGTATAACAAATCCCAAAAGGGAAACCAGAGAATTTGGATGCTATCAAACAAAATAAAGAAAGAAATAGTGCAACTATATGCATATCACATTTTATACTAGAGTGAAAAGCAGCCATATAAGGTCCCACAGTTATACTACCTCCTTAAATTAATCTCAGTACTCTTGATAGAAGTAAAAATATATATTTATGAATAGAGATTGTCTAGTTTTCAGTCATCTCAAAATATAAATTTTTTTATATATAGTACATATGTGTGTATATATATATATATAATTTACTTAGAGCATCATGGTGCCCAGTCCTCAAGATTCAAATTGGATATATACCTAATTCAAATGAGTATAAAAAATTTAAAAACTTTTTTGGCTTGAACTTATACATATTTTTTTTGCTTAAATTTTAATTCTAGATATGTGTCATCCAAACATATATAATTAACTAGGTATGTGATATAAGATAATGAAATAATTTTGAATTTAAGATGTACAATATAGACATCAAACCTTAAGGCCTGGACAATATATATATGTATGCGCGTATATGTTTGTGTGATAGATGACCCTTTTATGTGGGACAAATTTTTCTTATTATCGTAGGACAAGGTATGGTTGTATGTAAATTAATGTTGAAACCCTGCCAGGATTTGTGCTAGTTTCGTAATTTCTAACGAGGACAACGTTCAACATGTATCATTGGAGTTAGTGAATGGCAGAGAGTATTAGGAAGCTCGCAAATTAGCAAATCATATGGAATTAAAGACTATTTGCTCTTTCTTTGCAGCGCTGTGTTCCGCGCGCAGGTTGGGCCAAAATTGAGTCATACACATCAGGACATTCCACCATTGTAGCCAGTTTTTAGATTTTTTTTAAGATATCTTTAAATAGACAAGTCGTTCGTTGAGTCTGATCCAATAAATTAAATCTAATCTATTCTAATATAAAATATATTAGTTCCAATCCTGCAACTGATCCCACGATCCTCCCATCCGTCGCCCGCACCCGCAGCCCGGAAAACACCCTGCGCCCGACTCCTCCCCTGCGCCGGCGCCGCCCGTCCTGCGCCCGCATCCTCCCCTTTGCCGCCGCCGCCCGCCCTGCACCGCTGGCTCCCCTGCGCCTGATTCCTCCCCGCCTCCTCCCGCCTGCCCTGCGACGCCGGCTCCCCTGCGCCGCCGGCTCACCAGCAACCGCCCGCCCCCCTGCGCCCGACTCCTCCCGCCGCACTGGTCCGCGCCGCGCGGCCTCCGCGCCAGGCGGCCTCCCCTCTGCGCTGGCCGGCTCGGAGCCGGCCGCCCGCCGCGCTCTCATCCCCTCCGCGGCCACATCCACCTCCGTCGCCGCCTCTCCTGTTGTGTGCCCTAGGCAGCCGCCCATCTCCGGTGCCAGCCGCCGCATTTCTTGACCTAGACCCGGCGGTTGCCTCCGCGGCTACTGCCTCTCCGCCGCTCCTACGCCAGGCGCCGTCCACCCTCCTCCAGCACCGGGCGGCCACCGCGCTGTCCTCCTCCTGCGCAACCTCCCCATCCCCTCCCTTTCAGGCTCTCAGCCACTCCCCCACCCCCCACCCCGCCGCGCGCGCGCCAGTTGCCCTTGTCCCTCACCCGCCGTGCTGCTGCACAAGATCGTGCTTCGGCGAGTCGGCGGCATCGGCGCAGCACCGTCGCCGCCGTCGACAGTTGAGGCCGCGCCTGCCGCTGCATCATCCAGCTCTGTCTCGACTCTCTCACGCGGCGTCTGTGGGGAGCAATGGTGATGCGCCTTCTCTTGTGGTCTTCTGTTTCTGATGAAATGCTTCAGATTTGGGGGTATCTTTTCTTCCAGAGCTTGTTTTTCTGTTATTTCAAAAAGAGATGGTTCTATCTTTCGTTTGACCAAAATGCCATCAAATTCAGTATTTCTTCAGATTTAAAGATTATCATATTTGATGCCTGCAGGGTCAAACAGAGGACACCTGCTTTGTACTCCAGATGCCAGCGGCTTGCAGTTCCAGTGCCTCCAAATAATTCACCGTTGTACACTGCCCGCATAATTACAGTGCCTCCAAATATATTTGTCACTGCAGGGGAATTGGGTGAAGAAATACTGTGAGCCTCACTTATCTGATGCAATGATGCTCCATCTTAGGATAATCTGCACGGTATAAATTTCATTGAGCTGTTATTTCGATCAGTGGTACATGTGTTTTTCTAAGGGAACGTGCTAGAAATTCACACATCATTGTATTAAGATGACAAACAAGCAGTACATGATCTTTTCTGCCGTCCAGAATGTTGTCTCACTATGATAGTTATTCTTCATGCTGGTCAGACGGTTCCAATCCCTGATCGCAGAAAAAAGAAGTCCCCAATATTGTGTCGGTCCTGCTTATACACGGAGCTCGGAGGTCAGCGTCAGGCACAGAGACTTGCCGACGGCTGCAGGGCTGCTAGCAAGGTGTAACCTGCTGCTTCTGCGCGCACGGAGCACCATGCCACAGTTGTCAGATTCTCCATTCTGTAGCTAGATTCTCGCTGATCCTGCCTGTTTGATCCTACCGAGTATTCTGAAACAAATTTTAACTTAATTAAAGGTATGCATAAAAATGGTGACTTTGCTTTGGAGTTCCTGAAGTTTTTTCTAGATACCGGATCAAGATTCACCTTATGGGTAGCTGTCCAAGAGTCACAGACATCAACAATATAACATATGAACTGTAAGTTTCCTCCTGGTGAATGTACTCCTATTTTTCTTTCCTTTTCTTTTCTTAAAAAATCCATAAGATTTGTACTGTAAAAACTCTTGCTTTTCTAAGGTCCATAATATATTTATCTGATCAACAAACTTTGCTGCTAAAAAGACCATATATCTCTCATAAAATGGGTGAATTATGCTTACTTTATCGAGCATTCTTACATTTTTGGTGGTAAATAAATTTGTTTGAACATGGTTCACACATTTACAGAAACAATCATTATTGATCTGCTTTCACAGAGCGTGTTTAGTTGGGTAGTGCAAATTTTGGGGGGTATACTAAACACAGAAATTTTAGGATATTTAACTCCTCAATAGTGTTGTTTTATGATTTCTCCCGATGCGCCTCACTGACATAATTGTGTGCCATTAATCATTTTTCTGCAAGCCATTCATAAGGTATTTTGTACAAACTTTCTGAAGTCCATAATTTTCTCTTTCTAGGGAGCTTGAGAAGGTCACCAGCAATTTCACAACACTATTGTGTCAATGAGATACAGGGCACTCAACTGAACAAAGGAAAAAGAGAAGAATCAGAATGTGTAGGATCAGACAATGCAGTTCTGCTGTCCACAGCCCCAGAGGATGAGCCAACCCATTGGCATCAGGTTCTGATTTCTGAAAATGGTGTTTTCCTTAATTGAACTATTCAATATTCAACTAGATTGCTCGTAAGTTCAACTAGAGACTACTATTTTCTGAATATTCAACTAGATTGCTCGTAAGTTCCTACTAGAGACTACTATTTTGTTGGTCAGCACAACACAGTTGCTCAATAGTTGTCTTGCTAAAATCTTATAGTTTCATGGATTCAAATTTAGCTAAGCTATACAGGCTCTCAGAATTCCTTATAGCATGCACTGTTTTGAATTTTGTCCATGGTGTCAAGCAGTGAATTTAGCTGCCTATATAGGCAATTGCAAGGTGCCTAAATTTGATCCACCTTGTAATGAATTAGAGGTGTTTTAGTGTGCTCATAAACAGTGGGTGAAACATGATAATCTTTTCTTTTTGAACTTACACATATAATGTTGCATTTCATGTGAACTAATTGTCACTAACAAATGGACCCAACACACCCATGCAAAAGGAGGACCATCTGTCAAGTGTGCTCTTGGTAGTGTAATGTGATGCAGGTAAAATCAGTTTTGGACGTGAGTAATTGATAGCCATTGAACGCTGAAATGTTTCATTAACTGTAAGAATAATAATTCAATTCAATTAGGCTGTTCCAGACGATTGTCATTCAATTGCCCTGACTTTCAGAATTTAATTACTGAATAGAAATAATGAGCAGAATATGTATGGAAGTAACAAACTATTTTCCTTTCCCAGTAAGTCTTTAACATCTGAAACATTTTTTATACTGGCTTGTGTCTTTTACTATAGCTAAATTACTTCCAGTGTACTTGTAGTTGTTCAGTTTATTCGTTGATTCCTTTACTTGGTGTGCTGTGAGAGGATTAAAGATCCAATCTCTGTCTTGTTTTCCTCAATTAGGGCATGATTTTTCATGAGTTACATTGTTTTTTAAATGGGAACCAATAATGTATCAACCGGCTATATACTTTTCAGAAAAATAATCTTGAACATGAGCGAACTTTAAACAATTTTGCTGATCACAAAGGGAGGACATGTGTGTTCAGTACCCACTTTCTTCCCCGGGTCAACCACGATGGGGGCGCTGGGCCGCCCATGCAGGCGTGTCCGCAGATGCACCGCACAACTGATTTCTTTGGCATGCGATGATGGGTGCTTTGACAGGCTCAGGAAGAAGATGGCCCGTCAAGTTCAGCCTACTTGATGCATGGGGCTCTCATATGTATGTCATAGGTAATGTGAATCAAAACTCAAAAGCACTATATGTTCATTTGGTAAAGGAGATGTTGCAGAATAGTAACTGTATGCTTTACTGTTAATAATTTTCCTCAGTGGTTCGGTCTGAAGATTCATAAGGATGCACTAATGGCCTTACCACCTCTTTTTAGGATATATTATGTGCTGTCAGCACAGATGTATATTTTAAAAGGAGTAATCCGAAGCACTTGCAAAAAATCACTCTATTTGAGTTGCTGCTACCGTCACTTAAAGCAAACGGTGATTTTTTTAGAGAGCAGAAATATATTCATGTGGATGTTTGGGCATTCGGTACAGTATTTTAAAGACAAATGGTGACTCATTCCATTGCATGTCATGAACAACTTATTGGTCTGTGAATAATGTTAAGCACTTCCAATCTTTTTTTTAATTGTACCTGTTCCTATGGTTGTAACTTGTGAATTCATTTTTTGTCTTCCGTGCTTACTCAGGCAACAAATTTCCTCTTTGCAGTGTGCATTGATGCCTTGGAGATGCTGGACTATACCATGATAATCTGAGGGGAAAAGAAAGAGCAAAGGGATGCTATGTGTTTGAATCAGTGGTAAAAAAGCACTTAAAAATGCTAGATATGGTACTAGATATGCTGACCTGTTAAATGATGAAGGTTGACAACATATTTTGGATGAAGCAACAAGAATTGCAATAATTGATCATCTTCTGACAGTGGTGAGGACTGGCACATGCATTTAGTTCATTGAATGTATTGTATTGTTGTCCTATTCCAGTTCCAGTTGTGCTACATTTCTTTAAAATGCTATCTGCAGCTTGAATATTTTGTTGAGGGTTTTTTCTTTGTTCTGACCAAAGGAGCTCAATTGAGCACGTGTATTAGAGTTCAGTACCACCTTTAGATTAATGGAAATGGAGTTTTTTTTATTTTTTTTAGAGAAGGATGAGAATGGATTTAAATTGATGGTTTAGTATGGTTTTCATTTTAGCATCTACAGAACTCTTCTCCATCTATCCATCTAAATTATGAGACAATGCATCAAGTAATTTGTGTAGGTAGGGACGATAGTTGAATAAAAAATTGTATTTGCATTTGTATTGATGGTGAATGAGAACAATATGTATCTCCAGATCCAATTATAGCTTGCTTGCAGTGTGGCATACACTGCTTTGTACATATGCATTGCTTCTAAAGTTGCTTTGTAAAGTTTGCAAAACCTGCTCTTATAGTTTCTGTTGATACCCAGAACTTGGATATGCAACCTTTTGATTGTGAATTAGTAGTGGTTATTTTTTGCAAAGCGATTCATACTCTTCAGTGTCTTGGTCAGTATGTCATTTGATGTTTTTAGTTGCTCTTCGTAGGTCAATGAAGGATAATATTTCTACATCGAATTATTTTTCACCAGGTCAATTCTACATATATATTCTTGTGGTTATTTGATTTATAATACCGAACATCGCCGTAGTGTTAGGACGGACATGTTAATAGTTATACTATATCTAATATTAGTGTAGTAGAATTTGTGAGAGGGTACACTTGGAAATAAATCATATGACATTATTGTAAATTCGTAATTAATGTAGCTACAAATTTGAAAATAAATTATATAAACACCAAAAAATTCGGGAATTAGGCAGGTTTATATTTCAAATCTCTTGAATACGACGGACTCCGAGTCCAACCAGATTGTCGGCGAGCCGGCGACCGGTGGTTGCGTGCGACGAGGCAACCGCGACCTGGCAGTTGCCATGTGGGCGAGGGCGCACAGCCGCACAACCACAGCACCCGTCACCATCTAAATTTGGCAGAATCAAAAGCAGCGGCCATCACTCAATTCATATACACACGATACATGCCTAGAGAAGGAATCTGTTTGTCATCCATTACCAACAATGCAAACTAATGTTGTATGACAAGTAGTCAACAATGATTATCACTTTATCATCTCGTTGAGCAACATGAAATCAGGAAGCTTTCTTATGTTTAAAACTAACTGCTGCTGCATAGTTCCTTATCGACAATGTGTAGTATGAACAATGAGAGACGAATGAACTTCTGAGAATCCGAGGCATCACTGATCCACGCACTACTATGAACTGAGCACAATTAGATGATGCTACAGCAAATGTTGATGGCACAAGCATCAGTTTACGATATCATGTGAGTTAGGGACGTCCTCGATGTTGACTTTTGGATTTTTTTTAAGGGCTTGAAACCTGCCGCATGATTTGCTTTGGCATCATGTGCTGATTTCTTTCATAAGACCAGGGCCATTATTCTCCGAACAATCGACCAACGTTTTTTTTAATCACCAATCCGCTGGATGCAACATACACATTATAGACCCATTATTCACAACTAAACCTCAAAAGAATACAAATAAAAAGAAACTGAAACATAAGAGCTACAAATCCTCACAGTATACATAAAGTAGAAGAAGAAGGACCTACCCTTTGAACATGCCTTTTTCCTGAAAACCCTCACATCTTCAACTATTGAGCTACTTAAATGATAGGCTAGCCCTCTTCATAACGACTTGTCTAACAATATAATTTCTTTGTATGGATGGACTCCGAGAATATTAATGTCTTCATTGTATACTCCTATGACTATATCTTCATTTCAACAACATCATCATTGTCAGAGCTCCATTGAAACTTCTCCTCCAATGTCACTGTCTCACGTTCAACCTTCTTTTGTACTTGTGCTTCCATTTTATCAGCTTCATTGTTCTCGATATTTTGTAAGATCCATAGGTGTCGACCTTGTCGATTGTTCCGTCAAAGCAGAACATCTTTGAGATCCTTCTCATGCTTCAACTCCCACTTCATTTGTCTACACGATTTATCGAGATTCCAAACCTGTAGGGCTAAAAACGATCGGAAATAATCAGAAAAACCCTTAAATCATTTCCATTTCCATATTTTATACTCGGAATCGGAATCGGAAACGATAATGTCGGAAATGGAAACGGCTTCGAAAAATTCAGAAACATGGGAAACAGAGTTGCTCGATCAGAAATTCATCGATATCGGTCGGACATCCATGATTTCGGATCGAAAATAACTTTACCTCACATATGATGTCTAGAGTAACTCACATAATCATTAAATATAATAATAACGATGTCACATAATAATCACCCATCGCAGAAAGCAATGTCAATAATTATCCAACATGACAATATACAAAAGCGATGACAATGTGACAATGTCAGACCTTTTACCGAATCAGTACCATCGGTAAATTTCTGAATAAATACGGTAAACTTCGGTAAATTTTTGAATAAATACGGTAAATTTTGGAAACGGTCGGTAAACTACTGAAACTATTTCCGATACCATTTCCGAGACCCCGGTATCAACGGAAAACGGAAAACGCACCAATATCGAAAAAACAGAAAACGGTCGGTAAAATCCGGAAAACGGCGTCGGTTGGTTCGGAAATTTTACCAACCGTTTTCAGCCCTACAAACCTGAAGGTGGAGAGATTGTGATAAAAAATGCATAGTACACACCTTTTTGTGACCATCCAAGATAAAAGCCAAGGTGCCTGTTCACTCTACTTGGCATTGGCGTTTTAATTACTTAGTATTTTTCGTCTGTTGGTGAGAGTCTGCAAAATCAAATCATTGATCAAAACATTTTTTCTTTTTAAATGTAAATGTTTAGCAGTGCACCTTATGGACATATTGAGGACAGTTTGGACCGTTGAACCAGCACTTAAACGAGAAATACACGGTTCGGACCATTCGGATAGAGTGAGGACGGTCCGGACCGTTGAACCACGCGAAGTACTATCTAATTTTTTAAAAAATTTTAAGAACTAAAGAGCCTATAGTATTTACAGTAGCATATTCTTTAATTTAACATATTATTTTGGATATATTAAATTAAAGAATATGCTATTGTAAATAGGGGAAGATGTGTGGGAGTGGGATGGCTGTTGCCCTAGTATTGGTACCGTCCGACCTCAGTCTAGTTAGTCCTGACCGTATTACTAGCAATCAACAAGAAACAAATGGTCCGGACTGTTGAACCAGCACTTAACGAGAAATAAACCATCCGGATGGTCCAGACCATGTTAGGACGGTCCGGAACGTTGAACCAGCAATAAAACGGGAAATACAAGGTTCAGACCGTCCAGACCTTGTGAGGATGGTCCGAACTGTTGATACAGCAATAAACGGGAAACACACGGTTCGGACCGTCCGGACCCAGTGAGGACGGTCCAGACCGTTGAACCACGCGAAGTATTGTTTAATTTTTAAAATTTTTGAAAAACTAAAGAATCTACCGCATATTCTTTAATTTAATATATTATTTTGGATAAAAGAACTAGTTATATCTCTTCGTTGATTTTAGAAACATGATCTATGGGGTATTTATGTTCCGATAAATATCCGTGACCATATTTGTTCCGATTCTTATTCGCTCCGTATATGTATTCAGTAATATTTGTTTCCGAGGTATCCGTATTTGTTCCGGTTCCTAAAAATATGGAAATAATATGGTAGAGCTAGTTTCCATCCCGATTTGATCCATTTTCATCCCTACTATGGAGGTTAGATGGCAAGAAGAATGATAGAGCGACATGATATCAAGTGGGCCCCATGTGTCATCCCAGGCGTTGGAACGAACGGTCCTCAACGTTGAAAATAAAATTTATGGTTTGGGACTAGTATATATAACATGTTATTATAGCTGTGTACCATGTTTCTAAAATAAAAATATTTGACAAATGAGTTGGGCCAGGTAAAAAAATTAGGTTAATAACCGGCCAACCTCTGTTAGGATGGTCCTAACCGTTGAACCAGGCGTAACAGGAAATACAAAGTCTGGACCGTCCGGAGCAGGTGAGGACGGTCCGAACCGTTGAACCATGTGAAATACTATCTAATTTTTTAAATTTTTTTGAAAAACTAAAGAGTCTATAGTATTTCTAGTGATGCTCACAAATTACTAGCAGCGTTAATGATTCTAGTCAAAAAAATAAAAAAATCTCCTTCCATTGAAACAAATAAAATATCAATTTCTCACTAAAGTTACTAAATTATTGTGGCTACAATAAAAGCGCAATATAAAAATTCAGATGTAGCACATATGTTCTCTAAAATTTTTTGGAGGCTATCATGGAACAAAAAAAACCTAGAACCCTTTAGAATATGGCCTAACCAAGTACTGATTTCATTGAAACTACTCTTCTTGAATGGATTATGGCAAATGGCGTTGAAGCTTGCAATCTTTAGATACTACAGATTGACAAAACATGATTATGTATGAATTTCATAGGGATGTACAACTAGCAAGAACAAGTCCGATAATCTCAAAACGAATAGATCAAGGAAATACACTTCACAGCTTATATACCTACCATCACAATCACTTTCAACAATGTCATTTTCCTACAAAAGTGTAAAACTAAGCTGATATCAGTACAAGGGTAAGCCAACTAGACATATGTTGAATCAAGCATAAGAAAGATAGAAGAAAGCTATTGTAGATATCTAAAATCTTCTACTTATTTCAAGCTCCACGATTTATGGTTTGCCTTCCACCTCGAATCTGAATGAAGAGCACCTTTAGTAATAATCTTTCTTGGATCGAGTACTTTGCCCGGGAAAAGACGATTAGCACCTGAAAAGTGCGCAGGCAAAGGACCAAAGGACATCCCATGTTTGCCTTTATGATTCTTCATTTCTTTGTTTATAATACCATAAAAGAATTATATAGCCATCCCCGTTTCCTCCACGCTCCATGAAGCTTTGAACAAGGCACAACTAGCCAAGTTGCGGAGGGCATGGAAATGTTGCATCTGTGCAGTCCACACTTACGTGTTCGTAACCACGTTTGTTGGATATGCACTTTTGGCATTCATGTCCATCTAGCAGAAACATAGCACGGAGGGACAGTGTCTATATTGTTATAGTTGAGAATACTGAAAATATATGCACATGGAAAGTCGTAGCACTCCATCATTCGACATTGGCAGCTAGCATGCACCAATGAAGACACATCAAAAGTACATATCACATGAAACAAACTTTTGCTATCAACAGTAGATGCTATTTCATACCTCCAAGAAGTATCATGGAACGTCACTTCCGTCACGGACCATTTAGATAGTCTCCTAATCTGGTACTTCACCTTCCAAAACATTTTTGGTGAGAAAATACGTGCAGCTCTTTTCTCAAGAATATTGGCTACTAACTTAGTGAACGGAACAAAAGCCAAGGCTTTCGCATCAAGCTTTACCTCTCTCCTGTGGATGCATGACAAGAAAAACTCGTAGTGTGCCACTAAATCAACCAGTGTCAACATCTGGTCTAAACGCTTATGAAGCCTCGAGTTCAGGCTCTCACTGCGTTGGTTGCTCTTCATGCCCAAAAAATGTCTCCTATTTGTGTATGTTGCAGCCCACTTCGTTCTAAGTTCATATATTCTACACATCCATCGGTTATCCTCTGTGATGTTATAAATCACCCCAAACTTCACCCAACGTCTTTCAAATTCATCAACCTCCATCACCTGGTAGATGAGCAATCTGAAATCACTGAGCTTCTGACCGCGGAAGCGTTTGACCACGTTCTGCTCTATGTGCCAACTGCACAACTGGTGATCCGCCGTAGGCATAACAATCTCAATCGCTCTCGCCATCGTCACATCCCCATCCATGATCAGTGAGTTTGGATGCTTCTAGTGCATAGGCTCCAAAAAAGCTTCTAGCCGCCACACATATGATAGAACAGTCTCATCGGAAACAACACCACAACCAAAGATAACTGTAGTACGATGATGGTCAACCCCTATAAAAGGAACAAATGGAAGATTGTACTTGTTCACGTGATACGTGCTGTCAAAAACGACGACCTCTCCCAAAGCACCATAGTCCATCTGTGATTGTGCATCTAGCCAAAATATATTCTGTAGCCGTCCTTCTTCATTCGTACTGTATTTGAAAAAGAACTCTGAATCATACTGTTTCATCGCTACCATATGATTCAAAACATACTCGGCGTCGCAACCTTCGATTCTTTTTTTCTTGCACCTCAAGAAAAAGTTATACAAGTCTTGCATAAAAAATCCAGTCCCTTTAGGACCACCGTGGCTCTTCTCCATAACATCTATTATCTGGCAAGGATGAAACCCACCCAGCCCCAGCTCGACTGCCTTAGCTTTCTGTGGATCATTAAGTCCATGGTGCAAATGCGGAACAAATACATGCTCTGATTTTGCAAGCGCATGTACATAGACATCCACAAAATCCTTCACATACCATATGCCATTATTTTCACTCTTCTGGACAACAAGATGTGCCATACATCCACATCTGCTCAGGGCCCGTGGCTCCCTTTGTTTATTGGTCATTGCAAAGTTATTCACTGATCTGTACCCTTCACACGAGCAGACGAATCTCCTCCATATCACCTCTTTGTTGCCTAGCTTGTATCTCACATTGTCCCTCCTCATGCTGAATCCTTTTTCATATGTATAATTATTGTAGAACTCATAGAATTCCTCCTCGCTCATAAATGTCTAATTTGCAATGACATTATACTCATCCAGTTCCTCTAGGCTAACATACTCGTCGTCAACCATGATGCTCAACTAAAATTGGAAAAGATTATGTCTCAATTACCCATTGCTAACATAAATTGAAAAAACAACACAACTATACAAACCGATGCTATTAGTAACTAAAAATATGTTAATGACATGCTATTAGTAACTAAAAATATGTTAATGACAGAAGTACTACCGAAACGCTACAAAACGAATGCGAAAATAGACTAGATACAATACCATACACATCACACATCATAAGCATTGTAGAATATTTTAGCATCACTAGCAAACTTACTTCCTATTTTCAGTATATCAAAGGGTTTTCCTATTTGCAAAGTAGTCTGAGTTTAACCAAGAGACTATTATATGTCGGCTTTATTACCTAGGTTAACCTACTATTTGATCATCTTGAACAATTAACGGATGTACTCTCCTACAAACAAAAAAAATTATTCAAAATATTTAATTTTGGAGGTCGGTTCTATTTATAATGATTTTTTACTTCATATCCAATCTAAATGATAGACCATCACACAACCAAAAAATTGAGAGTCATAGGATAACTATGACAATAGATGAGTACAACAACCATGAACATGACCACACACAAATGTCCAGTCCTCTGTACATACCTAGATGACAACACTCTCGATGGCAAGGACGTTGGATTGTGCTCCTGCTGAAGGGACAGCTAGGGCACGGCAGCTGCGTGCTCCTAGCGAGAACGGGAAGGCCAGCCCTCCTTGTGAGATGTGGGATGGGCGGCGGCACGCAGCGCGCGGAGAGATAGAAGCGAGGGGCTGCAGCGCGCGGAGAGATGGCATCAGTGTCGGTGTTGCTCCATGAGAAGAGCTGGCGTCCGTGTCGGCGTCACTACGAAGTCAGAGTCTACTGCGAAGAGATGCTGGCGTCAATGTCGCTGCGAATAGACGGCGTCGGCGTTGGCCTCATGATCGAGCGAACAGGCGTCGGCGTTGGCCTCACGATCGATCCAACTTGCAATAGAAATATTTTATGGTCTAAAATACCCTCAGTGGCAATATGGGTAATTTTTATAATTAACACGTCATTTACTAAAATACACATTCAAACGAATGGACGGATTTCATTTATACTACTTCCTCGCTATTACTAGTATATTATACTGTAAAGGGCATCATTTCTTAATGTGCCTTAGATAGCTATATTGAATTATTGGTGTTAAAATTTCAAGTATGGAGATATTTAGTTCCATTAGCACAATTAGAAGCACAATCGCCACAAGATGAAGCACTACCTCTGCAAGCGAATGCTGGTAATGTTGTCCCTATCTATGAAATCAATCCAAATAAAATCATAAGTGATCCTGCACTTAGGAATCAAAATTGAAGAGTATGCCCCTGAAATTTAAGATCAAGTTAGGAGGGCATACAAATTAAAGGGTCCAAACCAACCTATTGTGAATTTTCCTCGCAAAAAATGCGAAAATGATTCAAGATCATTTTTGGTCCCAGTCATTTTTGCCCACCCCTAGTCAGAGGTATTATTATGCTTCTCATGTCTAGATCCAAAGAATTCCTTCTCCAAGTTTGATGTTCAAAAGCTTTCTCACCTAGATGAAATTTATGATGCTGATTTTCCTAGTAGAGATCGTGCAATAGTAAGGGGTTAACTTGAGATTTACATTCTTCATGTGAGAAGGCATATTGCATTTGCTGCTTGTAAAGATATAGGAAGTTTGGCTTCAAAGACGGTTGAAACAGGAAAGCATAGGGTCTTCCCATTAGTGTACAAACTCATTGATTGGGCACTTCTATTGCCCGTATCAATGGCATCTGTTAAAAGAGCTTTCTCAACAATGTAAACCATCAAGTCTAAGTTGCACAACAAGATAGCTGATGAGTGGTTCAATAACTTTGATGGTTTGCTATATTGAGCGGGAGATATTTAAGGCACTTGATGATACCATTACTCGACGATTTCAGGACACTACACGTCAGAAAATGAACTTGCCTCGTAGGTGCAATTAGCTAATTAGTGGTCAGTTACATATGTCCTAAATGTAAATATATTCTTGTTTTTATATCGTGCACTAATATAAATTTTTATCTTGCAGAGTTGCAGACTTTTGTTACCAAACTATGAAGCATTGGCAGGTACTCAGTTATCCACTAGTTTCCGCATCTATTTTTTTAGGCACCGTTGGAATCAAGGGTAGAGAGAGAAAACTCACTCGTTTTCCGTAAGTATGCTTTTCGATGCGTTAAACGGTGCGCTTTTTTAAAAAAATTTCTATATAAAAGTTACTCTAAAAAATCAAATAAATCTATTTTTTAAATTTGTAATAATTAAAACTTAATTAATTATATACTAATGACTTGTCTCGTTTTATGTTCGTTGAAACTTTCCGCCAAACGTGCTCCGCCCGAACTCACCCTTAATCTATGAACATCTTTATGTCTGGTAAACTATGCGTGTTGAACTATCGTTTTAGACTTTTAGTTAGGCTTGCCCACCGCCCAGGCTTTAGAAAATTCTTGGCTCCACCACTGGCTCAGCTGGCCATGGGTTACTAGCACTACAAACTCATGGAACTGGTAGGGGCAACTTTTATTGGCCTGAACAAATTTAAACACGTGCAGTACGTTAACAAACAGCAGATGCAACAAACAAGAACCCTCTGCTGTTGTTTCCTAGTCTCTGTAACACCACTCAATCCGTCAATTTCAACAGACAACCAAACAGATCGGTGTAGGTGTTAAGAAAGACTAAACTTTTGAAGAACTAATGAACTACACCCAATCCCAAAAGTCTTAAATGATGGTCTTTAGTAGGAGTACTTCTTAAATGATTTCAAGCCTAGCATAAACATATCATGATCAACAACATGAAAGAAACCATGAGGGTTTTCATGATTGTTGCGGGGGATAAAAAAAGAAACAAATAATTTGGGTGCCACTGTTCAATCCAAATGTATATATATATATATATAACTAGAACTCGCATGACAAACTGGCTGATCGAAGGATCACAGAAAATTAATGTATCACGGTGTACATAACAAATACGAAAGAAAAAGATGCAAACAAAAATAAAGCTAGAGAATTTCACCATAATTAGTCGCCAATAGGAATCATTATTTAAAAATTAACAAAGCACAGACTCAAATTGTCAAACATGAGTACTATGAAATCAATATATGCTAATCTTCATAATAAGATTATGAATTAACTATATTTAGGGAATTCTCCTATCCAGCAAGGTGTGTATGGAAAAGATGCCCATATGAGCACATGTTGGCCCGCAGAGTAATTGTTTGGGTATAAGTGACCAAAGTCTTGAACCTTGGAAGTATTCAAATGAAAGGCCAATCATCTATTCAATGAGTGAGTCAAGAAAACAAACTCTTTGTAAGGATGAAATCCAAGAAAATTAATAAATTCATGATATGGATTGTCTGCCACATCTTTAGTGTCAAGGACATTATCATCATCAGAGTTCCATTCAAATTTCTCTTCCAGTGGAGCTTCAATCTTGCCATCTTCATTGAAGTATTGATAATGATTGTAATTAATATCCTGTAAGATCCAGGGTCCATGAACAGTTACATCAGTCATCAAGTGGCAGCATAGGCTCAAGGTTAATGTGATGCTTCAACACCCACTCCATCTGATCACATGATTCATCAAGGATCTAAACCCGAAGCCAAAACCCTTGAAGTGATGCAAAGTACACCCCTTTCTCTGATCTTCCCAGGTAAAGTTCTGAAGATCCACTCGCTTCAAGCCCCATCGATGGTTGAATTGCTCGACATTTATCATCTGATAAGGGTATTCTGCAAAAGTGAAAATGTGAGTAAAAACACTGATAAATCATACTAGAAGTGGATAAGAAAAAAAAATACAAAACCCAAGTAGTGCTGCTCAAGGAGTAGGAAACTACCTCATAACAAAATTATTTTCACAATGTACATAGAGCACTCCCTTCCAGTGGGTGGCATAGCGCGTCACGAACCACTACCAATGCAATCTCATGTCTACAATAGTCCCCATAGGCTCCCCTTCCCGGACATAAGACCTCTCCTCCCACAGCCTTGTCCTCGACGAGAAGACCCTCATCATGCATGGCGATGGAGGCCATTCGGATTCCTCAATCATGGGGTCTAAAGCATCCCTGTCACCGCGGTAAAGAAAATCTCCGGGCTTACAATCTACTTACGTATCATGGCATGCAATGGAGGCCGGTAAACTTCATCTGGATTAAAGCTATTCCAAACACTTGTAGAATATTTCTATGGCTGGCTTTCAGAGATCGTCTCAACACAAATGCCAATAGAACTCACAAAAACTGGTCAAATGATCCCCATTGCGTGATATGCCCTGCGATTAAGTCATCTGATCACCTAATCCTCAGATGCAGGCTTGCTAGTGAGCTATGGATGGAACTGAACCTCTATAACCAAACAATAAGCAGCAAGAATGCCTTGCATTTTGTGAAAGAAATTCAGAAAACAATACGAAACCAGCTGCGAGAGAGATGGCTGGTCTGCTTCACTGCCTGTGCACATAATCTGTGGAAATCACGCAACAGCAGAACCTTCCAAATTGCAAATCTCTCCCTACCATTCCTAACTCTCCACATCAAAGAAAGTCTGAGTCTTTGAATTTATCGTGTCAAAACAAGCAACCGGCAACATATTTACTACTGGATTGATATGCTAGATTAAGGGCATTCTCAATGGCTCTTTTGCTACCTTTTCTGTTTTCTCTCAATTCTTCTCCTTTTTTTTTCTTTCCTTCTTCCTGTATCTTTTGTTCATATTTATGTTTCTTCTAGTTTTGTTTTTGTCGCTTAGCATTGTAACAACTTGATCCACCATTAATATAATGGTTATAAGGTAGAGTCTCCACCTTTTTTTGTCAAAAAAGATGCGAGGGACAGAGAACACCTGGTAGTGCGGCGACACGGCGGGATCAAACGCGAGGTAGTCATTGCAGAGGAGGTATCTGGTACCCATGGATGGGAGAGAGTGCGGGCGCAAGGGCGCCCACTTCCGGCGTGGCCGGGTTCACTACGCAGCCGTTCGAGAGGAGGAGGCCGTTGCAGTGGTCGTAGATGGTGGCGGTTGTGCAGGTAGCGGAGCTCGCCGCGGATGGCCGGCCCCGTCGTCGGGCGGGAGAAGAACTCCCAGGCGTCGTGGTGGTTGAAGTGCAGGAAGATTCCGCCCATCGCGCGCGGGAGGAGGATCCCGCGGTGCAGGCGCACCGGGACACGGCGAGGTCGCGCGCGGGGAGGCGGCGGAGGACCTCCGCCAGCGCGTCGTCGGGGAGCAGCAGCGTCGGGCCCTCCTCCTGCGGTTCCATCCCCTCTCTCCTCATGTCTGTTTGCTTCCGGTGGCAATCGCCCATGATCTGGTCGTCCCCCGCGGCGGAGAAGGATGGCCGGCGAGGACTCGAGGTGGGGATCGGGGCGGCGGCGGCGTGGTGTAAATCGGAAGCAAAGCGGCGCGAGAGCGATGGAACAGAATTTTTTTTATTTTTATATTTTTTAATAAAATATTTAAAAAATACATTTTCGTTTTAAAAATTTACAAAAATATACTCTAACGCCCTCTGGGAGTGCGTTTTCTATGAAGGCGATTTGATGACGTGGCTCATGGCCGTAGGCCAGACGGCCGACGGCCATCAGCAGTTTTGCAGGCGGCCCCCTTGCTGCCCTCTAGGGGGCCGCCTGCAAAACACCGCCCGCGGGGCCAACCAATTTACAGGCGGCTTCCTGGGCGCTGAAAAACCGCCCTCTAAGAGGGCGGCAAGGGAGCCGCCTGCAAAACGCCGGCTGTGGCGCCGGCCATTTTATAGGCGGCCAGGGGCCACCTGCAAATTAGCCCATTTTATAAAAAAAAAAATCGCCCTCCTAGACGGCAATTTTTTACTACCTTGCTATAAAACCCCCTCCCAGCCTCTAAAAAATTCATAAAATTCACAAAAATAACAGAAAAAAGAAGAGAGAGCTAAGAGCGAAGACGAACGAAAGCGGCGAAGCCCTGCCAGTTTACGGATTCTTCTACAGGTAATATTTTATGGCTCTTTGCAATTTTCATTTCTATTCATCAAATGATGTAGTATGTGTAGTATTGTACTACTTATTTCATGTTAAGTTTGGTCCACAAGGTGTAGATCTATTGAAATTGAGCATAAAGGTTAAGGACATTAATAAGGCGCATAGGAGAAGTTAGGTTTTTTTTACTAGATGAGTAACACTAGTTCGAGAAACGCTAGGAAGATAGAAATGAGGACGATGACATTTTATTTTTTGTAGTCATGTGTAGTATACCTTAGGTATGTAGTTGTATAAGGTATTTTTGGCCTAGCGAGTTATAACTTACGTTTATTTGGTTATAATGTAGATTGCTATGGATGCATTCAGTATGTCCAGTCATCTATGACCTCCGATTGGCGTGTCTCCGCCGATATGTTGGTGTAGAGATAATTGCAAAGTCGCAATAAGTGAGAAGGATTACACATACCGACAAAAGTATTGGATGTGTGCTAATTATGCGTACTTCCCGGAGAAGCCGAAGCCACAAGGGAAGAAGGGGAAGGCGAAGAAGCCAGTGGAGGTAATACGAATTATCTTGTAGTATGAAATATTTGAACCTTTGAGCTAACAAATTTGTATATGTCAAGGCACTGAACCTCCTCCGCCTCTGTGCGACTTTGTGCAGTGGATAGATACAGAGATCCGTCCACAGGACGTAAAGTTTCTTCGCAGTTTAAAACATTGGAACAGGGAGCGGTGCGAACGTCGTTGGGCGGCGCAAGAAGAGTGGGAGGCTAAGCAGAAGAGGAAGGAGGAGAAGGAGCGGCAGGAGAAGAAAGCCTGTGAGGTAGAGAGGGAGAGGAAGCGGGAAAGGGCACTGCGTGCAAAGGAAGCTGGGCCGGAGGCGGCGAGAAAGGGGAGTACCCACGCTGTACACAGTAGTTGCATATCTAATCGAATATCCGTTTGAAATACCCTAAGGCATGTAATAACGATAACTAGAAACGTTTTATGTGCCGTTTGTACTCGTTGGATGGATAATTTCATTACGTTCGTAAGCAATTAACGTGTGCTCGGTTGTCACCGCTCAGAATCTACTTTTGCCGTGAGATTGAAACTCGAAAATTCATGTTTTTGATCAGTTTCATCGCGAACGTAGATCGTAAGGAGTACATCGTTTGATTGACGAGCGTAAACGAACTAAAGGGGTTGAAGCATCTAGGCCCCATTGTTGATTTTGGTAATTGATGGCAATCGCTAATTGTGGACTAACCATTGTGTTTGAGTATATGCAAACAAAAGTTATGTCCACATGCCAAGGAGGATGGCCACCAATTAAATTTAATGACGCAAAGCTATGGAGCGAGGACGAATAAATTAGCGGTTTTCTCAAATGATCGAGGTAAAGGGCGAGGTAAACGCTCGGCCATCCCCTGGACGGCGCGGCACTCCGTGATGTCGTGCCGGTCCGTGTCGTGGTAGGCGCACCACCCCCGAACTATGGCCGGCTCGGTACGCTCGGGTGAGCGCTGGATGGCGTGGCACTCCGTGATGTCGTGCCAGTCCGTCTGGTGGAGAGGGCACCACCTCTGGGCTGTTGCCGGCGGTGGCGGCGCGCGTGCGGCCTTTCGCCGCTTGCTGCGACCATCGCCTCCGCGGGCATCATAGCTCCGGGAGCTGCCCGTAGTCGCCATGGCGTAGCTCTCGGCTGCCGCCTTGGCCTTCTGGCGCTTCCTCCTGTTCCGCCGCAGCGCGGAACGTGAAAGCTTGCCATCTTCTTCAGGACCCTGGTCGGGGGCCCCAGGACTTGCGGCAGCGTTCGCGCGCCGCTCGCGCTGCCGCTCGATCGTGACCCGGGCGTCCTCCTGAACCTGCGTCCGGTCCAACCAATCGTGGAGGTCGCCGTGGCCATTGTTGGAGTCCCGCGGACGATGGCCTTCCTCCATGGAGTGCGTTGGTGTTGGAGGCGCCGGCGTACCACCTGAAAAGGAAACTCCCCCTACCTGGCGCGCCAGCTGTCGGAGGATGAAACCTCGACGGCGGGGAGTCGGGAGACCCCCCTTTTGAGATTCGGCCAGGGGAGTAGTTCTCAGGCGAAGCCGGCGTCTGGGTGCAGAAGAAAGATACGCGAAGAAGACGATGAACAGCACACTCAGAGGAGACACGAGGATTTATACAGGTTCGGGCCGCTCGGAAGCGTAATACCCTACTCCTGTGTGTATGCTATCTGTGGTGGATGAATGTAGTATGGTAGTTACAAGGTAAGGCTAGCTCACGGCCGGAGCGGGAGAAGAGGAACAGTTGCTAGAGAATGAGCTTGGGAGCAGAAGACGGGGAAAGCTCTGTCCAGTTCGGTCTCTTCTTTTCGTGCCTGTGGCTTGGATCCCCCTTTATAGATGAGGGGAGTCCACAACGCCGGATGCACGTGAGAGAGCTAGGTATGATCTGTCTTGTCAAAGTCTTGTCGCCGTCTTGTCTTGCACGTCCGCCTGCTGGCGCCTGCTGCGTCCACGCCGGGTAGGTCGGCTGCGGAGGACGGCTGGAACGTGGAGACGTGATGGCGTACGCCTCCAAGTCAAGGGTCTCTGACTCTTCTTGACTTCAGCGCACACTCTTCCCTCAGAAGTCAAAAGGTTTCTGACAGCAGTCGGGTGTCCACGGGGGGCCATTGGGAGACGCCCACACGTGGCAGAGTAGTTGGTCCAGAGCCTGCCGGGGACCGACATGTGGGCCCCGGGCAGGCAGTGAATTGTGCCCGGAGGCAAGGCTCGGGCCCGAGGCCAAAGAGGACCCGGGGCCGAGCTGATATATACGATGCCCCGGGGGCGTGCCCGGGGCCGATGGCGATAGTGCCCCGGGCACGAGCCCGGGGCCGTCGGCGGTCGCGCCCCAGGCACGAGCCCGGGGCCGTCAGCGACCGAAGGCGGTAGCGCCCCGGGCACGAGCCCGGGGCCGGTGGAAGGGTGCCCCCCCGGGGATCCACGTGGCCGAAGACCCACGCGTCCCCAGGGCATGTGGGACCCCCTGTCCTACTTCGCCGACAAACGTGTGCTCGGTTGTCACCGCTCAGAATCTACTTTTGCCGTGAGATTGAAACTCGAAAATTCATGTTTTTGATCAGTTTCATCGCGAACGTAGATCGTAAGGAGTACATCGTTTGATTGACGAGCGTAAACGAACTAAAGGGGTTGAAGCATCTAGGCCCCATTGTTGATTTTGGTAATTGATGGCAATCGCTAATTGTGGACTAACCATTGTGTTTGAGTATATGCAAACAAAAGTTATGTCCACATGCCAAGGAGGATGGCCACCAATTAAATTTAATGACGCAAAGCTATGGAGCGAGGACGAATAAATTAGCGGTTTTCTCAAATGATCGAGGTAAAGGGCGATGTAGAGTAAGCTAATATTTTTTCTTTTAGCATTGTCGTACTATCAAGAGAGGTGGTTACCTTGGTGAAGAAGTGATCAAATTGCCGCACTAGGTCATGCATGCTTGGTCCATCTATTTTCCTTGATTTTTGTTGCTCAGCGGTCTGACCGAGCTGTCCCAACCGGTCAGACCGGTCTCATCCAGAACCTCCTGGGGAGTTGTGATGCGGGTGCCGGTCGGACCGCGCACCCCTGGCCGGTCGGACCAGCCCATCCAATACCGATAGGGAGTTCTAGTAGGGGTGGCGGTCGGACCACCTCACCCACCCGGTCGGACCAGCCAGATCCAGTACCGACAGGGAGTGGTCGGACTGCCTCCCCCCACCCGGTCGGACCGGCCGCGTCCAGTACCGACAGCGAAAATGAGATAGGGTACCGATCGCACCGGCTCTTCACCTGCGGTCGGATCAGCTGGTATTTTTTAGCTGTTGAATTTGAACCCGGTTGGACCGATCCTTTGCCTGCGGTCGGACAGGAAATAACCTGAGTTGGGGGATTTCGTCCCCAACGGCTATTTTTGCGCTTGTCATCAATTACCAAAATCAATAATAGGGCCTAGATGCTTCAATCTCCCCCCTTTTTGGTAATTAATGACAAACACCACATATAAAGCAAAATTATAAATGAAGTTCAATACACGAAGGCAAATCATACAATAGACTCCTCCTAAACATATGCATGATAATCACAAGAGCCACAACGGCGACGAGAGGAGTTTGCAATATGATTTGCATTCCATCAATTTAAAATAATAGAGCGTGATAAACAACAACAGCTTGAACTTAATCAAAGAAATAGGATAGCTCAAACGAGATAAATTTCGAGTACCAATAAAGTCCAAAGGAGACAAATGAGAGTTTAGCTATCCTATTACAACAAAGCTGACAAATAACAAAAAGGTCCAATAAGCTCGTCAAGGCACACAAATACATAGTATATCCCGAGCTTACCCCATATATAGTATAGACCAACCACCTTAACCTAGTAAATAGCTAAAAAGACTAGACCCTCTCAAAACAAGAAGATAGATCAATTTTCCCCCTTTTTCCTTTGACGAGAACTCCCAATTCTCCAAATTCTCCCCCTTTTAGCATTAATCACCAACAAGGGTCTTCAATCTTGAGTAGGAGGGGAGAAAGGCGCATTGTGGTGACGATGGTAGACAACCAGATAGGAGGTCTCTAGAATCCTCGTACGTCGCTCCAAACCATCCATGCGACCTTCAACACGATCAAAAGAATTTTGCAAAGTTCCAACATTACCACTTAAGCCTCTCACTTCTTGAGTCATCTCCTCAAATCCGGTATTCAAACAAGTGAAGTTCTCATTTAGGGCATTGAGAGCTCCCATGATGAAGTCGCTGGGCTGCAGGCGGTCCAACTCCATAACGAAGTTGCAGTAGGCCCTCCTAACCTGCATGTGAGCGTAACGACGCTGCAAAATAGGACAGGGGGAACACGTCAGTGTTTGCGCTTAAGTGGTAAACCTAGAATTTCACGTAACGTACCTCACGGCGACACCATACCGTCCCCATAGTGGGACGGTCCTCGGCCGACTACTTGTACAAGCCTCTAAGGCCGCCCTCGTAGGGAGAGTACTGAATCAGAGAGCGGCCTATCGCGAAGTGCTCGACCGCCCATAGCGGTAGAAGGAGAGGGCAACCGGCGAGAATTGCACCTGTATCGGTCTTTGTGCACGCGCCACAAAGAGCACTGTACGTCGTCGCTAGCACAACAGATCCCCAGCTCTACTGCAGTACACGGCTATCCTCGCTGTCAACGATCGCACGAGCGTAGTGGATCAGTCCCTTGTCCACCGCGTGCCCCGTCATGCTGGTGAACATCACCCACTCGAACAGCCATAGCAGGTACGCCTCCAAGCTCCATTGCACCGAGTATTGGTCGGCATCTGCGTCTAGCTGATCAGGCTGTAAAGTAAGATTGTAGTCAGCACCACTGTTTTTTAACAGATCGGATGATTGTGAATTGAAGGAATCCATGACTGTCGGTGAAATGGGACAGAGGGTCCCACATGCCCTGGGGACGCGTGGGTCTTCGGCCATGGCAGATCCCCGCAGGGCCATCTTTCCACCGGCCCCGGGCTCGTCCCCGGGGCGTCGTCTATATCGGCTCGGCCCCGGGGCCTCATTGGCCTCGGGCCCGTGCCTTGCCTCCGGGCGCCATCGACTCACTCCCTGCCCGGGGCCCACATGTCGGTCCCCGGCAGGCTCTGAACCAGCCCCCCAAATATTTGCATTAACAGTGAGATGACAGGGAGCCTCCCGCCTGTCTCCCGGCTGGACAAGCGTGCGCCTTCATAATGCCCCCCTGTCAGTTGGCTCCCAAGACAGCTGAGGGCTCCGGTTTTCCATGGCCTGACAGACGACGAGACGGGCCAACCCGACAGCATCGTCACTGTCTGGCCGCCCGCAGGTAGCGAGGGATGCGGCATCTAGCCGCCTGCAGCTGGCAAGGGAGGCGGCATCTAGCCGCCTGCGGCTGACGTAGGAGGCGGCATATAGCCACGCCTCCGTAGCTACCGACGGCTGGGCGACGATGAGACGCGCCTCCAGGACGGCTCAGCAGACGGTCGGAGCGCGGAGGTCCATGACAAGACGTAGCATAGCCCTCTCTCTCTCTGACCACTGTTGCCTGGCACTGTGGACTCCCCTGATTTTATAAAGGAGGATCCAAGCCACCGGGGAAAGAGCAGACTCAACTGAGGACCTCTAACTCCCAGCTCTCAGCACCCGAGCTCATTCTCACACGACTGTTCTTCTTCCTCAGCTCCGGCTGAGCTCACCCTGTAACCTCAATTCCACATTCATCCACCACAGAAAGCAAACCACACATAGGAGTAGGGTATTACGCTTCCGAGCGGCCCGAACCTGTATAAATCCTCCTGCCTCCTCTATGCGCCTCGGTTCATCATCTTCCCCAACACCCTGCGCGATTGCCACGCTTCGGACGGTCCGGACCCGCATCGGACGGTCCGGACCCTTCTACTTCACCACGGTTCGGACGGTCCGGACTCGCTTCGGACGGTCCGAACCCCGCCTCTTCTACGTCTTCTTCGCCTATCTTTCTTCTACACCTGACGCCGGCTTCACCTGAGAACTACTCCCCTGGCCGAATCTCAAAGGAGGGGTCTCCTGACTTTCCGCCGTCGAGGTTTCATCCTCCGACAATGACTTACAGTGAACTGTAGCAGCCACGCCTGCGAGGGGTCGCACGTGGTGTAAGGCGGTAGCGAACCCGGCCTACCAAGTCCAGGTCAACGGTGCACGGCTTCGAACCGAACAGTGATATCCTGCGACCAACCGTGTGCCCCGTCAACCGGACCGACTGCATCCCCTGCGAGAGGAAGTCCCAGCAGGTAGGACACGTCCTGGAGTGTGGGAGTCATCTCGCCACACGATAGGTGGAACGTGTGTGTCTCCGGTCTCCAGCGATCCACCAGTGCCGCTAGAAGTGACCGGTCAGCGTCCCATCGCCTGGCGGTCCCTCTCGTCCGGTGCGGGCTCAACTAGCCTACACAGAAGAAGAAGTACAGCCTCACACAACCTGCAGAATATAGCACTGTAGCCAATATTGGGGAACATAGATATGTACAAATAATATGAACGAATGTTAGTACAGCTCTTACCTCTCACGGAAGCAGTGGTCTATCCGCAGGAGGTGACATGAAGGCCGTGGACGGAAGGTGCCTGGCTGGGCACCCTCGACGGCTGACAGGTAAGACCGATGGGACCGGTCGAGGACCCGATCGAGCAGCTCCAGGGTATGGTACGCCATACCTACATGTAAATAGAGAGTTAGCGTAAATTATATTGTCAAAGTAACAAGTAAGAGTAAGGTCGTAAAGTTAATTGAACAACCACATTACAAATTATTGTTAAGATTTATATCATTATTACATAACAATAAAAAACAACAGTACGGTACATATCGTTCTACAACAAAAATCAAGCATAGATTTATACTACACCACAGCACCACCAAATGTTCGAGAACGCTTAGGACGGGGTCGTCTTGAAGTTGTGGCTTCACCCATAGAACGACTGCCATCAGCGCCTAAACCCGATGGTCTAACTTCCGCTGTACTTGGACCGGTTGCATCCTTTGGACATTTCTTATATATATGGTATGTTTGGTCGCACTTTGAACAACGTTTATGTCTACCACCGGCTTCTGACTCATTCATGTCATTATGGATGCGTCTTATCTTGCGGCGATCTGCTTTATCCCTCAATTTTGTTGGGTCAGGAATGTTGATAGCTTGAGGATGCTCCGTAATAAATGTCTCCGCAATACCGAAGCCGTATATCTCTCCACTCCAGGTATTGTAGATTGTTTCTTTTCTGAAATAAGGTGAGATAAAATAACGTGCTTCTATCCTGCACTCACCGCTCGCGGCAATAACGTGAGAACATGTCTTGTGGAGCAGAGTAGGCTTTTGGCACGAGCACTTGCAGGTCCTGTCTTCCTTCAACACGCACTCCTACACAACTCTTTTGCGGTAGATTCCACGCATACCCTTGTAGACACATAATACTTCAAATATGTGTTTTTGTGTACCTTGAAGTATAGCTCGATTTCTTCGGGCCTTATTACTTTTACCTTGCAGGTACTTAGTTAGTAGGATGCCAAAGAAAAGAATATTATCCGCCATTGACGGGCCAGCTTCTCTGAACCGATCTCTGAAGTACTTGCATGTGGCATGCAAAATAAATTTAACTATGCCAACAAGTGGGAGCTCTCGAACACCACGCATCACCCTGTTATAAACCTCTGCCAAATTTATGGTCATTATGCCAAATCAAGAATCATCCTTGTCATACAACAATGCCTATTTCTCCTTTAGCTAATTTTCAATCCACTTCGAAAATTTTCTAACCGAGGATACCGACCTTCTTCTCATACGAGATCCGTCACTTAATAGAGGTCCAAGAGTTTGTGGAGCCTCATCCCCTACAAGGGTAGCTCTCCTGGACTGCTCATCTGTTTGTTTAGTGGTCAGCTTATCCAATCTTCTCCAAAACTCATTGAACTTCTTCTCTTGATTCTGGGCGCACATCCTCTTGAAAGGATCCATAAGGTGCTTATTCTTAAATTGTCTATAGAAATTAGCACCCATATGACGCATGCACCATCTACTTTGGACATCAGATCACCTTGGTGGGTATCCCTTCTCAGCACATCCATCCCTCAATTCCTCAATTGCCCGTAGCAAGCCGGCGTGACAGTCATATATGAGGCATACATCTGGCCTCATCCGTACAACTGCAGACTTAACCCTTTCTAGAAACCAAGACCAGCTATCAGTATTCTCACTCTCAACAAAAGTAAAAGCCACCGGTAGAACTTGGTTGTTCCCATCAACTCCAATTGCTGTTAATATCTGCCTTCTGTACTTTTCGGTCAGAAATGTCCCATCGATACAGAGGATGGGACGACAATGCACAAATGCCTGAATGCAAACACCTAATGAAAAGAATACTCGTTGCAACACATTTTTATTACCATGGTCAATTGATGGAAAGGCTTTTAGGTCATATCAGGTCTCTGGATTCCTCTAAAGAATACAGGCTAACAAACGAGGCAAATTATCATAAGATGCTTCAAACGTGCCAAACCTCATCTCTACAACCTTCTGTTTTGCCCTCCAAGCCTTAGCATAGCTAATTGTGTATTTGAATTTCTCTTCAATATGTCTAACAATTGATCTTGGTTCGTACCCCAGGTTGTTCATAATGTAGAAGTATATCTATATTGCAACAAATACAGATGTCATGTTTCTATGATATTTTTCAACACCGGGTAAGCAACATAAATGCTCGGTCACGATTGAAACTTGCTAATAATCTTTCCATTTACCCTTGAATGCGTGCACCTGTCATGGACATCCATCCTTCATGCACTTCACTTCATACACTGATTTGCTTGACTTCACGACCGAGAACTCCCTCTGAAGTGACACCGTCCATTGTTTTATTGTATCCTTTAAATCCTCTACATATGCATACTTAGCCCTTTGGATGACCTCATTTTCCTTATACTCCCATGACATATGATGCCGCTTGGAGATAACAAGGCCAGAGAAGTCCTCGTTGCTCAATTCTGCAGGCATCACGTTGTCCTCATCAGACGAATTATCATACTCTGCATACTCATTTTCAGAACCTTCCCTATCCATTTCTTCGACGATGGTGTCGACCAGTTCTCCCTCATCTGCCACACCTGTTGGCTATCTATCTTCTTCATTCCCTCCTTCATTTTCTTCCATTGTTTCGGCATCACCTCCCGCCGTACTTGGACCTTCATCATCTTGCACGGGCATTGCAGCAGCGGTGTTATCCTTCTCATACACCGACACAAGTATGCCCAGTGACCAACCACGTTGAAATGCATTCTCCACGTACCATCTTCAAGTGGCAGTGCAATCCACCGGCATCAATTCCCAAAAAATACCTTCAACTGCAAGACTGACTACAACATATAAGTTTATTGCGTTGATCTAGGAGCCTAGTCGAAACCCTCGCATCAGTGAGTTGTACACTGACCCGAAACTTCTCTCAGCTGGCCTATCAATGCCCTTAGCCGTTGAACTAAACTCCAACAGATCTACACCTTGTGGACCATACCTAACATTCCCTTGCCCGTGAAATAACTGAAATATCACATTATTTGACATATCTGTTGATGAAAAAATACAGTTAAACTAGGTACCAACATTCTCCTCACATCTAAAACCGTGTAATCGAGATTTTATAACTACCATCTTTACACAAATTAAGTCATCTAACAAATTGACTTAAAACCTACAGATCTACGAGTAACAACTTATTTTTATATAGTACTATACACGTGTCGGCGAAGTGGGACTGGGGGTCCCACGTTCTGCGGGGACGCGTGGATCTCCGGCCACGTCAGCCCCTCCGGGCCCACTTTCTGCAGAAGAGAAGACCGGCTATGGTCAACGTCCCGTTGGGCGCCCGGGGCGCCATCTCCATCGGCCCCGGGCGCCGATGCCGGGGTCCGACAGCCGGGCGCCGATGCCCGGGCCCGACGGCCGGGTGCTGATCGCCCGGGTGCCCGGGTGCCGATCCTTCCGATGCCCGGGCGCCGGTCCTTCTGATCCTGGGTGCCGACGCCTAGACCCGGGGCCGATTGACCGACTGCCGATGCCGATGCCGATTCACTGGAAGGACTCCGCGGACCAACTTGCCAACTACTCTGCCACGTGTGGGCGTCTCCCGATGGCCCCCCGTGGACCTCCGACCGTGCAGTCAGAAGACTTTTGACTATGGAGGCTTCGTTCACTGTGTAGTCAGAAGCTTTTGACTATGCAGGCCCCTTTTTCCACGACCAGGCGGCAGAGGCGTGCGCCGTCACATCTCTCCGCTCCATCCTCTCACGACGACGTGCAGCAGCAGCACCTGCTGTGGCGTGGGCGTTGCAGGCGAACAGGGGCGACGGGACGTTCCTCCAACTCCGGCATGGGCACCGCAGGTGGAGGGGCGCACAGGAGAACTCACCGGAAGATATCTCCCTCCGCGTACCGGCACTGTGGACTCCCCTAGTTCTATAAAGGAGGATCCAAACCGATGAGGAGGGAAGGGGGGGACAGACGGAACGGAGCACCTCTATCTCCCGAGCTCATTCTCTAGCTGTTGTTCATCTTCTCCGGCTCCGGCCGCGACTTAGTTCATCCACCACATATATCAAACCATACACAGGACGTAGGGTATTACGCTCCGGCGGCCCGAACCTGTATAAATCCTCCTGTCTTCTCTGTGTGCTTGCTTCCTTCGGATCCATCCATCGTACCGCTGATACACCCTGATGCCGGCTTCGCCTGAGAACTACTCCCCTGGCCGAATCTCAAAAGGGGGGTCTCCTGATCTCCCGCCGTCGAGGTTTCTTCCTCCGACAGTTGGCGCGCCAGGTAGGGGGAGTTTCCTTTTCAGGTGACACGCCGGCTTCTCCAACACCGGCGCACTCATGGCGGGAGACCATCATCATCAGCAGGATGCCGACGACGAGTCCGGCGGCCTCACCCCGCCGGACAATGCTAGCCCTCTGGCTAGCTCACCGTGTTCCCCCAAGTCTTCCTGGGGGCGCGCGGTGCGCACTGCACGGGCCGACTTCACCCAGTGGCGGCCTGGCCGAGCGGCCTCGGCACCTCCCTCTGCGGAGGGAGCCGGTAAGTGCTCGGCTGGGTCCGCCGCGGCCTCATTCGTGAGGCATGAACAGGCGCGCCGCTCCACGGCGCGCCAGCATCAGGACATCCAGCCGGTGACGCCGCAGGAAGCCCTCCAGGCGGCGAAAGCTCTCCTGCGCCACCCCCCGGCTTCCACCGGAGGCAGCGGTCGGGAAAGGCGGTGGCTCGGCGAGGTCGCCGACCTCGTGGGTACGGCCCATCGCCAGATCACCGTCGGCAATCCTGCAGGAGCTGGCGAGTCCTCGCGTTCCGCCTCGCGCCGGGACAGGAGGAAGCGCCAGAAAGCCAAGGCGGCCGCTGAGAGCTCCACCTTGGCCGCTGCGGCCAGCCCCCGGGGCGACATCGCCCGCGAGGACGACGACGGCGGCGGTAAGCGGCAAAGGGCCGCACGTGCGCCGCCGCCGCCGGAAATGGCCCGGGGATGGTGCGCCTTCCACCAGACGAACCGGCACGACCTGACGGAGTGCCGCGCCGTCGAACGCTTGGCAAAACGCCTCGAGGAGCCCTTGGCTCCCGGGCGCGCATATTAAGCCCCGGTCGAAGCCCTTGGCTCCCGGGTGCGTATCTAGCCCCGGTCGGAGCCTGGCTCCCGGGAAGCGTCGACTGACCGGTCCTGGTTCTTTGTTTGGCTTTTGGTTTAAAATCTCTGCTCTCCTCCTTTATTAGAGGAACCGACAGAGTCCGGGGCCTCCGGGTCCCGGACACACATAGGGTACGGCTGCCCGGACTCCATCGGACGCGATGGCAAGTCCGGGCGGTTCGTCCCGACTCAGCCCGGGGCCTCCGGGTCCCGGTGTGATAGTCCGGACCACGCCGCCATGTCGAGCGCAGGTCCGAGCAGGCCGCTCCCGGTTGAGGATCTTCTTCCGGTGTCAAGAGCTCGCACCCTCGCAAGGGAAGCCGAGCCCGAGCACGGCCCCTGGCAGGCCAGAACCAGAGAGCATCCTCGCTGCCTTCGGTAGCGGGGCTCGTGCCCGCTCCTCGCGCCATGGCCTCAGGACATGACACGCGAGTTGACGGTTGGGCACGTACCAATCATATTCCACAGGCAGCAATCGTGGCGTGCGTCGCAGAGCGCCCCTCGCCGGCAAACGTACGGCCTGGGACTTACCTCCCGGGCACGACTCTGAGGAGCCCGACCCGGGGCGGCATCGCCAAGGCGAGTGCGCGCCTAGGAACATGGCACCCGAAATGACCAACACAGGGCGCGAGTATCCGGACAGCATCGCCTCAGCAAGGGCGGGTCCGGGGAAGTCGTCCCGACGCGGTCCATGTCCTTACCCGGGCCTCCGTGCCCGGGCACATGGCAACAATACATATCAAGTCGCATTTCAGTCCGGGGCTCCCTGGGTCCCAGGCACATATTTGAGCCGAGGCACGGATTCCCGAATCCGTGCCCCGGGTCCGACACCGAGGAGCCGAACCAGGGCGGCATCGCCAAGGCGAGTGCAGGCCTAGGAACGCGACACCCGGAATAGGGCGCGAAGCCTGGACAGCACCGCCCCGGCGAGAATGCGTCCGGAAGGTCGTCTCACATCCCATATTCAAGCCCGGGCCCCCGGAACCCGGCTTATATCAAAAACGTATTCCAGTCCGGGGCCCCCGGGTCCCGGACACATACCTTCAGCGCTGGCCGGGGCCCCCGGGTCCCGAGTGCATGCTTCTCCCTAGTCTCGGGGCTCGCGAGGGAAGCGAGTCCGAGGTCCATCCCTAGTAAGCACATCAAATATCTTCTCAAATCCGTCTGTATAAACATCCGGTAAGTTGGGTAAACCCGGGCCAGCGCTGGACTTCTCCGGAAACTCAGCGCTAGCCCGGGCCCCAAGTATATACGCTTTACATAAGCAATATTTTTAATGTCCTTCCCGGTCTCGTTCCCTTCGTCGTTTTCCATGTGTTGCGTAGCATGGGATGGACAAGGGAACGAACCGGATGCTCTCACAGTTCACCATGTGTAGAGTAGATCTTTCCCCGGCGGTCCGGGGGACGATTCATATCACCCCAAGCCGGGCACCCGGGGAGACATAGTTTCTTCCTGGTGTACCGGGCCGAAGCCATTCTGTCGCCAGATCTTCTTCGGCTCTCGGGCACAGCCCTACATCGACAAACATCAACCACGACAATAGGCAGCTCGACAACCTCGACCTCCTCGAGGGACGAAGGTGGCGCGCTCCGCTCCGCGTCACTCGCTACCAGCTAGGCCTCAAGCGCTATCCTTGGCGTCAGGTTTGGGCCCGATCGCTTCAGGTTTAGGGTTCGAATCTCCGCCGTATCTTCTTACGGGTCGGAATGAAATCTTCCCCCCGTGGGAAGGCCCCTCCCTGGTGATCGGAACTTCCCAACCGGGCTCGGTAAGCCTGGAAGCGTCATCACGAATACTACCTGAAAACACATCCTGCCAACGGTGCCCGGGGGCATGAAGGACCCCCGGATCCCGAAGACGGACAGGGGCCGAACCTGCGGGCCTTGCCGCTCCACAGGAATCGCGCTCCCGGGGAACCGGGTCCGGGGGCGGGCGACCGTCGCGCTCGCTGCCCCCGAGGACCGAGTTCCCGGGGCAAGCGGCGGTGCCAGGGCCCGGACAGGGGCCATAGGCCCGACGGCTACTCGCAGCTGCTGGATCTCGTTGTCGGACGACGCCCGGCACTCGGCGTTCCCGGACACGAGGCTCCGAACACCAGCGACCTCCGGGCAACACAGTAAACCAAGGTACGGAGATATAAACATCATCATATATCCATACAAACACCTCTCTTGTACAAGACAGGCCAAACCGGAGCGCAAGTACGAGCGAGGTCTGGATCGTACGGGGGGCGTCACCGGAGTACTTCTGACCGGATCCCGGGTGACGTCGGATGGGGAGCACTCGGGGGCATGGAGGGCCCCCGGGCCCCGAAGGCACCCGCGTATGGTGTCTGAAGGAAACCGGCGTCTCCCTCAACCTCTTCGTCAGGCATCGCTCTACAAGAAGTTCACCGTGGTCGAAGAACCCTGCCTCCGGGGCAGCGGATTCGACCACGGCCTCCCGCGCCTCCTCGCGAGCGACCGCGACATCCTCGCGAACCACCGCGGCATCCTCGCGAACCACCGCGACTTCCTCGCGAAATCCCGCGACCTCTTCGCGATTTCCTCGCGCATGGCGAACTCGCACCCCCAGGACGCGAAGCCCGGCCTCTTGGGCCACTGCGCGTTCTCCCCGGGAGAGTGTTTCCTACTCCCACGCCTCCATCTCGGGCCAGGCACGGGAGAACTCATCGGCGGCGGATTAGGTGCCCGCCTTCAAACGGACGACGCGCCCCATTGCTGCGCGGCCTCCGACCAGCGGTCACCACGAAGAACTCGTGGCGACAGTACGGGCGGCAACCGCCGCCTCGCCATCGCGACCGCTACGCTGGCCTTCCTCAACACTCGTTCCATGTTTTCAGCCCGGTTCCCGGGTACGTATCGCATCTAAAATCAAACAAATTGTCAAGCTACGTCAAGTCCATGGCGAACCAGGCGGACCCCGCGTCCCCTCTTTCTTCAAGACGTGGCCCTGTTCCTGCCGGGGCTAATCCCGGCCGAGCAACAGGGCCAGGGCCACTGTCGGCGAGTGGGACTGGGGTCCCACGTTCTGCGGGACGCGTGGATCTCGGCCACGTCAGCCCCTCCGGGCCCACTTTCTGCAGAAGAGAAGACCGGCTATGGTCAACGTCCCGTTGGGCGCCCGGGGCGCCATCTCCATCGCCCCGGCGCCGATGCCGGGGTCCGACAGCCGGGCGCCGATGCCCGGGCCCGACGGCGGGTGCTGATCGCCCGGGTGCCCGGGTGCCGATCCTTCCGGTGCCCGGCGCCGGTCCTTCTGATCCTGGGTGCCGACGCCTAGACCCGGGGCCGATGACCGACTGCCGATGCCGATGCCGATCACTGGAAGGACTCCGCGGACCAACTTGCCAACTACTCTGCCACGTGTGGGCGTCTCCCGATGGCCCCGTGGACCTCCGACCGTGCAGTCAGAAGACTTTTGACTATGGAGGCTTGTTCACTGTGTAGTCAGAAGCTTTTGACTATGCAGGCCCCTTTTTCCACGACCAGCGGCAGAGGCGTGCGCCGTCACTATCTCTCCGCTCCTCTCACGACGACGTGCACAGCAGCACCCTGTGCGTGGGCGTTGCAGGCGAACAGGCGACGGGACGTTCCTCCAACCCGGCATGGGCACCGCAGTGGAGGGGCGCACAGGAGAACTCACCGGAAGATATCTCCCTCCGCGTGGACTCCCCTAGTTCTATAAAGGAGGATCCAAGCCGATGAGGAGGGAAGGGGGGACAGACGGAACGGAGCACCTCTATCTCCCGAGCTCATTCTCTAGCTGTTGTTCATCTTCTCCGGCTCCGGCCGCGACTTAGTTCATCCACCACATATATCAAACCATACACAGGACGTAGGGTATTACGCTCCGGCGGCCCGAACCTGTATAAATCCTCCTGTCTTCTCTGTGTGCTTGCTTCCTTCGGATCCATCCATCGTACCGCTGATACACCCTGACGCCGGCTTCGCCTGAGAACTACTCCCTTGGCCGAATCTCAAAAGGGGGGTCTCCTGATCTCCCGCCGTCGAGGTTTCTTCCTCCGACAACACGTAATCAGTACAATACTACATCAATTTTTGCATAGAAATATAAATTGCAAAGGGATAATAGATTTTACCTGCAGACGAATCAGCAAACCGACAGAGCTTCGCTGCTTTCGTTTAGCCTCGCTCTTAGCTCTCTCTCTTCTTTTTTTCTGTGATTTCTATGAATTTTATGACATTTTTTGAGTTAGAAGAGAGTTTTATACTAGGCTGACTAAAAATCGCCCTCCCAGAGGACGGCAAGGGGGCCGCTTGTAAAATGACCGGCTCCGCAGCTGGTCATTTTAGAGCCGGTCATTTTACAGGCGGCCCCCTTACCGCCCTCTGGGAGGGCGGTTAGGGGCCGCCTGCAAAAGTACTGACGGCCACGTCATCAAATCGCCCTCTAGGGGGGTGATTTTTAAAAACGCTCTCCCAGAGGTGTTGGGAGTATATTTTTGTAAACTTTGAAATGAAAATGTAGTTTTGTAAATATTTTATTAAAAAAATATAAAAATAAAAAAATTCCGATGGAACGTGTGTGGTTTGGGCTATGGGACCCGAGCGCAATTGGGCCCATAAAGCCCAATGGCTGAGACGGATTCCAAAAAGGTTTTGGTCATGAAATTTGGGTTAGTGGCTAGTGGAGGTGGAGCCGCGACTCCGACTCCCCCACCCAAACCCTCGCCGCCTCGCGACTCCGCCATCGCCGGATTACCCACCTTCACCGCGCCCACAGCCGTCTCTCCTCGTCCGTCCTCCTCTCCACCGCCGCCGCGCGCGGTGTACGCCGTCGCCTACACGCGTGGCCCAAGCCGTGGGTCGAAAAGGAGCTAGCTCTCGTTGCGCTCTTGCCACCTCCATACTTCCCAGCCATCGTCTCCTGCCAAAAGCCTCACAATAGAGTTCAAATCAGCTGCTGCTTGGTTTGAACTAGCGCTCCAAATCCGCAGCTTCCTAGTCGCGCGCGGCCACTCCCGCTTGCTCTCGCTGCAGCCTCCGCGCCCTACTCTGTGATCTGTGGCTTCCTTCCCCCCGCGCCCTTCTGCTCAGGCTGTGCTAGGGTTTCCGGAGCTCGGGCCGACGACATGACGACGCGGGGAGCAAAGCGCGCTGCCACCTCCGACCCCGCGAATCCCGAGGTACGCGTATATTTTTCTCCCCTCCTGAACCGTGCCTGAGTGCTTCTCGCCGTGGCGTGATGTTTGTTTGGGTGGGGGACGGTGTGAGGCCCAAGTTAGGAGTTTTTTTTTCGTTTTTGATTTTGTGAGGCTGTTTATGCACCTAGCTGTGCCGGTTCGACCTGGCTGATTGCTGATTGCTCAGAGGAACGTACTAGCTGTACTTTCTTTCAAAGAGAAAGGGGAAATCACGCCATTGCAATGGTGTTAACGAAATATTCAAGTTTGAAGAGCGGCTCTCAAATGCTTTAGGCTGTTGCTATGCGCAAGTTTGAGTGTTCGTGCACAGTGCAGGTGCTTGAGTGATGGAAAACTAGAACTTGACCACGAGTTGAATACACATTGCTCTGAGGAACTTACTAGCTGTAGTTTCTTTTGAGGAGAAAGGGGAAATCACACCATTGCGATGGTGTTAACGAAATATTCAAGTTTGAATTGAAGAGCGGACAAATGCTTTAGGTTGTTATGCGCATGTTTGAGTGTCTGTGTGCGACGTGCAGGTGCTTGAGTAATGGAAAACTAGAACTTGACCACGAGTCCACAACACATTGGGGTGATGCCATTCTGTTAGAACTGTGCAGAGCGAAACATTTAGCAGGGAACAGAAAGGTGTAGCATTGCTTGTTCCACATAATAGTCATTCTTAGCTTACGGTGAACCGAGTCTTACACTTCAATTTCGGTGTCGAAAAACAGACCAATTGTGATGAGAAAGAGGATGGACAAAAGTTTGTAAACTGTTTATTTGTGCTGACTGTTGAATTGTCACATATAAGTGTTACTGCATTACATAAACTGTTTTCTGAGTTCTGATAGTTTTCATGTGATCTTAGCCACTAGACAGTTGCATCCATTGCAAATAAGTACTATTTGTGATTTTGTACATGTTGAGAAGTTATAATTTTTTCTGGTGTTCCTGCCCTTTTATTTATTGTTCATTTTGCTATTATAATGCTGCAGCTACCAAGTAAGAGAGTAATGGACGGACCCTCTTTTGATGTTCACAGGGCGGAGTCTTCCCATCAACATATGATGGGCAGACCCGCTACTTTAGATCCTCAGCGGGCTGAAGATGCAAGCAAGCATGTTAGAGCACTCAATACCCAGTTTGCTAGGTTGGTCACTTCTTCGCGTGCTTTTTGCAACTAGTCTTGGATCTTATAAACCACATCAACATTTGGAATTTTGGGGTATTACATGTGTGGGATGTTGTCTAGTATGTGTGCTCATTCATTATGGAAACTACCTGCACTGCTGTAATCTCAACATTGGTGTCCCAACGCCATGATTTCTAAGCAACCTGAATGTTTTCTGAACATTCAGGTTGCTTAGAAATTTTAGAATGTTGATGTTTCTGTTAAATTGACCTGTATCCTTGCAGTAGCATCCTGTTATTTATTTTTTGTTCGATCTATAATAAATACTCATCTGGATGTTTTATATGAGCAGCTGGGTACAATCACAGCTGCAAAATCATCCAGCCGAACTTTGGGAGGATGGAATGAAGGATTACATATCCCATGCTTCTGAAATAATGGTAGGAGTCACAGGTCATATAGACTTGGTATTTGCAGGGTTTTTAATTTGCCGCATGTGTACAAAACTTTTAATGTATTTTGTTTTTTAGACTGCTCAATTTGAGATATAATACTGACGAAATATATCTCACCATCTTTTCTTTATGCACAAATTTTGAAGCTGTAAGTAGCAGGTAGTTATGAACTGTGTTTACTACCATACAACTATACAAAGTAGAATCATGTATATACTGCTATGCATAATGGAGTATCTAACTTCTATAAGACCTTATATTTATTAAGTTATTACTGTAGGATCATTTATTTATTTTTTGGTTTGACTGTACACTGGAAAAAAAACTCAAGAAATGAAAATATACTAATACAGAACCACTCATTATCTTCTCAGTTGTGTAACCCATAAGCATATGCACAGTGCAGCATCTGAATTATAACAGCCGTTCCTGAGGTGTCTTCATTGAACATAATATTGATTTGTAGAATTTGACTATTATTTATTCAGCAGACCTTAATATTGCTTAGGTAGTCTATTGGCACTGCAGTTGTCAGCAGTCTACTACTTTTCTTTTTTCTAATCATGGGCCTCCTGCTATTGTTTGCTCTCATTAGGAAAAATTCAAGGATGTTGTCAATTGGCTTAGGCAAAATAAAACATGTTCAGCAGCTGTGTTGTCCTCCCCAAGTCCACCCAGTGATGAGAAAACTACTTCGCCAGCAACTGTAGACAGCAAGTTAATGGTACAACCAAGTCCAGATAATGGTCAGAAAGGTCCAGTTACAGCACCAGCTCCCCAGCTTTTCAGAATTCAAGCTCACCGAACTTGTTTTCATTCTCTCCTCATCAAAAAACGCCAGCTTTTACTGGTATGGCTATTCACCAGTTCATGCTCATCTTATATTTACATTCACTCTATTTTTATTTTTATGTATTTATGTTAGTTGTGTCATAATGATATCTAGGCATTTTGGTTAAAATGACAAGAAAAACATGCCTGGTGACAGCAACAAGCCGAGTTTCCAGTTTGGTGCAAATAATGGCTTTTCGACACCAAGCATGCCATCCCAGTTTGGTGCCCAGAGTTTTAGCATGCCATCCCAGACGCTGTTTTCAGTTAACCAACAGGCCAGCTATCTCAGTATTCTTTTTTAATTTTTACGGCTTTGTCATGTTGGTTCTTCTGCATATGGAAGGAGTTAGAACATATGTTTTTCATAATATCTTTACAAATAGTAAAGATGATCATCATTTTCCTATGGTCCCTGATTTAAATATTGATGGAGTATTGTAGTGGGTTATTTCCATTTTAGTAACGTAATGAAATAATATATCGAGGCTGATATTACCTTGATGTCCTTTGGCCTAAAAATTATCTTATGTTCATAGTTGAACTAATATTAAGTTAAACATTTTTATGCAGTGCAACGAATATTTCTAGTGTCACTCATGCAATTCAGAATACAAATTGTTGTTGGCTTGAGATTTTTCATATGAGTCTATCTAACACAACTTCTCTTAGCCTGCAACTAACACCTGTAATTCCGATGATAAAGGTGATAGTTTGTCCTATAGACAGTGCCCTGTTACTCTTAATATAGAAAAAAAATAGACATATATGCCTCTTATCTTTTTTGGAACATTAAGCTTTTATTTTTAATTTTTCAGGAAACAAAAATGCTGCTGAAGCTTCAGGTGATGCAGATGAAGGTGAGTATCTAGTTTATCAATAGTGACTTAGATAACCCCAGTTAATAAAAATTCCAAGCTACATGAACCTTCCATATTTGGGATGTTACTTTTGGGTATTAGATAATATTTCCTCAGTTTTTCTATGCTATCCAGTTTATTCATAGTTCTTTGTTTCATCAGATGCTGAACCTGAGCAACCAAGCAGCCCTTCTGTAAAGAAGGCAGAAGAGAAAGGAATCGTTGTTGTTCATGAAGCCAAATGCAAGGTGTATGTTAAGGTATTAGCTTTCCTATGTATTATTTTGCTTCGTTCCTATAATTGTAATTTGTATTTCTGGAGCCAATGCTACTATTCAAGTACACGCAAGAAATGCTTGAGCCTGATTTCACGCTTATTTTTTCATTCGTAGCACGATGATGCTACCAAAGGTTGGAAAGATATCGGTGTTGGCCAGCTCAACATCAGGTGTAAAGAGGGTGCTGAGAGAGCTTCCAAAGAGTCCACCCCAACCATTGTTATTAGAAACGATGTATGGACCCCTCCTTTCTTATGTTCATATATAACCCAAGTCCATTTGTCTTCAGCTTTGTGATGGTAATATTAATTATGTGCATTGTGTATCAAACTTGACATCCATTCGCTATGCTTTATTGTATATAACAATGTTCCACTCACAGTTGTGTCTGGCTTTTCTGCCCCAGACCAAGTTAATTTGCTTAAATTATTACATAGTACTACTGTCATTTTATTTTAATTATTGCTTGATTTATTTTTTTCTGGCAAAAGTATTGAGATCACCCCACCCCCGCTCCCTCTGTTCTTGCATGTAGGCTGCTGTAAGGTAGTAAAGTAATCATGGATGATTTTGATAACAGGTGGGCAAAATTCTTCTGAATGCTCTGATCTATAAAGGGATAAAGATGAATGTTCAAAAGAACACAGTTGCTTCGATATTTCATACTTCGGTAAGTAACTACTGCATGCCCCCCACCCCCACCCCCCACTCCCAATAAATAAATAAATAAACACCACCATCCCACGCACACCCACACCCCAACAAAAAATAGAAAGATCTGAGTAGCAGTATGTTCAGACTTGTATGCTTATCAAGATTCTAGAGTGAGTGGTGCAGTGCTCTAATTCAAATATTTGTATCAAGAGTTTATTATATTTGACGTTTTGACATATTTGCTATGCTGGTCTTTTTGGTGCTCAGAAGAGGCTCCATACAACTGTACTAGAGTAGTTTAAACAGAACTTTTGCTGTTGGATACATGTTGATTCATTTTGTGAGTTAGCATTTTTAGAAGCACAATTGGGTCAAAACTTGCCTTGGTTTCTTGTTCCCTGGTGTATGAGCTTGGAAACATTTAAATCAAACTTGGCATAAACTTGGTTCTATATTTTGCATTCTGTGCACATTACACTGCTTCACGGTTCACATTATACTTTTAACTTCCCTGTCCTGTGTTATGCATATAGCTCAGTGAGTAGACCTTATTCATCGTATAATTTCTCAGGATGCACAGTCAAGTGAATCAGGCAGTGCTACTGTTGTAGCTCGAACATACTTGTTCCGATTGAAAAATGAGGAGGAGGCTACAAAGTTGTCGGCTGCAATTAAGGAGAATGCACCATCAGAATGATTCTTTTATGGGTTAAACCGTGAGTAAAGCTTGGGGGACACTAGTAGCCTTCGGTAACTTATACTGCGGCGGGCCAAAAAGATGCCTTTCACAGTTTTTTCCCCTCCCAATTGCAGTGAAGTACACGGAGATAAAACTCCGTGTTTCATGTGAGCTGGCCGGCCATGTATTACCATTTCTTTCCGGCTATTATATGTGTCGTCGTAATTTTGGCACTGATAAGGTTATTAGATGTCATCTGAGGGAGGTATGACACAAATCAGATGGTTGAACACCTGCTAGCCTAAAAGACTTTGTGCAATCCATGTTTACTCAAAACACATTCTTCGGTCTAAAACCTCGCGTATGACGTTCAGTTTTTGTAATATCTGTTAAATCTTTTCCACAGGACAGCTGGTAGTACTTTTATTTGATGGCTAACGTTTGTGAAAGCAAGGATCAGACAACTGGATTTTGAAACTGGCCTAACGTAGTAGTATCTTGTTTTTATCCTGTTGCAACTGGATTTTCTCTGCCTGCTGGTCCTATCGTTTCACCTATATCTGATTATAACCCGTAATGTTTATCAACAACCAAAAAATTATTTATGAATAAAACTTTTATATATGTGTGTCTTTAGCGATTTGAAAACAAATACTAGGACCCAAAATTAACTTCAGAATTAAGTTTTAAAATTTAAATTTTAGTAGCGGTTTATAAGCTGAAAAGCAAACCATGGAGCTCGCTTGGGAAATTTGAAATTGTGCCACGTGTGCTCCAAAGATAGTACTGCTGGTGATGTTTGTACACCCCTATTCTAAAATATAACAATTCTAGCATTTAAAATTTATTTTAAAATATAACAAACTTTTACACATATATTCTCTTTTTAACTAATCATAAGCTTTTACCATAAAAGTTTTGTATCTATTTTCTCTTTTTAACCAATCACAATCTTTCTCTATTTAATTCTAACAACTTTATTAATACACGTGCCTAACTTTAAAATTTCTTATATTTTAGGACGGAGAGAGTAGCTTGTAACCAGAAACGATAGAGAATGGGGCGGGAATGGAGTTGAATTCCTGCCTGTTTGTTTTGGTTTGGCGGGCTTCCTGCGTTGTTTGTTTTGGGTAGGCATAGAGTAGGAGCATAGCACCAAACGCAAGCAATTAATACCAATGAACAAAGAGCTAAAAGAATGAAAGAATGCTTTACATTTTTTATATGCTCTCCTCTTATAGATAGGACAAACAACGAACAAAGCACAAAGCATAAGGACATATACAACGCGGTGAGGTGGCGAGTGTCTCACCACGCCACGCCAGAAATTCCACTTCAGCTCAACCATGATTGTGCCCCCGTAGAGGCACTCGTGCCTTGCAGAGGACACTCGCTTGCCCTCATGGCATGGTCCCCCCACCTCACCCCTCCTAGCTTCAAGAAGAAAGTGGCGGCGCGGCAGTAAGAGAAGAAAGCGGTGGCGCGGCATGGCGAATAGGACTGGGAAGAGAGGTGCCTACCACCACAGACACCACCAGAGCTCAATCCGCGCCTATGAGCTCTAGATGAGGAGGGGAGGCGCGACGGCCGGCTCCTCTTCACCAGCTTCGGTCTTCGGAGCTCGTCGCTCGATCCGTTGCCACGGCACTCGATCGGCTGCTGCGTCACTTGATTTATGGTGCTAGCTCGCTGGCCACGCTGCCCTAACAAAGCACGTAGTAGTAAAATGCAAATGGCCGGTGCATCACCAATACCTGAACTACAGGGAAACACAGAAATGGCCAAGCTAGCTTGTGCCCGTGCCCACTCGAACCCACGCGGTTCATGGTGAAAGTGCATCTATCCCCCTAAGTGCGTTTTGGTGGATTAATGACAAAACGGTTAAGGGATTATTGAGTTTATCAAGAAATGTGTAGAGATTAGTCTCAAGTTGTTTGATGTGGTGTATGGAGACCCCCACAAAAACATGACGCAAAGCGGCAAAGCGACTCGAAGTTTATTTTAATTTCTTTTGAGTCGTAGGAAAGCCGTACTATCAGGAGAGGTTGTAAATAGTGTTCCAAGACCACTCAAGTGCTTAAGATTCAAATAGCTAAGAGTATATCACTTTGGCACAACACTTATACTTGGGTTGGGGTAGTTTTAGTGTCAGGGTCGGAGGTTCCTTTCCATAGGGTCGGAGGCTCTGACCATTCTTTTCAGCCAGCGACTAAGTGTTGGCCGGAAGTTCCCATCCCTGAGGTCGGAACCTCCTGGCCAAAATCTGTTAATAATGGCTAAGTGACGTATGCCAATGCCTATAAAGCCCAAACTTGTTTTTAGCCATTGGTTGGCTATTCCATTCATATTTCACTGTTTTCTAGTTTCTCTTAAGGTCCTTTGAGCTCTTTCAATTAATTTTAGTACTTCCTTTGTGATTCTTATGAGGATCTAGTGGGATTTTGAGTAAAATTTCTTGAGAGGAGGCTAGAAGGATCTTGTACACTTGAGGATGGACGCGGATCAGCTGTTTGGGCTTATTACTCTTGGAGGGAGACCTCCTAGATGGTTAGGCATCGTCCGCGGGCTTTCTCAAGTTGTGGATTGTCCCGGAAAGGTTTGTAAAGGTCAACCTCATCTCCGCAAGGAAAAAAGGTAAATTCGAGTGGATACCAAGTTGGTCTTTATGGTCGCTTAGTGAGACGAGAGGTCTATCGAGACCCGGCTCTCCGAAGTTCCTCAACAGAGACGTATAATCTTTGTGATCTGAACTTCAGGAAAAAATCTTTGTGTCTGCCTTGTACTTGCCCGTTTGTTCTGTTCTTTCATTTCTATATTTGCCTGCATCCTTCCCTTGCATAATTATTTGAACTAGAATTGCTTTCTATCAATTTATCTTTTTTGAAGTGTCTTGTTAGAGTCAGTACCACAGGGTTGGAGCCTTCGGCATTCTAGGTCAGAACTTCCGACCAGCCCTCTTGTGCAACCCGAGAGAGCCGATCGGAGCTTCCTACCCTTGGGGTCGGAGGTTCCTACCAGAATTTTACCGTTGCTTTTCGAGAATTTTTCAGGACAGCCTATTCACCCCTCTCTAAGCAACATCAATGGGCTTTCACATGGCACAGCAGAACCTGCGCTAGAGTGTAAGCAAGCACCACGTGTGCACCAACGGTAGGGTCTCCCGGTGCGATGGAGAAGTGGAGATGGCTGGCATGTGTGGCACCACCTTCCACACACATCCAACGGTGCATTGCATGCTAGAAAAGAACGCGGCAGGCACGCTATAGCTTTACGTTTTTAATCGATAGATCGTTCTAAATCATAGGGAATAATAGAAGAATACTCTGCCCAGGCGTCTGACACAAGCCATGTGATCGGACGCCTGCAGTGGCGCATACACCGTCGCTTGCATGCAAGCATGCAACATTTTATTAAACTTCAAATGACTTTTTCATCTAAACTATCAATGTGATTTGCAATCCAATTTCACCGTTGTATTCATTGCAATTAAATCTTTATAAAAAATCTCAGTTGATTATATTCTGATGAAAGAAAATATGTGTTTCAACCATTACAATTCGATGTTTCATACACGAGAGCGAAATGTTTCAACGGTTATTTTGCTGTCTTTCATATTTTAACAAACCAAGGATAACATTTAAAATATTTTTTATCGAATGTTGAAACATATAAAAATTTTAAGTTGAAACACTTTTCATCGAATAGTAAAACATCTAAAATATTTTTAAACATATAATAAAATACCGTTCAATAATTTGTAATTATCTAACGTTCGGCCATAGTCCCGCCCATTATTCCGACGTGTCTCCGTAAAGTCAACCGTGTGACACAGCCAGACACGACAACACCTTCACCACCGCCGACAAAACATGTATAATAATCGTACGACCGAGTACGGTAGCTTTAACTTATCCCAGTATTCAAGCCGCCGTAGCCAGATGGATGCTTATCTCAGCTGGCCGTTCGTACATACACTCGTACTTACTCCTTTAGTTTGCATGCTTAATCCCGTCAAAAATATATGGCGATTTGCACTTTGTCAACCCTCTGCTCTGCTCTGCTCAGCAACAGTAGGTACTGTCCCAATTAATAGCGCAATGTTTATCGATCTAATACTATTATCTCTACTTAGAGATGAAATATCAAAAATTAATTAATTAAAGTCAACTTATCAGCATCTCTCCCTGTGTTAGTTAGCCGCAGCATGAATTCTCTTGCCTGGCTCATGGCGTCATCGAAAGATCACCGAGTTAGCTAGCCCACCTCCAAGCCCTATATATAGCACGCTCGTCAAGTACACGAGCTCAAGCAAGCAGCGTCTCATCGCAGGAGAGAGTACGTAGAGAAGTATAGTAATTAATCCAGTGTAGTGAAGTAGAACGCGATGGCCACGGCAGGGACACTGGCCCTTCTGGCCGTCGCGGCGCTCCTCCTCGTCGCCGGCTTGCCACTCCTCGCCGATGCGCAGGCGGCGGCGGCGGCGCTGCCCGGTGCCGACGAGTGCGGCGCACCGGACCAGGCTGACGGCGCGTGCCACAACGTGCCCAAGGCGCTGCGGCTGAAGCTGATCGCCATCCCGACCATCCTCGTGTCCAGCGTCATCGGCGTCTGCCTGCCGCTCTTCTCCCGCTCCGTGCCGGCGCTCCGCCCCGACCGCAACCTCTTCGTCGTCGTCAAGGCCTTCGCGTCGGGGGTGATCCTCGCCACCGGCTACATGCACGTGCTCCCGGACTCCTTCAACAACCTCAGCTCGCCGTGCCTGCCCAAGAAGCCCTGGTCCGACTTCCCCTTCACCGCCTTCGTTGCCATGCTCGCCGCCGTCTTCACGCTCATGGTCGACTCGCTCATGCTCACCTACTACAACCGCAACAAGCGCGACTCCTCCTCTCGCGGCGAGGTCGCCGCCGTCGCCGACCACGAGAGCCCCGACCATGGCCACTGGCACGGCCATAGCCACGGCCACGGCCATGGCCATGGCATGGAGGTGGCCAAGCCCGGCGACGTCGAGGCCACTCAGGTGCAGCTGCGCCGGAACCGCGTCGTCGTTCAGGTAAAGTGTCATGCATTTAACCTCACTAGCTAGGTGCAGGCTCATATCACGCAACTGCATAATTAATTAAGCTAGTAATTGGGAGATAATTAATTAAGTTTGTTTGATCTCTACTACTCGGTCGCTGTACGTACTGACACTGTACTTCCAACACGATTTTCGAAGCAACAGGGGATCTAGTCGTGCAAAGACAAAGCGGAGAACCGCAGCGCGTCGCGCGCCGTACGGTACGGTTTAAAAATTAAAGAATTAATAATATTAAAAAATAAAATATTAAAAAAATAAACTTTATACTAATAATTTGAAACTTTCATCTCTAATTTTAAAATTTTCAATTCAATTTTTGAAACTTTTCACTTAAATTTAAAAACTATTAACTAAAAAAAATTAAAAAAAATCTACTTAAATTTTAAAATTTTCAACCCAAAATTTAAAACTTTTAATTAGATTTTTAAAACTTTCAACTGAAATCTAAAACTTTTTAACTCTGTTTATTTATGTATTATTTTATAATTAAAAATCATTAAGTATTAGTAACAGTGATTAGTATGATGATTAGTGTTTAATATAGGGGTATGGGCTACTGGCGTACGGCTGCCACGCGCGTACTACCGCCCTCAACAAAGTAGCAAACTCTTCAGAGAGAAAGTCTTCAAGATGAGTAGGTTAAGGCTTCATTCGGAACAATCAGTTGAGGAGCGTGAATTTTAAGCACGTTTTTCAAACTGTTAAATGGTGTATTTTTGTAAAAATTTTCTATATAAAGTTACTTTAAAAATCATATTAATCCATTTTTAAGTTTAAAATAATTAATACTTAATTAATCATACGTTAATGGCTTATCTCGTTTTTTATAAACTTCTTTCTTTTTTCTTTTTCCTCAGCTTCAAACTATCCTAATACTTCAGAGACAAAGTACACCAAGCAACTTAAGTAGTACTAGTCATGTTGAGTGAACTCGTAATCGAAGTAATTAATTAACTAGATGTACTACATAGCATTAAATTAAGTGGAAACCTGCAGGAGATAACCACTCCAGATTGACTCGATGTTTTTTTATTCATCTCATGAAAATGACACAAGCGCAGACTAGTCATGAAAACTTTCAACGTCTGGCACTTTTGTAGTTTTAATGTACTGTAACATGTTACGTCCAGCAAGATGAATTAGTCATCGGAACGTCTTAATTATTTCGAGAAATTAATATAGGAGAGCAGTGCTGTAAAGTAAAAACGACGTCACTTTTAGACAGATAAAAGCAACATGTCCACCGACAACACAAGCTAACTTTGTCATGTATTCCATACATATTGATTGACGTTTAAATTAATTAATTTGACTTCAGTAGCAAACAATGCAAGTTTACATGGCACTTGGAATTTTATATTATGGTTTAAAGTAGAAAAGAACTATAATAGCTAGTTGTAAGAGCATCACCAACAACAGTCTAAAAATATATTATTTTTGTTTCCAAAATTTTCGTTGTAGGATCCGTAATCAGATTTTTAGATGTCAATAGATTACTTACTTCAACAGATAACTTCCAATAATAAAAAGTGGGTCCACCCAAAAAAACAAATCTCACCCCGTTTTTCCCGTCCGAGCTCTTTCCGACTTTTGGGAATGTGTTCAGGGTAGCCGGAGGCTAATTTTTTCTAGAGACCCAAAATTTTAGAATTAGGATCTATTTTGGGTTGTTGTTGGTCATGCTCTAAGCCCCCTCAAATTTGTTTAGAAATTTTGTATGATTCAAATTCTATAGGAAATTATTCCATTTGGTCCTTTGAAATAAAGAGTTGTATTTTTAAAATCATATGAAATCTTTGGAATGATTCAATGCATAGAGATATTAGAGAAAAGTTACTATGATGTTCAATATTTTCAAAATTTTTCTTTTAAGTCTATCTCTCTCGTTCAATTCTTGTGTTCTTTGTAGTGTATTTAAAGTCCAAACGGTAATTCTTGTAATTTTTATGTTTTGCATATTTATTCTTACCAAACTCTTGTGTTTTTTTCTATTCCCGTATTTTGGCATTCCTACGTCAAAGGAGGCCATATTATTGGCAAGGTGACATAAACCAGATAATTCGGAAAATTCATTGACTCGCTTTTTTTTCCCTCTGAATTTTGTGTGTAGCTTCCATTACTAAAAGTTTCAAATGAATCTATAAGATTGTTTCTGCTATAGTTGGGGCAAAGTTGTTTCCCAAGCAAAATAAGTGATGGTTTAATAACTTTACAGTCAATTTTTTTAGATAATGGAGATATCTCTGCAGTGTGTGTATGTGTTCTGAAAACTGCCTGCGGAATTATGCTATGCCTGTTTGCAGTAAAAGCTCCCATTTTTTTCTGGCTTCAAATTATAAACCAGATTTGCACGGCTTCATGCTACAGGTCCTCGAGATGGGAATCGTGGTGCACTCGGTGGTGATCGGCCTGGGGATGGGGGCGTCGCAGAATGTGTGCACAATCCGGCCGCTGGTGGCGGCGATGTGCTTCCACCAGATGTTCGAGGGGATGGGCCTCGGCGGCTGCATCCTACAGGCGGAGTATGGCGCCAGGATGAAGTCGGTGCTCGTCTTCTTCTTCTCCACCACGACGCCGTTCGGGATCGCGCTGGGCCTAGCGCTCACCAAGGTGTACAAGGACAACAGCCCGACGGCGCTCATCGTCGTCGGCCTACTCAACGCGGCGTCGGCGGGGCTGCTCCACTATATGGCGCTGGTGGAGCTCCTCGCCGCCGACTTCATGGGGCCCAAGCTGCAGGGCAGCGTCCGGCTCCAGCTCGCGGCCTTCCTCGCTGTCCTCCTCGGGGCCGGCGGCATGTCCATCATGGCCAAGTGGGCGTGAGCATGAGCCAGCTGATGACACATCAAGCACCTCACCGGCCGGTGGTGTGATGCATTCAGTGCATCCTTGCATGTTTGATTGAGCTTGATCAGACTCGATCATCAGCTGTGGCAATGTTGTATAGTGACAGTGTGACTTCTCCAACTGGACAAGTTAGTAGTACTGCATTTCAGACTTCCAATGTTGTAGTGTGATTGTTTAGGCATTGTTCTCGTGGATGATGTACTCCAATACGAACATCTACCTATTCCCATAATTAATAAATTACCAAGCCAAAGAACTATGGGTGCACTTCTGACAATACGACAATATCAACAGGAATGGATGAAAAATATGAAATCATAATTATCAAATGGTCATTTTGCATGTGCAATAAAAGTATATAAAGTCTTCCCTAGAAGAAAGATGGTATGCTGCAATTTAAAAATAACAAACCAAGGAGTCACAAGATTACCTCAAGTATTGGATCAGAACCAGTGCCAGACACAAGATCCATTAAAGCAAACCAAGTAATCCAACTTCTCGTTGATGCTTAGATCAGAGAAACTCACCTTCCATCAACTCCAGAAGCCATCATTGTCCATAATAACTTTCATTGTTTCACTACATTTATTCACATTTCCATGACCAATTCCTCTTTCCTTCTAAAAATTCTATGTTCATGCCCAGAAAAATTCATCCCATGTGAACCATCAGACTCACCACCGCTGCCAGTATCATCCCCATCATCGTTAACGCTTTCAAAATCGTTAGTATCTATAATAATGGATCTTCCTTTCCTTGAACCCAAGGATTGACTAAGAGATGATATGTAAGGTGCAATCTTCTCAAATAATGTGATGCCACTAGAAAGAGTTGAGTAGATCACTCGCTCTATTCCTGATGTGCCATGGAGATTAAGATCAACAATCTGAGTAAATAACAATCAAGGAAATGCTATGAAGATACCCAAGTTAAAATAAGGCTACTCAGTATCTATCGGCGAAATGGGACTAGGGGTCCCACAGTCTGCGGGGACGCATGGATCCCCGGCCACGTCAGCTCCCCGGGGGTCATCTCTCCATCGGCCCCGGGCTCGTCCCCGGGGCGTCATCGCCATCGGCCCCGGGCTCGTCCCCGGGGCGCCGTCTCCAGCGGCTTCGCTCCCGGGCCCGGGCACCGATACCCCGGTCCCGGGTGCCGATCCCCCAGTCCCGGATGCCGATACCCGGGCCCGAGGCCGACCGACTCGACCTCAGGCGCCGATCGCCATGGCTCCAGGGGCCGATCCACCCGAAGAACTCGGTTGACCAGCTCCCCAACTACCTACATTAATGACGAGGCGACAGGGCCTGTCGCCCCTGTCGCCTGCCTTGCCACGCGTGGACGTCCCAGGACGGCCCCCCGTGAATACCCGACAATACCGTCAGAGCCCTTTTGACTAAGAGGACCTCGGTTCTCTGCCCTATGGCAGCGGAGGGCGACGGCCTCTATCACATCTCTGTACTCCAGCTGACATGGGAGGCGACAACCGAGACGACCAGACGCTCCATCACATCCCCACGTCCCGAAGACTAGGCCGCCCGTAGCCGACCTACTCCGGCGTGGACGCAGCAGGTGGCAGCAGGCGGAGGTGTACAACAAGACAGCGCTTCCTCTCTCCCCATGAACTAGCACTGTGGACTCCCCTGATTCTATAAAGGAGGATCCAAGCCACCGAGAGCGACAGGCCGAACTGGGAGGCCGAACTGGACAGGAGCTTTCCCCGTCTTCTGGCTCTCTGACTCGCTAGCTACTGCTCTTCTTCTCCGGCTCCGGCCGCAGGCTTGGCTCACCTTGTAACACAGCAAACCACATTCATCTTCACATAGCATACACACAGGAGTAGGGTATTACGCTCCAGCGGCCCGAACCTGTATACTTCCTTGCATCTTTCTTGTACGCCGATTCCCCGATCATTGATCTTCTTCCACACTGACGCCGACTCCGCCTGAGAACCACTCCCCTGGCCGAATCTCAAAGGGGGGTCTCCTGACTTCCCGCCGTCGAGGCTCCATCCTCCGACAGTATCCATACCAGCATGTATGTTTAATTTACAGACAATTACCTCTAATGATGTCGTGCAAGTTCTGGCGATGAGACAAAATATAAATACCATTTCTAACATACCTAAACTACTTGTAGACCGGTAGGAGTATCTAGAGAAACAACACGCATACGAATATTAGTACATGGCAATCTGGCACCTGCAACTATGCACACCAACCTACAAATGCTAAAAGAATCTAGAATCACGATGTATCCCATAAAGAAACCCCAATTTGGCATATGATGCATCACACCCCGAGCTGACACCGCCATACAACGGCATCAAATGGGGTGTATCGCAGGAAATCAGCGTGAACTACTTCCCTGCGGAACCGCGATACCGATACCAGTCCCAGGACACAGCGCTGGTATCCACAGAAATCAGATATGCATCATTGCAAACCATAAATAAATAAATAGACTTATACCTTAACTTATGTTGTAGCTTCAAAGCAAGCCGGAGACAGCAACGAACAACACAGAGACAGCGGCAGCAACGGAACAGCGAACTAAATCCCAACACACAAGTAGCGGCTAGGAACTAGGACAAAACCCTACTCTTCTCTTCACTACAACTCCAGCTCTAGCTCCCGACGGAGAACTATATATAGAGAGCAAGGGTGAGTACTTACATACTTAGCAAGCCAGAGGAACTAGGTGGTTATTGCAAGCTCCAAAGAGAGACCGGATAGTTTGTAATAGATTTTATTTGAAATATTTTAAATCTGCTAAGTGTGTGCTTCTCAACAATCGGGGCGAGATGGGTCTCGCCTGATCGGAGTGAATAAGGTATCAATATTTATTTCTCTAGTTTTCGCAATCTCAAGAGTTGGCATCAACCGGCCCCCAGAGCTAAAACATTTCTCCGGACTTCCTGAGTCCCGCTATCCTCGACAGCCAAGCCGACATCATCAGACGACCTACGTCCTCGACGGCACATCCTTCTCACAGTTCCCAAACCACTTAAACATTTGCAAACAGGATGAAATAAAACTACGCTAAGAAATCACCTCACATTCGCCCATGACCGTGGGCACAGCTGTTCAAATAGTTTTAGACCTCTGCAGAGGGGGTACACTTTACCTACACGATGCGACTCACTCAAGCCACCAGCTCACACTGATCAGGCATGATCGATGGACTAGAGGTTTTCGCGACAAGGCATTTTCTGAGCCCACCGAGGTTACCCCATGTCAACTGGAGGGGTCTGCGACCAACAACAGGGTAGGTCTCAGACCATACTATGCCAGAAACCTAGGAGGCCTTCCCTGATGCCCTCCCAGCAATCCATAGTCCAATGACACGCAAGGCATCCCTGAGCGACTAGTTACTTAGCCAGGGGCTTCCCAATTCACCCATGTGGTTGTACTGTTATATGTTCAGATAAAATTCCGAAGGAATCGGTTCTTAAGGCGACCACACAGGCATCAAACACCGGATCAGCCTTGTGTCACGAGTTTTCATTTTAAAACGCATTTTCTACCACAAGGCACCAACCTAGGTGTCGGGTTTTACAAACGTTTTGTAAACTCAGATTTTACCCCAAGAAGTTTCTCAAATTTTAAGTTTGCAGGCAATCATTAGTACTCGCACAAGAGTGCATGACTACCAAGGCGCAGCAATGGTGGTTACAAGGGAACATGGTATTTCTAATGTCAAAGGAGTATTTAAATGCAGCAAGTTTAGAAAAGTGCACCGATCTGACTTGCAGACGGGACCGCACAGATCAGTGCACGGCTATCGATGTAGATTTCACAAATAAAATAATTTAAATTTTAATTATAGGATCGATTGATCAAAGTTGACTTGCCTTGCTCTAAGTCTTCATGAGTCTTCGAGAAATCACGGCGAAATCCGCTCCGAAACGATTTTTCGACGGCAATTACTATGCATAAACACTCAAAAATCTACACAAAGACCAATAAAAAGACTCTATTTAGTACTAATAGTGTCATTAGATAGATCTCATTTTTAGAAAATTACTGGAGTTGGAACAGGGTCAATCGGAGTTACGGATCAAAAGTTATGAATTTTGAAAGGATTAATTGAATTTTGAGAGCTGAGAAAAGGATTTAATCAATTTCTAGAGGAGAATATCCTTGGGAATATTTCCACTGTGTCTCTGACAGATGGGGCCTCTGACAGCTAGGTCAGTGGGTAGAGAGTGGTGACTGGATGGGCTGTGGGCTAAGGGGGACAATGCGGTGGCCCACCTGTCAGTGCTACAAGGGTGGCTGTCTGGTGGCTAGGGCCCGGATGTCAAGCAGTCAAGGGGGTTTCACGGGATCGGTCCGCGGTGGACCGAGGGGCAAGGGCCCATTGGTCAGTGGTGTAGGGGGTATGGGCGTGGGCCTCGGTGGACCAGTACGGACAGGTCCACTGGTCAGTGACGGTGGCCACGGCGACTGGTGCAGGGGCTCGGGGAACGGCGGCCGGCTCTACCCGAGTGGGGCCACACGGTAGTGAGGGCGGCAAGGGGAGCTTGGCTCCACCGGTGCGATCCAATGGCCGACGGCGGTGGAATCGACCTGGCAAACGGCGGCGCTTCGGGGCGAGGAGGCTACACAGGCGGGAAGAGGAGTTGCAGGGGAATCATTTGTGCGGCTCGGATCTGTGAGTTAAAGGACGGCGGTGGCTGGCGACGGGAGTCTAAGGGCTAGAAGCTAGAGAGAGGAACATCGTCCATGGCGGAGCGTCGTGCTTTGGCCACCCGTGGCGGCTCACGAGGGGGAAGAGGTGGAGAGAGGCCAGTGGCCACGGGGAGGAGGAACGAGGTCGGCGGCTAGGGGATTCTTAGAGGAGAATCTACAGCGGCACAAGGCCGTGCGCGGTGACGAAGGGAAGAGATGCAGTACGGGAGCGGGGCTCATCGACAGCGGAACGAAGGGTGGCGATGGCGGGAGGGAGTAGATTGGAGCCGAGGAGGAGCGGCGTACACGGCGCTCGGCTTTGGCTCCGTGAGGGGGCGTGTTCAAGGCGTCCAAGCGGCGGCGGGGAACGGCGCCACGGTGCAGTCTTGCAGCGTCCAGAAGCAGAGCCAAGGAGTGGGAAGAAGGGGGTCCTTGGGGGCTTTATAGGCGGTGGAGGGGGAGTCGGCTTGGTCGGTTCAGGGGCACGGTGAGAAATTCTTCTGCGCTCAATCATGAAGGTGAGAGTGGGGAAGAGGGTGCCACAGCGGGATTTCTCGCGGGCTGGGAAATTTCGATCGACGGCGGCGATTTGAGAGTCAATCCATGGCGGTGGATCATGGGGTGGCTCAGCGCGGTCAAGACAGAGGCAGGGCCACGGTGAGGTGAACGGCGATGATGTGACCGGCGCGGTCCTTTTGACCACAGGACCACGACGAGAGAGGGGCTAAAGAGGGGGAAAGGGGGTGAAACAGAAGCGGTGAAGGGCATCCAACAGTTGGCGGCTAGCGGCGGAGGTGAGTGGCATGGTGGGGCGCCGGGCGGGGCCATGGTGATGGTAGGTGGTGGTCTCGGCATTTGGCCGAATGGCCTCCGAGCGCAGTTGGGACGAAAACGAGACGGAGAGGGGAGGAAGATGACACTGTGCGGATATCGAACGGATGCGCGACACTCGGGACGACACGCGGCGTGAATCTTGGCGGTGTGGGGCGATCTCGCACGATGCGGGCGAGCGAGGAGGATCAAACGGCGGCGCACGATGCTCAGCCACGTGGCGCCGATCCACGGAGCGCGGCGGTCCATGCAGGCGGGAACGAGCAGGAGAGATCGGATGACTGGCGGGATGACACGGGACACGCGGCGGCGATCTGTCAGGCGACAGCCGCGAGCGGGGGTTAAGGGAAATCGGGCGGCTGCGAGCGGTGGTCTGCTCGCCGAGCGAAGGAGATCGACAGCGGCACGGGAACTCGGGGGAATACGTGGCAGCCATCTGTCGGCTCGTCGACTGGCGCTCAGTGGCACGGTGCTGGGCCGTGGGCTGCGCAAGGGAGGGAGAGGAGAGGCCCAAGAGGAACATTGCCCTTTTTATTTGTCTCTGGGATTTTCTAGAGGAGTTTGATTTGATTTTGAACATGGATTTGAATTCAATTTGCACTTTTGGCTCAAGAGAAATTTAAGAAATTAAGGGGGGGAGAAACCAAGGGATAACTCAATTATTTTAGGAATGGGTTTTGTACTTTGGTTCTCAAGGAATATTTGATAGGAATTAGGGAAAGGATTCGGATTCGAATTTGAATTCAAGAAAAGATTAATTGGACTCAGGGGAGGAGTCAAGGGGTTTCAGAAGTACAAGGAGTAAGGGTTTTTACATGTGTATATGTGTGTGTATATATATATAGTTATATATTGATGGAAGAGATTTCTAAATAGGGGTTTAATTTCAAGTTGTATGTTTAAACTTGGGATTTTCTTCGGGATTCAAGGGGGAGGAATCGAAGGGAAAATTCATTCTGAATTCCCAAGGGATTTGGAGGAAGAACAAGGAGGGAAGTTTAGGGTTTTGATTCGGTGCCTTGGATTCGGACATCGAAGCATGAATTTTTGAAGGAGGAGTTTGAAGGACTTACGCCGTTAGGCTTTTAAGAGCGATGTTCGGAATACGACGATTCAAACTCCGAGATTATTTTGGAACGGAGGTTTTTGAGAGGTCGGATTTTGAGATCGAGGACGGGGAGACAAACTGAGATCCAGGCACGACTTACGACACAGCACACGAGGAGCGAAATTTTTATGGATAGATTTTAGTAAAATATAGTTTAACGTCTCGCTAAAAGCGGAGCATTACATGATGTTTTGAAGCAATCCAAAAGCAACCAGAACTTGCCGTATTATTCCAAGTAAGAGAATTCAGGAATTTGATCGAAAGGTTCATATCGAATACCTGTTCCATAATCTGAAAGGAAATATCTTCAACAAAAATACAATGTGACAAGGATAGCAGTGGCTGAAGATTATAAATCGATTATGCAGGTAATGATTCAGACAGTCTTTTCATAGGATAACATTGTTTTAGCATGGTTTTTGCCTGCTAAAGGTTTCGCTGCTCTTTATCAATGAACTGTTTATAATTGGATATATCCAATCAAAGAATCAGCTCTAACAAATACTACAATGTAGTCCTGGACAATCAATGGTCTAGTTACCTTACATCACTTCTGTAATATACCAATGTCAAGCCAAATTACACCGTGTGGGAAGCTAAGCACAATTTAGACATGTTGATATTAGGTTCATTAAAGTAATAACGAACCTATTAATATCAAGATGAACATTTTGCACTTAATGCACAATGTATTTTAATTGGTATTCAATATTATAAATTAAGATGCATACTACAAGCTACTAGCTTAGAAACTACTGGATAATGAATCGGATTCTTTCTAGGAAAATTTATTAGACCATGCCAATCATTATCGTCCATCACAAAAAATCATCAGCTCGATATAAAAAAAAGACTAGAATGGGAGAATAACAACAGTGATGACATCATTCAACAAATAAGTCAGCACTATCAGCACTGCGACAATTGATATTAAGTTTCCGACGTAGAATCGTATTAGAAACTACTAATGTACATATCCAGCCAAGCAATAAAATAAAGTTTTATTTAAGAGAAAATTTCTGTGTACACCTGAAAACTCATCCAATCACTTCTATGCACTTGAAACTTACTCGATTCCTTACGTCCTCTCAAAATTTCGTTTTGATCCCTTTCATATCCCTTCTGTTAGGTTTCCGTTAGATCTGTTAGTGCATTCATTAGTTAGCTTATCATTTTTTAAAAAAGACTAAAATACCCATGGTAACCCTAGCTAACCAGCCACACAATCAATCCCGTCTTGTCTCTGTACCATATCGACGCTCGCGACGTATGCGCGTCATAGCCCTGTGCTCCCATCGCCGGCGTTGAATCCAGCTTCCGGCGGCGGCGAATCCTATCCGTTAAACCAAGACTCGGTCTCTTTAGAATTATTTTCCCTTGAAAGTGTCTCTCTCCACTTGCCAATCCGCCTCATGCTGCCGCCCGGTCCTCGTCCCTTTATTTCTTTCTTCTTCTCTTCTCTTCTCCGCACCATGCCTGTCTCTCTTCATCAACTCTGACAACTTTTCCTTTACCCGATCCTTACTGGTCTACTAGTATGATCCTATATGTGATCACCAGATCCAATGCCGTCATCCTTACCTCCTAATCAGATGTCATGTTGGATTGAGATAAGATGCATGCATGTCGCAAAGTACAAGTATGGTTTAGTACTGTTTCAACAATCTGGATTAGATTGCACCTTTCGCTGCAACTGACGGTATGGGCATGCATGATTCACACTGGTCCTCTAGCTCATACTACTACTAAACTGTACTCTCTCACTTCCCTCGGGTCAAAAAGAAAAGATTAATTAAGCTGGAAAATGATGTTCTAGCTAGAATTAACGCATGCAGGAGCAGGACCAAATTTATATAAATCTGTGTAATTAACAGCGGTCTAGTTCAATATGCTAAATTTGTTTTTCAAAATTTATTTTAACTTTTCTATGCACTAATTATTGAGTATCATAAAACACGCATCATGCGCTCATGAATAATATTTCAATCTTTATCAAGCTCTTTCCACTGCCAACTATGCACTCAAATTTCAGCTCCTCCATTCTTAAGGACATAATGGATATTTCTAAGCAAGCTAATCACCAAACTGCAGGAGACCTAACCGAAGGGGCATGGAAGGGATCAAAGCCAAATTTGGAGGGCACGCAAGGGATCAAGTAAATTTAGGTGTATAAAAAAGATTGGGTGAGTTTTCAGGTATACACAAGGAATTTTTTCTTTCTTTAATGTGTTTGACAACATAAGAATCAAACTTCCAAGGACACAATCTACTTGAAGAATCGAACTTGCATCATTCGTTACATGCAAATTACTCATGTTCAAGCTGACCTGAGTATCACATTACAATTTGTCTTTCTCGCATGTAAATTATTACACCAATTATGCTGTCAATAAATCATTTGAATCAGAGCATGTTCGGCCGATTAGAGATGCAAATCGGTCATGGAATTTCAACAAAGGACACTTCCCAATAAGGTTAGTGTCATCATAGGCCTCCTTGAGGAAGACAGTGCTTCTTGCTCCCTTATTAGTGATGTAGAATACCCCATGATTTTTCATAAATCAGAGAGAAAATTCCTTGTGTATATCTAAAACTCACATAATCCCTTCTATGCATCTAAAATTGACTCTATCTCTTATGTGCCCTCGAAATTTCGCTTTGATCCCTTCTATGCCCCTTCTGTTAGGTTTTCTACAGTTTAGAGGTTACTTTACTTAGAAATATCTATTATGCCCTTGAGAATGGAGGAACTGAAATTGGAGTGGAGAACTCTTGATAAAGATTGAAATATTATTCATGAGTGCATCATGTGTGTTTTATGACACTAAATAATTAGTACATAGAAAATTTAAAATAAATTTTGAAAAAAATTTAGTACATTGAACTATGATATAGCTAGCTGAAAATACGTGATTAGTACTAGACAATGGATAAAAAAAAGGTGATCTAAATAATACAACATGACAGTAACATGAGCATTCATTCAAAAAAAATTCTAATTCATATTAATTAATGAATTAGTTTCATACCATGGACACACCACATTACCATTTTCATGCACAGTAGTGCAATGGACAAACTAAATTAACAAGTTCAGTACTCTGTACATGAACACAGTATATTACCATTTTCATATAGAACATTACAATTGGCAGACTAAATTAGCAAGTTAAGTATTGCGTACATCATGAGAATCATTGCCATAATAGTACATCACCAAAAAAAAAGCATTCCTAGGCACTACAGTAGCAAAATATGACAAAGTAGCAAATCACTGAAATGACCTCACAACAGCAAAAAAAAAAACAGTACTTAGCCACTCCATAAGCTAATTTATCAGTACCAAAAGGAAACTAAATCAACTAGCCATAGTTTAGTCCATAAGCTTTCTTTTGCTTCTAATGCCCATTGCACGGCTTTTCCTTTTGCTCCTTGTGCCCATAGCTGGGCTATCAGGGGCAACAGATGGTGGCTTTTCCTTTTTCTTGCCCTTGGCCTTTGTAGGTGCAAGTGGGGGTGTTTGCTCTCCAAGAGTTGGCACTACTACAACCATGTTGGAAGGCTCAGGTTGGTTTGAGCCAGTAAGTGATCTAGACCTGCAAAAAGTAGTTGTGAATGGATTGGATAGAGTAGTATAATAGCAGCAATTGACATAACTACTACCTAACTGATATACTTGAACCAGATCTATCGCTCCTTGTCCTAGTGTCCTCAATGGATTGAATGGATGGGCTAAAATATGAAGAATCAATTGTTATGTACAACACTTGATTTAGATTCAAAATAGAATAAAACGATGAAGATAAATATGTAGTTATGGGGTCCATCCTATGGATGTACATAATATTTGTCTATGAACCTATTAACCAAATTGATTGCCACGCATGAAACTACAGTAAACTTATTATCGACCAAGTTAAGACACTGACCCTATAGGGAGCCATGAAGGAACTGTGCTAAGCCTTGAATCTACCATTCAAGCCTCCATTGCTCTGGCTTCCCTTTTCAGGCCCAAGTGTCTACATTTACCCACACCAATTGAACCAAACAAGGAATCAAGGTAAGCAATGTTGAATGTAATTTTTCCTAGTTAAATTGAATTCTACAAATTATTGCATGCACATCCAATCTTCCTGACTTTTGAGAACAAACAGAAGCTAGTGATTCAAGGCAATTTAGGCACTTCCGTAGAATTTGTAAACAAGGGAAGAAATCAACCTACTAGGATCGGAGGTTGAGGGACAAAAGCCGCAGGGAATAGGAGCTCGGTGGCTGATGGCAGCCGCCAGGGCACCGAGGATGGGAGCCGCCAACGCCGTCAGGAGCTCGGGGGCCGGGGATGGTAGCCACCGCCGTCACCTGGAGCTCAGGCGCTGGGGCAGGAGATCGGGGCCCTGCCACCGCCGGGAGCTCGGGTGCCAAGGACAGTAGCCGCCGCCGCTGTCTCCTAGAGCACGGGGCCGGGGCTGGTAGCCGCCGCCGCCTTGAGCTCGGGGGCCGGGGCCGGTAGCCGCTGCCGCCGGGAGCTCGAGTGCCAGGGGCTGGTAGCCACCGCCGCCAGGAGCTCAGGGGTGGGGGTAGGTAGCCGCCGCCGCCCGGAGCTCGGGGCCCGGGGACAGGAGGTCAGGGGCCGGGCACGAGAGAGCTTGAGAGAGCGGGGATAGGAGCCGCATGTAGCCACCACCACCAGGAGCTGGCTTCAACGCCAGCGACGACACGCAAACCTCGCTCGCGTGATACGATAGGGAGACAGATGGGGATCAAAGGTGTGGCTGGTAACCTAGGGTTACATGGGCATTTTTGTCTTTTTTAAAAAAAATCTGAAAAGCTAACTTATGTATGCACTCACAAATCTAACAGAAACCTAACGGGAAGGGCATGGAAGAGATCAAAGCGAAATCTCGAGGGCACAAAAAATAGAGTAAATTTCAAGTACATAGAAGGGATTGTGTAAGTTTTCATGTGTACACAAGGAATTTTCTCAAACAGACAAGTAATACATCCGTCCTAAAAAGACTTCATCTTTCTTCATCTCACACATACCAATACAAAGCTAAAAAGACTATAATACCCTTCACTTTAACAAATTCCAATGCATATGTTTTCTACCTTCATAAACTCCAAGGCATTTGTCCCCTACTTTTATAAACTCCAATGTAATAATTACTTCAAAGTTAAAGTCTTTGTGGGACAAATAAAAAGACTAAAAATGAAGTCTTTATGGGACAGAGAGTAGCTTACATGCTAGCCTGTACACATTATGGAAGACGTCTAGCTTATCAGATGTCAGTTGTCTCTCTATTGTCAGGCTCAAGATCTCATGCAGAACAGCAACAGCCTGCTTCCAAGAATGTGGGGTTGCAGGCTCCACATGCCTAGCATTCAGATATGGTGACGGAAATGCCAACTTCTGCCACCTGACAGCCTCCTCAAGATACTTCCGGTTTGGCCTAAATCTTGTTGGATACTTCAACGTGAAAGCAAAGGGAACAACAATATTTCCATCTTTAGGAATCCCTCTATAGTCCGTATGGAAGCCCTCAAAATTCAACTTTTCTTCTCGTGCTGTAACAGCTAATGAAGAATCCCAACTCTCCAAACATAAATGGTCCAATCCATTCACAATTCACATCCCTGACTGAAAATAATTCAGGGTACATAGGAATGAAGTTGTTCTTGAAGTTCTTGGGTAAGCCCAATTCAGATTGGATGAGCTCAATCTTCTCTAGAGGAATCTGGCAGTCCAAAGACATCATTAGTAATTTCCTTAGATTTTTCGCTAAGATAGGCTCCATTAGCTCTCGTGCTTGGGTCTCCTCACTGGATATCTTTCTGGCCTTCTCAGTGAGCATGACTGAAATGGGCTCCCGGGAGGAACTACCACCAGAGACACGGAAAAGGTTTGGGCGCCGCTCGATAAGTGAAAGGAAGTTCCATTTTTGGACAAAGCCAACCTCCTTTTCAAGGTCATGTACAAGGATGGAACTTGTCTTTTGGGACAAGATAATCTCACGAAGACAAAGGAGGAGGGCAAGCTTCTTTTGGAGGTCCATAGCCTTGTCAAGGCCACGTTCACGGTGATAAAGCTTCTTCTTGGGCCTGCGGCCATGACCAGCTGCATATGAGGACACAGCCTTGAGCTGAACCAAAGGAAGAGCTCTGGATATCAAAGTTACATGTTCTACCTATCTTCTTTCTATCATTTAGCATCAAGGCCAATATATGTGTGCAAATAATGTAGTAGAAAACCTAATCCATCAAATTCTGAAAAAAAAAAAGAACGTCAAAATTATAACCTTGCCATTTAAATAAAAGGGATGTTTAGTCTTCAGGCAACTGAAAAAAAAATGGAGAAAAAAATTAATCACATTTTAATGGTTGAGATCGCAGCAACATTCGTGCGAAGTATTCTAACAGCGCACCCTATTTCAGATTTTTCATAATCAGCTAAGGGCTCAAATGCTGAAAACCTTGTAACACAAAGTGAGAGCAACAGATCAGGAAGGGCTACTCAGCTTATGGTTGGTGTTTTTAGAGCCAAGAGCATCTGCAGAAGTCAAATTTTATTTCAACAACGATTAAATCATACTAAGTCGTAGTCCTAGTTGCCAAGTCAATTTACATGCTTCAAATCCATTTGGTTAGCTCAGTTATAATTCACTTGATCCAACCTGACAGAAATTATCCAGCTTGGCTACCAATCAGTTGCCCTAGAACTAAACAAAGAAACCACCGCTTAAAGATAAATCACATCTGCTAAATTGCTCTATTTTTACAACAAAACAAAGCAGATAAACTCCACTAGTTGATTTCCCCTTCAAATCATATTGGTAGCCAACTAGCGCCGGATCAGAGGAGCAGGCAGGGCGTACCTGTGCAGGATCCATGCGCGGCGCGGGTGCTTGCTAGGCGGCCATCGGCAGCCAAGGCGAGGGCGGCGGCGCGCTTCGGTGAACCAGCGGCAGCAGAGGAGGAGACGGCAGGCAGCGTTGAAGCTGAAGCCGAGCCGGCGAGGCCAGAACCCTAGCACGAGCGGGGAGGAGCCCTCTCTGGCTCTTTTGGCTGCTGCCGCCGTTTCCCTAAAAACCCTCGGAGGGAGCGTGTCGTGCTCGTGCGGCGGCCGCCGCACACCGGCCGCTTCCGCCTTCGCGCTGACGGCGTCGGCGTGGGCCGAGCCAGGATGCCGCCACACTGCAAGTATGCAGGAGTTTTTACTGTTACTAATTTTAATTTTTTTTAATTTACAAAACTAATTTTTGATTTCGTTTATTTGCAGAAGTAACCTCTTGCCGCAGTGGGCCAGGGCGGCGAATGGCTTAGGCCCACCTCGGCGTCACCAGGCCGTGACGGCGGCCCATGGCGTCAGTTGGCTGGGGTGCCCGTGCCTCTTCCTCCCCGCGCGCCCGTGCCCGCGTCCGTCCCCGCGCCCGCGCCCGCGCTCATCTCCCGCTCTCTCTCTCCCTGCGCTTGGGGCCCGCGCGTCAGAGCGCCTCCCACTGACAGGCCGGGCGCGGGCACAGGGACGGGCGCGGGCGCCGGGACGGGCACGGGCGCCGGCACGGGCGCGGGCACGGGCACGGGCACGGGCACGGGCGCACGGGGAGGAAGAGGCACGGGCGGCCCGGGGCCATTCGTCGCCGTGGCCGACGCCGTGGGCCGCCGTCACGGCGCCGTGGCCCCAGGCCATTCGCCGCCCTAGGCTACGGCGGTTTTTAAATACCGCCCTAGCCCACGGCGGCAAGAGGTTACTTCTGCAAATAAACGAAATCAAAAATTAGTTTTGTAAATTAAAAAAAAATTAAATTAGTAACAGTAAAAATTCAAGTATGTAGATCTAGGTGGGCTACTAGTTAGGCCGTCCCCATTTCATTTTCATTCTCTTTGATGGTAGTACTACAATGAATTTTTTTTATTTTTATATTTATTTAAAAAAATATTTACAAAACTACATTTTCATTTCAAAAATTTACAAAAATATACTCCCGCCGCCCTCTAGGAGGGCGATATGTCTGAAACCGCCCTCCCAGAGAGCGATATGATGACGTGGCTGACGGCCGTTGGCCGGCGGCCCACGGCCGTCAGCCATTTTGTAGGCAGCCCCCCGGGCCACACAAAAACCGCCTTTAAAAGGGCGGCAAGGGGGCGCCTGTAAAAATCCGGCCGGGGGGCCAGCCATTTTACAGGCGGCCCCCTTGCCGCCCTCTCAGAGGGCGGTTTTTGTGTGGCCCGGGGGGCCGCCTGCAAAATGGGGCCGGCCATTTTGCAGGCGGCCCCCTTGCCGCCCTCTCAGAGGGCGGTTTTTTTGTGGCCGGGGGGCCGCCTGCAAATGGCCGACCCACGGGCCGGCTATTTTGCAGGCGGCCCCCTTGCCGCCCTCTGAGAGGGCGGTTTTTGGGTCACCGAGGGGCCGCCTGCAAAGTCGGTCCGGACGGTCCGCACTGTATACGGACGGTCCGGACTGGCTAGTTTGTAGGCGGCCCCAGAGTGCTGTCCGGACGGTCCGCGCTATATACGGACGGTCCGAACTGTACAAATTACCGTTTCACAGTATATAGTCCAGACCATCGTCACCCTGTTCGGACGGTCCGTACTGTACAAATTGTTGTTTTGCATTATATAGTCCGGACCATCGTCATCCTGTCCGGACAGGCATATCTGTGGCGGGAAGAAAGAGGAAGTACCCACGCTGCACACAGTAGTTATATTTTTACTTGGTTATCTGTTTAAAATTCCCTAAGGCATGTAATAACGATAACTAGAAACGTTTGATGTGCCGTTTGTACTCTTTGTATGGATAATTTCATTATGTTCGTATGTAATTAACGTGTGTTCGGTTGTCACCGCTCAGAATGTACTTTCGCCGTAAAATTGAAACTGAAAAAAATTTTGTTTTTGGATCAGTTTCGTTCACAAACATAGATCGTAAACGATCGACGAGCGTAAATAAGTAAAGGGGTTTCTTCAGTATACGTAGAATTAATAAAACATAAATATACAACAGACAAACTATCACTGATGCCAACGTACTACGGGCCCTGACCGTAACCTCTAGCCCTCTTTGTCTTCCTACCCTGCGCTCGCACCTGCCCCTGGGAGTACGTCAGCCGGTCTGTGGTACGGCACGGCCAGCGCGGGTCCCCGTTGCACACGGGTGTGGGCAGCTGGTGGGTCCTGTGTCTTGTGGGGGTGCGGAGCTCCTTCGAGCTGCGAGGCTGTAGTATCTACTAGATCTCCTCGCCCGAGTCCTCCAAGTCGTCCCCCTCGAAAGGATCCGGTGCCCAACCGCTGCCGCGTGCGGCCTGCGTGGAGGAGCCAGCGCCAGCAAACATCCCCGGCGTTGTAGAGTGGAACCATGTACACCAAAATATTGATAATTGCAAATCAAAATTTGGTAAGGCAAAAATAAAGTTTGATATAACCTGAAGACCTCCTGTGGTGCCCGAGGGGCATTGTCACGCCCACGCCCTGCGTGGAGGAACCAGCGCCAGCAAACATCCCCGACGCTGGGAGTAGAACCATGTAGACCAAAAATATTGATAATTGCAAACCAAAATTTTGCAAGGCAAAAATAAACTTTGATATAACCTGAAGACCTGCTGTGGTGGCCCGAGGGCAGTTGTCATGCCCAGCTGCGCGTGTGGTCGTCTGTGGTACACTCCTGCGTCGATGTGCTAGCTCCAGAGGATGTAGGTACGTGTAGCGAAAGCTGCAGGAAGCATATTGATGTACAACAGTACATGTCATAGAAGGAAACATGTTTATGAACCGATGGTTAGTCCAATTTACCTCTGGAGGGGCCAGATGGCTGAATGGAACCCTGCAGTCGACACTTCTGCTCCTGCTCCTTTTCCTGCTGCCGTGGCTTTTTGTTGCTGCTGTACAACTACGGGGACCGCATCGACCGCACGACAAGTGAGCACGAATCACTGTGAGCATCGTCTGACGAATCCTCCGAAGGTCGTCCTGCTCATCGGCATTCAGCACCAATCCCACTGTCCAATCGTCCGAACACCGCGTTTTACATCAGCCTGAACCTGTCGCGCTGCGTCGGCCTATTTCAGATGTGATGTGAATATGTGTTAGAACTGTGGACACCTACAAAGGAATTCGGGTGCAAGATAATGTGACGTACCGCGGAAGTAGTCCTGGTCATGGTGTCTAGGATACTGTCCGTCGTAGCGGCGACGTCAACTGTGGCTGTGGATCATCTGGGGGTGAACGTTACGCGTGTGCGGGTACGGGCCTGGTACCACGTGAGGTATGCTAGGTAGGCCTCCTCAGTGTGTGCATGTATCTCGTCGATCACCTCCTCCGTCGCCAATAACCAGTCGTCCACGTACTTCTGCAGTCGAGGATACCACTGAACACCGGCTGCATGTCCCCTACGATTATATCTATTTGCAGAGAGTGCATTAGACTACATTAAATAGTTATAGTAGTAAACAAAGATCGCAGTTGTACTAACCGGTGCGCATCGCGCGGCACATCGATCTGCACGGGCACAGGGGAGTACTGACGTAGTCCGAACTGTCGCAGCACGCGCTGCGGAGAGTGGGGCTCGACGAAGATGTCGAACACCAATGGCACTGTCGTCATCCAGTAGGCCTGGTCGCGCGTGCAAAGAGTAGAGAGTCCGAGCGGTGCACGGGCCGCGATGGCCTGCGGACTGTACAGCTCCCAGACGACGTCGCTAGGCAGCAGGCGGTCGAACTCCAAAACGAATTCGGGGTAGGCCCTCCTAACCTGCGTGTGGGCGTAACGACGCTGCAAAATAGGAAAAGGTTAAACGTCAGTGTTTGCGCATAACTGCTAAACATAGAATTTCACATTTTGTACCTCACGTCGACACCATACGGTCCCCATAGTCGGACGGTCCTCGGGCCACTGGCCGTACAAGCCTCTAGGGCTGCCCTCGTAGGAAGAGTGCTGAATCAGAGGACGGCCTATCACGAACCGCTCGGCCGCCCATAGCTATAGAAGGAGAGGGCAACCGGCGATAATTGCACCTGAATCGATCTTTGTGCACGCGTCACAAAGAGCACGGTACGTCGCCGCTAGCACAGCAGATCCCCAACTCCACTGCGGTACGCGGCCGTCCTCGCTGTCGGCGATCGCACGAGCGTAGTGAATCAGTCCCCTGTCCACCGCGTGCCCGTGAGTGTTGGTGAACATCACCCACCCGAACAGCCACAACAGGTACGCCTCCATGCTCCGCTGCACCGAGTAATCGTCGGCGTCATCGGCTAGCTTATCTGGCTATAAAGGAAGATTATAGTCAGCAACTCTGTTGCTTTGTAGATCAGATGATTGTGAATTAAAGGAATCCGCGACTTACGGTGAACTGTAACAGCCAAGCCTGCGAGGCCGGTCGTGGTGTAAGGCGGTAGCGAAACCCGGGTGTCAAGTTTCAGGTCGACGATGCACGGGCTCAAACACGAGCAGTGATGTCCTGCGACCAACCGTGCGCCCCGTCGATCGGGCCGACTGCGTCTCCTGCGAGGGGAATCCTAGCAGGTACGACACTTCCTGAGTGTGGGAGTCATCTCGCCGCACGGCAGGTGAACGTGTGGGTCTCCGGTCTCCAGCGATCCACCAGTGCGGCCATAAGTGACCGATCAGCGTCCCATCGCTTAGCGGGGGTCTCTCTCGTCCGGTGCGGGCTCGACTAGCCTACACAGCGAAAGAAGTCCAGCCTCACACAACCTGCAGAATGTAGCATCTGTAATCAATATTGGGGAACATAGATATGCACAAACGATGTGAATGAATATTCGTACAGCTCTTACCTCTGACGGAACCGAGGATCTATCCGCAGGAGGTGACGTGAAGGCGTGGACGGAAGGTGGGTAAGTGGGCACCCTCCACGGCTGACAGGGTAAGACCGGTGGGACGTCGACACCTCGGTCTAACAGCTCCGGTGTATCGTACGCCATACCTGCATGCAAATAGAGAGTTAGCGTTAATTATTGTTTATAGTTTTATAGCATTGTTACAATGATAATAAAAGACAACAGTACGGTACAATATCCATTCTATAACAAAGAACTAGTATAGACTTACGCTACACCGTAGCACCATTAATTGTTCGAGAACGCCTAAGACGGGGTCGTCTTGAAGTTGTGCCTTCACCCGTAGGACGCCTGCCATCATCAGCTGAACCCGACGGTCCAGCTTCCGTCGTACTTGGACCGGTTGCATCCTTTGGACAGTTCTTATATGTATGACCTGTTTGGTCACACTTTGAACAACGTTTATGCCTTCCACCGGCTTCTGAGTCATCCATGTCATTACAGATACGTCTTGTCTTGCGCGACCTACTTTATGCCTCAATTTTGTTGGATCAGGAATATACATAGCTTGAGGATGCTCCATAGTAAATGTACCCGCAATACTGAAACCGTATATCTCTCCGCTCCAGGTATTATAGATTGCTTCTTTCCTGAAATAAGGTGAGACAAAATAGCGTGCTTCTATCCCGCACTCACCGCTCGCGGCAATAACGTGAGAGCATGGCTTGTGGAGAAGAGTAGGATTTCGGCACGAGCACTTGCAGGTCCCGTCTTCCTTCAGCACACACTCCTGCACAACTCTTTTACGGAAGATTCCGCACATGCCCTTGTCGACACACAATATTTCAAATCTGTGTTCTTGTGTGCCTTGAGGTAGAGCACGATATCTTCGGGCCTTTTTACTTTTATCTTGCAGATACTTCGTCAGTAGTGTGCCAAATAAAAGATTATTGTCCGTCATTGAGGACCTAGCTGCTCTGAACCGATCTCTAAAGTACTTGTATGTGCCATGCAAGATAAATTTAACTATGTCAACAAGTGGGAGTCCTCGAACAACACGCATCACCCAGTTATAAACCTCTGCCAAATTTGCGGTCATTATGCCAAACCGAGAACCATCCTTGTCATACAACAATGCCCATTTCTCCTTTGGCTCATTCTCAATCCAATCTGAAAATTTTCTAACTGAGGATGCAGACCTTCTTCTCATATAAAGTCCGTCAGTTGATAGAGGTTCAAGAGCTTATGGAGCCCATCCCCTCTAATGGTAGCCCTCCTGGACTGCTCATCTGTTTGTTTAGATGTCAGCTCATCCAACCTCCTCCAAAGCTCCTTGAATTTCTTCTCTTGATTTTGGGCGCAAAGCCTCTTGAAAAGATCCATAAGGTGCTTATTTCTAAACTGTCTGTAGAAATTAGCACCCATATGACGCATGCACCATCTGCTTTGGACATCAGACCACCTTGGTGGGTATCCCTTCTCAACACATCCATATCTCAATTCCTCAATTGCACGCAGCAAGCCGGCGTGACGGTCATGTATAAGGCATACGTCTGGTCTCATCCGTACAACTGCAGACTTAACCCTTTCTAGAAACCAATACCAGCTATCAGTGTTCTCACTCTCAACAAAAGCAAAAGCAACTGGTAGAACTTGATTGTTTTCATCAACTCCAATTGCTGTTAAGATCTGCCCTCTGTACTTTCCGGTCAGAAATATCCCATCGATGCAGAGGATGGGACGACAATGGACAAATGCCTGAATGCAAGCACCTAATGCAAAGAATACTCGTTGCAACACACTTTTATTACCATGGTGAATTCATGGAAAGGCTTTTAGGTCGTAGCACGTCTCCGGATTCCTCTGAAGAATACAGCCTAACAGATGAGGCAAATTATCATAGGATGCTTCAAATGTGCCAAATCTCATCTCTACAACCTTCTGTTTTGCCCTCCAAGCCTTAGCATAGCAAATTGTGTATTTAAATTTCTCTTCAATATGTCTAAACAATTGATCTTGGTTCGTACCCCATATTGTTAATAATATGGGAGTACATCTCTGTCGCAACAAATGCAGATGTCATATTTCTGTGATATTTTTCAACACCGGGTAAATAACATGAATGCTCAGTCACGATTGAAACTTGCAATAATCTTCCATTTACCCTTGAATGCGTGCACCCGCCATGGACACCCATCATTCATGCACTTTACTTCATAGACCGATTTGCTTGACTTCACGACTGAGAACTCCCTTTGAAGTGACACGGCCCATTGTTTTACTGCCTCTTTTAAATCCTCTACATATGCATATTTAGCCCCTTCGATGACCTCATTTTCCTTGTACTCCCATGACACATGATGTCCCTCGGAGATAGAAAGCCTAGAGAAATCCTGGTTGCTCCATTCTGCAGGCATCATGGTGTCCTCATCATACGAATCATCTGCTCTGCTTGCTCGTTTTTCAGAATCTTCCCTATTCATTTCTTCAACGATTCTATTGATTTTGTTCTCCCTCATCTCCACACCTGTTGCTGTCTATCTTCTTCATTCCCTCCTTCATTCCCTTCTTCATTTTCTTCCATTGTTTCGCTATTACCTCCCGCCGTACTTGGACCCTCATCATCTTGCACGGGCATTGCACCAGCAGTGTTTTCTTTCTCATATATCGACACAAGTATGCCCAGTGGCCAACCACGTTGAAATGTATTCTCCACATACCATCTCCAAGTGGCAGTGCAATCCACCGGCATCAGTTCCCAAAAAAAACCTTCAGCTGCACGACTGACTACTACATACAAGGTTATTGCGCTGAGCTCGGGGTTCAATCGAAACCCTCGCATCAGCCAGTTGTACACTGACCCAAAACTTCTCTCAGCTGGTCTATCAATCCCCTTAGCCGTTGAACTAAAATCCGAAAGATCTACCCCTTCTGGACCATATCTAACATTCCCTTACCCGTGAAATAACTGAAATATCACCTTATTTGATATTTCTGTTGATGAAAAAATATAGTTAAACTAGATACCAATATTTTCCTCACATCTCTACAAAAATTAAATCATCTAACACATTAACTAAAGACCTACAGATCTACGAGTAACAACTTATTTTCATATAGTACTATACACATAACCAGTACAATACTACATCAATTTATGCATAGAAATAGAAATTACAAAGAGATAATAGATTTTACCTGCAGACAAATCAGCAAGCTGACAGAGCTTCGCTGCTTTCGTTCACGCTTGCTCTCAACTCTCTCTTTTTTTTCTGTAATTTTAGTAAATTTTATGACATTTTTGGAGTCTGGGAGGAGGTTTTATACTGCCCGGGCTAAAAACCGCCCTCCGAGAGGACGGCAAGGGGGCCGCCTGCAAAATGGCCGGCCCGTGGGTCGGCCATTTACAGGCGGCCCCCCGGCCACACAAAAAAAACCGCCCTCTCAGAGGGCGGCAAGGGGCCGCCTGCAAAATGGCTGACGGCTGTGGGCCGCCGGCCAACGGCCGTCAGCCACGTCATCATATCGCCCTCTGGGAGGGCGGTTTCGGACATATCGCCCTCCCAGAGGCGCGGGGAGGAATATTTTTGTATATTTTTGAAATGAAAATGTAGTTTTTGTAAATATTTTATTAAATAAATATAAAATAAAAGAAATTCGTACACATTGACAAGTGGGCTGGTTGTCTTCTTTGCTGAAGAATCGATCCACCATGGGCTTATGTATCGGCTTGTGGCCATGTTGGTTGTTCCCATCCATCCTTTTGCCTCTCAATTTCTTCTCTGCTTCTCTCTCAAAAAAAAAAAACTTCATTTCCGCGTAATGCACGAATAGATTAACGGGCAAGCATTCTAATATTCTAAACGGTGTGGTATTATATATATATATATATATATATGGGCTACTGTGCTTCGCGAAGCACGGATCGTCCCGTGCTTCGCGACCATTGCTACAAATTAGAAGTTTAAATGAGCGATCCAAACCGTTCATCTTGATCTCCATATTGAAACAAGGTTGAAGACCAAATTTTACATTTTAAAAAAAAATTTATTATTTTTTAAGAGGCTAAAAAAAGGTATTCTATAAAAATTTATAGGTTTTGGACGGTTTTGAAGTCTTTAAATTTAATAAGATTTCATACCTATTTAAATAGTAAAAATTTTCAAAAAATATAAAATTTGGTCTTCAACCTTATTTCAATATGGAGATCATGATGAATGGTTTGGATCACTCATTTAAACTTCTAATTTGTAGCAACAGTCCCGAAGTACGGGGCAACCCCGTGCTTCGCGAAGCAATATATATATATATATATATATATTATTATATATAGTATATATCCTATGTATATATATATATATTAAGACACTATTTTTAAGAGCTTATAGTTTAATCTTATTTTTTTAAGCATGCTTAACGAACTGTTAAACGGGATGTTTTTTAAATACTTTATATATAAAAGTTTCTTAAAAAATTAGATAAATTCATTTTTCAACTTTATAATAGTTAATACTCAACTAATCATGTGCTAATGACTCGTCTCATTTTACGTGTCGCTGATAAACCGAAGACATAGGCTCCTTCAAACGGTGCCTCAATCAATTTTTTAACTCTACAACAGTTAATTTATTCGCTTCTATTCTTAAATAATTATCGTGAACCATTTATCTAATCAGTCGTTCAGAGAAAAAAAACATACATACACCATACTCTTACTTCGCAAGAACATCTCTAAGAGATATTCAATCTTAAGTCGTAAGAGCATCTCTAACAGATATTCACCTCTTATTCAATCTTGTTCCCTGAACCTATCTTTTAGAAACTAAGTCTAAAACACAACATCCAGCAGATATATTCCAATATTCCCGCACGCCCAATACCGACACCAAACTGAGCCAGATTTCGGGAAGCTCTTCGAGTCCCCAATTGTTGTCATCGCCGGAGATATTGCCTCCCGCGCCAAAATCTTGGCCTCTCGCGCCAAATTCCTCCGGACACCGCCGCAAGCCGATGCGCCGTCTCGGCCTTCCTCCTCTCTCCTCCTAACCCCCAGCCCGACGCTAGCGCCGCGCCCTGCCGTCGTTGGACTACCTGTCTGCCTCCTCGTCTGGTGCTCCGGGCAGTGCCGACCCTCCGTGCTAGCCTCCTAGGGCCTCTGGCCAGGGCACCACGCAGGAAGGCGTTCGTTTCCGCGCTGCGCTCTCCTCCGGCCAGGGCACTTCGCACCAGATCCCCTTCTTTGAGGGTCGCCGTGCACAGCCATGTTCTTCAGCTCTTGTATGTTTGCAGGGAGGTGCCGGCCATGTTCTTGAGTAATGAGTACTAAGGTAATTCTGGGCTAAGTTACTTTTGCAGGTGCATCCTAATGTTGCTTGGCTTTTCGAGGTAAAGTTAAAAATTGATCTGCACTTCACGATTATCATTGCATTGTACCTCTTAAAAATATGTTTATTCATGCTAACAATGTAATAACATTAGGCTAAAATTAGGAGCGTCTTTGGTATGGATTCTTGGGAGTGATTCTCAATCGGATCAATTAAAGTTGAGTCAAACAAACAAAAATTCTGCTGCTTCCCAGCCGAATCGATCCGCTGTGATTCTCAATTTTACACACAAAATAGAGAATCGGACAAAAGACGGCTCTCATGGAAATCCAACGAACCAAAAATAAAAATCCCCACAACAATTTATAAAAATTACCCACCTACCTGCCACTGAGGGGACTCCAGCACGTCCCTATCCATCCAAGAAGTTTTTAGAGACTCACCTCGCGCTAGCGCTTCGGGATCGAGAGGACGACAAGCACGCCCTCGTAGACAGCGTCTCCCACCAGCAACCGCAGCCGCCGCTGCTCTCCAAGCGCCCCTGCCGCCAGGTCTCCATCCACGCTGCCGCGTCGTCGCGGGAGCTCCATCGAGCGGCACCACTGCCGGTCGCCATCCGCCGTCACCGCCGGTCTCTAGTGCCACCATGGGGGCCCCGTTCGTGCAGCCGCTGGATCTCCATTAAGCGCCGCCGCTGCCGGTCGCCATCCGCCGTCGGCCTCTAGCGCCTGCGCTTCCCTCCATCGCCTCCGTCGCCGGCCTCCAGCGCCTGCGCCTTCTTTCTCCATCGCCTCCGCCAGTGGTCTCAGGGTAGCTCTCAGCCAGCCAAGCATTTTGATGTCTGGTTGGATATTTTTTTTGTTTGTGTTTCTGGCACTGTACACATTGGATTTTTTTTTGTTGTGCTCAGTTGTCTCTACACGGTCACTAGCTCGATACACTGTACAGTATCCATTAGTTAGAGACCAAGACCAACTCACTTCACTGTATTTTATCCTTGGATATTGTACCAGTTTCATTCATATTTTTTAGTTGGATTTGAATGAAAACTGTACTAGGATTTTACTGTGCTTGATATTTTAGTTGAAGACCAGCTCGATATATATTTTAGTACTATACTCAATGGATGTCAAGGCAAACAATATATTTTTTAGTTGGATAAGAATGGACACTGTACTAGGGTTTTACTGTGCTCGATATTTTAGTTGGCAACCAGCTCGATATATATTTTATTACTGTACTCGATGGATGTCAAGGCAGAAAATATATTTTTTAGTCGGATATCAATGTATATTGTACTAGGGTTTTACTGTGCTCGATATTTTAGTTGGTGACCAGCTCGATATATATTTTAGTACTGTACTCGATGGATGTCAAGGTAGACAATATATTTTTTAGTACTCATATTAGTTGGAGACCAGTTCAGAGAAGAGACATATATATTTTACTACTATACTCGATATTTGTACTGTTACTGCCTATATAAATTAGATCTGAAATTAGATTATATATACACACACATGGGGCACAGTGATTAATATGAAATATATTTGTTGTGCATTTGGTGCAAATAAACCGATGGTTGTGTATTTGATGTCTTTGCATGTATTTTATTTTATAAGTACTACAGATAGTATAAGTACTAGAGATAGCAAAAACTTCGGTAAAGAAAAACCAAGGTACAAATAATGTTAAATGGACATATAAGAACACTAGGATAGTTTATGAGTTATTCTTGGAACAAGTTAACGCAGGAAATCGTTTTAATACCTATTTGAACAAGGTCGGGTATGATAATATAATTGCAAAATTTAAAGAGAAGACTGGCTTACACAATCAAAAGCTTTAGTTTAAGAACAAATGGGGCAAGCTAAAGAATGATTATAATCTATGGAAGAAATTGGTAGGTAGAGAGACTGGATTAGGTTGGGAAAGCTAGGGGTACCATTGTTGCATCTGATGATTGGTGGATAAAAGCAAAGAAGATAAACTACTGTCCTGTGTTCAATCAAGTTGTTAACCATGATTTGTAAATGTTATTCTAATTATTTCATTGTTGTTTCTATAGGATTTGCCAGGTTATTAGAAGTTTAAGTTAAGGGGGCTTCAAAATAAAATTTTACTCTAATATATTTTTGAAGACCTTCAAAACACAGAAAATGATCACTAGAATCCTACTAGGGGTAATTTACCGAAGAGTTCAACCCAACCTTCTACTACTATTAATGTTAATATCATACAAGAAGTGAATGAAGGTGATGACGATGATAGTGGTGATGAAGATTTCACTCCTCCTCCTAAAAGAGGTAAGAGAGCTGCTGGTAAGGAGGTCAAGAAACCGAAGACTAGAGGTGGACATTGGTTCTATAAACAAATGACTCGTTTTGTTGACAACCAGGAGAAATAGCTGCATCTGTTGAGTCTCCTGTTAGGAGGGAGGACACGTCGGGGTATGCCATCAAAGATGTCATGGCTCTAGTGAAGGAACGTGGTGCTGTTTTTTGTACCAAAGAGCATTTTCTTGCTACTGTAATTTTCACAAAGAAATCTGAGAGGGAGATGTTCATGACCTTGGATAATACTGAAGAAAGATTTGCATGGCTCACCATGAAACATGATCCAAGACAGCCAAATATGTCAAGTAGTGGCCTAGCATGTTAGTGTGTGATGAACAAATATGTTGTTATGTATCTTTGTACCAATTTCTATTCATGTGTGTTATTTTAGGATTTTTTTTGTTGTAATAATTGTTCGACTATTCTTTATTGCAGTTGTTGGTCATGTAATGTACTTAAGTTCACTATTATTTATTGTATTTTCATCATGCTCTGTGACTACTTGTTGTTTTCTGTATGCACTCAAGTTGCATGATAGTTACCACTTTTTTTTCATGTTTTAGATGTCATCCAATGGATCTGATGGAAGTGAGGCTTCTTGTGAAAGTGATAGTACTGATCGAGAGAAAGATGATGAGTTTACTTTAGAGATTATACGCCGTCATCAAGCTTTATAAGCCACTGCTACTTAGACAGTATTACAAGACATATTATGATAAAAATGAACCAAGGACATCGCAACAAAGTGGATATGTATGAGTACAAGAGGGTTACCATATGTTTCATATAAATAGTGACCTATTTTACAAACTGTATGACTTATTGGTAAGTACCTATAGACTCAAATCAACATCACATGAACTCTATAGAATCAGTTGTTATTTTTCTATTCATAGTTAGAGGTGGTGAGTCAAATAGAAGGGTTCAAAATAGGTTCAAGCATTCTGGTGAAACAATTAACAGAAAATTTAAGGAGGTCCTGTTGAGTGTGATTAGAATGTGCAAGGATTTCATATGCCCAAAAAATCCAAACTTCCCAAGAGTTCATAGAAGAATTAAGGATGACAAAAGATTATATCCACATTTCAAATGGTGCATTGGTGCCATTGATGGGACTCATATCACAGCAAACCTACCACATGAGGATTATGCTAGATACATTGGTAGACACAAGAGTCCTACTCAGAATGTGATGGCAGTAGTTGACTTCGACATACGCTTTACATATGCTTCTATTGGACAATCAGGTTCTATGTATGACAAAAGCGTTCTTTATCATGCATTAGATGTTGATAAAGATATATTTCCATATTCCTCACAAGGTATATTAGTGTGTAAAATCATGTAGATTTCCTTTGACTAATTTTCATGCCATATATATATATATATATATATATATATATATATATATATATATATATATATATATATATATATATAACGTTGACTGATTGCATAAATTATAGGTAAATATTATCTTGTTGATGCTAGCTACCCAAATAGACCGGGGTATATGGTACCATACAAAGGGCAAAGGTACCATGTTCCTGAATTAAGAAGAGGCCCTCCACCAAGTGGTAAGCATGAGTATTTTAACCAGTGTCACTCAAGTGCACGCAATGTCGTTGAGCGCGCCTTTGGTATATAGAAGATGAAATGGCGAATCCTTTTAAAGATGCCTACCTATCCAATAAATAAGTAAGAAATAATCGTTGCAACAACCATGTGTCTTTACAACTTTATACGTTAGAATTGTACATCTGATAAGTATTTCACCAGGTGTAATCGAGATCCAAATTATATGCCAACTATTCTGGTAAGATATACAAAATATGCGGTCTCCCAAAATGCATCAGATATTTCTACTTCACACTCTAGTGATAGGTCTATGGATAGATTTTGTGATAACCTAGCAAGTGCATTATGGCAATCTAGATGAAAGTTTTTATATGAATTCTGGTTAGCATTTTTTTTAAGAACTCTCCTTAGAAATATGTAACCATAATATTTTGTAAGAACTCAAACTGTGAGTGGACTATTGAAATGGATTGCCTCTTTGGTGTTGCGCTTGTTGTGTTATTTAACCTCAACTGAAAGCTTTTTTTGACAAGTAATTATATAAATATTGGCACACATTTATGAGTACTTATAATAATTATTAGTATTATATTAAAGCTATAGAAAATTTATATAAATCAAATCTGCTAGTACAGGGGTAATATAGACAACTTATATGGAAGTACCCCTATGAGGATCCAGAGCTAATGTTTTTAGCCAAACGCCTAATCATACTGATTCTGATTCTCTTCAGTATCTGATTTAGAAAGAATCAGAATCAAAATCATAGAATCAGGAGCTCTACCAAACAAGCCCTTGATTTTAAATTCAGGTGATGAAAAGTACAGCAAGAATTTTCATTGTTCTGAAATATGTTATTGGAGGAGAGCTCTTCGAAATCATTGTAAGTGCCAATATATGATCTAAAACGTGTAAAAAGGATCGTCCTACGTCAGAATATTGGTTCATTGTATATTATCATGTTTTTATTGATTTTAAATGACGTTACATACCAATTACAAAGGCAACTAATGGAAGGTTGAAGGAGGAAGCACGAAAATACTTTCAGCAACTTATCAATGCAGTTGACTACGGCCACAGTAGGGGTGTGTACCACAGAGACTTGCGTAAAGGCTTAACCTGGTCATGAGCAAGTGAGCAACAGCTGTTATGTGTATATTCTGATGTTTAACACGCATTTGCAGTTAGAATTTTGCAGGTGCAGAATTTTGTCAGAAAAATGGAACTGAAGTACTAAGGTAATTCTGAGCATGTATGTGCTTACCTGAAAAGTTCATTATTTGTTCAGTAACATATCTGCTTGATCAGATATTCAGAGGTATGTACCAGCAAGGCTCTTCTGTTTGTGCACCTGATAGTGTTCAGCCTCTTGGTAAGTGAGTCATCTGTGTTAATCTTGTTGGACTGGATTACATTACTGATTTGCTAATGTGTTTTTAGTAGTTCAATTACTGCAAGGCAACAGGATAAATCGCCAGATTTCAGCTACTAGATGATTTATGTGTCACATGTGTGTGCATGTGTGTATGCTAATGTCTTCTGGATAAATCGCCAGATTTCAGCTCAGCTCAGATTTATGTGTCTTCTGGATGCTAATGTCACTGCTATCAGATTATCACCTGAAGACAGTATAGGATGCCAAGACTCCAGCTTCTTTATTTATTCCTCTTCAGTTTAGGCAGTTCTATTTCTTTCAAACTTCTTCCATGGCAAGCTTCTCCTTTATAGTGTTGCAAAAACTAAAATGAAGAATGACAGTATCAATCTGCATGGATTCTAGCATGGTGGATTGGGCCAAATTTGTTTATCCGAAAGACTTCTTGTAATCTGTTCTCCAAATGAGAGGGTTGTGAGGTGCAAAATACTATGCTTAAGATGTTTGATACCAACCATGAGACCCCTGATCGGGGATGTTGTTACAGCTCTCACTTACATCAGATATATCATATGTGAATGTGTGATCTGAGCTTATGCCTAGAATATTTTGCCAGGAACAACTATATTACAAAATGGTGCAGTCTCGTCTCTCGAACTCATGCATCAGACATGAAGAACAAATATTTCAGTCTTATAAAATTAAAATGAACAACTTAAACACAAACAAAGGTAATATTATTGTTCAAAAAAGGTAGCGGCGGTTACTGTAGCACGACACGGCTACTGTACCGCGAGTACTGTATCATGCCCTACTCTGAAGAAAGAAATCAATCTAACAGAAATGGTCCTACTATGCCTACTTGACCAACAACAAAATATTGGGATTCTATTTTTGGGCCTCTTTTGAAGATAGGAAAGGTTTTTAGAGCATTTCCAAGGGAGACCCAAAGAGGTTTCCAAAAGTTAAATTTTGGGATTTAAGTTATAAACAGGCCTCTAACAGATATTCAAACATATTTCCAAAAATTCACCATGCCCAATCCTAACCCAAAAGTAAGCCAGATTTGGAGAATCTATTGGCGTCCTCAGTCACTGCTCCCGCGGAAAAATTTCACCGTTCACGAGCCAGAAATTCTCCGCCCGTGCCTTTTTTTTCCTCCCGACGCCTTCCGCCCGTGCCAATATTTTTATGCCGCCTGCCGTAATCGCTTGATTCACACACCGCACAAGTTGTCGTCGATCTGCCTTCCCACTAGCAGCGATTGATGACACGTTCGGCTAGGGGATCGACAGAGCTTTCCGTTTCTCCATAGACTAGCGGTAAAGTCATTCGCCGAGGACACTATGGCTGAAGACGTGTTTTCTAGCGCCAAGAAGTGACGGCGTCAACGAGAATCCTCTCGATCCATGTTCACATGAGGGCACGGTATCATCAAAAGAAAACGATTGCAAGCAAACGCTGCCTCATATATCCTACATGGCTAGCAAACTAAATTTTAGGATCCAACTTTTGGGCTTCTCTTGGAGATGCTAAAGCTTCTTGAGCCCAAAAATTTTTAGGATGGTCCCAATCTAAAGTTTTTAGGACTAATTTTTGGATCTCTCTTGGAAATGCTCTAATGGTCTCAATCTAAGATTTTTGAAGACTAATTTTTAGGTTTCTCTTGGAGATACTCAGCCCAAAAATTAGTCTCCAAACCAATCTTTTTTGGAATGATTTCAATCTAAAGATTTTGGGTGCAATATTTTGGGCTCTATTGAAGATGCTATAAGTAATTAAAAAGTTTAGGGTGGGATTAACCACAGAACTTAAAAACTTCTTAACACCGTTGACAACTGCACACTAATCTTAATCTCCGCGGTAATCCTACAAACGATAATAGGTTGCTTAGTTTTTCTAGGACCAAAAACACTGCTGATATATCGTGTGCCAGCCATCATTTAGTTTACACATGGAATACAACTCGAGTAATACGTACGGACAGATTACAGACAGTTGACTTGTACATATGTATATATTATACTACTCCTATAGTCCTGATTTGCCTTTGCAAAAAAGGGAATGCATGCAGGACAATGGGTGTACCGAATATATAAGTCGCCACGCTTATCCGAGCAACATGACATGAGCCAAAAAAAAAATGTCAAAATAGTGGCAAGTAGATCTTCTTCTAACCCGTCGGCCATGAATGCCGGCCTCCGGCGCCGGCGCTGCCCGCAGCATCCTCCAAAAACCGGCGGCGCGTCGGGCGCCCACCGGAACCTCTGCTCCACGTCGCCGGAGACCGCACGCGCCCGTCGGTGGTCACTGGTACCTGGGCCCCAGTTGTGTGGGGGCGCCGCTGTCAGTGGCAGATCCGGCGATAGGGCGCGTGCCGCGCGCGTGCTCCAGGAAGCGCGGAGCTGTACGGCACGCGAAGCGGAGGGTGGCGCGCGTGTCGTCCTCGTTGCCGGCGCGTGCCTCCCGCGGATTTACCGTACTGCCCTTCTCGCTAATTAATTGCGCGGTGAATTTGCTTCAAGATTCGTGCTCAGCTAGACGCCTACATGGAATCATGCAACTGACGTGGATGTGTGGCCATTTTTGTCCGTCCATTAAACTAACTAGTTGATGTACCGTGCTTTACTGCGAAATACGTGGATGAGTGTATATTAAATATTATATAAATAATAAATAAATATAAATTGACCTTTCCCCGGCGGTCCTGGGGACGATTCATACCACACCAAGCTGGGCGCCCGGGAAGACCTAGTTTCTTCCTGGTATACCGGGCCGAAGCCGTTCTGTCGCCAGGACTCTTCTTCGGCTCTTGGATACAGCTCTACATCGATACCGGGGCGCCCAGGGAGACCCCGTTTCTTCCTGGTGTACCGGGCCGAAGCTGTTTCTGTCGCCAGACCTCTCCTTCGGCTCTCGGGTACAGCGCTACATCGATAAACATCAACCACGACAATATGCAGCTCGACAACCTCGACTTTCTCGAGGAACGAAGGTGGCGCGCTCCGCTTCGCGTCGCTCGTTACCAGTAAGGCCTCAAGCGCTATCCTTGGCGTCAGGTTCAGGCCCGATCACTTCAGGTTTGGGGTTCGAATCTCCGCCGTATCTTCGTACGGGTCGGAATGAAATCTTCCCCCCGTGGGAAGGCCCCTCCCTGGTGATCAGAACTTCCCAACCGGGCTCGGTAAGCCTGGAAGCATCTCCACAAATGTTATCTGAAAACACATCCAAATTTAACATACATACATTTTTAGCTCTAAAATATAATAAATTATAAGTAACGTGACATACTTGTATTAAGTTTAAGATGTAATAATTGCCAGTGCATACATGATGATATGTTATTTTTCTATATTGAGGTTTAGAATACAGTGGGTTGCAACTATACAGAAGGTATAGATCCGCAGGATCTGCATAAATTAAGTCGTTAATCTGTTGTGATCCACTCCTATAAAAAGCCTTGCCAAGCAGATGTGCAGCTTCAGACCAGTTAATTAGTCAGTAATTTAAGCAGGCTACTTAAGATCGGAGCTGCATATAGATCATGTCTACGCAATCGCAAACACCACTGCTCGCCTTCTTTGTCCTGCTCCTCTTCTCCTCTGTTGCCGTCGTCACTTCTGATGCGCAAAGCGATCAGCAAACTGCGCCGCCGGATGCGCACCAGGCGGTGTGCGGTGGTCCGGCCGTGGGAGGCAAATGCCACAGCGTCGCCAGGGCGCTCCGTCTGAAGCTGATCGCCATCCCGTCGATCCTCGTGGCCAGCGTCGTCGGCGTGTGCCTGCCGCTCTTCTCCCGGTCCGTGCCGGCGCTCCGGCCCGACGGCAACCTCTTCATCGTCGTGAAGGCCTTCGCGTCGGGCGTCATCCTCGGCACCGGCTACATGCACGTGCTCCCGGACTCGTTCAACGACCTCAGCTCGCCGTGCCTGCCCGCGAAGCCCTGGGCGGAGTTCCCGTTCACGGCGTTCGTCGCCATGCTCGCCGCCGTGTTCACGCTCATGGTGGACTCGCTCATGCTCACGTTCCACACCCGGGGCAGCAAGGGACGGACCAGCAGCGCCGCCGTCGCGCACCACGGAGACGACATCAGCCCGGTGGCGCACGGGCACTGTCATGCGCTGGGGCAAGCAGACGTTGCTGCGCTGTCGACGGAGGCGGCGCCGGACAAGACCGGCGACGTGGAGACGGGTAATACCATGGCGCAGCTGCTGAGGAATCGCGTCATTGTACAGGTAATCACTGATCACACGACACATTTGCTGGCCATGCACGACGAAGTGCGACCTGCACTGGCACAAACACGGCCAAAACAACGATGCCTTTTCCCTTTCAGGTTCTGGAGATGGGCATCGTGGTACACTCGGTGGTGATCGGGCTGGGCATGGGCGCGTCGCAGAACGTGTGCACCATCCGGCCGCTGGTGGCGGCGCTCTGCTTCCACCAGATGTTCGAGGGGATGGGCCTCGGCGGCTGCATCCTGCAGGCGGAGTACGGCGCCAGGATGAGGTCGGTGCTCGTCTTCTTCTTCTCGACGACGACGCCGTTCGGGATCGCCCTGGGGCTGGCGCTGAGCAAGGTGTACAGCGACAGCAGCCCGACGGCGCTGATCGTCGTCGGCCTGCTGAACGCGGCGTCGGCGGGGCTGCTGCACTACATGGCGCTGGTGGAGCTCCTCGCCGCCGACTTCATGGGGCCAAAGCTGCAGGGCAATGTCCGGCTCCAACTCGCCGCATTCCTCGCCGTCCTCCTCGGCGCCGGCGGCATGTCCGTCATGGCCAAGTGGGCGTGAGCGTGGCCCGCGCCAGAATAGGGTCGAAGATCGACGTGTACAGGTGAAGGTGACACTGTATATGATACGGCTGCATATATATTCTACTAGCCTGATCACCTTCTCCTGATATATAGCTGTTACTGTAAAATTAACCACGCAGTACGTCTCTCCAAGGGAAAATTAGCTTGTCGTAACAGTTGAAACTTGTACATACGCAATGCAAGTACTGTAAAATTTACGCAAGTACTATAAAATGTAGTTGGTTATATTTTGAGATTTGTGCATATAACAGATTTTAATAAAACACAATATTGTATTTTTCTTTTCAGTACAACATGACTATCGATAAAACATCAAACGGCTTAAAATATAGTATATAAACTTTGCATTATACTAGCATGTATCAAATTCAGTACTAAGTTTTTTTTATTTTAAGACGGAGGAAGTAAAAATCATGTACCCATGTATGTGCCATTTTTATCCTTTGTTTTTCGCTCACTAGCGTCATCTGCATTGCAATTCGCAATGTTGTACTGCAAGAATTGTAATCCAACCTCTTGGCTGGATAGAAGGTTGTGCTGTATGGAGAAACAGTGTGGTGCTAGAGTTTTTTTTTTTTTTTACTCCACCAATCGTATTGGGCTGCGGTGTAACATAAAGTTGGCTAGGCTATTGAGGCTTGTTCAGCCCGGCTCGTCATGGCCCAGGAGGCCAGGAAGAACCATCAAACAAAAAGCGCACGAAGACCAGTCTCGTGGCCGGACGCAGGTGGATCACACTTTTCCATCCATCCTCCTCTTTTCCTTTTTGGACGTGGGAGAGCGCCTAGCCGGGACAAGCGGATCCGTTGGTGCATCGTGGGAGAGGCTCCCCACCTCCAAATTTTTACTGTTACTAATTTAATTTTTTTTTAAATTTACAAAACTAATTTTCGATTTGAATCAATTGCAAAACTAGTCTCTTGCCGCCCAGGGCCACGGCGGGATTTAAAACCGCCGTGGCCAGGGCGGTGAATGGCATCCCCGTCGCCCAGGCTAACGGCGCCGGCCGCCGTTAGCCCCGGGGAGGCCACGTGGATTCGCCGCCCTGGGGGACGGCGGCGAATGCCCCCAGGGGGCCGAATGCAAAATTACATTCGCCGCCCTGGGGGACGGCGGCGAATGCAATTTTGCATTCGGCCCCCTGGGGGCATTCGCCACCGTCCCCCAGGGCGGCGAATCCACTGGACCGTCCGCCCAGCAATCGGACGGTCCGTTCGCACAGGGATCGGACCGTCCGATTAGATATCGGACCGTCCGACCAAACCGTTCCCTTCCAATCGGACCATTGCCCAGCCCAGGCCTCGGCTCCCTGGAGCCATTTGCAAATTACCAAATTTGAAAATTTTATTGCTAATTTTTCACCCCAAAATTTTTGAAAATTTATTTGTCAAAATTAAATTCTTAAATTCTATTTATTGTGCCATTGCATTTATTGAGTCGATGTTTAAAAAAACCAAATATCATGTACTGTTCACGTCGTGAAAAGAACTTGTCGAACTGAGGGTATTCCCGGATCGCCACTCGCATTCCACTCCTCGTATGTCTGGATTGGCACTCGCAATCCACTCCTCCCCGTCTTTCGCATACACGCTTAACAAAATTTAGTTTTAATCGTGGTTTAGGGTATGTTTTTGACAGTTTTTTTTATAATCCGACGATGGTGGGCGTTGGTTTGTAAAATAGTGCTGATCATTTTTTCAAGTTTATTTTTGGTAAAACTTAATTAATGACATGGTAATAGGCCGGTCCGTTTTAATGACATGATAATAGGTAGATGCGAGCCATTCGCATTGCGGCATGATGAATGCGACACCCATAGTACGAAATACAACAAGCGAGACTACATTGTTAACAGTACAATGTATCTGAAGGATGGGATCGAGTCTACAGGAGGTGAATATGGACATGACAAACTTAAACAAGTAATGCGAGACCTATAAATAAATAAATACAACAATAGCCCCTAGGTCATACGCCTCCTCGTCCTCCTAGGCTGCGCTCGCACGTGCCCGCGCGAGTACGTCAGGCGGTCCGCCGGTACCCCACGGGTAGCTCGGACCGCCTGAGCAGCAGGGGAAGCACCGACGTCGTGCGGCTGTGTGTGCGGTGCACCTCCGAGCTGTGACGACCCGATCACGTCCTGCTTCGGAAGGAGGTCGTCCTCGGTAGAGATCCAAGCAGAGGTGCTCGGGGCAGATCCCCGCCTAGTATCCCCCAGGTAGAGGTGAGATCGGGTGCGTGGGTCTAGTAAAGAAAATCTCGCGTTAGCCGCATAAAAAGTGCAATTAGTTATGTAGAATAGGTTCAATCCTGACGTACCTGACAATCCTCGCCCGATCGTGGAGACTGCCGACCTCGATCCTCCGGCGGTACCAGAAGGACCTGCTCCCCACGACGTACTGGCCCCTGCAGAACCCGCCGCTCCTGCCGATGTCCCTTCACCATGGAGACCTCGCATAGGTATCTGCATCGGTGGGACTGCATCGGGACGGCGACAACTCAGAGCACGGACGACCGAGCGCATCGTGTTGCACATCCGGTCGAACGTGATCGTCTGCTCCTGCTGCGTGAGAGGGATGCCAGCCTGTAGGCGCTGCCGCAGTAGGTCCAGCTCCGTGTGGACCTGGCTAGCATCGTCCGCCTGTTCAGCAGGACATGCGTGGTTAGTTGCGCGTGGCACCTACCATTGAAAATAGTATGAAAACCATTGACTCACCGCGCGGAAGTAGTCCTGGTCGCGGTGCGTCGGGTATGCGTCTCGCACCCCCGCGACGTGCGCCTGTGGAGCCTCGGGAGTGTACGTAACCCGTAGTCTGGTACGGGCCTGGTACCAAGAAAGGTACTGCTCGTACCTGGCGGCTGTGTAGGGGTGCAGCTCCGTGATGACGTCCTCCGTGGCTATGAGCCAGTCGTTGATGTAGTTGACGACGGTGGGTCTCCACAGCCTACCGGCGGCCTGGCCACGCCGACTTAACCTGCAGAGCACAACCGGTGACACAATGCATAACAATACGGAATATTCATTTCCACATATACCTGTGAACGTGTTGCGGTACGCCCCTGCGTTGTTGATGGCCGAAGGTCTATCGCATACCGAACTGCCGCATCACACTCTGCGGGCAGTGCGGCTCGACAGAAATGTCGAACAGCATCGGCGTCATCGTCAGCCAGTACGCCTGGTCCCTGGTGCAGAGGGACGACAGCCCGTGCGGCGCACGCGCGTGCCTCGCCTCGGCGCTGTACGGCTCCCAGACAACGTCGTCGTCCGTGATCCTGTCGAACTCCATGATGAAGTCTGGGTACGACTTCTGCGTCTGCACGTGAGCGTACCGACGCTACAAACAGGAAAAAAGTTCTCGTTAATCCAAGTAACATAAAAAACCGAGACGGTTCTAACACCGAACATACCTCACGACGACACCACACCGTCCCCATCGTCGGATAGTCCTCCGGTAGGACACCCACGTACAGGCTCGCCTCGTACGGACTGTGGTCCACAACGGGGCGGCCGATCGCGAACCGCTCTGCCGCCCAGAGCTGTAGGAGGAGTGGACAACCCGTGAAGACCGCTTCTGGCTTGGTCTTCCTGCAGCCGTCGCACAGACCCCTGTACGTGGCGGCAAGGACTGCCGATCCCCAACTGTACTGGGGAACAGCACCGTCCTCGGTGTCGGCTATCTCCCTCGCGTAAGGGATCAAGCCCTTGTCGACTGCGTGGCCGTGCGAGTTGGTGAACATCACCCACCCGAACACCCACAACAGGTACGCCTCCAGGCTCCTCTGCAGGGAGTACGCGTCGGCCTCCGGTGCTAGCTGATCAGGCTGCGTTAACATATAACGAAGTTGACACTGTAATTCTAGTACGGACTGAAGGACGAACATAAAACAACAAGAAAGCATTCTTACCGTGTAGCTCAATACCCAAGCCTGAGGGGGGCCCGCATGCGTGTACGGGGAGATGTCGCCGACGAGGGGAAGCCCCGGAGCACGGTGAACCGGGGCGAACCGCTGTAGGATCTCCTCTCGCCACGCCTGGAGCCCGTCAACTGGCCCCACCGCATCGCCTGCTAGAGACAGCCCAAGGAGGAAGCTGACGTCCTGCAGCGTGGGGGCCATCTCACCGCACGGGAGGTGGAAGGTGTGCGTCTCCGGTCTCCACCGGTCCACAAGAGCTGTGAGGAGCGACCGGTCGATACCCCACTTCTTCGTCGGGTCATTCGGCTCCACCGCGGCTGCTACCAGCCTACACAGCGGCAGAAGGCCTGCCTCCCGCAACCTGACAATTAAAACAAAGCAAGTTAGTAAGTTGACATATACAGATTCACAGTACAACGTTCGTACGTACCTAGTCGTGAACCTGTCGTCCACGGGAAGTAGTCGCCTGGAAGGTCGAGGACGTAAGGTACCGAGCTCGAGGTTTTGCACCGCCGAGAGAAACGACCGGTGGGACTGATCGGTGGCATGATCTAGCAGCTCAGGCGTCTGGTAGTCCATACCTGCAAGGAAAAAGAAGCGGAACGGATTAGCTCATTTAAACATAGTGCATTATAGTCAGAAAATTAACAGAAAATTAACACATTACAGGGAGATTACATCATCAACGAGTGGCTATACTAGACAACATAACCCGAAGGTGCACGAGGACGCCTGCGACGACGCTGCCTATCAGTGGTGCCTTCCCCAGTTGGCCGCCTTCCGTCGGCGCCTGATCCCTCCATAGGAACTTCCGCTGCACTTGGGGCCTCGGCGTCTTTCGTGCACTTCTTGTAGGTATGTTCCTCCTCTTCACACCTACTGCAACGTTGAGCGCTAACGCCGGCCTCGGATTCGTCCATATCATTGCGTATCCTCCGTGTCCGACGTCGGCCTGCCTTGTTCCTTGCCTTCGTCGGATCAGGGATGTAATAAACTGGACTTGTGTCTTCAGTGAAAGTGCCGACGATACCAAAACCAAAGATCTCGGTACTCCATGTATGCATGATTGCTTCCTTTTTGAAGTACGGAGACACATATTGGCGTTCATCAATGCCGCACTCCCCGCAAGCGGCAATGACATGAGAACAGGGCTTGTGGTACAAGCTTGGTTTCCGGCAGGAGCACGTGCATGTCCCATCTTCCTTTAGGACACACTCTTGTATAGACTTCCTTACGAATATGCCACGCCTGGACCTGTCGGCACACAATATCTTAAATCTACGCTCTCGTGTGCCCTGCACTCGGACTCGGTGCTCTCTTGCCTTCTTGCATTTGTCCTCAAGGTACTGTGTCATTTTGGTGCCGAATCAAAGGTTTCCATCGGCCATAGATGGGCCATTCTGTCTGCACCTGTCGTGGAAGTACGTCTGTGTTTTATGTAGGATGAACTCCACGATGGCAACAAGGGGGAGTTGCCGAACACCACGCATGACCCAGTTGTACACCTCTGCAAGGTTCGTGGTCATTATGCCGTACTTTGCTCCACCTTCATCGTACAGCAATGCCCATTTCTCCTTCGGCTCGTGCTCGATCCACTGCGAAAATCTGCTAACCGAGGAACCGGGCCTCCTTCTGAATGTACCGTCATCGGTGGGAAGTGCTTCTAGAGCTTCAGGGCCGTCAACACCTCTAGCTGGGGGTCTTGTAGAACTCTCGCGTCTATATTTGGCTGTCAGCTCATCAAGTCTCCTTCACAGCTCATTGAACTTCTTCTGTTGATTCTGGGCGCACAAACGTTTGAACATGGCCATCAGCTCCTTGTTTCTGAACTGCTTATAAAAGTTTGCGCCCATGTGACGCATGCACCATCTGCTCTTCACATCTTCCCACACCGGAGGGTATCCCTTGTCTGCGCAGCCGTTTCGCAGCTCCTGAATTGCACGCAGCATCCCTGGATAACGGTCATGTATGAGACATACATCTGGCCTCATCCCCACCACCTTTTCCTTAACCAGCTTCAGAAACCAGTACCAACTCTCTGTGTTCTCGCCCTCGACGAAGGCAAAGGTCACTGGCAACACTTGGTTGTTCCCGTCTACTCCGATTGCCGTCAACATTTGCCCTCTGTATTTTCCAGTTAGGAATGTGCCGTCGATGCAGAGAATGGGCCTACAATGAACAAATGCAAACATGCACGCCTGCAGAGAGAGGAAGGCCCGCTGAAGGACACTCTGCCCAGGACTTGATAACGATGGGAAACTTTTGATTTTGGAGTAGCTACCAGGATTCCTCGCACAGATGGTTTGCAGTAGACGAGGCAAATTATTGTACGAAGCTTCAAAACTACCGAATCTCATTTCAATTATCTTCTGTTTGGCCCTCCAAGCCTTGGCATATGTAATAGTGTACTTGTACTTCTCCTCGATGCGGCTGATAATTGACTTGGGCTCGAACCGGAGGTTCTCCACAACAGCATAATACAGCTCTGAAGCGATGAATGCAGATGATATGTTCTTGTGGTACTTCTGAACACCCGGAAGATGGCAGTTGTGCTCCGTCACGATTGACACGGACCAACAGTCGTCATATTTCTTCCTGGATGCGTACATCCTCCATGGACATCCATCGCTTGAACTTGCACATTTCACTTCGTACACCGATCTTGTGGACTTTGATACCTAGAACTCCCTCCCAAGTGACACGGCCCACATCTTCACAGCCTCTGTCAACTGTGCTTTTTCGGCGTATCTAGCGCCTTGCACCACTTCATTCTGCCGATACTCCCATGCCACGGTGTGCCCCCTCTGAGACAACGAGACCGGAGAAGTCCTCGTTGTCCCATTCTGCCGGGTGTACATCGTCCTCCGAAGAATCATCATCCTCCATATGCTCAGGTTCTGAGTCTTCAATTTCCATCTCCTGTACTAGACCTGGGTGTCTCTCCCCTTCATCTGCAAACCCCCCGGTCCCATGTCTTCTTGGCCTCCTTCCTCTCCGGCACCCTCGTCTTCTGCCTCATTTTGCTCCCCTGTTTCATCGGGCCTTCCGCTGTACTCGGACCAGCCTGATCAATGCTGACCACGTCATGCACTACCACTAGGATGCTCGATGCCCATCCTCGCTGCAGTGCACTCTCCACAAAAAATACCCAGCTGTCCGTTGAATCTATTGGCATCAATTCCCACCAAAAACCTTCCACAGCCCAGCTAACCAGTGCGTACACCGTAATTGCATTTACTTGAGGATCTACTCCGAATCCCCTCATTAACCAATTGTAAACTCCAGGAAAACTTCTCTCAGCTGGAGCTATAATTCCCTTTTGTGCTACGTTGAACTCCGATAAATCTACCCCATATTGTCCTTGTCTGACATTTCCTTCACCGTGATATATCGCGAATACAACTCTATTTGCCATTTCTGTTCACAAAAAATATTTTATTAATCTGTACTAATCAATATTCGTTCCATAAAAAGGCTATACGTATGAGTCAAACCATTACCGTTTCTATATTTTATAAACTGACCCAGCGGTGCTAATAAAGTTATACGCTAGGTTTATCTAACGTGTCAAAATGACGTATACCAACGATGGCCATGGCGGAGCATATTTATTTTTAAAATATCTACAATTTACTACTTCTCCGCTATGTTTTTCTAGTACGGCTAAATAAATTTAACACTAACGATGGTTATACCAAACCGCTAATATTTTCATACTATATTGGATATTACACTACAAGTCTACTACTAATTAACATTTGTTTAAAAAATTGACTACATAACAGAGGAAGATCAAAAAAATACCTGGATTCGGCTAAAAAATCTGCGAGGGCTTCGCCGCTGTACTTCTCCTCCTTTCCCTCAGCTCTATTGGACGAACGCTGGAGGCGGAAGGGAGAAATGAGACGCGGCAACTGCAGGAAGGGATTTTATAGGGGCCGGCAAAAAACCGCCCTCCCCCAGGGCGGCGAATGGCTATAACCCGCCCTGGGGGACGGCGGCGAATGTAATTTTGCATTCGGCCCCCTGGGGGCATTCGCCGTCGTCCCCCAGGGCGGCGAATCCACGTTGTCTCCCCGGGGCTAACGGCGGCCGGCGCCGTTAGCCCGGGCGACGGGGATGTCATTCGCCGCCCTGGGCCACGGCGGTTTTTAAATCCCGCCGTGGCCCAGGGCGGCAAGAGGGTAGTTTTGCAATTGATCCCAATCGAAAATTAGTTTTGTAAATTTAAAAAAAAATTAAATTAGTAACAGTAAAAATTCCCCCACCTCCCATGCATCTCGTCGCTCCAAATGGCATGCGCCGCACCCGCGCGGATCGATTCGCTCGCTGTACTCCACTCCGCGCCGCACCCAGCGTTCTCTTCTGCTGTGTTGCTTCGAACGGTTTTTGGCCACGTGAGGACGTGCCGCGCGGCTGGCTGCAACGTGCGCACGCCGCTGCACCGCGCCGGACCACGCCACCATCACGTCCATGGGCACGTGCGAGATAAGCAAGGCCTCAAAAATTAGGGGTCTCTAAAATTGTATGTTTCAATCCAAGAGAATGTGTTCTAATTTGTTAGGATCTCTTCCCTTCCTCTTTTCAAATTTCTCTCTTTTATTCTTCACCTATTGGCTAGAATGAGATTTTTTTTCTTGGGTTTAACAAGTGTTCGATGATTACCTCAAATAAACATACTTCATAATGATGATGTGAACGTGTATTCTTAGCAATAAGATTTCATTTTTCCACTTCGTAAAAAAACTAATTGATACGACAGTTTTTCTTCTACTTAGCCAGATCGTCGCTACATATATGGGTGAGCTTTTTAGCTCTAGTTGTCATTAGTCGTGAGCAAATTTTTATTAATATTTTCTAAATATACGGTTCATTTTATATTTAGCACATGGTCCCCAAATTCTTAAAGACTTGGTTCCGAAGGATTAGATGATACTCCCTCTGTCTTAAATTATAAGTATCTTTAGAGTTTAAACTTGTCCTAAATATAGCTACCTATAAGAGTTTAAATTTGTCCTAAATATAACTAACTATAAGATGTAAAAGATAAATTTTGATATAAAACTTCTCAACTTACTTTCAGTGGTTTATATAACCCAACCAAAATGGGTCCGCACCCATCCACTCTAATAAATGTTATTTTTGATCCTGCACCGGCGCTGATCACACCGTGCGGAGGTCTGCATCTTTTAGTTTCCCCCCTTTCCTGTCTCAGTTAAACATTGCATTACATGATTAGTCATCGCTTCGTACCAATTGTTTTACTGCATACTCTTCTTACCGTTCATCAATTATGCAATAATTATCCACTGAATTTGCATCGGATTGGACTGGACTGGACTGCTGGGCTACTTAATCAACAGGGAGACAACAGAACGAGAGGCAACCCCTTATCTAATTACCTGTTTCATAGATTGGTTATTAAGGCCATATTTCCCCCTTCTGTGGTCAAGGCTTGAGTATCTTTGCAATAACTACCCTATTTATTTGAAGGGACCTTGTAATTTCTAATTTAGTGCTGTAAATTGAGGTTTCATAATTAGTTCTCACCTTAGGTCCATGCCTTAGGCATAAGCTTTTCTATATATACAAGAGAAAACCTTTGTAGCTGATCCAGGAGTCCATTGAGGGGTTTTTATTAAGATGTGTTGTTTTTAGGTCAGTTAAATTTTCTCCTTCCTCCTGTGCTGATAGCTTCATTATTTGTCTGCCTCCTTAGATGCGTTGATAAGGTCATTCCTGATGCTCCATGTTGAACAAATTAAATTCTATAAACTCGTATCAATTGGATTTGTTTGCTCTGATAGGATTTTAGTATTCTACATTGCTAACCTGGTGCGATTAGGGTAATTATGGGAATTGTTGCGTTCTGGAATTCTTGATGCTGTTAAATTTTGGATTGCTCCATTTGATGTTGGGGAATTTCTGTGATTTAGAATTAAGGATGGCGGCAGATACTGCAAATTAAGCACATGATGTTCTGCTCGCAAAGATAGCAAATTGGACCGGCTCATAATTCTAAGTGTCAAATAATGTGGAAGCCTATACTTCTAATTGTCATTTTTTCCAATGGCCAGGTGTAACTGTTGCGAGTAAGCAGGTCTAAAGGTATATTATTCTTTCTGTTCCAAATCATATGTTGCTGTCATTTTTTAGCGTATCTTTATGCAATGCTGATCTATCTCTTGAAGCTCTTCTGGTACTTGTTGCAGTAAGAAATAAGTGTTGTTGTGCAACCCTCCCCAGCCGCAGGGTGTGTTTGGTTTGGGGACGAGGTAGGATGGGTTAGACCCATCCCTTTTTTTTGGGATGGGATGACTCTAGTTGTTTGTTTGGTTTGAGAAATAGGATGGTCCTAGTTTTTTGTTTGGTAGAAGGGATTAGAGTGGGATGGGATGCATGGAGCTCGGGTGGTGTCGGCGAGGTCGAGGGCGGCGGCGGCGGTGGAGGCTGAGGCCGAGGGAGGCGTCGGCGTCGGCGCTGGCGAGGAGGCCGAGGGCCGCAGCGGTGGTGGAGGCTGAGGCCGGGGGAGGCGTCGGCATCGGCGCTGGCTGGCGGGGGAGGCGGACGAGGCGTCGGCGCTGGCTGGCGGGGGAGGCCGAGGGCCGCGGCGGTGGTGGAGCCCGAGGCCGGGGGAGGCGTCGTCGGCGCTGGCGGGGGCGGACGAGGCCGAGGGCGGCGGCGGTGGTGGAGGCGTCGGCGCTGGCTGGCGGGGGAGGCGGACGAGGCGTCGGCGCTGGCGGGGCGGCCGAAGGCTGCAGCGGTGGTGAAGGCCGAGGCCGGGGGAGGCGTTGTCGGCGCTGGCAGGGGCGGACGAGGCCGAGGCCGGCGGCGGTGGCGGGGACATCGGCGTCGGCGGGGGAGGCCAAGCGCGACGCGCCCGAGGTGGGTCGGCGCGGTCCGTCTCTTTTTCCCGGACGAGCCAAACCCGAATCTGAGAGGAATATTTCTCTCCAGGGATCACCCAACCATCTAACCTCAAACCAAACACCCTAAAAAATGGGTTGGCTCTATCCCAACCCATCCCATCCTTGGAACCAAACACACCCGGCAGCGGCGTTATCTGGAGGTGAGTTCTCTTTCCTTCTCAATCAACTAATTCCACCCATACCTTCTCAATCAACTAAATTCACCAGTATCGAAGGTAGTGGTGGCCATTAGAAAGGACATCTGTAGTTTTTGGCAGTAAATTTTGCGAGAACAATCAGTTATCTGATAATGGTAGCTATTAACAATTTTTAACAATTTCTTTGTTGCTGTGTGTTGACAATGTCTGCCTACCAGATTAGGAGGAGGCCAGCATTAGGCAACTTGATGGTGCTTGTGTCAGTCAATGGCAGGTAAGATGGTTGAAATATAATTTTGTTGGTTTTGGCATCACAGCATGAGCTCCATTTCCTTAATTGCTGCAACTGCTGAGTAGGATAGAAAAATCAGAGTTCTGTCGAAGAGAGATAAATCTTGGCACTCTGTTCATGGATTTCAAATTTAACGGAACATGTTCCTTGTCATAGTTTTGCTTTCTTGATTTTAAGAGAGCCAACATAGTTTTGCTTTCTTGTCATTGTGGAGTTGCAACCTTGCAGGGGCGTGGCTGCTTGCCGCGGATAGAGCTGCCGCCAACCACACCCAAGATCATCCTCCTGGTATGATCGCTATCGACCGCTGTCGATCCTCGCCTCCTGCTTCAGTCTTCACTAAACCTCAAAGCCTGGCCAAGTTCAACATCATACCTCCTCCCCTTTTCTCTTTTTGTGTTGGTGTTCTAATTTCTATTTTCCCATTAGCACATTGCACGGTAGGTGCTCGGTGGAATGCTTACTCGGAGCAATATTTTCGATTGCAGATGTAGGTCATTATGATATAGCCTCGCTATAGCCTGGTCATGTTGACACTGGCAGGCAGTGAAACTAGGGATTCGTTAGATTTTCTCTATTTTCAATCAACTGTTGGTCTTCAGGTGACGGTCTGTAAACTTGGGATTATATTGGCTAAGTATCAGCAAGTGTAAGTTATTTTTTAGAAAAAGAAAGATGTGTATAGAACAGTTCGCAGTCTGTACTACTTGTACGTACTGATTAATTACTTGGGATTAGTAATATCTGTATGACTGTACCATCTCCAAAGTGAATATAAACAGGTTAATTGTTAGAAATAGTTGGGTGTGAAGAACTGAAGTTTTAAATTTGATATCAGGGAATATGAGTTATCAGTTAGGATGTAAAGAAGGTATGGAGTTAACAATCATCGCTGTATAACTAACATTTTTGTATTTATCTACAAATTTAAATTGATGGGGTTTCACCAATATTGAGTTGGAAAAATATATTTTGTATGGCTGAATACCTTAAGATTTTTTTAATGTACCTTTTGATTTCTTTAAAACTGCATGCATAAAACATGTGTATATGTTCATCTTAAAAAAACAATTCATATGATGTTAATGTTCTTCGAACCAAATAGTCTGAGGTACAGTTCTTAGCTTCTTATTGTAAGAGTCGAAGAGCCACGGTAAATCTCACTGTTAAAACTGTCATGCTTTTGAACGTTAAGCACTTTCTTTGTATGTGTTCTGTAAAAATATTCATGTAGATTCTTTATATATGTTCTCTAAATAAACATGCCATGGTAACACATGGCTGGCCTAATGTGAAGGAGCGGTTTTTCTTGGCTCGCCACAATTACTTCCTCCGGACGCGGTTCGCTCAGTGCATCGTTGAGCTCTGCAATTTCATTCAAACCCCGATCCATTTGGTAAAAAACAACACTGTCTGAATTTCATTCAAGGACTGAACTTGTTCTTAAAATTTTACTTTATTATTGTTTTCTAATTTGTTTCTGAACCTATTGCAGTAATGCTATAGGAATGGTTGGACCTAAGGAGTTAGTGGCATAGATCATCGACACACTTGCATGCGAAAGGGGATCACAACTCAGGTGCTGATCGAGGATCAAGTTCACGCATTCTGGGAGCAACTCTCTGTCCAGGATTTTATGCCATTTTTAGCACAGATAGCAACTTCCAAATAAGAGTGTGCACGTGAGCCACTAATTCTCAGTCAAAAACATAACCATCTGAATCCTTTTTTCTTTGTAATATTATTACCGTTTCTAGCTTATCTCGTCTGAATGCATTGAAGAAATCATGGCAATGAAGACATATAACATTTACAGCCTGTCAAAACCGAATTATATCTTCATCAGTGTACTGGCATTGAGCTTTAAATTTGATGTAGGGTGGGCAAAATTGAGAAGCACCTTTCAGTTATTTTAGGGGATTATTTTGTGTTGACACATGAGTGCCTGGCTTAAGTGATCTACAGGACATCTAGCTATTGCTGTGCACTGCACATGCTTTCATCATGTTTCAGTGAAGAATTTATCGCCATGCTTGTTCTCTATTTTAGTACACATGTATATGGAGAGATTACTGGACGTGTATACTTTCAAACTTTGATATTTGAGTAGACTTCTAAACTTTGATATCTGTTAATGAGCCTAGAATAATTAGGTGCTGTTTTATTTCATTTGTATTACAAATTTTCACCGTTCCTGTTACCAATATGTGAAGACCATAAAGATCGGACATAATTTTTGTTTATGCTAAAATAATATTTGTTGTTGCAACAAACATGCACCCAAATGATTATTTGACATCATTTTCACCAGATAAGATTTAAAACTAACCAAATAGTTTATTTGACATTATTTGTTTGGTTAAATATTGTTATTTATTTTGTTAAACTAGAGGCTCCAGGTGCTGCACCTTTTAATTAGCAATGTTGCTTCGATACATGCGTTGCTTTATTTTCCCGAGAAGAAAAAAACAGTTCTCTTGCAATGAGGTTGTAAACACTCATGTTTTGATACGTAATGAAATCAATATGGAGCTAAAGTAATCGATAATGATTTAACATTATTTCATCGGTGTGATTTGAAATTAATGTAAATTTTTTTATTATAACATACGACCACTTAACTAATTAAAAAACTCTTATTTTTACGCGAGTACGTGAGGCAATGGGTGGGTGATACTTCTGGTCCACGCTCCCAGCGAGAGACTGCATCCGACTTGGCCTGGGCTGGCCGGCGTAGTGGGGGTACGTGATTACTTTGTGCTTATTGCTACGGCTCTGTCGGAGCCTTACACGGGTTGTCGCCCTGTTTTGGCCCAAGATATGGATAGGATGGAAAGTGTGTGGACAACCCCCACACGCACCTTTTGGTGTTAGCCGACGCATATATGCTCATCAAAGTGTGTTCTTTAATTCGTTTGATTAAGCCGTGTTTCATCAGATAATCCCTTCTCGTGTTTAACGCTTTGGGGGCTAGATTTCGGTCAACTTTTATCGGAAGCATGAGATGGGTATTGTACTACAGTTGGTCTGCCAAACTGTTCATGTTCTGTGGCGCTCGTTTGAGCCTTGTCATTTTAGGCTTAGAAGAAGATACATGATTAAAAGCATGGCGTACCTTTTTCAGAAATCTAAAAACAATTATAATAAAATCTTATGTGTTACCTCTAAAAATACCAATTATATTCACCGGGTGATATAGATAAGGGATAAGAGAAAAAAAAGGTAAGGGACTGCCCCTTATATAAGAGACAGCATGTACATAAGTTGCAAGAAAGATAAAATAAAAAGGCCAATGAATTGAAAACATATAATTAAAATAAATTATTGTTATGTATCGGGATATATGTGCTAGAGGTTATATGTTGTATATACTTAGTACCTCTTAATTAATGAGTAAATAATATAGATAAAATTAGAGATGATTATCACCTTTACTGCTCCCTTCGTTCTAGAATATAATAACTTCTAACATTTAAAATTTATCCTAAAATATAGCAACATCTATACTTAAATTTTCTTTCCAATCAATCACAAAATTTTTTTATCTATTTTTCCTTCTCATCCAATCATATTATTTCTCTATTTAATTCCACCGACTTACTTTAATATCCGTGTTTGAGCGCTCTAAAATTTTTTATATTTTGAGATGGATGGAGTATTAAGTTTTCTCTAATAAAAAAAATACCACGTCGTATTTTTCAAGCCGTACTTAGTGCCCTCGATCGTATTGTACTAGTACTGTTCAAACTGCTGCGGCTTTTCAGCAAAAAAATACCGTTCCTTTCGGTAGAAAAGTGTACTGTAGACTGTAAGTAGTCCGTACGGCTTCACCCAGCAATTATCCCTGACACAGTCACACTCTCCCCGAGACAGCTCACCCCTCTCCCAAGTCAAGTCAAGGTCGTCGCCTCGTCGAACCGATCACACCGCCGCCGCCGCTACCGGACATGCGGCCACACGCACCGTCTCGCTGACAACGTGGGGCCCTCGCCCCGGGCGGCAGCCAGTCGAGTCGGCAATCCAGGCCGGATGGCCGGAGCAAGGAGTATTACGACTATTCTCCGACGACGTCACCGCCGTGACGTGGGTTGCCCGTCACGGCCACCCCCCCGCCTCGCATCACCACACGTCCACACTAGCACCACCCAAGCGCGCACGCTCTTTGTTTCTTTCCCACCCGCGTAGGCGACGGAGGAGGCAGAAGAGAGAGAAAACGCGCGAAATTTCCGGATAAGAGCAGGGCGGCGGCGGCGTTTCGTCTCGTTTTGCTTCAGACTTCGCTGCTCCCGAATCCGCGTAGGCTTGGCTGCTGTGCTTTGCTCGATTTGCTACTTGCTACTACTAGTGCCCTGCCTTGAAGCTCCCCTGCTTGGCTGCTTGTGAGCCTTTCTTGTTCTGGGGAGAGATTGCCGTTCTTGGTTTGGATTTTTGGGAACCTCGAGCTTAGGATTCTGGGAAATTTATGCTTAATTTGGTGGTTCTTGTTTTGTTTGGAGAGTTAACTCGGAAAGTTTTGAGGCTTTGAATCGTTTGATCCGGGCTGAATTGATGAGCGAAATCTCGTAAAAGGCTTCAATCATTGGACCATGTGGGAAAGCTTCGATCTTTAAGGCCTCCCGGAGTTCGAAGAGTTCGGATTTTTGCCTGCACCGCTGCAAGAATTATGAGGGAGAAGTAAGATTTTGGAATCTAGAACCTTCTAGTCCCCTCATGGAGACGTCGACCATAAGCTTCTCCTCCTCGTCGCCGCTGTCCCCGCCGCCGCCGCAGCCGGCTCCCCACGACCTCGACGCCGTCAGCCTCGACCGCCTCAGCAAAAACCTCGAGCACCTCCTCGACCCCGCCTTCCTCAACTGCGCGGACGCCGAGATCGTCCTGGCCACTGGAGGCGGCGGCGACCCCGGTGGCGCCGTCGTCGACGTCCACCGCTGTATCGTCGCCGCCAGGAGCCGCTTCTTCTACGACCATTTCTCCTCCGCCCCCAACCCCGCCACCGCCGGCGAGAAGCCGCAGCTGAAGCTCGACGGATTGGTTCCCGGTGGGTGCCACATCGGGCGAGACGCCCTCGTCGCCGTTCTTGGGTACCTGTACACCGGGCGCCTCAGGTGGCCGCCCCGCGAGGCGGCCGTCTGCTTGGACGACGCCGTCAACGGGTGCACCCACGACGCGTGCCGGCCGGCGATCGACTTCGTCGTCGAGTCCACGTACGCCGCCTCCGGCTTCCAGATCTCCGAGCTCGTTTCCCTCTTCCAGGTAATCAATTACCAAAACCTGTTCTTTGCACTCATGATACTCTAGCAACTTCATTTCAGAAAAAAAAATAATTGCAGGATGGTATTTGCAAACAATTCATCATTTTCTGCCTAACAAGTTGCTGAGTAACACAGATATATCTAGTATATGTATTTGCAAACAATTCATCATTTTCTGTTGAACGAGTTGCAGAGTAACACAGATAAATATGAATCCTAAATTCTAACTATGGTCTTCTTATGTCGCAGCGTCGACTATCTGATTTCGTTAACAAAGCTTTGGCTGAGGACATACTACCAATTGTTCTGGTTGCATCCACCTGCCAGCTTCCAGACCTGCTAAATCAATGTATCCAAAGGGTTGCCAACTCAAACCTTGACAATCATTACCTTGAGAAGCGGCTTCCAGATGATATATATGCCAAGGTGAAGGAGGCTCATATGCCTGATGAATCACACACTAGCATTCTGGACCCTGAGCATGAGAAGAGGGTTCGGAACATTCACAAGGCCTTGGATTCCGATGATGTTGACCTTGTTGGCATGCTTCTAAAAGAGTCTCCAGTCACCTTGGATGATGCATTTGCCATACACTATGCTGCAGCCTACTGTGAACCCAAAGTGTTGGCAGAATTGCTGAAACTGGACTCTGCTAATGTGAATCTGAAAAATTCAAGTGGATACACACCTCTCCATATGGCTTGCATGAGGCGAGAACCGGATATCATCGTTTCACTTATAGAAAAGGGGGCTCATGTGCTGGAAAGGACACAAGATGGACGTGATGCTCTTACTATCTGCAAGAGATTAACAAGAGAGAAAGACCGCAGTGAGAAGTCAGAAAAGTGCAAGGAGAGAAGCAAGGCTTACTTGTGCATCGGCATCTTACAACAAGAAATAAAGAGGAAGCAATTCATTTTGGAGTACCAGATGTCTGCAGAGGAGTCAATTACTACACCTCTGATCATTGATAATTTTCACATGAGGCTACTAAACTTGGAGAATAGAGGTCAGCATGTACTTATCTTGGCTTGTCATGTTGAAGCTAGGCTTGTTTGCAACAACTTAGTGATGCTTATAATAGTTGCCGGTTATCCTTGTCCATCTTTTACCATTGATTGCTTATATCTTGGAATGTGTTCTGATAAATTGGTGCCTTTTCCTTGTCCTGAATTTGGAAGCATATGTTCTGATGAGCTTAATTTGTTGTTATATTCTCAGTAACCTCAGTGGGCATAAGTCCTATCAGTACTAATATGCACATATCATCAACATCAAGGACTATTGAATGATTTGTTTCCTTTGTTTCTTTTTTGTGATAGCAATATGCTTCACTAACTTAATATGACACGCAGCACAAAAGAAGGAACCTAATGCTACATTCAGTATCGGTGGGGATTACAATTTTGTAGTTTTTACCCTTTTCCAGCTAGAGACTAGAATACACAATTCTGGAAATCATGCCTGAAGTCTATTTCTGTGTTTATGCAGTTGCCTTTGCAAGAATATTTTTCCCTTCAGAAGCCAAGCTTGTCATGCGCATAGCACAAGCTGACTCAACTGAAGAGTTTGCTGGTATCACATCAGCTAATTTCAGTAAACTGAAGGAGGTTGACCTAAATGAGACCCCCACAATGCAAAACAAGAGGTTGCGTGAACGGCTTGATGCCTTGACAAAAACAGGTCATTTTTTTAAACTTATAATCATGCATGTATTATAAAATCTGTTAACACTTTATAATTGTGTATGGTAAATATGCCCCCTGCATGTTGACAGATTAAGCTTCCAGAGTAACTGAACCTCTCTACTGTTATTAAATAAACTCCTGTTTATGTTCCAGTTGAGCTCGGACGACGATACTTTCCACATTGTTCAGATGTTCTCGACAAGTTCCTCAACGAAGAATCCACTGATTTGTTCTTCCTTGAAAGTGGCACAACAGAGGACCAGCAAACCAAGAGGATGCGCTTTTCTGAACTCAGAGAGGATGTGCGGAAGGCCTTCACCAAAGATAAGGCAGCTGGCGCTGTAATATCTTCCTCAACATCGGCATCTTCATCACCTCGGTGTGAAGGAAAGGTTAAATCTGGCTACAGGAAAGGGAAGTTATCACGGTAATATCAGCAGTTAAGTCTAATCTGCAGTGTAGCTTCTGCAAGATCCTCATCTTCACCACCAATGCTTGATACTTGATAGAAAGGTGTAAGAAAGCCCTTAGAAAATGGAAGCTATCATGGTAATATAAGTAGTTAAGTCCAATCTATTCAGCATGCATAACTTCAGAAAAGGTGGAGAACGGAAGTAGGGAGGTTGCTTTGACAAGTAGGGAGGTGGCATGGTGCAATAGAACTGTTTATCGAAGCAAAGCTGCAAGCATATATCTGTTATCTTGTGCTTACTTGCAAAGCATTTCTTGTGGTTGCTGTGATCCGACATAATGGCATGGCTTTAATATGCTAAAAATAATTGCCAATGGTCAGCTTCACTTTCACAATGATTGCAGCCCTCTTGTATGTTTTAACCAATCAGTTCAGTGATGGTAGAGTAACATTTTTGGTATGAATTGACTTCCACCATGTCTGAAAATGTTTATGCGGTAACTTCAGAATTACTACAAATGGAGGGATCAGGGATGGGATGTGGCTAGTTCCTAGCTCCTCTGGCTTTACTCTTTTACTCTGTTGAGTTGGGCACTCCTCTTCTTCCCCTTTAACTATACCAAATTTAGAATCAGCTTAATGCGATAATCTATTAATCGATCTTATGCATTTTGGTAGAACTGTGGTTTTACTAGTTTGCTCTTCCTTACTGGATTGTGAAAATGTGTTCGTACTAATTTGAAGATACTCTAGAGTAACAATTTCACCAGACAAATTATAAAAGGTCTTCGAAATTAAAACAAACTTGTCCATGTAAGCTACCTGTGTTAGCTAAACCAAACTAAAACGGTTTCCTTTCTGGTCTTGTCTCCTCAAATGATTTTCATCACATGCTTCTCATTTGTGATACTATAACTCTCTTCATCCATGTGAGCTGTTCTCCTCTGTCCCCACAGCATTTCGTGCAGGACCCGGTTTTAACCTACTAAACAGTCATTTTAAAATCGTTAGATTCTATATAGAAGTCACTTTAAAAAATTAAATTAATCTATTTTTCATATTTATAATAGTTAATACTTAATTAATCATATGCTAATGACCTATCATATTTTCCGTGCAACAAAAGCCTAACCTCGTGTTCAAGCAATGCCTTAAGCACACATACAGTGAGATGCCAGATACTCAGGCCTGAATCCAATGGATTAGATTCGCTCAGACACTGCAGATAGCAGCGTAGGTTACTGTAGCTACGGATAATGGTCCGTTCATCAGGAAGATGGATAGTTAGATCATATATATGACAGGATTGATCATTGATGAGATGGCATGTGGCCGTTAACTCGTGTAGCTTTATGCTGTTCAGAGGGAGTAGGGGACAGACAGCTACTTGTATTTTGCTGTAATGCTGTGTGATACGTTGTACTTGTACAGAGCCAAGTACCAGATATCTGGCTGGCTGGTTGGTTCCATGTCCGTTTCACACAAGCACTTTGCACGGACTAGATAGTAGCTAGCCTCGGTGTTGTCCTGGGCTTCCCGCTGCCGTCGTTGGGCATCACATGCTCACCCTCATCATATGCTAATTATATTGTACTACTACATAGTCATCAGTGAGTAGTAGTAGTTGACACTAATTGGCTCTACTTGTGTGGAATGGGACTTCAAATATGGTTCGTTCAAAGTGCTTTAATTGGGACGCATCACGCATGCAAGTCAATCAGTCTTGCTAGTACTCACTTCGTTTTAAAAAATATTAAGTGAATTAGAGTTCTACATAATATCTAATATTATACTGACTATTAATTTCTTTTATAATATATTATCAACCACCACAATATTAACATAATATAAAAATATTATAAAATACCAATCTAATAATACTACATGCATAATATTAAACATTTATATTTTTAGTTTAATTATTATTTAAAATTTTTAAATATTAACTTTGCAAAAATCAAAGAAGTATTTCAGACGGAGGAAATACCTGCTTGCTTACGCCACGTACGCCCCACTTGCATACGTGCCAACAGCACATGGCCTTCTCTTGCTACGCTACTCAAAAGAAAATGACTAAGGTATAGTTTGAAGGTGAGCCAAGGAAAAGAGGAAGAAGATCCCGAAAAGCAAGGTGAGTTATTAGCGTATAATTAATTAAGTATTAATTATTTTAAACTCGAAAAATAAATTAATATGATTTTTTATAACAACTATTAGATAGAAAATTTTTAAAAAACACACCGTTTAGCAGTCCGGGAAGTGTACTTATGAAAAACGAGAAGTTTTTTCCTCAACAAAAAGATGCGAATGGAGCCTAATGAGTAGTAAGTTTCGAGTATAGTTCTATAACTGGTTTTCTTCTAAAATTGCCACCCGATTACATCGATTACCGGATTTTATCGGACAAATAGCTTAGATCCAAAATTTGGATTCTCTCTCTCCAATACGGTGGCACAATTGCATAGGGTATTTTTCTCTCCCTCGCAACTGAGACGCACACCATAGCAATATGTATTTTGGAGGAGACTAAAGCCCAGATGTTATATTTATAAATTATCGGACAGTGTTTCATCATGTATAGTAAAATGTTTGGATGTTTTATCGTTCAGTAGAAAATATTTCAACAAAAATTATTTTGGATGTTTCATCGCTTAGTGAAAAATATTTTATCGCTTGGTAAAAAATGTTTTAACCAAATGCAACATTAAAAAAATTGATTGCAACATAAAGACTATACAATATCGAAGAAAATACAGTGCACATCATGTGCAATATCAGAAGAATAAAACACTCGAACACAATAAAGTACAGAAAATTAATCAATAGACTACAACAAAGCTTACTGTCATCTTCTTCCTCTACTCCGGTAGCTAGATCTAGCTTCGTCCTCTACTTCAGGAACCAGATCCACCAAAGAGCAACATTGTCATTTCTTCTTAAACACACCTCCTCTGCTTCTTCTTTCATTCCCCCGGTACCAATGTTGGTGACACCTTCCGACAGTAACCCTCATGCTCCCTCCCCTCTTCCTCCTCACCACCAGCACGCCGACGCGCCGCAACTACTGATGGCAAGCATGATCTTCTTGCTGCCACTCCCTTAAAGTCCATCAGGGGGATGAAGAAGATTCTAGAGGAGGAGGGAAGGAGGGATCCTACGGAGAGGAGGGAGGAGTCTCCGGCGGCGGCGACGGCTTGCATTGAGATGAAGGAAAGGGGCTTTGGTGCCCCTTATTAAATAAGGGATAGTTGAAGGTGGTTAGGGATAAGATAAAAAAATTAAATAGAAGATGATTGATAGTACATGTAGTAGTGTAGAAATACTTATATTGTTGGACAAAATTCAAATGCTTGGAATACTTATACTGTTAAGACAGAGGGAGTATATGTAATTGATCCGATCTATAAGTGAGAATTATTGTGTGATTGCATTATGCTTTCAAAAACCACTGAGACTAACATATTAAAAGCAGCAACAGCACATGCTAGTTAGCATAAGAATATCTCCAAAAGACTAAGTATATAACTAACAATCTTAAATTTTAGCTAGCTGAAAAAAAAAATACACTTCAACAAACTAGCCATTTGATTAGGTTAGTCATCTCACTAGCCAAACGAGAGCTACCCAACTAGCTAGCTATCCTCCACCTACACTTAAAAAATATAAACTATAAGGAGCGTAATTTTGCTAGACTCGTAAAATAAAAAAAATATAACTAGACAATTATTTAGCCAGCTAACTATAAAACCATTTGACAAACAAGATTTAGCCAGTCTCTTTAAAATGCTCTCACAAATACTCCTACTGATACTGGATAAGAGGCATGTAGTTATTATCTATAAAAGAGAGAGAGAGAGAGAAGCACAGTCCAGGGACCTCTCCGGCCGGCGACACCGACAGCGCGCCCGCTGCGAGCATTTCCGTCCACGTCGCGACCGGGCGCCCGGCCGTGTTCGTTCGGCCGATCGATCGGTCCACGAATTTATGGAAAGCAAAGCAGGTTCGATCGATCGCACGGTGGTTGGGCTTCCCGTCGACTCCACGTAAACTGCAGGTCGTCTAATCTGATCCAGATCTACTGCCCTGCAGGCTTTGCTCTCATCTACCTAGCGTATGATCTCAAAGCAGCTTCACATCAAAGGGTGTTTTGTGAGGGCTATGCTATTGCTTAGGTTGCTTAATTGGCTTTCAATTACATATTCCTGGGATTTTGATTGTCTATTTCGGTATTATTTTCTTAATGCTCTATTTTCGATTTTCCTGGTCAAGGAGAACGGAATATTTTTTCCAACACCTTACCAGGGTGGTCTTGATATTTTTTAAGATCATGTGTTGTCGTGATTATATATTATATTTAGATATGTTTTATCATTGACCATAAGTTGTAATGTTGTTTTTTACTTTGGTTTTAAAATATAAGTATTTATAGATTGTTTAGCAAAGATTAATATTAAAGAGAAAAAACTTTGGTGTCCTTAATAAATTTGAAATGAATAAGGGTGAGATGCTAGGTGGGGTAAGATGGGAAGGAATTTAAATGAGAAGTAATTGATACGATAAGTAATACCGTAAATAGTACTTAGTGAAACAATATTTGTATCTAAAAATACTTATATTTTGAAACGAAGGGAGCATATTGATGTAACCTGTAATTATCGCTAGGGTGGCTAAGTGAAATAACTCGGTAGTAGTATTGTTTTTAAGGGCATCGTGAAATTCATAATTTGTCAGCAATGATAAAATATCACGCTCATTTTCGAAAACACATACATGATACAAAGCAATGCAAATAGGTGGGTATTGCATTATGTTAAGGGGCACCATCAGCTTTTTTCAGGTGTAAATTTATTAACATAGACCTCTTTATGCATGTTGAAGCCTCCGATTTCTTAACCGGGATATAAATAGACACGATAAAATCTTTAACATTTTACATAATTACTGGCAAATCCATTTGGTCCTCGGTTCTCACCGATCTCCAATCTTATTTGGATTGTTTATGGAGCACAAGCCATCAAACCACGTTACGTCAGTTGTGTCAACGAGAGTTCAAAGAACGAAACGGTTAGGAGCCTAAGATAAAAAATAATACCTTTCTTTTCCAACTTTTAGTCACTACGGGCCACGAGACCCACGAGATCGTCCGTTGGCTAACGTGCATAGCGTGCAGCTGGTTAACACATTCAGCTTAGGGCGTGTTGCGTGTGGCGTATACGTAAAATGAGAAATATTATTAGCACATAATTAATTAAGTATTAACTATTATAAAATAGATCTATTTGATTTTTTAGAGATACTTTCGTATAGAAAATTTTAAAAAAACAAACCATTAATTTTACGTTTTAGGAAGTGAACTAACGGAAACCGAGGGATTAGCCATAAGGTACAAGCCAGTTTGAACGCCATATTAGTCCATAATATGCTGCTAAATTCTTTTTGTCTTGTGAAATGACACTTCTACCCCCATTCCCACCTTTGCTTCGCCTAGATACAATTATTAGTGGTTTTAGTCTAAGCTGTTTAAGCACCCTCAAGACCTCACCAACACTACCAGTAATCAATAAATCATTTAATTAATCTATTTATTAAGTTTATTTTTTAAAATATTTAATTTATCCTTATAATCAAACGGACAACCTATGATAATAATCCGCTCAATAATCTAAATCAAACAGGCCTTGGTCTAAAGATGTTTAGCACCCTCAAGGCCTCACCAACACTACAAGTAATCAATAAATCAATTAACTAATAGATTATAACTAATAGAGTAAATTTCACAAGACCATGTATATTGTGGTCCAGTTTGTAGAAAACCATAGGGATTTTGGCATCTGGCATATAACCCCGGGTATTACGGTCCAAGAATTTTTTAAAACTACACTGTTAACCAATTTGACTTGTTACTGTAGCAAAATAAAAATGTTTAAATTTAGATGGCTACAATTTATATATGATGGGTCAAAAAAAACTTATAAATATGATACATAATTTTAGAACTCATAATAATAATGGATCAAAAAAATAAATAATCAAATACATGGTTTTATGAAAGTCTACCATGTACCCGGGGTTATATGTCACGTACCAAAATTTCTGTGATTTTGTGTAATTTAGACATAATATCTATGACTTTGTGAAATTTAGTCTAACTAATAATCATTTATTACTCACTTAATAATTATGAGTAATTTTTGTCTAATTGAGAAATGGTTGTTGCAAATGATGTGGCAACTACCAATAAAAGCCCCTTCTCTTCAAAGGGTGTTTTGTGAGGGCTATGCCATTGCTTAGGTTGGTTAATTGGCTTTCAATTATAAATTCGTGGGGTTTTGATTGTCTATTTCCGTATTATTTTATTAATGCTCTATTTTCGATTTTCCTGGTCAAAGGAGAACGAAATATTTTTCCAACACCTTACCATGGTATTGTCGTGATTTTTTTAGATCATGTGTAGTGGTGATAATATACTATGTTTAGAAATGTTTTATCATTGACTTGGAATGTTGTTTATTACTTCTTCCGTTCCAAAATATAATTATTTCTAGGTTGTTTAGGATAGATTAATCTTAAGGAGAAAAGATTTTGGTACTCCTTAATAAATATGGAATAAATAAAAGTGGGATTGCAAGTAGAGGTAAGATGTGAAGGAATTTGAATGAAAAGTGATAGATACGATATATGGCACTATGAAAGTGTGAATAATGATAGGAATCCTTATATTATGAAACAAGATTTAAATCTTAAAAATCCTTATATTTTGAAATGGATGGAGTATGTTTATGGAGCTCGTGGTTATCACTAGTGTGGCTAAGTGAAATAACTTGGTAGTAGTATTATTTTTAAGGGCATCGTGAAATTTATAATTCATCACGCAATTATAAAATATCACTCTTATTTTCGGAAACACATACATAATAGTAAGCAATAGATGTAAATAGGTGGGTATTGCATCATGTTAAGGGGCACCATCAGTTTTTTTCAAGCGTAAATTTATTAACATAGACCTCTTTATGCATGTTGAAGCCTCCGATTTCTTAACCGGGATATAAATAGACGCAATAAAATCATTAACATTTTACATAAATTACTGGCAATTCCATTTGGTCCTCAGTTTTCTCACCGATCTCCAATTTAGTTTGGATTGTTTATGGAGCACAAGCCCCATCAAAACCACATTACATCGGTTGTGTCAACGAGAGTTCAAAGAACGAAATGGTTAGTGCATCTCTAACAGATATCTAAAAATTAGTTCCCAAAAATATTAGATTAGAACTATTCTAAAAAATTTTAGACTCAAAAAACTTTATCATCTTTAAAAGAGATCTAAAAATTGAATTCTAAAAATTAATTTGTTGGCCACATATAATAGATGAACCCAACATTTACTTGTGATTATTTTGTTTTGACGATACCATGCTCCCGTGCAAACACCGATCGAGAGGATCCTCATTGACGCTGTCATTTCTTGGCGCCAGAGAACATATCGTCGACCATAATGCCCTTGGAAGAAGACTTTGCCGTCAGCCTATAGAGAAATAGAAGGTCATGTCGATCCTCTAGCCAATCGTGTCATCAATCATGGTTGCCATCGCGTCCGATGAAGTCCGGGTAGTCGTACCCTACGCGTGTCCGGGACCAGGAGGCCCCGGACTGAGTCGGGACGAAACGCCCGGACTCGCCATCGCGTCCGATGAAGTCCGGGCAGTCGTACCCTAGGTGTATCCGGGAGCCAAGGGCTCCGACCGGGGCTAAATCTGCGCCCGGGAGCCAAGGGCTCCGACCGGGGCTAAGTACGCACCCGGGAGCCAAGCTCCGACCGGGCTAAGTACGCACCTGGGAGTACGCACCCGGGAGCCAAGCTCCGACCGGGCTAAGTACGCACCCGGGAGCCAAGGGCTCCGACCGGGGCTACTTATGAGCCCGGGAGCCAGGGGCTCCTGCCGCACAGGCTCAGGTCCCTTGAGAGGGGGCGAGCTCGAGCCCGCTACTGCTCCTGCCGAGACTTCTTGACGCGTTCGGCCAACTTGTGGACGGCGCGACACTCCACGAGGTCGTGCGAATCCGTCTCGTGGACGGCGCACCACCTCCGGGCTTCGACCGGCTCGAGGCGCTCGGCCAAACGCTGGACGGCACGACATTCCGTGATGTCGTGCCGGTCCATGTCGTGGAAGGCGCACCACCCGCGGGCTACGGCCGGCTTGAGGCGCTCGTCCATGCCCTGGACGGCGCGGCACTCGGTGATGTCGTGCCGGTCCGTGTTGTGGTAGGCGCACCATCCCCGAACTAAGGCCGGCTCGGTACGCTCGTGTGAGCATTGGACGGCGCGGCACTTCGCGATGTCGTGCCAGTCCGTCTGGTGGAGGGGGCACCACTTCTGGGTTGTCGCCGGCGGTGGCGGTGCGCGTGCGGCCTTTCGCCGCTTGCCGCGACCATCGCCTCCGCGGGCATCATAGCTCCGGGGGCTGCCCGCAGCCCCCAAGGCGTAGCTCTCGGCTGCCGCCTTGGGCCTTCTGGTGCTTCCTCCTGTTCCGCCGTAGCGCGGAACGTGAGAGCCTGCCGTCCTCTCCAGGGCCCCTGTCGGGGGCCACGTTGCCCGGCGGGGAGTAGCCACCGGACCCCTCGCCGTAGTCTCTACGATGATGGTGGCCTCCTGTCATGGAGCGCGTCGGTGTTGGAGGCGCCGGCGTAACACCTGAAAAGGAAACTCCCCCTACCTGGCGCGCCAGCTGTCGGAGGACGAAGCCTCGACGGCGGGAAATCGGGAGATCCCCCTTTTGAGATTCGGCCAGGGGAGTAGTTCTCAGGCGAAGCCGGCTTCGGGTGGAAGAAGATGAATCAACGCTCGGGACAGAAACAGAGGGGCCCGAGCTGGAGACAGAAAGGTCCGGACCGTCCGATCTGTTGTGACCACGCGGGAGATAGATCGACAGTCCGGAAGGCGAAGAACCGCGGCGCACCGAGGAGATGGGGGGATTTATACAGGTTCGGGCCGCCGGAGCGTAATACCCTACTCCTGTGTGTGTTTTGCTATGAGGCGGATGAATGTGGTATTGTGGTTACAAGGTGTATCTAGCTCACGGCCGGAGCCGGAGAAGAAGAACAGTGGTTAGAGAGTGAGCTCGGGGGTGCAGAGTAGAGAGTTAGAAGACGGAGAAGCTCCTGTCTCCTTCCTCCTCCTCTTCGGTGGCTTGGATCCTCCTTTATAGAGTCAGGGGAGTCCACAGTGCCCCGTACATAGAGAGAGAGGTTGCTATGTCTTGTTGCACGCTCGTGGCCGCCTGCTGCGCAGCGCCGGAGAGACGTCCAGTCGCCCACGCCCGCTTGCTGAGCCGTGCGGGAGGCACGCCGGGTCGCCCGGTCGCCCGCTGCGGGCGGCTGGTCTGGTCGGCCCCTTGCTGGGCGGCTGTGTACGGCTACAGCAGCGCACCCTGTTGAGAAGTGAGAGTGCACGTCGCTGTGTCTCGGACTGTGCAGGGAGCAGGCCCACGGGGGGCCGTCTTGAGAATCCACGCGCGTCCCACCGGGCGGCGGGGCGCGGCACGCCCCGTCGCCTGTCACCCGGGTCTGGGGGCGGCGCCCCTGGGCACGGGGAGGCGCTCCCGGGGCCGGGGGCGACGCATCCGGCGTGGGGGGCGCGCCCTGGGCCCGGACACCGTGCGGAGACACGGCCGCACGGGAGGCGCGTCCGCGGCCAGGGGCAACGCATCCTGGGACCGGGAGGCGCGCCCGGGCCCCGGACACCGTGCGAGAGACACGATCGTAGCCGGTCGTCAGTCGTGCAGGACGTGGCCCCGGGGAACTGACGTGGCCGAAGACCCACGCGTCCCCGGCGACTGTGGATACCCCCAGTCCCGTTTCGCCGACAACAGCTTTTGGCGGTGTGTGGATCAAACTACTGCGACAAATGGCGTAAAAAATCGGCATGAGCGGAAGGCATCGGGAGGAAAAAAAAGATAGGGGTAGAGAATTCCTGTCGCGTGAACGGTGAAATTTTTCCACGAGAGCGGTGATTGGGGATGTCAATAGATTCCCTAAATCTGGCTCACTTTTAGGCTAGGATTGGGCATGAGAAATTTTTGAGGATAAATTTGGGTATCTATTGGAGGCTTGTTTTTAACTCAAATCCTAAAATTTAACTTTTAAAAATCTCTTTAAATCTCTTTTAAAAATGTTCTTAAAAGCCTACGATCTTTTCCACTCCTTAGTCACTACGGGTCCCCAGACCCACGAAATCGTTCTTTTCCATTTTTTAGTCACTATATGGCCCACGAGACCCACGAGATCGTCCGTTGGCTAACGTGCATATATAGCATGCAGCTGGTTAACAAATTCAGTTTAGTCCATAATATGCTGCAAAATTCTTTTTGTCTTGTGAAATGACACTTCTACCCCCATTCCCACCTTTGCTTTGCCCAGATACAATTATTAGCCGTTTTAGTGTAAGCTGTTTAGCACCCTCCAGGCCTCACCAACACTACCGGTAATCAATAAATCATTTAATTAATCTACTTATTAAGTTTATTTTTTTAAATATTTAATTTATTACTGTAATTAAACGGGCAACCTATAACAATAATCCGCTAAACAATCTAAATCAAATGAGGCCTTAGAGCATGTTTAACGGTAGAGCTCAATATAGGCTCTTAGACAACATATACTTATTTAGAGACTATACCCCTTGTAACGGTTGGGACAACACAGACTCTAACTATTAATCTACAAAATAATCTTTTTATTAGTATTATTTCCTTTCTTACTCTCATACAGCAAAGTTTCCATTTTATAGAGACTAAGAGCCATTATCAAGCCGTTATTAACCGTAGAAACGATGTTTATCTCTTTTATATGCATAAATATTCCTAACTAGTAATGCCCCGTATTAATGATCATTGTATATACCTTTAGTCTAAGTTGTTTAGCACCCTCAAAACCTCACTAACACTACAAGTAATCAATAAATAAATTAATTAATAGATTATAACTAATAATCATTTAACACTCACTTAGTAATTAGGAGTAATTTTTATCTAATTGAGAAATGGTTGTTGCAAATGATGTAGCAACTACCAATAAAAGCCCCTTCCCTTCATCCTCCTGCTCCTCACTGCAGCACCAAGCAAAGCAAAAGCAACATCACCGCCACCGGAGGAATGGAATGGAGCTGAGCCTTCTCCCACTCCCTCTCCCCGCCTCCCCCACTCCTGCTCCACGCGTGTAGCCGCCCCTTCTCCTCCGCTTCGCCTCGCCTCCTCGCGCGCGCGACCGGGGCCGACGCGGCCGGCCTCATTCCACCGGCCTCCATCACGGTCCGGATCGAATCGAAGGTACTCGTTCTTCTCTAGTAGCCCACCTCCTCCGCCAGAGGGCGTGGTGTGGATTGGTGATCCGTCTGGGCTTGGATTGGTTTCTTTCTCCGGATTTCTTTGATGCGTGCTGCAGTAGTAATAGCAGTTTGTTCCACAAAAAATACTGGGGATTCGGAACTTCAGATGAACCCCATGCCGCACTTTAGGTCGGCCTCTGATTTCTGTTGATGTTTCGAGGCACCAAATGATTGATCTTTCCAATCTGTTTTAAATGTGGTTACTTTATGTCAACATGTTGTGATGCAGGGCATTTCTAGTCTCTGGGGATGGCGATGACGGGTTACAAGTACCAAGCTCAGGAGTTAATGAGGGACTACTTGCTAGCTGATCCGGTGGTTCCGTACACCTCGGTGCTCATAGGCATTGTTCTGTGCAAGATGGTAATTTGGCCCATTCTTCTGGTTTCTAAGTTGTGATTGATGGTTGCATCGTGTAATCAGCGTAATGCTTGTCACTGATTGTATGTTTCTGCTCTGTTGTTTTCTGAGAAGAATAGTTGCATTTGAGAGTTTTAGTAGCACGAAATGCTCTTGGACTTCAACCAAGGAATGACGCCAGAAGGTTCAGCATGCTGCACAAGGCTAATTACTACATAGGACTAGGTTTTGTTATAATAATTGAATCAAATGTTAACTGTAACTTCGAAGAAAAATATTATCTAATAGTACTGCTTTTATAACGTGTTGAACCCATTGATTTTCCCCTTCATCTCATAACTTTTGGGGATAGTTTCAATTTAATCGTTGGACCAAACTTTTAACAAAGTTTCTGTTAAATTTAGCATGCCTGGGACAGTTTCTATTAAGTAGCGTTGAGTATACTGCTTTTATTTAAGTTGAATGAGCTTGTTTTAACTGAAGAATGTAAAACAGGACAAAAATGGTATCTGGTGTTTGAGTTATGACATAGAACTAACAACCGCTAACTAGATATTTGCCATCTTTCGTCAATGACAAAGCAATCGTATGAAGGAACCTTGAATGCAATATAATATGTCATATTATTGCTGGCAACTAACCTTAGCATTTTTGGACTTGTTTTGATTGCTTACTGGCTTTTAATTATTCAACAGCATTTTTCTAATTTCACAATGGCACGATCCCTGTAGGCATATGATCTCACACGGCTATTGAGCTCATTTTACTTCAAGGGATATTCTTCGTTGACAAAGATACAACGTGTTGAGTGGAACAACAGGTCAGCCTTGTTAGAGCTAGTACATATAGCGCTCCCGCCCTGATATTTTCTTTTCATAAATTTCATAGTAACAACAAATTACATTTTTCAGGGGTATGTCCAGTGCACATGCGATCTTTATCACAGCTATATCATTATATCTTGTCGTGTCTACAGATCTGTTCTCTGACTGCCTTAAGGGGCCTATCACATTCCGCAATTCAGTCATCTCTACTTCTGCATTAGGGGTATTGAATAACATTCATTATCCACAGTGACTTCTTTTATGCTGGAATTATATTAAATTGTTCAATTGACATATTTGTGTCATGGCTGTATGCTGACAGGTTTCTGTGGGCTACTTCATGGCTGACCTTGCAATGATCTTCTGGTTGTATCCTTCCCTTGGCGGAATGGAATACGTATGTGTTTAGCATTTGTGTATATACTGTTTAAACTAAGAAAATTGCTAATAAATTAGGTTTAGTTAAATTTAGTTGGGTTTGAAAGCTCATGCCATAATTTCGGCAGCATGTTAGACAGTTAAGTAGTGCCTGGTGAGCAATATCTTATGGTTGTATGTTATCTTGCAGGTTGTCCATCATACTCTCTCTCTAGTTGCAATAGCTTACACAATGTTGTCAGGGGAGGGCCAGGTCTACACATACATGATTCTTATTTCAGAAACTACCACCCCTGAAATTAACTTGAGATGGTAAGCATTTGAGCATGTTTCATTTCTGGCATGAAGTTGTTTCATTCTCAGTTATTTGGTTATAACATTCTGTTGTTTGGATTTATTTTAAGGTTTCTTGACACAGCTGGACTGAAAAAATCAAGTGCTTACTTGGTTAATGGTATTCTGATGTTTGTTGCATGGCTGGTGAGTGAAATTTCTGACATGTTGTGTTGAATTAAGAAAACAGCCTTCTATGCTGTCTGCTCTACTCTGTAGAAATGTAAAACGTGAAGTTTCAAGCATATAATTTTCAGTGAGGACCAATAATAAAAGAATCATTATCTATGGAACACATAAGAAAAAGAGAATGCACTATGTTCATAAGTTTCTGATTGTGAATAACTGTCCAATAAAATTGTTGGCTATGTAACTTCACCAAGTTGGCTGCTGTAGTAGGTTGCTTTCCTTATGTACCTGCCTAAGCTATTTAGTTGTGTGACAATTTTTTCCCTTGATATCGTACTTCTGGCTCTTGATCTTACCAAGTGTTTACTTCTTGAATCAGGTGGTAAGGATACTTTTGTTCATGTACATATTTTACCACATCTATTTGCACTACAGCCAGGTACTAACATCTCCGTTGCAGATGCATTTATTCTGCTTTATTGTATTTATAAGTAAACACATACACGCCATTTGTATGCCATCTGACACGTTCGTACTTTCTATTTTTTCTTATTGACTACAAATACAGGTAGTGCAGATGCATGCTTTTGGGTACTACTTGACATTTATTGTGCCATCAGCGCTCTTTGTCATGAACACAATGTGGTTTATGAAGATTCTGAGAGGTGTGAAGAAAACATTGGGGAAGTGGTCATGATCAATCAGGCAATGCAAATCCTAGAAACCATCATCCAGAGTTGGTATTCCAGTGATCCTCCGTATGATCTTGATGTGTAAAGTTATGGACATATCAGGTTAACTGGGTAAAGTGAATATGTAAAGTGCTATCAAACAAGTTTAGATTAGGCGAAATTGCGCTGTTTTCAGCAAGCTGGAAGTTCTTAGCTTGTTTGGCACGTACTGAATTTCCAGCACGCTGTTTCTCCCCTCCTGCATCGTGTGTATATCTGAAAGAAAATTTGTGTGGATCAGTTGTCCAACAGTACAGCCTCCAATGCTATAGTATTTGTGACCTTGACAATATCTTGAATGTTCCTGTCCTTGGATGGATATCCTGTACTGCTACGTGTTCTCTCTTTAACTCCTGTAGAAATCAAGACATGTAAATTGGGTAGCATATCTTGTCACTGATGTTTGAATTCGTCTAAAGATCCGTCCTATGACTATGAATTGTTACAAACTTTTGCAATTAATTTATTTACTTTTCAGAGGAACCAAAATCATTTCCCTCGGTGCTGCACTAGAGAGAGAGAACAACTGAGTATAACGGAGGCAACAGCAACCAAGGTTACTAAATCTAAGGGCAATTGTACGCCGGCTATAGCTCTTCAGTAGCTGAATTGGTCACACAATTCATGGGAATGCAGATGGGCTCAATCAGGTGCAGTAACAATGATAGGGCACAATCAAGATTTCGGTACCAATTTCAAGTCTCTGCTGTGGCATTCTTGTATTGACATTTACATGACAGACACAAGGAATGAAAAGAAAGAAGCACAAAGCTGGAGTATATAGCCATGACGGTGGTCACACAAGAACTTCTGGGATATTTGTTGAAATTTTCCTCTTCTAAACTTAATAATGACAATACAAGGTCGGAACTCGGGAACTACTCTTCAAGAGCAGCATGACGAAGAGCTAACCAGTCTCTCATTTGGTCTCTGGGAGAGGACCATCCCGGCCTGTGGGGTCTGAGCCGGCTGTCCTTGAAGCAATCTTTTTGCTGCAATGGGAACGCACAATAAATATTAATGTTGTGTGTAATATCATAGCTTCAGTGCAAACTATGAAATGGTTAATGTTAGGGAGGGTGATTGTAGATCAATAGAAAGGTTGATATCTAACAGCTTGGAGATCTAGCAATAAAAACTTCATAAATTCAATCAACAGACCTCCACCCAACTAAAATGTACGCAAGAGAACTCACCAATTTCATAAAATATGTCATTCACATTGATTGCAGTTTTTGCAGATGTTTCCATGAAGAAGAGCCCATTCTCCTGTGCATATGTCTTTGCTTCCTGTAGAAAAAGGAAATGTAAGATTTACAAGAAAACACCCATAACAAGCAAACAAGATGCTACATGCAGCATAAAGGAGTGTCATTCTCAAGCCCCCATTTCCTACTCCCTGCCATGTGCATGTTTTTTTTCTGGAAAGCTACCAAAAAACCACAACACAAGCGTGCTGATAGTAATAGCACTAGCGACTACCTCACATGGAGAATCATCACGCCTGGCTGTGAAATATGTATTGCAAGATTGACCATGAACTTGTAGTCTTCTAATACGTAATCTTTTCTTAATAATATACTTGTCAATTAAAGCAAACTAAAGCAAGGATACGTCATAAAGGATGTAAAAGTATTTTGCTAATTTTTTTAAGGTTCATCACAGAAATAAGTAAAAAGATGAACGCTATGCAAAGTGGATTCATCCACTCCCAATTGATTTTCTTTGTAGCTACAATCAACTGCCATACAAAAAAGAAAGAGAGAAAGAAACAGTAATGACACTGTAAAACTCTGAAGAAACGGCAAGAGACTTGCCTATAAAATGTGACAAAATTTCACCTTGGCAACGTAGGACAGTGAATAGATAACATAGTGATATAGCATATAAAAACAAAGGGAGGGCGAAAGAAAGGGAAATATACCTCTATTTGCACCTGCCTCGCCTCTAGCAAATCGGCCTTGTTGCCAGCAAGAGCCACAACTGTACTTGAGTTTCCTATATCAAAGGAGAACTCAATTATTTTGACAAGCTAGATAATCATCACATGATATGATTTTGTTGATTATTGACAATGCCATTAACCAAATCCAAAAGTAAAAATGTGAAATTGCTCTGAGGAGTTAATGCACGTAATAAATACAAATTTGCAAGCAATAGAACAATAAGTAAAGAACTGATTCTTCTTGATTATTTAATAACCATGCAGGAAGCATGAAATCAAAGATAAGCATATAAAGTAAACTGTATAAGGAACTAATTAACTCAATAAACATTGGTGGAAAATGTATACGTAAGTGATAAAATAAGGTGCCCAATAATGCCATCAGCACATGCAGAAACTCAGAGCTGTCATGTGATGGATTTCTTACAAACTAACTCTTCAAGGAGCTGATAAGCTGTAGAAGGCTAATAAATTTCTTATTTTTAGAAACTAGGTCCATAATCTTAAAAGAACATGAGAAGACCTCAAACACAGAAGCCATTTTCTCATATAGCACAGCAAGGTACCTTGAGCTTGAAGTTCTTGAACCCATTTCTTTGCACGCGTAAAAGAGGCCTAAAAGTAGAAACAGCCATGTTAAAATATCGAAGTGACACTTCCCTCTATGCAAGAAATAAAATAGTCAGAGCAGACGCACTAAATTAGAATGCTATGTTGCTTCTGATTTTTCAACCTAACATGGATGAGTTCATGCTTTAGAATATGGCTGCAAAATAAGAGACATCAATATGCATCTCATGATAGGAGCTCAAAATTGGACACGTAGTCATACATGTATCCAGTTACTGCAGAACCATTTAGAGGAACATCATAAGCATTAAAGCATTAACTGCAGAACCTATCAACACAGATAGAATCATCATAGATATACCATTGGTACCACATACACCATGAATGCTAAGCTATATCTTGTCTCATCAACATTAGGTTTTGCTGGCTGTGATTCTGTGAGAATACCACGAATGTATGGATCATCAGTTTTTCTTTGAACTGCATTTATGCTTTTATCCACTCTCATATCAGTAACACACCCCTATAGGGAGTTATTGTCATTAAAAACTAGTTATCATTAATCAAAACAGCTGCCAAGTAAATCATGAACTTGAGAGAAATGGAGCACCTATTGTTCCAAAAACTATGGTTAGCAAAAGGAAACCAGATGCATTGTACTAACCGGATTTGTGATGTCATAGACAACTATGGCAGCAGCCGCGCCCCTATAGTACATGGGAGCCAAGCTGTGGTACCTCTCCTGCCCAGCTGTATCCCAGATTTCAAACTTCACAGTCTCGTCGTTAACTGCTAAGGTCTGTGAGAAAAATGCTGCTCCAATTGTCGATTCCTAAAGATAGATAGATCAATATATTAATCATTTGGAGCACAAAAACCTCTTGATCTGCAACCTCAACAAGATGAGCATATGAAAAGACTAACCTGAAATTCAACAAACTGTCCTTTTACAAAACGAAGCACCAAGCTAGATTTTCCAGCGCCCACATCTCCAAGAAGAACCTAAGAATCCAAGCACACTGGAAAAGTCAGCATTGCATAGCCTACAAGATTCTAGCAACCGCAATATCTATATGCTCACACAGAATTTCAAACTCCCCACAACATAAATTTGAGCTTATAACCAAATTTGCCCAGAAATGGAATTTAAACATGAACATGGAGATGAACTCAAAATCACTATCACTGTGAACATGCTGGAGAAGCATCACTTCGCATGAAAATTAGGAACTTCATCTAAAAACATCCTTTTGATCACCTTAGAACAGAACTACCCTGTCTCTATGCTAACAAAGAATCTAGCAAGACTTTAGCCAGTTATGTAGAAACATGTAATGAATATTAACCAATAAATATGTAATGCTATTATTATCCAACATAACAGCAGAGACCCCATATATTCGTCTCGTCATAATCTGCTCAATCAACCTAAAGAGGAAAACATGATATACGATCGGAAAGAATCCCTCGTAGCATCGCGATTACAAAAGAAGAAAAATAGAGAGAGGATTTTGCGATAAGATCCAGCCAACGCGATTCGATCCGCGGCGAAATCAAGAACCGAAATTGAACATACGAGATTGGAAAATCTCACCAGTTTGGCGTTGCGGATCTTGTTGCCGGCGTTGGCTGCCATAGGATTCGACGCCCGCGTATCGGGAGAATTTGCTCCGCGGAAACCTTGGTCGGAATCAAATCGCACGCAAAGAAGAGGAATTGGGGAAATTTTATCGTTTGCCTCCACGTGTGCTATACGCCCTCTCTGACTCCCTCCCCACTCTATCTCTTTTTTTTTCCTCTTTTTTTCAGAAAACATTTTTCACTCTAACCCTTGTACTTATGCATAATTACAAAAATCTCATTGTTGCGCCACCTACTCCCACGTATTCCCTGCAGAAGTGGCATGCCAACTGGAGGTTAACACAGCCAAGGGAGCATTCGGCAGGCTATGTTTGCCCGAAAGTTTTAGCACACGTAAAACGAGATAACTTATTAACATATGATTAATTAGATTTTAGTTATTACAAATTTAAAAAATTAATTTATTTGATTTTTTAAATTAACTTTTAGATATAAAATTTTTCAAAAAAACGTACCGCTTAGCAATTTGAAAAGCGTGCTCATAAAAAATAAAAATTTTTTAGCTCTAGCATGCACCTCCGAAGAGTGCCTAAGTATATATAGAAACACTAATAATCACCCGTTTCCCTTGCACTATTTTTTTTAGAACTGAGCAAGGAATTGGAGAATAGGAGTTGGGAGTTGGGAGTTGGGAGTTTATCAATGCTTGGATGCACCTATAAATTGGAGAAATTGGGCTAAAGTTTGGCTTCAGTGAATTTATTTTTTTATAATATTCAGTAAGTTTATCTTGAAATGTTAAACTACTAGGAGCAATCAATTCAGACCTACGCCATTTAATTTAAACCAAATGGTATGGATATCTCTTCCCACTCCATCTTCCAAAATCGAAATATATCTTATGAGGCCACGACTAGCTCCCGTTAACACACTTATCTTCTATTTGATGAAACTCTGATTGCTCTCAAGCAAAAGCTAGCAACTTTGGTTGCTTCATGTCCATGCAAAGGGACAGTTTAGCCTAATACAATCTATTACAACCCCGATCTTGATAAAATTCTATTTCCATCCTTACTAATGTGTCAAGCCTCCTCATAGATTCCTCTTCCTTGTTGTTGACATGTCACTTGTTTTTATTCTTAGTCGTTTGTGCCCCTCGATGTCCTTGGGCACTACCAATGCATAGGTGTTGATCTAGATGGATTTGTTCACTTCCTCCCTCTCCAATCCATCTTATTTGGCAGTGTTGGTGCCTCTTAACATCATCACATGGTAACCACAAAGATTTAGAGCAATTCAATTATATTCTCACCAGTTTTTGCTACACTACACCATGGGTTCAGCAGTAAAGTATTACTAATCATAGATAGATTATGTGGCAATGACAAGAACGAAATTATGTGATGGTTTGTGAAAGGGCCCTTTTATGGTGCCCTCTACTACAAGTGATAGTAGTATAGTATAAGTTAAATCTCACCGTTGATCACTATGACTATTGTAGACATTTTATTGGACGGTGTTGAGAGGTATTTTTGAAAGTCATAAACAGAGCCAGGACTGATGGAGAATAGCACGCCGCGCCACGCGGCACTCTTGCGACTCGTAGCCGCCGCTAGTCCTCACTGCGGCGTGGAGCCTATTGCTCCCACGCCGTGCACCTGTCTGCAGCTACACCTCCACTATCTAGCCCCCACGGTGCCTGTCGCGACTAAGGTTGCCGCCAATTACACCTAGCTGCCGCGTCTCCCGTGACTCGCCGCTGCCATGCCTCTTGCACCTGAAGACCTTCATCTCCACGTGTCCGCTTTGCCCCTATCAAGGGATCAGCGCCGCATCTGTAGGTTGAGGATTTCGAGTCGTCAAGAGTACTTGCCCAGCCTGCTTATTCTAGCGAGAGGCTGATTCGGACGCAGTGGCTGTGCTGCCGATAGCCCACGATTTCAAGAACTGAATGTGACTATGCGAGGCATTGCAGTGCATAGTCCATGTTGTTGTATGTGTGTGTGAGAGAGATTTAGTGTATCGGTGAAAGAATTCTATTTGTCATATGTCTATTTTCTTTTCATGATATTTCTGAAATGTCTTCCTCTTCATCTCAAGAATTACAAGTGTTGCATATTCATACGGTGGAATTATGAGAAAGCGATATCATGCCAAGTAAAACTAAATAGCAATAATATAGTCCACATAATAAAGTTAGTCCGGTGCCAAGAGAATAGATGACAATACGGCGGACAGGCGGAACTGGACAGCCATCGTCCAGTGTGGTCGGTAGGGGACACGGTGGAACAACCCTAAACCCTAAACCCTTCCCTCCAGCCACCGAATCACCGCCATGCAGCACGAACAGCCGCAATGTCTTCTCCAACCGCTGACTCGCTGCCATCCTCATCGCCTTGGTTGTCGAGTGCGTGTGGGACCCAATGGACAGTTACGAACTTAACCCCTATATTAATTAGCTACGGATTTACAATAATGGCACAAGATTTATTTCCAAATTTACCCTCCACAAATTCTACTATACATAATCCAAGATATAGTATAATTAGATCTGATCCATTGGATAAGCCCAATGAACGGCCCTTATCCATTTGAGGGTACATTAAAAAAATCCTTGTGAAAAGACAATGACACCATCTCTAAATGCCTTAATGATGTTTTAGATTGCTGTATGTACTTGCGGTTGAATAAACGGTATGGTTAATAAAGCGCTACTTCTTACTATCCTTAAATTGAATATGCATGGAGTAGCTAGTTATTCATAGCTTTTATGTTAGGTTGCTCAATAATGAGATACACGGTAATGGTGGTACACAAAATTGATGTACACTGGTAAAAAAAATAGACAATAATACATATAACTTCGTTGAAGTGATGAATAGGTGCTTGGTATTATTATTAAAAGATTACAAATTATGCAGATTAGAGCTACTAGATATGTGGAAAGTAATGACCGGCATGAGCGGACCCAATGCCCGATCACCGTAGGCAGCTGCTCGGGCTCGCTGCTTGGGTCGCAACATTATTGTACTAATCAACTATATTGCTAGTGTCTAACCATGTCTGTGGCTGTTTATAGGCATGTTTTGTCTTGGCTCTAGAAAATTTTTAGGTCCGCTGCCCTTGGCCGATAAAAGCATCATTTCTAAACTTTACAGATATTCGAGGAGGTTGACATTTTCATTGATCATGACCTTAACAAAACAAAAGTTATGATAGCGCTGTGGAAAAAGATATGGTAATCATGTATGATGTAGTTTGCTATTTCCTCCATCGCAAAATATGATAAAGAAGTTTTAGAGTTAGACACATTTGTTAAGAAAGTAGCTGAAATTAAATATGAGAATATTTTGATTGGTTAAGAAGGAGTCAGTGAAAAAAATTAAATAGGAGACAGTTACGATTGGTTGAGAAAAGAAAGTAGTGAAGAAATTGCTATATTTTAGAATAAATTTTCAAGCGACCGTCTATTGGTCAAATATTTGAAAAAAAATAAATCCATCAATAGATTGAAGTTGTACATATATATTTATGACTAAATTACACAAATTTATAACTAAGGTTATGAGTTAGATATAGTTGCACATATTTATGACTGAGTTGCATAAATTTATAACTAAAATTACGTATGATCGATAATGGTAACTAATCCAAGTTAAAAGTATAGCTAGAACAAGTTCAAATTGTAACTTGAAACTTTTTTCCCGTTTCGAATCTTAAAGTTTTATCTAACGTCCATAGTTGTTGTTTGATAGAATCCAAAAAATCAAACATTTAATCAATAACAAATCTAAATTTTGAATGCTAAAAATTACTATATTTTTAACTGATAGAGTATTTAATTAACTCTGGTGCACAAGTACTATTCGCTTGCCTGTAACGCCTAGGAGTAACCAAAGATTATGATAGCGCTGTGCAAAAAGACATGGCACTCCTGTATAAGATGCAATTTGTTATTTTCTTCGTTGCAAAATATATTAAGAAATTTTAGAGTTGGACATATTTATTAAGAAAATAGGTGAAATTAAATGTGAGAATATTTTTATTGGTGGAGAAGGAGTTGTCGGTGAAATAAAAAAAATTAAGAGTAAATTTCACATTAAGCCACATATTTTAACCAAAGTTTTACAGTGGACTAGGTCTAGACTAATCTTTTCACTTAACACCATATATCTTTGCACAAGTTTACAGTTTGGACTACGGGGTTAGCACACAAGAAAATATATAAAAGAATTTTAGAAAACAAGCGATACATTTTAGAAAGGCAAAATGCTATATAATTTCTTTATTCTTTTTAGCGTGAAAGGTATCTAACCAACTAATTTTATTTCTATTCTCCTTTTACTCACTTTTCCCTTTGATTAAGATCAACTTGTGCCTTTTTATGGACATATTCACATTATCTCTGATTTCTGTGGTTTGTTAAAAGAACTGTTCTGTGATTAGCTTAAAAAATATTTCATGTGATTCTTAAAAGATATTTATATTATAAAAAACACGGGAGATGATGATTTGAACTAGGTTTAGGTTTTTTTGTCATATGTATCTGTCGGCGAAACGGGAATGGGGGTCCCACATACCCTGGGGACGCGTGGGTCTTTGGTCTCGTCAGCTCCTCCGGGGCCATATTCTGCATCGGCGACGGCCGGCTACGGCCTCTTCCCTCTAAGTACCTAGAGTCCAAGCACCGTCCGGTCCCGGGTACCCCTTCCCCGGGTACGCCCCCCGGTCCCGAGAACCATGGACTCGGCCCCCAGTCCTGGGTGCCGAGACCGATTGACGATTGCCCGGGTGCCGATTGTCCGGTCTTGAGGCCGATTGTCCGGGTGCCAATTGCCTTGCTCCCGGGTGCCGATTGCCCCGGTCCCGGGTGCCGATTGACTCGAGGAACTCAGCGGACCAACTCTCCAACTACCTGTATTAATGACGAGGCGACGGGGCCTGTCGCCCTTATCGTCTGCTCCGTCACGCGTGGACGTCTCATGATGGCCGCTGTGGACACATGACCGTGCAGTCAGAGACTTTTGACTTCGGCGGCGACGGCGTGCGCCGTCACATCTTCACGTCTCGATGACCTAGCCGTCTGCAGCAGACCTACTCCGGCATAGGCTCAGCAGGCGGACGTAGGCGACTAGACGTTCCTCCAACGCGGGGCGGCAGGTGGCCGCGTGCGTGCGACAAAGACGGATCGTAGCTAGCTTTCTCTCAGACTATATATTTGGCACTGTGGACTCCCCTTGACCTATAAAAGGAGGATCCATACCAGCCTCTAAAGGACAAGCTTCTTAGATAGCGAAATAGGCTTCGGCTTCTGGTTCCAGAGAGGTCTTCTTCTTCTTCGAGTCCAGCTGCTGGTAGAGCGGCCTAAGCTGCTCCAGTTCGTTCCCGAGCTCGCGCTAGCTCCTGTGCCCCTCGGAAACTCCTTGTAACAGCATACCACATTCATCTCCACATAGCCAAACACATATAGGAGTAGGATATTACGCCTCCGCGCGGCCCGAACCTGTCTACGCCTCTTGTCTTTCTTATGTGCCATCTCTTAGCCCGGGACCCCGGGCCCGAGCACATATCCACCGGACGCCGCAAGCTGTCCTGGAACAACTCCCCTGACTGAACCTCAAAAGGGGGTTCCCAGACTTCCCGCGGTTGGAGTTTCATTCTCCGACAGTATCATTTTTACTCAACCCTACTTTAAGCTGTCAATAAGTGTAAAGTTACATAGTGTTAAATAAAAAGGTTACTTTATGTCTAGTCTATTGTGAAACTTTTATCAAAATATGTGGCTCAATATAAAATTTACTTAAAAATTAAATAGGAGATGGTTACAATTGGTTTTAAAAAAAATAGTGAAGAAGTTACTATATTTTAGATAAATTTTAAATGCTAATAGTTGTACAAGTAGTATTCGCTTGCCTGTAACGGCCGGGAGTAACCAAAGATTAAGAAAAAAAAAACATCCGCCGTTGCTGTCACGGCCGTCTGCCTTCCCTTGTACTCGCACGGCAGACGCCGGCGCCGTCCGTCGCAATTCGCAAAAGATATGTCGTCGAGTTCTCGCCGCCGCTGCGCTGCTGACCGGGAGTAACCGACGGGGCGAGGCAGTCGATGGACACGCCATTTGGCACTGCATGTAGAGAGCCAGAGCTAGCATAGCAGAGGCAGCTACAAATGCAGTGCAGTTGCAGTGTCTAGCAAGAGATTCCTTTGACCGCTCTCCAGTCTCAGTCTTCCCCTCCCCTGGCCTCAAGTACGTACTCCTCTGTCCTCTTGCGTCATCATCTTCAACCTCTCGATCAACACAGCTACCACCCCAGCCATGGCCACCACCTCTCTCTCTCTCTGTCTCTCTGTCGGATCATTCGTCAGTGTTGTGTTGTGGCTGTTGTGGTGGCATCAATGGCTGGCAACACGAGGTGCAGCGCATTGTCCGGTTGTGCAGGCAGCTTTTGCTCTGGGCTTTCTCCAGTTGTCACTGGCTGGCTCTGCTGGTGCTAAACAATTTTTGTCCGGCTTCTTCCGAGCAACGAAACTTGGACAAAAGACTTGCTAGTGCATGCATGCATGAATGCTCTCTGATGCATTGCATTGGTGCGAGTGCAATAACCCTCCATGTTGGCCTGCTCGGTTTTTTGTCTCTTCTTCCTTGGCCGTTATCTCTTGAGTATAACAGAGCCAGAGTTACTGCCAGCGACCTTCAAGCTGCGGCAAGATAAGGCACGGAGTAAAGTCTTCCTTCTCGGATTAATTAATGCAATTAAATAAATCTTAATTGATGCATATATGAAAATTGATAGAGATGGTCAATATATATAATTCTTACATGCAAGGATGGTCAAAGTTTTAAAGATATCTTTAACAGAGAGTATATACAAGCACACCATATAACTATCTCACCTATCGTCAGAAGTCTGGAAACCACATAATATGAAAAAAAAAAAAAAGAGCATAACTATACGGCCACTTGCTTCGGCATGCATACATGTTAATAAAAAATAGATGCTATTTTTTTTAACATAATTCTAGCTGGTGTTATGGCCATGCATATCATTCAATTAAGAGGGAAATAAAGCAGTTGCATACAAGTTACAATCCAAGAAAAAAATATGAAATGGTCCATATGAGCTTTTCTTTTCAGTACGGGAGTATTTGATACGGTTGTCCATTGAAAGATATCTTCTTGTTTTTCATGTTATTCAAAAAGACATTAAAAATTTAAAATTTTTTGATAAGATACATCAATATACGATATGTCACTTTATAAACATACAAGATTAAATTTGACCTATATAAGTACAAATAAAAATAAAAGATTTGACTGTGAATATTACGCAATATTTGTAGTCAAATTTATATTTGTTTCCACTTATATAAGTTGAATTTAATCTTTCGTGTTTATGAAGTGACATATCACATATCAAATTTAATCTTACATAATATTTATAGTTAAATTTATTATTTTTGTTTTTACTCGTACGAGTCGAATTTGAACTTATATGTTTATGAAATGATATATAACATATTAATCTATTTTATCAAATTTTTTGATAACTTATTACGTAACTACACAAAACGAGAGGGTGTTCTCTCGAGGGACCAAAATTCACTATGGTAGTAGTACCTCTCAATAGCTACTTAATAGAGAGGGACATTCGGTTTGTTTGGTTTTCTAAATCTTTGATTTTCAATAATATCAAACGGTTTGTTTGGTTTTCTAGATCTTTGGTTTTCAATAATACCAAACCAGAGTATTTGTAGGAAAGAATGAAACCGCACAAGATAAACCGAACTACTTTGATTTCGTTTTCTCGGTTTTACCGAATAAACTGATCAGAAATGTCCACGTGGACTGTCATGCACGGGAACTGGCCTGTGGATGTTTAGGCCGTTAGGGAGGCGAGGAATGGGAACTCTCGGGTAGATGTGCTATGGGCTTGTGGGCCTAAGGAGAATTACTAACGTTAATTGGCTTTTGGTCTGGTCAAAGGATGTGGTCGTTGAGGCCAGCACGCACGGGATGACCGAGTAGGATAAGGTGCTGTTCTGAATGGGTTCTAGGCTTCTGCCTTTTAACTTGTTTCTATCAGCATATTTTTTAAAATATAAAATGGTATGTTTTTTAAAAATTTTCTATATAAATCTTAAAAAATTAAATAGATTTATTTTTTAAATTTGTAATACTTAACTAATCACACGCTAATTACGTTTCTCATTTTACGTGTGACTTATTAGTTTTTGGTTCTTCGATTTTCTACAGATAAAGAAATTGAGCAAAAAACTAAATACGGAACTAGAATAAAACAGAAACTAAAGAGAAAACCAAATACCGGACTATCCTACAGATCGTGTCGGTTTAGTTTTGGTTTCGGTTCTTGGTCGGTTTTAGTTAAAAAATACCCATCCCTAGTTACTAAGGACAAAAAAAGACAATAGAGGCAAGTAGTACCTTTATTAAAAAAAATTACGGAAAACCAGAATAATTCCGCCTAACTCTTTGATTTCTTAGTTATCCCATTAATTGGAAGACCTTTTCTTAACCAATCAGATAACCTAACGCGCTACCTTCGCAGGAATTTTACAGGCTTTCTCTTACATAAACCAGCTTAATTCCTGAAGAAATCGCCTGGGTAGAGGTCTAAAAGTGGTAGAGGCCTGGACCTGTGAGCAATGGCACCCAACACAGCAAAGGCTGCAATTTTAAGAGCCAAGTGACCAAAGCCTCTGCCTTGTAAACAGACAGAATAAAACAAGACGAATCACTGTTTCGTACGTACGTACGTCTGCTTAGCATCACACACACAGAGACCCTGCTGGCCATTGCACTGTTCATCAGGACAGAGCTACAGAAAGCCAAATTTCGCTCAAGATATCAGCAGTTGCACGTTGTCCTGTACAGCGCTCGCATTGATTCATAGGGATGAAATTAAAGTGTGTGACACATTTTATTGCAGAAAGATTGTGCAAATATTTGTACACCTTCCGTGAGCCCACCCCGGTTATTTCCTTTCAATTAGCTAAGCTTTAATTTTCATCCTCCGGCATTTCATTTAATTTTCATGTGGTTTTCTTCATGTTACTTTTCTTTTTCGGTTCAGTTAATCGGAGAGTTCGCGTCAAACACATGCATGCTAGTGTATATTCTATGAAAAATGAATGTGTTTTTTCATGGATAAAATTAAAGTGTAATAGCTAGTATTGTTCATAATTAATCAAGTTTTCGCCCATTTGAAAAATTAAGGAGTAAACATGTTTCACTCATTTCGATAGAAGAGATCGAGAACATGAATAAATACACTCAGTACTTATATGCAAGAAGACTACTACCCTACAAATATATATTTCTGACTAAAAAGAAGAGGATGTACATCACTTACTGTTTTCTTTTATATAATAAACAATCAAATATATAGATCTAACCTTTGTTCAACTTACATATAGTTACTTCTTGGAAACTCCGCTTAGAAATTCATGCTCCACCAAGCTTAATCACGATTCTCATTTTCGGCTTCGTCTTTTTCTAGTCACAATTAGGGTTAGGGCTCAACCAGGTTTTACCGAAGTTAAGAACAAAGATAGAGGAGGGTTGGCAGAAAGGCTAACAGAGGGGAAAGAGGAGGGTGGTAAATGGAGATGATGGGATCAACAAACAACCAAGAAGAGGAAGAGGTGGTTAATTACTACTCCCTTCATTTTAAAATATAGCAATCTAGAATTGGATTTGATGTAACATAGTACTGCGAATCTGGATAGGCTGTTTAGATTCATAGTACTATATTGCTGCGTCAAATTCAGTTCTAGGTTGTTATATTTTGGAACGGATGGAGTAGTATATAAAGATTGAAATTCAACAAGGAATGATTTGGATAGTTACAAGAGAAACGTGAAGTTTAACTCTTTTAACAACTTTCCAAAGTTGATCTTGGGTAGTGCCATAAGGTCTAGCCTTCTAGGATCTTATATATATGTTTATACAAGTTTCACGCCTTCTCCAATGAGAATGAAACCCAAACTACATTCTAGCTAGTGAACATAAAACCTATCACACTAGCTGCCACAACAATCTGTAGGAGGAGAATGAATCGTAAAGAAAGATCTAACCAACTGACGAGTGTTGCTATGTGTACACAAAGGAAATCATTTTGCGACATGGAAAGAAATGGCAAATTTGATGTATATGAATGCGCGGAACACGTATAGCATGATAACCTAAAGTAAAATTTGCTGCTAAGAGAGACGAAGCCGATTTTATTGTAGATTTAGCCGAATTTTAAGAATCAACTTAACATTGTAGCTCCTCCAACAAATAACTTTTGGTTTTTCTGGTTCCGCCAACGGTGCCAACTGAACTTAACCACGGTTAACATATCAACCATGCAAACACTAAGTATAATAGTACTAGTATGCAACACACATGAACAAAACAATTCATCTGCCGATGATCTAGCTATAGCTACTTATAACGATAGGATCGGAGTACGTGCTTTAGCTAGCTGCATGCTACCCTAGACCTGTCAGATTCGACGAAGAGCCCAGCTAGCTAGCCACTCACATGCAAAGCTCTAGCTAGCTAGCCCGGACGACGACTCGCCTCTCCAGCTCTTCGCGGCGCACGCACGCCCGCCCGCCCATGCATGCATGCAACGCCCGCAGGGCGAGACCTGACGATGCATGCATGATCGCTAGCTGAGCTGAGCTGAGCTGAGCTGAGCATGAGCTCACTTGGGCGCGGCGGGGCCCCTGTGCTTGGCGGCGAGCGCGAGCATCGAGCCGGCGAGCTGGCTCACGGCGGCGGCCAGCCCGGCCATGCACTGCTCGCCGGCCTCGCGCCGCGCCTGACGCGCGCGGCCACGGCGCTCCTCCACGGCCATAACCTCCCTGTGCCGCCGCTCCTCCGAGGCCTCCCGGTTCTCCAGCGCCACCGACAGGATCGCCGCGCACCGCCCGATCGCCCCACCCAGGTCGTCGTCGTCATCGTCGTCGTCTTCATCTTCGTCTTCGTCTTCGTCTCCGACGTCGTCGGAGCTCTCGTCGGCGCCATGATCGTACTCGTCGTCGTGGTGTTCTTGGTGGCTCTGCCTTCCTGACGCTGGTGGCGTGCTGGTGCTGCTGCCCCCTGGTGGTTGGTTGTCCAGCGACGGCCGCCTCCTCTTCCTCTCCGGCGACCCCGAGCTGCAGTTCGTCGTCTCTGGTTAAGCAAGAAAACAACCGTAAAAAATGTCGATCAGCACAAGATAAATGGCACTTGAGCGAGAGAGAGAGAGAGTAGTACCAAGAGGACAGGGAAGGAGTTGAGCGAGAGGAGAGGCCTGCATGGCCATGGGAACGTCAGCGAGGCCACCGGACGACGATGCCCCCAAGAACACGGCGCCTCCGCCGCCCGAGCTCATCCTCCTCTCCACGACCTCACTCATGGCCTCGTATATCTCGCGCAGGAGGTTGGCTGGGAGGCCCCTCTCCTTCCTCTCCGCCCTACCCATCATCCAGTATCTCTCCGGGCCACCGCCGCCGCCGGCGAGCTCGTACGCGCGCACCTTCTTGTAGTCCCTCATGAGGTTGTCCCACCGGTCGTTGCACTGGTTCTGGCTGCGCCGGCACCCGCGGCGCCAGCAGTAGTCCTCCACCCACCGCCACCGCGCCAGCCCCTGGTCCGCCGCCGGCCGCCTGCCGTCGTTCACAACCTTCTTGGCTTCAATCAGGAGAATCGTCTCCGGCAGCGTCCAGTTCCCCCTCCGGTGCTCCCTCGCCGCCACAGCCATCGCGTTGGCGGTGGAGGCCGCCATGGTGTTCATGGCTTCCTCCTCTTCTTGGCCCAGCAGCTCACCGCCGGAGCCGCCGGCGTCCATGGCTGTGGCCTAGCTAGCTGCTTTTCTGCTTGTTGTGTGTGACTGTGTGGTAGTGAGCACTGACTACTGAGATCTCAGGATTCAGAAGGGCACACTAGCTAGCTAGATATATTTGGGAATGGTGAAATAGCATGGTGAGATCTCATCTCAAATGAGAAAAGGATGCAGTGATGCTGTCATCTAGCATAGATGCTAGGTGATGCCTTTGCAATGGGTGGTCTATATAGTGGATGAAATGTACTCCAGGGTACATCTAGAGGGCATGTTCTATCTTTTTCTTGCATAAGGTCTGGATGGTTACGAATTTTTTTTAAAAAAATAGAAAGCATGGGTTTTTAGGTTAGATATCGATCCCTCCTTAAGTACGCATGATCAAATTTGATCTACGCATGGAGAAACAAAAACAACTAATCCAATTGTAAAAATGACTACACTTGGCGTAGTAATTTGTTTTTTTTCCTCTGCTTGTAAATCAAAATTGACATTAAATGTTTATGGAGGGGTATATGTAACACGATTATCTAATGTTTTTTTTAGAACTATTTTGATCACACTTAAAAAAACAGAATGTTCGTTCACAGGGCAGATGGGGGCTACATGATTGCATGGAAGGGAAGAAAGCAGTGTACTATTAATGCTAGTAATAACTACTGCATGCATGCATAATCAATTAATCCCAGGGTATATAGAAAATGTTAGAGCAGTGTACTAATGCTAAGCATCTCCAGCAGGGACCTCAAACCCAGCCCCCAAACATGTTTTAAGCGGTGAGACAAAAATTTCAGGTCCAGCAGGGACCCTAATAGAGCCCCCAAAATGAGGAGGCCCCCAAATTCAGCCTCCAAGCCCCCAGTCCTATGGGCTCTATGCCACAGCCCCTATCGACGTTTTTTTTGACGCCTATGACAATTCCTGCGCCACGCCGCCCGCCGCGTCGCGCCGGCCCGCCGCCCCTGCTCCTGCGCCGGCCGCCGCCCCCTACGCCGCCCGCCGCCCCTGCCTCTCCGCCCGCCGCCCCCTGCGCCGGCCGCCGCCCCTGCCTCCTGCGCCGCGTCGCGCCGGCCCGCTGCCCCTGCCTCCCGGCCCGTCGCCGCCCCTTGCTCCTGCGCCGCCCCTGCCTCTCCGCCTTGCCTCCGCCTCCTACGTCGGCCGCCACCCCTAGCTCCATATTTCTTTTATATATTTGTATGAGTACTGGCGGATGTAATATTTATATTTTAGTTATAGTGTCAAACTAGCCATATACATATAGTTTATAGTAAAATATAATAGAAAAAGAAATGGGGGCTGAAAAATAGGAGCTGTTGCTGGAGTTCGGAGCATTTTTGGGGTCTAAATAAAATGGGGGCAGCCCCCATTTAACCTTTGGGGGCTCTAAAATAGGGGCTATTGCTGGAGATGCTTTAATAAACTTCATGCATGCATAGTTAATTAATCACAGGGTATATGGTAAATGTTAGTTAGAACATATTGAATGAAAGGACATGTGAGAACTGAGAAGAAAAGGAGCATCTAGCTGTTTGGTTCTTATGCATTGCCTATCTCATCACTCCCCTTTTGTGGGCTTTTTGACTTGATGTGTGGGGTTCTATTAGGGTTTGACTATCTTGCTCCCTAGGCTCCAAGCCATATATATGAGGAGTTTAAGGTAAAGAAAACAGGGGTGAATGCACGTTAAGGATTTCATGTTTGAATGTTTAACTTGTACTGTCTCTTCATGTACATAAAAAATGCAGGCTAGTTTGTTAACAATGGCCCTTTCTACTAAGACTTGATCACCTTTAGTTATTAATTAAGTAGAATGACAGAAAGAGCAACAATCATTTGGCGAGGCAGTGAGGGGGCCAGTATGATGCATGAACAAGGCCACATGTTAACACATAAGTGCCATCTTTGGCAATGTGGGAGGATGCGTGGATAGCTAAATTAACATGAATCTTGGGGGGAGCAAATGTACCACACAGGCCTCACAGACATCACATGGCGGGTGGTGGCAGAGAAAAGGCTGGATAAAGGAAGGGGCTGGATGTAGAGTATGCAGCTAGGTAGCCACCAGCTCAAGAACTTTAGGTGCATGTGATTATAAGTGGAAAGATATGCTGTAATTTTTGTATCTTGGTCGAACTTACTTTACAGATTGACCCTTGGTGAAATTTATTTCAAAAATGGATCCTCACCTTAGTGCCAGAGTCATTGGTGCTAACCATTTACGTGTCGGCACCAACTACCCTAACATCGACACCTATCATCCATGACCACTGAAGTTTTTGAAGGTTGGTGTCCTGGATAATTTGAAGGTGCGTAGGGTTGATATGAGGATCGTTGGCATCAAGATTGTTGTGTGTTAATAACCCAACCCTCCAAACAAGTCAATTACCATGGTGTCAGGGGTGGCGTATTATATGTTGGTGTGACGTTGAATTTATTCTTGGTTTGGAGGAACTGTTTTCTAAAATAATTTTATAGAATAATCAAATTGTGAAGTTACCGAAATATGGACATGCATGTGGTGAAAAAGAATAGATGGCCATCACCCTAAAGGGTCAACAATATTATTGTAGATGATCTTTCAAGTTATTACTGTAACTATACAATGCTGTAAAGCTTGGTAAATTTAATAAGCAACTGTACATACATGAAGAATTGCGGATGTCCTTATATTAGTATGTCAGTTTGGTTTGCTAGCAACAAGAGTTTAGGGTCTCCACCATCCACAAGAAAAGAGGCCAAGCAAAATAAGGAGGTGCGAAAATGTTACCTTATCTCCGTCTTTCGAAAGAAATAAGCCATATTGCTTTACAATCTTGTTTCAAAATATAAGATATACAATGAACTTACTTAATTATTATGGATGAGTAGTGTTTATGAATGGAATCCAATTCGAAAGTTTTTAAATAGTCGAACCTATAACCATTCAATATAATATATCCTTGTATACAACCTACGATATCGGTAGATTGCGAACTAATCCATAGCCTCACTATGACCCTCTTTCACCACTCTTAATTTCTTTGTGCTGCTGATTCCTTATTCTTTTCTTGCTTACATAAAAAATGACACTACTACATAACTCCTCATTCGTGACACCCTATCAGTGCTGGTTAGGTAAAAATCGGCACTGATAGGAGTCTCCTGCCTCCATGAACCCGCACGCACACTAGGAGGAAAAAAACTGGCACTAATGATATCACATTAGTGCTGGTTTTTTAGTTGAACCGGTACTAAATACTTTAGTGCCGGTTTTTTGGAGGCATCGAAACAGAAAACTAACTATTAGTGCCGGTTTTCTATAGAAAACGGTACAAAAACCAAGCCAAGCTGACCTGGGCTGAGCTGAGCTGAGCTGCGTGAGGGACGGAGTATTAAGTGTCGAACTAGGTCTCTCGCTCTCTCCTCCCTTGCTTCTCTTGTCCTCCCCCTTCTCTCCTCATTGGGCAGCAGCACCCTCGCCCTTCTCCCTGGCCGACGAGCGGCGGCGTCCTCACTAACAGTAGCTTCCTTCCCCCTCTTCCCTGTGTGGCGGCCCCCTTCTCTCTCCTCCACTCTCCACTCTTCACAGTGCCCGCCCAGATGCCAACCTGGTGTGGTGGGCAGCAACGACAGCAAGGGCGGCGGCCCCCTTCCCCACTTCAACGGCGGACAAAAACGACCACACTGATACCACGCCATCGTTCGAGAAAGAGACCGCCTGTTTTTCTTTTTTCTATTTTTCCTTTTCTTCATGTTTTTTCCCTTACATCTAATCCGGTTTCCTCCCCCTTTCTCACCGTGGCGGCGGCACTGAATGTGGGAGGCGTAGGGGTTGGAGGGCGTGGAGGTTGGCTCGAGGGATGGTCGCTGATGGAGGCAGCTCAAGGGGATGGAGGCAGCACAGGGAGATCGACGACAGCCACGACTTGGTGGCAACGACGGTGGTAAGTTTGGCTGTGATGTGGTGGTGCATCCATCGATGAGTTCTTGGTTTGTGATGTTGATTTGGATTTGTGAACCGACTCAATGAGTGCTGTGATTTGTCCTCCATGCTCTTGATTTGTGTATTGGGGATAAATGTTCTAATACCGATGATTTTATTAAAGATTCTTATACTGATGATCCGTGTATTGATTTCTATTGGATTAAGACGAGCCAGCTAAATTTGAGCCGGTTCAGCCTTTTTTTGCAGCTTGTGAAACTCATCAGTACCAGTTCCTAAACCGACACTGATGAGAGGGGGTCATTAGTGCCCCTAAAGATGTGCCGGTTCCAAAACCGACACTGATGCCTCTAGTAGTGTGATCTAGCTCAACCATGGACCACAATTTCTCTCGTGAAATTTCTCTTCCGTCTTCTTCAGTAAGCTTTTGCCAATGCTGGTGATCAACCTTGACAGTAGTCAGGCAACAATGATAATTGGCTATGGAGTGGTAAAAAAGGAGGGATAATTTGAAAAATACCATAGCAAAAATACGTAAGTTGCAAAATACCATTGTATGTGAGAATGACATGTGAGACTAGACCCACATGTCAATGGCAAATACAATTGTATTTTCCAACTCAGTGATTTTTGTGATGGTACCTAGCAAATTGGCCAAAAAAAAAGAAGGGAAATGAGAGTATATTAGGAAACCACGTGGTGGTTATGGCAAGAGAGAGGCATTTGTTTACAATCTGATTATGTACAATACATACTTAATTAACTTCCAATTGAGCACCGAAATGTAAGAATCGTCATGCAGAAGCCATACAGTATCTACATAAAGTTAGCTCAATCCACCAACTCTAGATTGCCAACAACATTATAAAATCGATGATTGTCATGATAATTCTAACCGACATAAGTGGCTACAATGCACATACCTATCTATACCAAAACTATAACATAAAAATAAAACAATTTTATTTTTTCATTCCAGTATAAAACCGATGAAAAGTGAAAGCAACACAAAGACGATAATTCGATATCCAACCTTCATGCAAAAAGGCTATTTAGCAAACGTTTTCGTATAGAGCGTCCGTGTGAACGCCCCTCTAACCTTCTGTTTTTGACACCGCTTTTCTTTTATATAAACTTTATACACGTAAAATTTATACATAGAAAAAATTTATACACGGAAAGTTTACACGTCCGATTCGAATTCGGGATTAGAATTCTAACGTAGAAATTTTATACAAATAAACTTGTTTCATTTATATATACAATATTTTCTATATATAAAGTTTATATATATATATATATATATTTGGATTAGGATTTAATTTAGAATCAAAGTTTTTTATGTAGAATGTCTACGTATTAAAAATTTATATATATAAAATTTTTATATAAAAAGGTTTTTTTAAGACCGAACCAAATCGTTCACGCGTAGCCCAGAAGGACGAACGCTCCTTTTAAGACCTCCCCACCTCCGTGCCCCCACAAACCAAAGCAGCCACCGGTCACTGACAGCCGTGGCAGCGGAGGCGGGCCCACGCTACATGACCAACAGCTCGCGGGTAGCCTCGGGCAGCGTAGCGGAAGCATTTCCGCTTCCGGCAGCGAAAAAAAATTCCACCGATCTGGACGGCACCACCCGTCGGCCGGTCCGTCGTCGCTCGCCGCCCTCCTCCACCTACCGGCCTTGCCGCCGTCGGTCTCCGCCCCCAAAACCCTAGCCCTGCCACCTCCACAGCCCACGCGCCTCACCATGGCCACCAACGGCAGCTCCCCGGTACGACCCCCCGCCTCGGCTCTTCCGTCCGGATGTTTCTGGGACTTTTTCCCCAATTTCCGGTGATTCTCATGAGAAATTTTGGGGGATTTTTGTTTGCAGAGGGCGAGGGAGACTGAGAGCAGCCTGGAGAAGGTGAAGCGGCAGCTCTCGTCGGGGTCCGGGAGGTACCTGCTGCAGGGGCCACTGCTGAAGCGATCTGAGACGGTATGGTGCTTCTGAGTTTTGGCTCTCGCCGGTTGTATTGGGGGATTATGGACTGTACGGGGGTTTATTAGGCGCGTTTGGTGCTGGTTTTGGTGTTGAAAGGTTCAATTTTGATTCTGATTTTGGTGCGAGTATCAGCAATTTTAATTTATGGTTGGAAATTGGAAGTAGAAAATTATGGTTTTGATGTGTGGCCTTTCTAGTCGATTTCTTGGTTTAGTTTTGTTGGAACAATAGGGAGTATATGAGATTTGGTGAGTAACAGCTAGGAGTATAGCATTGACCTTTGTCGGTGAGTAACTGTGACTGTGTTGTGGTATTTGACTCTAGTGGAGAGACTAGAGAGAAAGGGGAAGCAAGGTGAATTTTGTTCCAAGCTAACAAAGATCTTTTTTTTAACAAAAAAAATGTAACTCATGGGGTGCCTGCCATTGTTACATTGGTGCGATGTGTGCATGTCCTTGCTACTGACCAAGAAAATACAGTTTGGTGATTTGATTAGAACCATGTCTGTTCAAATAAATGCAATCAATGGAAACCAGCAAACATAATTTTTGTTGCCATCTGAAAATCGCGCTAGCAATTTAACCCTTTTTTTTTGTCATACAGTTGAGGAAATGGAATGAGAGATGGGTAATATTAGACCCAACTTCAGGGAAGATGGAATACAAGTATGCTGAATTTTGAAAGTTTTGTGACTGAGAATACCAATTAGGTTCCTGCTACTATCTTGGTATTCATTTTTTTTCCTTGTTGCAGAATTCGGAGAAATGAAACTGCAATTAAGGGAACCATTCTATTTGATGCTTCAAGCACCATTACTTTGTCCCCCGTAAATTTCCAGTAAGATTATCTACTATATATAAACTTTTCTTGGTATGGCATTTCTAAGTTTGAACTTTGATGGTTGTATAACTACTGCTCAAATTTTTACAGAGGGATGCCAAAGTATGATGGCTGCTGTTTCTGTATCCTATATACTTGCTCAATGTTTTCTTAAGAAGTGTATATGCTTTTAGTTTTTAGTATTTCTTGACTTCCGATAGACATTGGAACTCCTCAAAAAAAGGATTACTTTCTTTGTGCTGAAACTCCTGGTGCTGCAAAGGCTTGGGTATCTACACTGCAGTAAGCTTTCTGATCCATGACCAGTCAAATGTTGTTATACTCCCAGATTACTGCCCACTCAGTCATTTACAAATGTATTTTGTATGATTCTGTATTTATTATATATTGTTAGGAAAACATATAATGCAAAATCCTAAACATTGCTGCAAACACACGCAATCCAGTATGAACTGCCAAATAAATGCAATGTATTATTTTTTCTCTGAAAAAGGTTGAAGCAGAAGAATTGCTACCGCTCTATCTTGGGCTGATGTTATCTATTTTAAACAGTGCGACACAATTAGTACTACGAGCGCATAAAGAAGCAGTGAATTCTTTGGCTGGGAACGGCTCTCCTGCTACATTGGGCACGGTTGCTACAGCAGTTGCTAATGCCAATGCTACTGCCTTGGAGGCCACCAAGGAGATAGAAGCAGCAATGAAAGTTTCAATGAGGGCAGCTCTTGGGTTGGGTACAAACAATACAAAGGAGGGTCAACTTGATGATCTAACCATCATGAAGGTATGTTTTCATTTATCAGTGGTGATATATTCTCCCATCTAGATTCTTGTTTCATATTGCAAGTGGTGTTGCTCTGTCCATAAGCAAAGTTTCCAGCATTTTTCATTATTGAACTGTCATGAGTTCTAGATAATCATTACTTTGCTGCTTTCAAATATGTGTTGTGATAAGGTTTGTATTTTATTAGTTTTAAATTGCATGGTATCCCGTCTCTACCGATGAAGCAAACTGCACTCTTGTATCCACACCTGTGCTGATTATATACATGGCATGACGAACTGCAATCATCCTACATGCTTTACATCGTTGCTGTTAATCTGGACTACTGATGTAATATTAAATTGGCTGCCTATAGGCCAGACTGCCATATCAATATATTCATTCTATAAGGACAGAACACAACTGGTGTAATATATAGCTGAGATTTACCTTTTCTTGGGATTCTGAAAATTGCTGTAATGTACACTGATTTATATGATTTGTTCAACATTGATTTCCATTGCTAAACTTTTAGATGGTTACACCTTTGTGCATTATGTTTCATTTTTTTTCCATGCATGCACTGCTAGGTGTGTGGTTGGCTATCCTTGATTTTATTTGTGAGCATTGTTCTATCGATTTTCTACTTGTTAATGTTCATCAGGAGACACTTCGGGTGAAAGATGAGGAGTTGCAGAATTTGGCCAAGGATATTCGTGCTCGGGATGCCACGATTAAGGAAATAGCAGATAAATTAACGGAGACTGCAGAGGCTGCAGAAGCTGCTGCTTCTGCAGCTCATACAATGGATGAACAGAGAAGAGTTTTATGTTCGGAGATTGAGCGCCTAAGACAAGCAACAGAAAGACAAATGGAACAGTCCATGCTTAAAGTAAATACTTATATTTTATATCTGAATTTTGAGTGCTCTGAATTCTCATAACCCAAATGATCTATGGATATTGCAGCTAAGACAATCTGAAGAAAAGGTAATTAGCCTGAGCAAAGAGAAGGATCAATTGCTGAAGGAAAGAGATGCTGCACTTCAGGAGGCTCATATGTGGCGTACTGAGCTAGGGAAAGCTAGAGAGCAAGCAGTGATTCAAGAAGCAACTATTGCCAGAGCAGATGAGAAGGTAAGGGCATCTGAAGCAGATGCTGCAGCTAGGTTAAAGGAAGCTGCTGAAAAGTTGCATGCTGTTGAGAAAGAAAAAGAGGAGCTTCTATCCCTTGTCGGCATTCTTCAATCACAAGTCCAGAGGTTTGTCTTGTTTATGGTCTTTTACATTAACCAAGTTAAAAAGAGAAATTCGTATAGTATGGATGCATCTGTTTATCATGAGTTCTGCATTATGACACTGTCGTTGGTCTAAACACAAACTTACTGATGCAGAGAGCAAAGCAGCACGAAGCAGGTATGCGAAGAGAGATCTGAATCATGCTCCGGTGCTGACAACTCCCCTCCCTTGACAAAGCACGTTGATGCATCAGATGATGATGTCGACAAAGCTTGTGTAAGTGACTCAAGATCAGTCCTGGTTCCCAGTGATAACACTGAAGTCCAACTGGCCGTGGATGGGGTGGACATCCGTCCTATCGGTGATGCGGAATGGGGTAGCTTCCAGCAGTCAGAAGCATTGATCGCTGATGTGCGGGAGGTCTCCCCAGAATCAGAAGGCGGCAGCTTGGATATTCCTGTGGTCAACCCCCCACCGGTGAGTGATCATATCCAGGGAGGCGCAACTCACCCATGAATGCCTGAAGTTCTTCCGGTTGCCAGATACTTCCTGGGATTGTTGTGATTATTGAGGAAAACTGACTAGGATTTGAATCCTTTGAAGAATTACTGTGGCAGAAGTTTGCATCGGTGCCTGGTTGTATGTTCATTGTATTTAAACTATACGACACAAAATAAAAGATAACGGTGGCTTGTATGTGTAAATTGTTTGGTTCGACTTCTCTTGTCACATTCTGACTTCAATGCATGAAAGCTACTGTTAAGACGCCAGATTAAATTTGAGAAACCGGCATGCTATAGATTTAGCAGTGTGAATGTCAGATCTTGTCAACTCGGTCACAGCTGTCACGGTTTCCCTTTACACAGAACATCAGCAACTCCAAATAAGGACTATAATGCGGTCTGTGAGCTCGCCAGAATAAACGCATACTACAAAACTTACAAGACCAACTTACAATGGGGCATGCATTGCAATTACAGTATCAAAACCTTACGTTTCAATGGATAGAAGAAACAAGCAGTGGTAACCTAGTAACACAACTAAACTTGCACAAGCCACGGCACGCCGAACCATCAGCACACCATCACCTGAACTTCTAGTCCCTGGACTCAACGCCGTTGGGTCCTCTCGGGCTACCGGCACTGCTCTGCTGCTCATACTCCTGACTTGGGAAAACATCAGACTGCAAACTCGTCGAGATGTTATTCGCATGAAGCCATGTCAGCTCCCACAAGCTGTCACCCCCAATGGTGCTCCTCTTTGCAAGGATCCCCCTGTTCTTCATTGCAACTAGAATGTTCTTGAGCAGCTCCGGGATCAGTTCTTGCAGCTTGTCGCTGCGCTTGCCACGGACCTTGATTTTGATGTACTTCTCCATCCGGCTGAGAACTCCCAGCCACAACTTGCAGAAGCTGCTTAGCCCAAAAAGATCTGGTAGTAGTTGCAGATAGACTTTTGTGACTAGCTTCATGGCGAGCACAAGAGATCCTTCCATGTTCCTGTAGTCCTTTTGTGAGTGATTTTGGCTGATCTCTAGTAAGTCATCAAGCAGCGCGAATATGACAAGATCGAAAGCATGTGACCATGTGGAGCTCTGAAGGCATATCCCTTCTGTTGCTGTTAGGCATCGCTGAAGTGAAGTTAATGCATGATTTCTCACCTCCTCTCTCTGATCCAAACTCAATTTTTTCAGTGCTTGCAGCAGTTTGAGCCACATCTCCCTGATTGCTTCCAATCCTTTGTCAGCTTCCTCACTTGTCCCTTTTGTCTCTTGTGACCATCGGGCAAGACTACTAGCAGAATCAGCCATCAGATCCAGCGCACGAATGGATCTGTCAATTAGACCAACCCTGGATTCAGCAAACTGCCGTGACGCTTCAATGCAGAAGGCATAATTTGATAGTGAAAGGTGAGCACCCTCGGACATGATATACATGATAGCCTCAAAGCCTACTTCTGAAGCATCAGGGTGTCGAGCTGTAATGGAGAGCAGTAACACTACAGTCCTCCAGCCCATTTGTGATTTTATGTGTCCAGCATTTGCTTTGACAAGGCGTGCAACCTCCTGTGTGATGTTCTCACAGTATGCATCTGCTACGCGAGCATCTAGCTTGAGAACTAATTGCAATGACCTCAGCAGCTCATCTGCAAGGTTCTCTTTATACGGTAATAACCTCTGGCATATCCGCAGAAGCCCAAAAATAGCTTTCTCCACAAGAGCACATGGCATAACCGTGGACTGAACTATGTTGGCAATATGCTCATAAACACCTTGCCAGAGAAGCACAATTCGGTCTCGGTTGTTAAGCGTGATGGCGATCAGCAGTTCCAGGCAGAATACTGCCGTGTCCTCATCATCTGGCGAGCTGGCAACCTTTTGAGGCCGTCCTGCGGCCCAAATCAGTGCCCTGGCAAGTTGCAATAGTGAATCAGGTTGCAAGAATTTGCTCTCTGTAAATATACTATCTATGCGGCATTTCTGAATAGTATGTAGGGTCCTCTGGTGGGCAGCAAGTTGCTGCTCAGTTGGCTGTGATCTTGGTTCTTCACTATCAAGTGAGAGCAGCTGACTAAATCTTCCCATAAGTCCAGAGGATTTCCTAGGTGTACCCATAACTGGAATATGAGATGTGGAAATTGAGCTAGGAGTAGGCTTTCCTTGGACAGTTTCAGCAGAAACTTCCGAATCATCAGCTGCATCACTAGCAACACGGGCAGGAAGAAGGCCTAACTTATGCAGCCTCAAGATGCAATCCAAGACATTCCTCCAGCCCGTACGTATGTAGTCCCCATATCTATTAGCTATGGTAAACAATGTCTCAGTTGCCAATCTAGCCTTCAGGTCATCCCCAAAGGCAGTAACTGGTTCCTCCACCAAAGAGGTGTTCAAAAGAGTGGTGAATTTGCAGAGAGAAACGACAAGATCATCCAAAACATCTTCAAGATGATGAAATGCTGAGATCTTTGCGACACCCAAGAAGCCATCCACACAGGCCAACAGAACTTCTTCATGTTCTGAATGATCAAACACCACTGCAATGGCAGCAATAGTAGGACCAGACATGATAGCAAACATATCATGATCAAGAAAGGGCTGAGAATCACCAACTATATACAGGGATGTTGACTTCGACTTCCGCATTAAATCTATCCAGCGGCTGGGAGACATTTCAAAATATCCCATACCCTGCTCTGGTGTGGTCTTAATCTCATTTCGGCATATGGAATGGTATAGTTCAGACAGCATCTCACGCGGAAGGTCACTACCCCCATTTATGTTCCTGTTGTTCTTGATGAAGTCCTCCTCAGTCATCTTCTTCTTCACCTGCATGTTATGCTGATCAGTGTTCAGCATTATAATTGAGTAAGCCAGCAGTAAAGCAGTGTCCTTATTAGCAAAAGCCTGTGGGGACTGCTCATAGTATCTATCCGAGAAAGCCTCGAGAACCCTCTGTATCTTCTGAGATTCTCCAGGCAGACGAAATGTCTCCAAAAATAATCTCAGAGCTGTATCCAGATTCATCTCCTGGAAGTCAAAGGTTTGAGCAAACTCATGAAGCACCTGAACACAAAACTCATCATGATTGCCTAGAAAGTCTCCTACAAGATTCTTGTCCAAACCAGCCGTGTAGCGGAAAAAACAAGCCACACTTTGGGGATCAAGCTTCTCAGGCAACAAATGAGTGCCTTGAAGAAATTCCAGACCTTTCTTTGGGTCTCTGTTGAAGTGATCAGCACCAATCATTAGTCTTCTTTTGACATACTTTCTTTGACGGACAAACTTCACCCAATGCTGAGGATCTGAAAAATTCTCACACTTAACAGTCCAGAAGGGAGTGTATTCATCAAGCTCCACAGGCAGGAGCTCAGGGCATGAAGTCGCATTCCCAATCCGATCAGCCATTCCCTGGATCACAGAGATCAGACCTTCCAGAGCAAGAATGTGCATGGATGACAATGGGCAGTTAATAGGAAATGCACTCTTTGACAGAAGATTTGCAAGTTCCTCAAACACATTCCTGCAGGTTATGTCGCAGTCCAGATTGGCATACATCTCCACCATGAAATTCTTCTGTCGACAAAAGTCTACAAGAGCTTCCATTGCAACCTCCTGCTGATGATATGTTGCTCCAAATCGGGGTTGTGCAAGCCTTAGGATTATACAAGAAAAGAATGCCTCAAGCTGCAATTTGAGCTCCGTCCGGAGATGATGATAAAGATTTAGCACAATGCTGCACACCATTGAAAGGATGAGTGGACTCATGGACAACCCAAACTGCATTAAGTTTCGGAAAAGCTCATCTTGCACTAATGACAGCAGTTTTGGGTGCTTCCGAATTGAAGATCCACCAAGTTTGATTGCTGAATTGATCAACTTCAGGGCAAACAATGGCAGATCTTCATCAACTCCAATTTGCTCGACAACATTGAGGAGAGAGCACAGGAAATGAAAAATCTCCACCATGCAAGGGATCCCATAAGGCTCCACAACAATGCCACTGCCATCTGCAGAATTCTCATCAGATGTAACTGCCTCAGATGCATAGCTCCCATTGCCATTTTCCATTTGTCCAACCCCAAAAGGATGGTTCTTATCCATGCCACCCATCTGCACAAAGTAGCATACAAAAAGCACTAGGTAAACTTGTGCCACGTTGCAAACATGATAACATATGCATGCAATACTTCACAACATACATGATAGGGAAGTTAATACAAATGTGTTTTGTCAAACTTTTAAGAACCCTTTCAGCACTCAATTTTATTTCACCTGGACATAACTTGAGATGGATTCATTAATACAAAAGTAGCCAGTTTTTCCACTCTACCATAAATCAAAACACATGATTGGCTGAAGGTTTTTTCTGTGTGCTCTTAATCACTATATATCTTTAATGTTGACAACATTCTAGATGGACATCACTAAAAGAGTTGACAGACACTAAAAAAGGCCACCTTTACAAGTTTGTTTTGCTCATCACAACCCTCAACAAAGGATTTGGCAACGCAGCATGCAAGATACAGCAGATGGGCTAAAAGATGCAAGGTAACCAGAAGTGTCAAAGCAAAACCATTTAGGTTGAGCATGATGGTGTCATTGAGGTTGTAGAAATGTTGGTGATAAAATTCAAGGCCCATTTGGTTATGGTGTTAGATCGCTATGTCTGCATTCATAGATTAAAACACCATTTTGTGACCAGGGATTTAAGAAAAGGGAGAGAGCAATTACCCCGACCAGATTTTAGAATCAAATAATGGATTCAAGCTCTTGAGTGGAGCTAGAGTTCCAGATATGGATTCAGATCCAAAACAAAGTTGAAACAACATAATTTGGTAGGTGCCAGGTACTTTAATATTCCATCATGCCCAATTTCTGTTTGTGCAAATCAAGTGTGTCTTGTGACCCTTCAGAGAAGGGTAGAAAATCTATGGTGAGACAAAAAACTCTACTTCCTACTTCCAGTGAGGTAGTGAGCATCTCTAATTCTCTTTGTGGAGCTAGGTTTATCCCTATGACCTTCCATTCCTTTCAAGATCTCCTGATTCCAATCAGTTCCATGCTGCATGCAGGAAAAAAATATGGCTAATTTGTTGGGAACTTGGACTGTTCAAACATTGTTTCTGAGTAAGTGGTTCCTACGTGAGGAACTACTGTTTTGAGCTTGCAAACTACAAATGTCTGTCAAATTTGCAAATGAAGAATTGAGAAGCATATCTGTTAGTTTGAAACAGGCATAGCAAAAAAGTTGCAACCTTTCCATGCTCAAACATAATAGGGATTGTTGGTAGCCAATAGCAGAATACTGACTAAAATCTAGGGATAAACATGCACATTGCAGACCTCAGCAACAACACTGTGCCTTGCATAAAACCAAACCACACTTGCACCAAAGTTTCGAGGTATTGAAACTGAAATGGAAAAAGAAAGGAATCTACACAGCTCAGTAATGGAAAAAAAGTCACTGACATTCCATCAAGTACATGGTCCTGATTCCAAAACATCACAAGCCTCAACCATCCAGTTTAAAAACTGGTTCCTGAGGGAGACCAAACTGGAAACTGGGTTTGGAAGGAACAGGGAAACATTGCAGATCCACCTTTTCAATAAATCATGATGTATGTTTCTAAAACCAATTGAATTTGGCCTAATTTACAGGAGAATTTTGAGGATGGATTGAACAGAAGATATTGGTGCAGTGAAAATGAAACATGAATTTTTCTGAGTTCCAAAAGAAAATAATAAAGCAGCAACACATGCAGGTAGTGTTACCGGATTCAGCACATTTGCACGTTCTATTTTGCAAAAGGCAGGGGAAAGGAGAAAAAGGAAAAAAAAAACTTCCCCTGCTTCTAAGACCTACCAAACATGTCATACTCATATTCATTTGAGCAGGGCCAGCATAGCATAGTGAAGTGAGGTTCATTTAATCTGAGCATAATTCTTAGCTCATGTATCAGTTTCCAGACAGATCAAAATAGCATTCCAGTGTTCACCACAAACTTCAAGGCGAGTTTTTCAGCTTCTATCGGTTTTTGAATCGAAACGGTAAAACTCAAATATTCAGTTACACCACATTGTTGAACAAGCCACCTTGGTGTCTTAAGTAACAGTAGGAATAAATTTTTGTGTGCAACCCTATGGAATGAATGGGCACAACACAAAAATCAACAAAACCCATGCAATTACTCTTCCCATGAGTGAGATGTGGAGCTGATTGCTTTTTTCAATGCTCCTAAACTTAAGGGATGATTGCAGGACTAGTAGCTATTAATAGCACAGCGAAATTGCTCATACCTCGGGTTTGACGGAACCATCACCTCCATCACCACTACCCATGTGTGGGAGGCGGGCAAAGACACATCGGATGAGCTCGTGCATAGCGTGCCGCGAGAATCGCTGCAGGAGCTCGCCCTTGGCGCCGGCCTGGTGGACAACACGGAAGCACGTGTTGACGGCAGTGCAGACGTGCTGGTCCCCGAGGGCGGGGGCAGCGGGGGCGCGCAGACAAGCGAGCAGCGCCTGCAACATCCGCATCAGCACGGCCTCCTCGGCGGCGGCCTCGGCCCCGGCCTCGAACCGGCAGCTGGCCACGGCGTCCACGACCTCCCGCAGCGCGGCGCCCGGGAGGGAGGGCCCCATGAGCGCCATCACCTCGTGGAGCGCAGCAAGCGAGGCCGAGGTGACGGCCGCGCCGGCGTCCTCGGAGCGGACGGCGTCGAGGAAGGGCCGCAGCACGGCGGCGGGGAGAGCGGGCGAGGCGGCGGCCGCGGCGGGGAAGAAGACGAGGCGGCGCAGCGCCTTGAGGGAGGAGACGAGCGGGTGGTCCGCCGCGGCGTCATCGGCCGCGGCGCGCGGGTGGCGGAGGCTCCGGCGCATGACGGCCAGCACGGCGCTGGCCTCCGCAGAGATCGCGCAGGCGAGGCCGGCGGGGTCACCGCCATCCCCGCCACCTGCAGCAGCGGTGGCGGAGGGCGAGGAATGGGGGGGCTCCTCGGCGATGGGGTCGATCCCGGCGGCGCCGGGCAGCCTGGGCCGCCCCATTCCGCGGGCTCCGGGCGGCTAGGCTAGGTGGTGGCGCAGCATAGCGGATCTGGGAGGCGGATCGGGAGATGGGGGTAGTGGCCGCGTGGTGGTGGAAGGCTGGAGGGAGGAGACGGCGGCGAGGGGGAGGGGGAGTGGGAGTTCGTGCCCGTCGTGCGTGCGTGGCTGCCTTTTTCCTCGTGCCCGCTTTAATTTTTCCGCCGCAGCGCGCCGTGCGGCGCTGCTCGGGAGGAAGAGGAGTGTATACGGGAGGAGGGCTGGCTGCGAGGTCGCGAACCGCGATGGACTTCGGGGTGTCAAAGCCGTCAAGGACCCGTCCGTTTTTTTGGGCTCGAGTTGGTGGCAACTGATCACCATTCACTAAGCAGTGAGGAATTTTTACTGTTACTAATTTAATTTTTTTTAATTTACGAAACTAATTTTTGATTTGAACTTTTTGCAGAAGTAGCCTCTTGCCGCCGTGGGCCACGGCGGTTTTTAAAAACCACCGTGGCCCAGGGCGGTGAATGGCATCCCCGTCAGGCGCGGCTAACGGCGCCGGCCGCCGTTAGACCTGGGGGGCCACGTGGCCTTGCCGCCCTGGGGGACGGCGGCAAATGCATCGGACGGTCCGAATCCTCCGAATGTTAATTTTTAACCTAAAATTTTTGAAATTTTATTTGTCAAAATTAAATTCTTAAATTCTATTTATTGTGCCATTGTATTTATTGGGTCGATGTTTAAAAAAAACCAAAAATCATAGATTGTTCACGTCGTGAAAAGAACTTGTCAAACTGAGGGTATTTCCGGATCGCCACTCGCATTCCACTCCTCGTATGTCTGGATCGGCACTCGCAATCCACTCCTCCCCGTCTTTCGCCTACACGCTTCACAAAATTTAGTTTTAATCGTGGTTTAGGGTATGTTTTTTAAAGTTTTTTTTTATAATCCGACGATGGTGGGCGTTGGTTTGTAAAATCGTACTGATCATTTTTTCAAGTTTATTTTCGGTGAAACTTAATTAATGACATGGTAATAGGTCGGTCCGTTTTACGTGAGGGGCTTAGGACCCCAGGCGAACAGAATGTTAGGGCCTATGAATTTTTTTCCCAAATTTTTGCGCAATGTACGTACTGAATGATTTTTAAGTCGACATTGAAAGACGATATATTCTATTATTCGTCATCCACTCGGTCGATACTTAACGCAGTGCACGCACAATAGCAGTAGACGAGGCAAATTATTGTACGAAGCTTCAAAACTGCCGAATCTCATTTCAATTATCTTCTGTTTGGCCCTCCATGCCTTGGCATATGTAATGGTGTACTTGTACTTCTCCTCGATGCGCCTGATAATTGACTTGGGCTCGAACCGGAGGTTCTCCACAACAGTATAATACAGCTCTGAAGCGATGAATGCAGATGATATGTTCCTGTGGTACTTCTGAACACCCGGAAGATGGCAGTTGTGCTCCGTCACGATTGACACGGACCAACAGTCGTCATATTTCTTCCTGGATGCGTACATCCTCCATGGACATCCATCGCTTGAACTTGCACATTTCACTTCGTACACTGATCTGGTGGACTTTGATACCCAAAACTCCCTCCCAAGTGATACGGCCCACATCTTCACAGCCTCTGTCAACTTTGCTTTTTCGGCGTATCTAGCGCCTTGCACCACTTCATTCTGCCGATACTCCTATGCGACGGTGTGCCCCTCTGAGACAATGAGTCCGGAGAAGTCCTCGTTGTCCCATTCTACCGGGTATACATCGTCCTCCTGTTAACGCCAAAATTTGGCACGGTTCGCGTCGGACTCGGTTAAGAAAAGAAGTGATATCAGTTGTTGAGAGCTAATCCAGAAGAAGCCGGATTCGGGAAGAAATCGTGAAGACCACGCTATGGCAGTTAATTACCTTATCTATAAATTAGGTAGTTTTGATAATTTTTAGGAAAACCTGATCTCGTATCCGATCAGGGCTTGTTAGTTTTTCTTTTATAGATAGGAAGTTGTGTGCCGTGTCCTATAAGGACTCATGTAACTCGGGGTATAAATACGTATGCCCGGGGACCTTGTAAACTATCTCAACGATCAATACAATTCGGCGTATCGCCACCCTTTACCAACGGGTTCTTGCTTCTCGAGCCGGGCTGCATCGGTTAGGTCCGAACTCCAGCGAGAGGGTAAGTCTCGTTACCCCGGCTACCAATCGGCTAGGACTTCCTCGGTTAGGTCCGATATTCTAGTCGGTATATGGTAGCCGGCTTACCACGATATATCTGCTTTGTCTACGGCTGCATCGGTTCGGTTCGATCTCTTAGGCCTATCAGGTATATCACATCACGCGTGCGTAGATCTTATCAGCTTACTGGGAGTAGCTTATCGTCAGTTTGTGCTGCATCGGTTGGGTCCGACCTACTAAACTGTCGCGATAAGTTGTTCCTGCTAGGTTGATGTTTTTTGCGCAAGCGTCTTATCGGAATGTATAGCCGATAAGTTATCTTATTACATCACAGTTGCATTAGGTCTATCGGTTTGTTGAGGTTCCTTTACTATTATCGATCTGTGCTGCATCAGTTAGGTTTGAACTACTAGATCGATAATAATAGATTTATCCTTGTCGAGCCGATCGATGTGTATGCGACGTTCTATCGGAGTGCTTAGCCGATAGGTTATCTTTTTATAAAGCCGACTGTATTATCTTTACTATTTTGGTCATCTATATTATCATCGGTTCTCTAGCCGATGCACATGTGTTTCCTTGGCAGTCGGCTAGTTCACTATTCTGCCTATCTATTTTATCATCGGCTTCTAGCCGATGCACATGTTATACTGACAGCTTATCCATTTATCTATAGCGTTATCGGTTTCCTAGCTGATACACAGGTGCCATCGGCCATCGGCTACAAGGAGCCTACATCAGACCGTATCGGCCGATAGCCGATGCGCAATTGCTGCTGATCCGGGCGCGAGTACAGGCGAGGGCCCGGGCACGAGCATAGTGGCGATCGGCTGGAAGGAATCCGTATCGGCTTACTGGCCGATTGGATCAGTAATCAAATTTCTTCATCTCCTTGTCAATTACAGGGTCAAATTGACTGGCACGCCTACGAACCTCAAACTTTAGGACCTGCACTGGAGTGAAGCAAATCTCCCAGGCCTTCGCGTGTCACCCAGACGCCGGACGACCCCCGGCGGGTTTTCGGCGTCAACACCTCCGAAGAATCATCATCCTCCATATGCTCAGGTTCTGAGTCTTCAATTTCCATCTCCTGTACTAGACCTAGGTGTCTCTCCCCTTCATCTGCAAATCCCCCCGGTCCCATGTCTTCTTGGCCTCCTTCCTCTCCGGCACCCTCGTCTTCTGCCTCATTTTGGTCCCTGTTTCATCGGGCCCTTCCGCTGTACTCGGACCAGCCTGATCAATGCTGACCACGTCATGCACTACCACTAGGATGCTCGGTGTCCATCCTCGCTGCAGTGCACTCTCCACAAAAAATACCCAGCTGGCCGTCGAATCTACTGGCATCAATTCCCACCAAAAACCTTCCACAGCCCAGCTAACCAGTGCGTACACCGTAATTGCATTTACTTGAGGATCTACTCCGAACCCCCTCATTAACCAATTGTAAACTCCAGGAAAACTTCTCTCAGCTGGAGCTATAATTCTCTTTTGTGCTACGTTGAACTCCGATAAATCTACCCCATATTGTCCTTCTCTGACATTTCCTTCACCGTGGTATATCGTGAATACAATTCTATTTGCCATTTCTGTTCACAAAAAAGATTTTATTAATCTGTACTAATCAATATTCGTTCCATGAAAAGGCTATACGTATGAGTCAAACCATTACCGTTTCTATATTTTACAAACTAACCCAGCGGCGCTAATAAAGTTATACGCTAGGTTTATCTAACGTGTCAAAATAACGTATACCAACGATGGCTATGGTGGAGCATATTTATTTCTAAAATATCTACAATTTACTACCTGTCCGCTATGTTCTTCTAGTACGGTCAAATAAATTTAACACTAACGATGGTTATGCCAAACCGCTAATATTTTCATACTATGTCAGGTATTACACTACGCGTCTAGTACTAATTAACACTTATCTAAAAAATTGACTACATAACAGAGGGAGAGCAAAAAAAATACCTGGATTCGGTTGAAAAATCTGCGAGGGCTTCGCCGCTGTACTGCTCCTCCTTTCCCTCAGCTCTATTGGACGAACGCTGGAGGCGGAAGGAAGAAATGACGTGCCGGCGAGTGCGTGAATGGATTTTATACCGGAGGGCTAAAAACCGCCGTCCCCGAGGGCGGCGATTGGCCTATAAACCGCCCTGGGGGACGGCGGCGAATGCAATTTTGCATTCGGCCCCCTGGGGGCATTCGCCGCCGTCCACCAGGGTGGCAAGGTCACGTGGCCCCCTAGGGCTAACGGCGGCCGGCCCCGTTAGCCGCGCCTGACGGGGATGCCATTCGCCGCCCTGGGCCACGGCGGTTTTTAAATATCGCCGTGGCCCACGGCGACAAGAGGCTATTTCTGCAATTGACCCAAATCAAAAATTAGTTTTGTAAATTAAAAAAAAATTAGTAACAGTAAAAATTCAAGCAGTGAGTCTACCACCACAAAACACAGTATCGCGCACGCGTGACGAATGGGGGACTACGGCCCGAATGTTCGATAGAATGCTAAAAATCCGACATCCTCTTCCTTGCTCATTACTGAGTTGCCCAGCAGCACGCTCTCTACTCTCTCTCCTCTTATATAATTTAGTAGTAAACTTTAAGCCATTTTTTCTTATAAATTACTTATCTAATTTATGATCTGATTGTACCATTTATTTCTTACAATTAAATCTTTACATCAAAATCTCACATGATTATATTTCAGATAAAAAATAAATATAACTTTATTTCTAATTAAAATATTTTTATACCACACATGAAACATCGAATTATAACCGTTAAAACATAAAAAAAACTGCTAAAACATCCCAAGGAACACGTGTAACATTACAAATAAACTAAAGAAACATAAAAATATATTTATTGAAACATATAAATAATACCATGTACAACATTCAAATGGATCTTTGCAACACAAATCTTAAAATGTATAACATAGTCGAATTCTAATCGAAACATTCGCTTCTTACGTAAGAAACATTTTTATATTATATATGAAACATTGAGTTTGCAACTGTTAAAACGTCACAAAATACTTATTGAAACATCCAAAAAGAACCACATGCAACATTTCAAATGAACTAGTGAAACTCCATGACATACATTTTCAAACATCCAAATGACATCATGTATAAAATTAAAAAATGGTCTATAATGCAACACAAACTTAAAATATGCAATAGAGTCAAAGTCTAGTTGAAACATTCGCTTATCTCATATGAAACATTGAATTTCGATGGTTGAAACATATACATTTCTTTCATCAGAATATTATCGTATAAGATGTTATTGTAAAGATTTAATTGCAATGAATATAATGGTGTAATCAGACCATAATAGAATAAGTAATTTATGGAAAAATATTGTTTGAAGTTTGTCAGTGAAGTTGTTCGAAGAGAGAGAGCATTGGGGAGAGAAGAGGGAGAAATGTACATGCATGCAGAGGTAAAAGGTAAGTAGGAGTGCAGCAGCGTAGAAACAGGCATGCATTCCTTCACGTCCAAGTTTTATGAGCAGCAGTGTATGACTCCACGTCCGATTTTTTCGTAGGATCGGACGACTGATTTAGAGTATTTTCCATGACGAACGAGGATGTGGTGACCGCGTCCGACTACAAATCCACATGTGGCGAACAAGGATTGGATGACCGCACCTGACTGCAAATCGATGAGATCATGGACTCTACGACCCGGCACACGAGTCCTAATCTGAAACCTATTCTACTTCTGATGCTGACCGTGTTTCTTCTATTAATCTACTATAAGTATCGCACCTATGAATGGTCTCTTGCAATCCACAACCATAAATATATATACTAGAGAATCGTTTAGTCAAGCATTGAGATTGCAAGAAAAAACTCATGGAGCACTTCAAGGGATTCATTCATAAGCTCCAAAAGTATTGTGGTGCGGATTTCAACTCCGGCTCCAAGCCCTCGATAGAAGAAACGAAGACACATTTGATGGTAGATGGAAAGAAGATACAACAAGAAGAGGAGGGTGGCACTGTGATTCGTCGAAAGGGTCGCTTCGTGAGCTACGCCCTTGGCCTCATCTGGTTCGCGCTCGTGGCAGCGACGCACTACTACAATTTACGGTTAATGACCAAACATCGAGGAACTGATAATGTTTTTTGCACTCTTTTCACATGTTCCCATTATATTTTTCTTACTAGCCTTATTCTACTAGCGTTATTCTAGCTAGCTTTATGCGTGCCTAGTCGCCTTGATGACTTGATCCAATAGTATCTTTTATGTAGGTTCTACTTTTTTAATAGGTCCCTTGTCTCTAGGATTAAAGCATTAGTTCAATAAATATTCATCATATATTGTTCCATGATTCCATCCGCTAGTATTGTTGGTACATTTTTGTATTGTCTTCCCAATGGTCTCGTTTCTTTTTTTTTCCCGGAAGGTTTTGTTAGCTAAATGTTGACATATTATCAGCTAGAGTCGAATAGTAAGTTGCATCGGGGTTTGATACCAACTTCGCTAACCGATCAGAATGTAAATCAACTATCATATGTACAAGTACCATGATGCTCGGTGCTGATGGACATCCCCAGAAACAACAACACTTGCTGCTACCAGAGCACAGACACATCCCGATTCAAAAGACAAAAACAATGTACTAATTTCAAGATCAACTCTAGTAAAACAGCAGTTTTGGCACACAGACAGTTTTTGAACAACATGCTATTCTCATTAGACTTTAGCCTACAACAGTACAGGTTCTGCACTGGTATCCATATAGATGCTAGTACAAAACAAGAATAAAAATCTTGCAGCTTGCATCAGCACACTAGAACTGATTCAAGAATTGACACCACAGAAAAAACTTCAGATGTTCATGTTAGAATTACTAAGTGGGCTAAGCTCCATGTGAAGAATAATCCCTAGAAAAATCTTAAAGGCCTATCTCATGGGGAGTGACATGGAAGTTTAGTACCACCTTGCTAGTTCTAGAAGAGGGAGACCAACTTATAAGGGTGACCTCTCTCCTAGCTACTTGAGACATGCATAGTGGAGAGAACTAGAGGAACACGTGCGCGCTCGCTCGCCAGGCCTACCGAGCTGCTGTCTCCATGCAAAATAAGCGAAAACAAACTAGGGCTTGCCATCTCTTCTGTTCTGAGCCATTGTTCGTCGTTTACTCCATCCCGTTCGGTGAGAGCAGGTCTCCGGAACTCTCGCCTTCGACGTCCTGTACTGGACGAGGGCGAATAAGGTTTTTGGGAAGCGTTACGCACGACTGCTCGCTGTGTGCCCATCACGTGGTACGTGCTGCGCTTGTGTCTGCTCCAGAACAGGGCTGTAGGTACGCGTACACTATGTCTCTTGTGTTTGATCTATTCATGTTAATTGCTATCATATATATGTTTAGGTCAGATTACATGGTTCTGTTTACTTGTGCTATTAATGTCGTGATTTATTTATGGAATAAATTAAATCTACATATGCTTATATTCTCAATAATCCAAAAATCTTATTATAGGCACTGTAATTTTTCGATGGCTGGTTTTGCCGATGCACTGATGCCGGATAAATTTACTGGTGTGCACTTTAAGAGATGGCAGATCAGGGTCACTCTGTGGCTGACAGCTATGAAGTGCTTCTGGGTAAGTACCGGCAAACCTGAAGGAGTTCTCTCTGCTGATCAGCAGAAAGAATTTGAGGAAGCCACTACTCTCTTTGTGGGATGCATTCTTAGAGTTCTTGGTGATCGTCTGGTCAAGGTGTACATGCATATGACCGACGCTAAGGAGTTATGGGATGCACTGAATACCAAATTCGGTGCTACTGATGTTAGCAACGACTTGTACATCATGGATCAGTTTTACGATTTCAACATGGTTGATAACCGTTCTATGGTCGAACAGGCTCATGAACTACAAACAATTGCTAAGGAACTCGAACTTCTTAAGTGTGCCCTTCCCGATAAATTTGTGGATGCATACATTATTGTAAAACTACCTTCTTCATGGAGGAGTTTTGGTACTGCACTCAAAGACAAGAGATAGGAGTACTCCATTGAGGGGTTAATTGCGTCTCTTGACGTTGAGGAGAAAACTCGGGCAAAGGACGCTGTGTCAAAAGGCGATGGTGGGCAGTCTAGTGCCCAATGTGGTGCAAAAGACTGCAAACAAGAACAATAAAGGAAAATTTGTCAAAGCCCAATAAAACACCAACTTCAAGAAAAGGAGGAACAACAACAAGGAGGAATATGTCAGAACTTGCTTTGTGTGTGGCATGCCTGGTCATATTGCTAGGAAGTGTCCACAAAGTAAGGGCATAAAGGCACCTGCAGGACAGACCTCTAAGTCTGTCAATGTGACCATTGATAATACTGGAGATGGAACCGGGTATGGTAATTTACCTACTGTTCTCTCAATTAATCAGTCTACTAATTGGTGGGTTAATACGGGGGCCAATGTTCATGTTTGTGCTGACATATCTTTGTTTTCCTCTTATCAGATCAGCCGGTATTCCTCCATCCTAATAGGGAATGGGTCGTATGCTTCTGTTTATGGTGTTGGCACGGTAGATCTGAAGTTTACTTCGGGAAAGATCGTGCAACTGAAGAACGTGCAGCATGTCTCCACTATCGACAAGAATCTCGTTAGTGGTTCCCGTCTATGTAGAGATGGGTTTAAGTTGGTATTTGAGTCTAATAAAGTAGTCGTGTCTAAATATGGATATTTTATTGGTAAAGGCTATGAGTGCGGAGGCTTGTTCCGTTTTTTCCTTTCTAATTTTTGCAATAAGTCTGTGAACTATATTTGTGGCAGTGTGGATGATGAGGCCAGTATCTGGTATTCACGTTTATGTCATGTTAATTTTGGTTTGATGTCTCGACTTTCCAGTTTGAATTTAATTTCAAGTTTTTCCATTGTCAAAGGTTCTAAGTACCATAGTTGTGTGCAATCAAAGCAACCTCGCAAGCCCCACAAGGCTGCCGAGGAGAGAAACTTGGCACTACTAGAACTCCTACATTCAGATCTTTGTGAAATGAATGGAATGTTGACGAAGGGTGGAAAACGATATTTCATTACTTTGATTGATGATGCAACTAGATTCTGTTATGTGTATTTATTGCAAACGAAAGATGAAGCTCTAGACTATTTTAAAATTTATAAGGCAGAAATTGAAAACTAACTTGACAGAAAGATAAAAAGAATTAGGTCAGATCATGGTCGAGAGTATTTCTCTAATGTTTTTAATTTATTCTGTGAGGACCATGGCATTATACATGAGCGAACACCTTCCTATTCTCCCGAATTTAATGGGGTTGCCGAGAGGAAGAACCGTACGTTGATTGACTTGGTGAATGCCATGTTAGACACCGTGGGATTACCTAAGGCATGGTAGGGGAGGCTTTGTTGACCTCGATTCATGTATTGAATAGAATTCCTAACAGAAATAAGGATAAAACACCATACGAGATATGGATTGGAAGAAAACCATCACTTTCTTACTTGCGTACATGGGGGTGCTTGGCGAAAGTCAATGTACCAATAACGAAAAAACACAAGTTAGGACCTAAGACTGTGGACTGTGTCTTTCTGGGATATGCTCATCATAGCATTGCTTATAGATTTTTAATAGTTAAATCTGAGGTACCTGACATGAATATGAGTTCAATTTTAGAGTCTCGTGATGCTACGTTTTTGAGGAAATTTTTCTAATGAAGGATACACATAGCACTTCTAGTCAATCTTTTGATTTAATCATACCACCAGAACAAACTAAACATACACTTGAACATCTTGCTAAGGAGGATAACAGTGAAGCTCCTAGAAGGAGCAAGAGACAAAGGATAGCTAAGTCCTTTGGTGACGACTTCACTGTGTACCTTGTGGACGACACTCCCAAGTCAATTTCAGAAGCTTATGCATCCCCTGATGCTAACTACTGGAAGGAGGCCGTCCGTAGAGAAATGGACTCCATTATCGCTAACGGGACTTGGGAAGTGACAGAGCGACCCTATGGGTGCAAACCTGCAGGTTGCAAGTGGGTGTTCAAGAAGAAGCTAAGGCCTGACGGTACTATTGAAAAGTACAATGCTCGGCTTGTGGCCAAGGGCTATACTCAGAAAGAAGGCGAAGATTTCTTTGACATTTACTCACCTGTTCTATATTGACCATAATTCGCGTACTTCTCTCCTTGGCTGCCTCACATGGTCTTCTCGTTCATCAGATGGACGTTAAGATAGCTTTTCTTAATAGAGAGCTGGATTAGAAAATTTATATGAAGCAGCTTGATGGATTTGTAGTAAAAGGTCAAGAAGGTAAGGTGCTAAAGTTGTTAAAATCTTTCTATAGTCTGAAACAAGCTCCTAAGCAGTGGCATGAGAAATTCGATAGAACACTAACTTCTGCGGGCTATGCAGTCAACGAGACAGATAAGTGTGTATACTATCGCTATGGTGGGGGTGAGGGAGTTATTCTGTGCTTGCATGTTGATGACATACTAATCATTAGGACAAACCTTGAGGTGATTAATGAGGTTAAATCATTCTTGTCTCAAAACTTTGATATGAAAGATCTAGAGTAGTTGATATTATCTTAAACATTAAGCTAATCAGAAGTGAGGATGGGATTACACTCTTGCAATCTCATTATGTGGAAAAAGTCTTGAGCCGCTTTGGCTATATTGATAGCAAGCGCTCTCCAACTCCTTATGATTCTAGTCTTTTGCTTCACAAAAACAAAAGAATCACTAAAAATCAGCTGGAATACTCTCAGATAATTGGCTCACTTATGTATCTAGCTAGTGCAACTAGACCAGACATCTCCTTTGCTGTGAGCAAATTGAGCTGGTTTACCTCTAATCCGGAAGATGATCATTGACGTGCGCTTGAACAAGTTATACGCTATCTAAAGGGTACTATGAATCTTGGACTTCACTATACTGGATACCCATCAGTATTAGAGGGATACAGTGATTCCAACTGGATCTCTGATGTTGATGAGATCAAACCCACTAGTGGATATGTTTTTACACTAGGTGGTGGTGCTGTTTCATGGAGGTCGTGCAAACAGACCATTTTGATAAGATCAACCGTGGAAGCAGAGCTTACGACACTAGATACTGTTACTGTTGAGGCAGAATGGCTGCGTGATCTATTGATGGGTTTGCCTATGGTTGAAAAACCAGTGTCGGCTATCCTTATAAACTGTGACAATCAAACTGTTATTGCTAAGGTGAGTAGTTCTAAGAATAACATGAAATCGTCTAGGCATGTGAAGAGATGATTAAAGTCTGTCAGGAAATTGAGAAATTCCGGAATTATAAGTTTGGATTATGTCCAAACAGTTAGCAACCTGACAGATCCCTTTACGAAGGGGCTATCACGAAATGTGATAGATAATGCATCGAGGGAGATGGGAATGAGACCCATGTGAGTTATACTATGGTGATAACCCAACTTATGTGATCGACGATCCTATAAATTAGGACCTGGAAAGAACAAACCATTAGTTAATGGGAGGAGAGTACCTTTAACTGTCTGGAAGTGAAGATACATATATTCTCATAAACTGTAAGGCTGGTTGGTCTTTGCTTTAATGTGTTTTGTTGGCTTTAATTAGCGAAGATGCTGTTTTACAGAGCATTCTTAAAAGAACATACCTATATGAGCTCAACCGTTGGTCGTGGTTCATGGAGATTTTGGGTGAATATCTTAGGAAGCTCATGAAAGACCAAGGAGTATGACTTATAAACTCCAACCGAGGGGTAGACTACTGACGGCCTAGTATCAAGGCTTTGAGTGAAACTTACTTGCACAAAACTTGTAATTCAAGGCGTAGTCCATTATTCAAGTTGTAAGTAAGTGTAGTTTGGAGTTCCAGATGGATGTTTAACCTTAACCAGTCTCCATCAAAACACTGGTATATAAACAGTACTTTGGAGAATGGCAAATCTCTTTGGAACTTTGAAATTTGGTGAGGGATTATTGGAATTACTAAGTGGGCTAAGGCCCATATGGAGAATAATCCCTAGAAAAATCTCAAAGGCCCACCTCATGGGGAGTGGCATGGGAGTTTAGTACCACCTTGCTAGTTCTAGGAGAGGGAGACTTCCTTATAAGGGTGAGCTCTCTCCTAACTACTTGAGACATGCATAGTGGAAAGAACTAGAGGAGAACACGCGCGCGCTCGCTTGTCTCGCCACGCTAGGCCAAGTGGCGCGCATACGCGACATGCGCGTGAATGGTCCGCCAAAATTGACTTTTCATGCTTGCGCAGATGCAGCTTCTTTTTACAGTTCTGTTTTGCTGCAAATCTTAACAACTTATTTGGAGTTTGTTTTGAACTTACAGGATAATTTGATAAGCGGACTAAAATACGCGCGGCTTATCCGGTTCGGTTATGAGATAGAGATCATGGGGGCATCCTGATCACGCGTCCTAATATCTCTATAAATATCGAGCTGCTGTCTCCACACAAAATAAGCGAAAACAAACTAGGGCTTGCCATCTCTTCTGTTCTGAGCCGTCGTTCGTCGTTTACTCCGCCCCGTTCGTTGGCGTGCACCAGCGGATTGGGAGAGCAGGTCTTCGGAACCCTCGCCTTCGACGTCCTGCATTGGGAGAGGGCGAATAAGGTTTTTAGGAAGCGCTATGCGCAACTATTCGCTGTGCGCCCATCATGGCTCGTCTTTCTTCACGTTCGGGTCCTGCGCGCCGTCGTCACCACCCAGTGCTGCGCGTCGTTCATGCGGTATGTGCTGTACCTATCTCTGCTCCAGAATAGGGCTATAGGTACGCGTACACTATGTCTCATGTGTTTGATCTATTCATGTTAATTGCTATCATATACATGTTTAGGTCAGATTATATGGTTCTGTTTACTTGTGCTATTAATGTCGTGATTTCTTTATGGAATAAATTAAATCTATATGTGCTTATATTCTCAACAGTTTAGTTAGTTCATTACAGTTGAAGTAATAAGAGCCACAACTCCGGTTTAAAAAGTGTCATAAGCAACTCTAACATCTTTGTGTTTGTTAACTCTAACATCTTTGGGAAGCACTGTTTTTGCTAATGTCTTTGGGAAGTATCGTTTTTTTTAAGTATCCATTTTTTTGTCCGGTTAGCATTCACTTAAAAGCCATTCCTGTTTGTTAACGCTAACATCTTTGGGAAGTACTGTTTTTGCTAATTTCTTTGGGAAGTATCGTTTTTCTGTAAGTATCCATCCTTTTCCCGGTTAGCATTCACTTAAAAAGCCATTCAGTGAACAATTGAACTCACGAGAGCCACCAAAAACATGCATGTTAAAACATGCATCTTTTAATAGCTCGTTGCAAATACTGAATCCCTGAAGACGGACGCGGATTCGCCGGGCACGCCTCATGCTCCCCTCCTCTGGTCACGGAACCGCCGTCTCCATAGTCAGGCGTGCGCAGCCTCCTTGGGCAACCTCTCTGTCTCAGGTCGAACATCAGCCGCCGGCAACGGCGACAGCCATAAGGCAGTGCTGCCCTCTGCTCGCTCGTCGCACGTGCCGTCCGCCGTCGACGGTGACCACAACAGTGGTCGGCCCAACTGCAGGGCCCTTACAATTTTACCCTTCCATGCCCACATTTCTATGGACGATTATGCCCTCTCACGTTTCTACTACCGTTAATCTAGTCGGTAGTATAAACAAATATAGTTTCTTGGATACAACACGATCAACGGTTTAGATTAATTTTTACTACCAGTAGAGAGCACCGTAAAGGAACTCTTAGGATATATAACAAATGCTTATTGCTTTTCTTACATGGAGTTATCAAGTCACACAATTTGATAAAATGGACTGTAAGATTATAGTGTCTTTGAACCGTTGTGTTGTGCTTGTGAACATCCTTGTTTTTTTTGAAAATTAATGTTGTGAAACTAACGATTTTCAATTAGCCGACTTATCTTCTTTTTTTCATCCCTATCACTCTATGGAGCTTGCATATCCCCGGAAAGCATTTTCAGCTGTTTGAACCTTGTTTTGTAGACATTAATGAACGTCTGCATTTAATTTTCTAATCATTTATGCTTTCATACAGCAGCCGTAGCATGTCCTTGGCTTTAAGAATTTATTTATTTATCTATACCACTTTAAAAGAAAGACAATGGTGATGGTAGTAAATCTGCCAACCCAATTAATGACATGTGGGCCCTCATTTGTACTCCTTAAAGTTCAATGAGAAGAGGGTAGTAGGAGTAGCTTTTTTTCAAAGAGAGAGAAGTAGGTAGCTGCATCAAGTTTATGCATCAAGTAAAAATGCATAAACGCCAAGGATTAATATCCTACTTTGCAATACCACATTCCAAAAAAAAAAAAATCTGTACAATGAGATACTCGCTCTAGTTAAAAATATTTGATGTTGGGTGAACTAAGTTGTGTGAAAGTAAAAAAAATCTGATTGGAGGGAGCACCTCTAAGTGTCAACTTTATAGTGACCTGCACCTTTTTTTTAAAAAAAAATATGTTGACTCAACCAACTACTCCTATATATGAGAAATATAACACGCTGACATTTTTGTGCCGTGTAACCTGTTAAGAGGGGCCTATGCGACACTACGGAGATTGGAAACTGGAGAGGGGCAAAACGCAACAACCGTGGATGTTTAGGGACCAATCGTTAACAGTTTGAGAGCACCTGAGACGTGATAGGGCCGCTGCTACAGAGAATTTCAGATCATAAATTAGTCACGGCAAATTCGGATTGAGCCTGATTTTGTTCAGGGGAAACAATAAGGTAATAACATGGAATTGTGGATTACGGAGCCGAACATATTGAATGTTCCTGACAGCGCCACTGCGCCAGGAGATCAAATCAGATGTTGCACATAACTGAAATATCTTATTAGCAGTTTAAAACCGATTCAACGTATTCATCTAGAAAAAGGAGCAGATTCATGGCGACAAATTACCCCAACTATGCAGGTGCTGCCAGTTCGGACCAAATGTATCAGACAAATGATTCCAGCCACAAAACCGAGGTCTTGTCAACAAACAACGCCCGGAAATGCCGAGATGGATCTTGTTTCAGCGAATGATATGTTTCATGAACCTCCAGTTTAAAATAAACATGTAGATTGATCCACCACTCTCAGCCATTTAGCATCACGACTTCAGTTCATCAAACGTCTTCAGGATGCTAATCTTGTAGGTCTCGATCTCAGCATACTCAGGCGAGTTGGGAGTGGAACTGACTATTGCGTAGGCGCCTGCCTTGTCCAAAAATCCTGCTGCTTCCTCTGGACATTGCAAGGAACATGTTCGAAGCATCGTGAGTATATGAAAACAAAACCCCAAGGACAAACAGCACCAATGCAAGAACTAAGAATTGAAGCATAGGCATATGGGGTGTGCCAGCTGGAGGTAACACCAGCACTATAGCGTGTCAAATTTAGTACTCTCGCCGTCTCAAAATATAGCTATCTAGGAGCTTTTTAGAGAGATTAAGAATTGTGGTGCAAGGTTAAAAATGCCCTTATCCTAGTGGGTGGGGTGCGGGGGCCACTTTAGTTGGGGTTATGTGGACCACTAAGAGTAGGATGGGAAATTTTGTGTCAAAATTCACCTTTTACATGCCCTAAGTAGTTATATTTGAAACAAACTCAAACTCTAAAGGCAGCATATTTTGGAACGTCATCATGACTCATGGGAGTGCAGGAGCAGTGGTAGCGGCTTTCATGTCATATGATCAATGAGCAGACCACAAAGTTCCAAACTGAAATTGATCAATCCAATGTTCTTGGCCACTTAGGACGTTTATTGCATTAATATTTTTTTATTTTAGTGTAAGAAGGATCGACTTTCTTTTTGTGCATAATTTCCAATTAACGTTCAAAATTTAAGCCACTAAGCGGGACTTCTAGCAACAAACGTCAGTGTAACCTTGAACAGAGGAAAGTACAGTAGAACGTTTGGCACTACAGGTTCACTGGGAGTAGGGTAATGCAAAGGGAGAAGATCCAAGCACCTCACAATGATTAAATGAACTGTTCCGAGTGATAAGAATAAAGAAACTAAAATCAAGTAGGACACAATCAACTTTGCTTACCAGACTTTGAAAGTGCAACAAGAGCTTTTAGGACTTGTTTACGTGTTTTGTCATCTTTAGCACCTTCCAACACATTAAGAAGTTCTTGAGCTCCCCCCATCTCCACTACCTTCATTCTCCTTGCATCTGTGCCAGTAAGAAATGAGTAAGCATATACTAAATAAAAAGTGAAGAAGAAATTGACATGGAATGTTCAATGTTCAATGTAAATGATTTGAAGTTAACTGCCAAGCAATAGGAATAGGACCAAAAGATTTGCTTAAGATCAATCAGGCTACTCCAAATATATGTTTCTACAAAGGCTAGCACTTAGATTATGGAAAAAGTAATATGTATCTTGATATGGCTTGGGAACACGACCAAGTCTATAGGGAGTGCAGCAAGACTTCAATGTTCCCTAGTTCTTATCTAGGACTAGCAGGACGAACCCGATGGGGGCAGAGGGCAAGCTGTGGCTACCTAGCCTTCCCTGCATCTTCTTCCAATTTTTCCCATTCCACATCATAGCTATTGTACATCATCACAGAGCATTTGGAATTTGCATCTCCTTCAGTGAGGAACACTAGCAGCTTCTTAACAGAGGCAGACCAATGATACTTATAAGCAATGACCATGTGATAAGTAGTGACTGATAACCATTAGTCAAGAAGCCATAACCCCACACCACCACATCAATAGAAGTCCAGTAACAGGTCAGTGAACGGAAGCTTAGCAATGGTGGAGCATTGTCAAGCAGGAGCAATATGTGAATTTTAATCTTGTTGCAAAATAACAGTAAGAGGAGATAAGATGGAAAGTCTTTGCTAGTTACAGCTAGAGACCAAAGTCTAATTACCCAGACAGTACACAGTACACACCACACGGTAGGCTATTCAGTTATTATACAATGCTGCTGGGGGAAATCTACTAGAAGTTAAAAGGCAAGAGAAAGAAAACGAGCCTTCAGATTTCGCAGGGTTCTAATTAACAAAGAGACTAAATTTTAGACCCCTAAAAACTGTCATCAGCAGTTGGACTGTATCAATTTTGAGCAAGTTGTTCAATAAGTGTAGTAGCAGCTGTGAGCACTACAAAGCTACAAAAAACATTTAAAAGTTCTCCTCTACATGTCCTTATAAACTGGCATGGTAAAGGTGGGGATGGCCCTCTCCAGATAAACTAAATCATCATCAATGCAGAAACAACTGTATCAAGCATTAAAGGTTAATTAAGTAGACAATTTAATGTTATGAGTGATGAGTCTAATTCTTGTTCTGTAAAATAATTAGTATGACATTGTGTTCTGGAGCCCAACAATCTAGAATAAATCGCATGAGAAATGCAAATACGCTCATATAAAATTGTTACCATCGACTGGCAAAACGAGCTAATCGGGAAGCTCCCATTCGCTTGAACAAGGGATCTTTGACATGTAAAAGTGAGATGGATTGCTGAAGAAGGTTATCCCCTGAAAACTTGTCAGACAAAATAACATTCTCAGGTTTGCCTAAATAATGTCCTAGGTTGATAGTTCAAGCCCAGAAGAGATCTGGGTGTGCCACCATTAGTTGGCGTATCGGAAAAAAAGTAATCATACCCATGTAAGGAAAGAATTGGTAACCAACAAGGCCAGCAGTTCCTATGAAGAATATCTTCAATATCCATCCAAATTTCTTCTCAGCTTCCTCCTCAAGTGCCCTGTCATCTGTACATCATTTCAGTTCAAGTCAGACAAGTAGGATTTCACTAAGAATAACCGAATAGTATGTTCACAGAAAGAGTAGCGAAGGAAAAAGGGGTTCTCTAGTTCATGTTCACCAATTGCTTTCAACAGAGAGTTATCACAGCATAGTTCCATAGTGACAATACGAAAAATGGCCGCTCAATATTTCAGGATCACTAAATGCTCTCTGCATACTCTATAAATTATGGTTCATCCACACTATCAGCGGCTATTTGGATGACAAATTGACAAGGCAGTTCTCCACAACACTGAGTGGCAATACGTAAATAGAGAAGGAGCAAGATCCAGATTAACAGGAATCACATGGCATTGAGAAGGTGCAGAAAGCCAGGGGGGGTATAAGGCAACTCTACTACTAAGACACTACCAAGGTAGCTTAGAACCTTGGGAGCACCGGAATTGCGCTAAATCATAAGCCATTTCTCAGAGTATGCAAAAACTCACAGACACCAATTTTCTCAATAACCTCTCTAGATTAATCATACAACCACATACATTTCATCATGCTTGCTTGCTTCCCATGAACAGCAAAAGGGCCCAGATTTGGGAGGTCACCGAAACGAAACCGCTGGATATACCTCTCTCGTCGTAGGTGCAGAGCCTCCGAGCCAAGCGAAGCCCCGGGCCGCCACTCCAGCCGCTCGCCGCCACCTAAAAGCCACACACAAACCACGAGAGTCAAGGAGGCTTCCAGCTCTACGCGAAAATAACCCCAAAACCAGAGAATCTCCCTATCACGGATCAGGAGCGTACCCCGGAGCCACCCCCGCAGCGAAGGAGGGTCGTTGCTCCTCCGCCGGAGACGGCCTCCGCGGCTACCGGCCCGGGCCGCCGGCGAGCGGCGTGCGGCGTCGACAGGAGGCGGCGGAGCGCGAGCTGCGAGAGCCGCCTCTGCATGGTGGATTCGTTGGGAAGTTTGAGCCCAGTGGCCCAGAGGTTTTAGAGGAGGCGAAAGGAAGAATTTTTTTATTTTTATATTTTTTAAAAAAAATATTTACAAAAGTATATTTTCATTTCAAAATTTTACAAAAATATACTCCCAACGCTCTCTCCCAGAGGGCGATTTGATGACGTGGCAGACGGCCGTAGGTCAGGCAGCCGACGTCCGTTTGCTATTTTATAGGCGGCCCCCCTAGCCATAAATAAACCGTCCTCTGGGAGGGTGGCAAGGGGGCCATCTGTAAAAACGCCGTCCGTGGGGTCGATGTTTTTGCGGGCGGCCCCCTTGCCGCCCTCTCAGAGGGCGGTTTATTTATGGCTAGAGGGCCGCCTGCAAAATGGTCACTTCTTTTATTCTTTTTTTCGCTTTTTTTTGTTTGTTTGGCACCTTTTGTGTTTTTTTTTCAACTAGGAACTCAATAACAACAAAACCTTAGGAAGGTGCAGCTCAAACCGATGTAAGATGTGGCCTGTAGAAATTTGTGAGCGTGCTTTAAAACCCGTACTGAAACTTCAAACCTCGAAAAACTCAATCTTCCCCCGAATTTCGCAAAAATTTTTTAGACAAACCCGGCAAAACGGGGGAGAACCTTTTGGGAAATTTTTTGTAGATGTCCGCAGAGTACTTATTTACCCGATTCCGAGACTATATGCCAAAGTTATATCTGTTTTAAGGTAGGTAGTACGCGTTAGGGTTTCGAGGCTCAACCCTACCTCGGATCGGCAAGTTCTCCCACTTGAACTCAAGCACAACTCCTACTTGGATTCGATGGCGATGATGGTGGCGATTATGGCATGGTAAGAACTTAAAACTCTAAACGACTAGATGCTAAGACCAACAACTCGACACAACGATACAACAGAAAACTCAACAAACTTAATCTAAGCAGAACTAGTAAAAAGACTTGAATTGTCTTGAACCTTGGTAATCTAATCTACTATTTTTTTTGGCTTTTGGACTATAGGTAAAAAAAATTATGAAACAAGAAATCTCTCACCGAGCAACCTTGAGCTCTGATACCACTAACCTTTTACACTCTGCAGGCGGCTATTTATGGCCAGGGGGCCGCCAGCAAAATGGCAGACGGCCGTCGGCTGCCCAGCTAGACGACGTCTACCACGTCATCAAATCGCCCTCTGGAGGGCGTTTAAAAAAATACCCTCCTAAAGGGGCGTTGGGAATATATTTTGTAAAATTTTGAAATGAAAATATACTTTTGTAAAAATATTTTTAAAAAATATAAAATAAAAAAAATTCGCGAAAAGAAAGGGAGAATTTGGGCCGTACTGCAAGCCTGCACGGAGAGTGGGCTTTTCGAGATGGATCTCTCTATTGGGCTTGACGCAAATGGGCCGTTCCAGTTTTAAAAATTCGGAAGCTTTCAGTTTGAATCATTTCATACGATTTCACAAAAAGAATCAAATGTTCACCTGAAATCTTATGAAAATTTGGAGACTTTTGAGATATTTATTGTAAAGTCGAAAAAAAATTGGCGGACCAATATTTTTGGCTAACCCAACACGAAAGGATCTATGTTTTTTTTTTATCAAAAACAAATGGATCTATTAGAAACGCCCCTTTTCGGATGAATTCGAAGCATTTTTAAGCGGAGGTTTCTTTAATATCTCTTCATTCCGAGGAGTTTATCCAGATTATCTGAATTATTATCCTCACCTCGGTCTTGATCACAATCACTCTTGCTATTGCAATCCAAGATGCTCACTGATCACCCTATCCATCGTCATCTCGGTGGTTCCAAACCTCAAGCTGCGCAATCGAGTGCGACGGCCAGCGCACGGAGGACGCTTCCCCTGCAAGCCTCTGATCTTTTGCGGAGGCTGTCGGTGATTCGATCGGCACCCGCCGCAGGAATGCGCCATGATTCCACTTCTCTTCGCTTGGTGGTGCGGATGGACGCGGCCGGACTCGTCTGGCCGCTCTGTCATAACGGGATCGGAGTGGGACAGGGGCGGCCTGGCGCGGCGCGGCGCAGCAGGCGGCAGGGATCGTTGCGCTCCAGGTGCTCGACGGATTGCCGCGCGGACAGTGTGTGTGGGTCTTCTGATCCCCCGGGTGCTAACGCGCAGGGCGTGGCGCAGCTCATGATGCGAAATCGGACTCGGGGGCCCGGCAGTCCCTTTCTTGATCATACGAAATCATTCATTGCGAAAGTTGCCGTCACAGGAGCGTCCCACTCGCGGAAATTCTTTCTTTTTTGTTTCTGGGAGAGCGGCACATGCCGTGTGCTGTTCTGCTGGACAGCATTGCCGTCGTAATGCGCCACCGTGCATGCCGTCACTGTGATACCTCACAACCATGGCGTCTGCAAAGACTGCGAGTGCGGGCTGTCAGGTTTATGCAGTAACGGTGTAGACGTCGATGTCGGAAACAGGCAAACAGCACCGACCTGGAATTTGGTGTGTATGAAGTCAATTTTTTGAGATAGTGCAGTAGTAGAAGGGTGGATTGGACACATGCTTCTCATGGTAGAGCGTTGACAAAAGTAGAATAGTTTGCAATATAAATCCATTGCTGAACTATGAGCCTACGACTATGAAACAAACAGCATCATGGAGGGTTCTAGTTTGTAGATGTTCTCAAAATAAGCAAATCTCTTGGTAACAGTTTTTTAAACTTAGTCATTTACAAAGGAGAAAATCGATACCTTTGTGTGCAGGAAGAGTCCACAGAAAGGCACGCCTAATTTTATGGACTTGTCTAGTTTTGACGGATCTGGGGTATACTGTGACCAAACTATTGCAACTCCACTTAGGGAGCGTTTCATTTTAGCTGTAATTTTCATCTGTTTTATTATCACCGCACTATTAACATCAAAGTTGAAACTTGAAATACCTATATGCCCTCTTTTTTGTGCAAGATATACTTATATTCGTTGTTCATCGTGCCTAGTGTTTTTCATAAGAGTGCTGAGCTGATAGATTGTTCAGGATGTGAATGAAGATTTGCTGCTTCAGTTTTTCAGACAATCTTCACTCTGTTACTAACTCGACCATGCATAACAATATGAAAAAAAACCACAATATTACAACTTTGATGTCCAATATCACTTTCTTTGGTTAGTTATCATAAAAATGTGAACATTGGGACTCCAGGGGGAGGGGGTTCAATGGCAGGAGATTAGGAGCACAGTATGGTGCAACAACTGCAACCACCAGCTGGGTAATACCGCTACATGGATGCCTTGATGGTATAGCATCTACATCACAGGTCAAGTCAGATACAGTGAGCAATATGACCTTAGGTGTGAACAATGTAGCTTGCACATGCTAACCTCTTGCTGACTTTGTTAGGTCGCAACTAGAAAGCAGAGACCAACTATTTTGCCTATGTATATCTTATGAACTCATGATTGTTTTCTGACCAAAAAAAAGGGTAACTCCATTTCAAAATACAATCACTACTAGCATCTATTCTCATGGAATCTTATGCACATTCCAATTCTTCTCATGATAGGAACATACACCAACTTACTGAAGGAAGGGGAGATTTAATCCTGAGAAGAGGACTAGACAGTCTACAAACCATATAAGGTGAACTCTTCAATACAGTGACACTGACGATTCATCTACGACCTGCACGGTGCTGTACTTCTTGGAGGTATCCGGCTTCGACATGTCGCCGGACCGCCTCCGGAGCATCTGGCGCATGCCGTCGGCGACCCGGACGGCAGGGTTGGACCTGAACATCCTGCAGAACGCCATGTGCGCCCTGACAGCCTCCTCCACGCCCGGATGAGCCTTCTTCCTGCCAGCCTCGTCCCTCACGGCTTCACAGCACAGCCCACACAGCCATTGGCCATAGAAGCTTGCTCTCACAGTGGCAATGTAGTCCTGGGTGCAGTCCTCCCTCAGGCCACAGCACTCACACTTGACTGACTCTATCTCCATTGCTGGCATTGCTATGTGTGTTGTGTGTTGGCCTTGGTTTCTTAGAGGCTATTTGTAGGGAGGTTATTATGGTTGTGAGAGCAGTGGTGGGGAGGGGTATTTATGATGGTAAGGTATTGGTGCATGTTCTGAGGTGAGAGATTTGAGACAGTTAGTTGGGTGTGAGCCTCATTTGCTGGCCTTTTCCTGGCATTAAAAACTTTGGCACCAGTTGGTGGCTGGAGAGGATGGAGGGCTGGTGCTGTGGGAATTTTGGGGGCCTCTGCCCACTCACTGCACAAATGCAAAGTTTGTCCCTTTGCTGATTTTTGAGAAAAGCATGCTTTTCCGTGCTAGCCAATTAATCCACCTTGCCACCTAGTACCTATATTCTGGTTAAAAAGAGTTGGCTCTGTCAAGTTTCAGTTTACTCGAGTTCCCTACAGTGATTGGTTTCTACAATGTTTGAGCACCACAATTCTTTTTGAGATAACATGAACCATCCAGCTGTTGGACTACTGACTACTGAGGGCATCTCACCCTGCTACCAAATTAGGTTCTCATTAGGTTTTATGCGCTAACAAGTCACTCCATAAAAGTTTGATTCATGGTTGGTTCCCGAGATTCAGAGGTGTCACCTTGCATAACTCTTGAGTTTGCATGCCACCAAAGAGAGTGCAGGATATATCTTCTTTCAGAGCCTTTCTTTTTGACAGGTTGAGAAAAATATGACTAGCTTTAGTCGGTTGGTTCCCTTTTCAAGGATGGCAGATAGCTTCTAGGATTTGGACTGGCCCATGGAATCTTTGCTAGGTGGTGAACGGCTGCTTCTTTTTTCCTTATGAAATTGAATTGTTATCACATAATGGAAGCATGGACTAGATGATAGGGAATATTAACCATCATTACACTTTAACTGTTGGTATTGGTATTGCTGAAGTTTGCATTGTAAGCAACTAATATTCAAAACAATCCTTTGAGAACTAAAAAATATTAAGCGATGGCTCCAGTGAAAATTTCCATTTTGGAGGGCACTGGGTTCCTTCAGGCCTTCAATTTGAGCTTACCAGTTCAAAATTGGATCTTACCTATTTTATTAAATATGAACCAACAATTTTTTTTTGTTTCAAATTTTTATCATCTTTTCTTATGTGTTATATGTCACAACTAGGCTGGTACCATTCAATTTCTTGTCTTGGCAGCAGGGTGACCTTGTGCTTGATTTTGCACTGTAACCATATTTAATTTAATTATTTGTACAGATGTCCACCAGATGCATATGCGCCTTGCACAATTAAAAAAACTGAAACCATATGATATTTCTAATTTGTGCTCCTTTTGTTGAAGGCCACAGTTACTGTTTTGCATTCTGCATATGCAAGAATACGAACCAGGTCTTGGAAGATCCCACTAGCATTGCTCTCCAATATTACCTTTTCCTACGAGAGAAATATTATCTTCTGTTTCCAATTGTTCTTTGTTTTGGTGAAGGCTTCCGTTGAACTCTTTTACATTCTGAGTGTCAATCTCTGCGTACAAGTTGACACTTGTTAACTTCACTTTTATCTTTTCAGCCATTTCCAAGAGAGAGAGTCTTTGGTATTTCTAGCTGGAAGAGTTTTCATGCACTACCATACCATCTATCCTTGTCTTATCAACTAAATGGAACCTCATATCTGATCTTCAGAGGTATATATTCTAAATGTCTGACAAGTGTTACAATGCCTGCAAGTGTTTTCTCAGTATTCATCATTTATCACTGTTTCTAAATATTAACAGTATTTTGCTTGGTCCATGTGTTAGGAGCTCATAACAAACATCCGTCACACTCTTCCACTTAAAAACACCATTAATAGCACATGGAGTTTCTTCTCTTTTTCTGCAATTTAATTGACACCTAGAAATTATCTAGTGCTGTTTTGTATATTGGCCACAGACAGGCTCATCCATACTAATGTAATGATTTTTCTCCCTGAGATTATGCTCATCCACATAGGCACATAGTGCGGAATAAATACAAATGTAGTTCTTCTGGGTGTCATAACATTGCAATTCCCTTTCAGCCCATATGCTATTCAGGCTCTTACACGTGATGCTACTCGATTGCAAATCATCTTCTGTGAAAAATGTCATTGTTTTCTGATATGGTAGAGTGCAATTGTGTGGAGAAGGTTAAATAGAACACAAACAAATAATGCTGACTATTCGTTTTCAATTTTCAATAAGATTAGATAAGTAATAGTTAGAGAAAATGAGGTACGGTCTATCCATGTATTCCTTTGCTAATTTAGTTTAACTTGGTAGTACTCGTACTTTTTAAAAAAAAGTTTAAGATTCTACATGTAAGGACGGAACAGATTTACACCAGTAACTAAAAGTGAGAGACATAAAAGAACAATTTCTGTGGCAGCTACTTCTATTATATCTTTAAATGCCATATATCTTTGTCCTGAAGTATATGCACTAAATGTTGTTTTAAGAAATGGTTTGATTCGTGTAATTAAATCTAGTTTCAAGTTGAAACGTTTGACACATGGCTGGCTTATTTGTTGAAAGTGCAGTTTTTGAAAGCGCTGGTGTAGGTGGTGTCCATATTGAAAGTTAGAGTGCAGTTTGCAAAAGCCCTGGTAGGCTTTGTCCATGCTGAAGTCTTAGTCCGTGTAGTTGAGTATGAATGCTATAGGAAGTTGCAAACTGTCATTAGCATATGCTGCTACACACTGACAGCTTGGGCATTTGGTAGGTACATCAGCTAAGATTTTTCTATTTTCAAATGAGCGTCTTTCTTTTCCAAATTCCAATAAAACATAGTAAATGTAAAAACAATGCAAACTAAAGCAAATGAGTTAGGCTAAAGATATTTTATTTGTGATTTGATCACCTAGGATAATAAGTCAAAAAGGCTACGGAGTGGCTAAGGCTGAAAACCCTGAACCCAATGGTCCCGTTTGAAAGGCTTTTGTCCCCTAATTGACAAAGAGCAAATCAGGGAGGAAACTGATTGGCTGATCTTCACTAACTCATTACTGAATCTGCATTTTGGAGGGTATCCTTATCAGTATGAACAAATAAGCAATCATTATTACCTCCCATGTGTCAAAAAAAATGGACCCTATGCCATCCCGGTCAATTTGGCCACTTCAAAATGTCCTTTTCCATTCAATTTGCATTGTTCTACTTGGATGGGGGTGGAACAACAGACACAGTGACAGTGAGGGTCATGAATGAAGCAGCCATGGATATTGGTGGCTACATTTCACCTTCATCGTATGCCACATGGCATTACTTACCTGCTGCTCTACGAATTCCATGATTCTATCCAATTCTAATGGCCACAACTCATTTCATCCGAGGACTGTCCATTCTCTCCCCACACACACACAAAAAGAACGATGAGAAACGCCTTCCAGGCAACCAATGTGCCATCTCCAGAAACAAGACTAGACACCTATCCATGGCTACATCCTGATGCACGTACTCCTCTGTGATCGCTACTGCCAATGTTTTGTATTGCATACACCATTGCATGTGTAATGAATCAGTCTCTCACCTTACCTCTTGCCATATCTCCATTTCAGGAGCACATGAGGACACTGGCACGATTTGACAATGCCTGATTGGTGGCTGTTTGTGTCATGCAATGCCTCCATGTGAGCCGATGAAGTGACCCCCCCCCCCCCCCCCCCCTGGCGGCTGAATCAAGCGGCTGAAATGAACTGAAAAAACTTGCAGGATGCAGCAGCAGGTTTCTCTGAAAACTGTGGGCTGGTGGTATATACTGTACGTCTGATAGATATGAGATACTTTGTCATGAGATTTGTGAACATCTTATCGCCCTCATGGACACCTCTTTGACGTATTTCCTTTTGTGTCCTTCTTTTCCATTGATCAGTTGCTGCTTCTATAGAGACTGACAAACATGTCACAAGATCGTCATGCTTTTCAGGAAAAAAAGGTGATGAAGCTGCTGCTCGGAACACTTTTACGTGAGTTATCTAATGAATAATGTGGTCACAGATTCACAAGAAACCGGTGATCTGATCCCTTGTCCTCCCATGTCTGTAGGAGAACTGCATGAGTGACATCTTTGGGTTCTGAGCTGAGGTGGTTGGCAACGGAAACTGGGCTTCTGTGGAAACTACGGTATTTTTTCCCTTAACTATTTCACGGATCAAAATCTCAAACAAATCAGCGAATAATCCACACCGCATTCCAATAATCATCCATGTATCTAGCCACTGGGTTTATTCTGCCATACCAGGGGCTTAGCCCCCATGATCGGCTTGACTTTGGTCTCTGATCGTTGGAGAACCATGATGCACTGCGAATTCTCCTCCTGATCAGAGATAAGTTTCTTTTATCTGCTTCGTTATCAGCTCCCCGCCTCTCTAGCCGATTCGGCTTGGCAGTATCTATCCAATGCTTCCATGCGAAAGCCAATGATTTGGCACATGGGAGCTGCTGATGAGGTCTTTGTCCTAACCAAACAGATGCTGCTGCTACAGCTATCTGGTCTGACACTAGATAACTGCAAATATTGTTGGTTTGGTGTTGTGTGCAGTGTTAAGCCTTTTTTAATGTCTTGCCCACATGCTGCCCCCACATGCTCCTGCTTTGCCAAACCCTGGCTGACATTTTGATTGTCCAACCAGGCCGCCGGATAGTATCCTGCTACACAGCCACAGATGAATGCTGTTCGTGCAAAGATGCAAGTAGCTTGAGGCCTTTTTTTCCCCATCTTTGGAGATGTATATACCTCTCACTATTTGAAAAGTAGAAAATTTAAACGGGGTTGAACTAATTAGAAAAGAAATTTACTATTGGCAATGGCGAAACTTTTCTGATCTTCAAGGTACAGAGATTACATATACCTCATAGTGTTAGATATATACCTTCTGACTAGTACAACTACCTATACCTCTCAAAAAACGGAAGAAAAGTGTTGGCACCAAAAGGCACCAAGACACACGTGTGAGTACTTTTTGTACAACTCGTAGTAGCACCCAGAGACGCACCGTCACACAGGGGGTAGATGGCGCTGAACAATCACCCGGGAGGGACTCCGTTAGGTTGAACGCGCGTCAGTTTGTCCTATGCTCAGCAAGCTAGTAAGCTAGTTAGGATGTCCTCTAACACCGTAGAAATGAGAGACGACGAAAATCAGGGGTTCAAGGTGAATAGATATGTAATACAGGAAGAAAGGAGGGAGGTGTAGAAAATAGATAAGAGATAGTGGATTGATTTTAACGATTGATTGGTTGTTGTTTTAATTGGTCTTGGCCCCCTAGATCAAACCGGCCTAATCTCCGGTCAGACCTTTGGAGGGCCGGTTAGATTGTAGTACAAAGGCTGGTCTGACTAGACCCCCTAGAGGTCTGATCGGCCTTTGTCCAAAAGACTCTGAATTTGGCAATTTTGATCTAGACTCAATAGTAGTGCCAAATTTGGTCATCAATAAAAAGGTCAAAATCATATTAAGAAAATGAGTTACCAATCCTATTCCAACTTCTAAGATTAGTTCTGATCCCTACTTTCATACAAAGATATACCTTAAGTATGGTGAGGCATATACCTTTCTAAGGATGGGAGAAAACCTCAATCAATAGATTATTCTATTGTCCTGATTGTGTTTTCACTATTAGTTATTTTTGTACTACATGTTAATGACGAATTTGGAATTTCATTTAGAACAGCTCTGTACTGTAAACAAAACTCACATCTTTGGAGTGCCGAATCTATGACGGATTCAAGATTGTCGGTAGGTAGGCCATGAGGCCCATAGGCCATAACAGAGAATTGTATGCCATGTCTCGTGGGCTGTAGGCCGGCAGCTAAGAGAAATTTTGCGAAGTTGGCTGGGCCTACACAAACTATGGTGTTGCCCACTAACTGTTAAGTCCTGACCCTAATAAAGTCTTCGCTTTTTTCCATATCACTCCCCAACGAAGTCTCTGCAAATAGGAATGCCGAAAATTTCCCTCACAAGGATTAAATTCTTTTCCATGTAAAGATACTCCCTCCATTTTTTTAACGTTCATACATTTAGAGATGGAGGGAGTGTAAATTTCACTTGGGGCCTAACTTGGAGTCCCTTCCTCGAAGGAACATTGCCCTACACATTGGTGGACCTAAGGTCACATTCAAGTTGGAGGTTTGGCTGAGCTGATGGAGTCCCGACCGGTCATTAGCATATGATTAATTAAATATTAATTACTATAAAGTTATATAATAAAATTATTTGATTTTTTTAAAAAAACTTTTGTATATAAAGTTTTTTTTAAAATCACACCGTTTAACGTTTAGGAAGCATATCTACAATAATCCAGGAGTAGCCAGCCGAAATAGCTGATCCAAACAGGCCCTTGCTCGACTGCTTGGGCTACGGCTGCGACTAGCAGCTGGCTACGGTGCGGCCAAGCAGCCCCCAAGATCTGGTGACCCTAGGCAGCTGTTCGGGCTGTTTGCCTGCCGCTGCATTACAGTAGTCATCCTTGCTCAGGCTCTAAAAAATTTCTAGTAGAAAATGTGTGGGTTTGACACTAGCCCTACACAATTACACAAACAACTCCACGATCTGGCTCCCCTGAGACTCTACTCCATGATCTTGCTCCCCTGCATCTGCCTTTTTACAGCTGATGGACGAAAAAGACAACTCACATGCGGCTGGCAGGACTCGCTCCATATGAAGTCCTGTGTTGCATTTGCACGTACCAGGGGACATCTTAACAAATATCACACAGCCGTCCTGCCTGCCTGCGAATGCAAAGGCAGACAAAGGGAGATGGGCACGCACTCTGCTATCTAAACAAAAGTTCAGAGTTTCTGCATCAAATGGTTCATTTAAAACAAGTTGCAACAGACGTTGTACTGGGAGGAGACCATGATGAGTTCATTGCTAGCAGTAGTAGTACCTTTTGTGCACAGCAATGCAAACATCTTCTTCACAAAGCTCATGAGGAGAGAGAGAGATGCTCATGCAATGCAAGTGCTCTGGATCCTGGAAAGGGAGCCAAAAGGAAATGGGCGTGATCTGCAAATCCCAATAAATGTAGTAGTTGAAGTGAGGTCATGTAAAGTGACCAATTCTTGTCCTCTTGCTCTTTCCTCCTTGATTGAGCACTTGTCAGCTTCATGATGTCACTCATCTGTCTGTTTGCTACTCCGTCTTAGGTGCGGTTCGTTCGAGCTACTCAAGCAGGTTAAGGCAGTGTTCGGCAGGGCTTCTTGTCCTGTTTATTTTTTTTATTCCGCGCGCACGCTTTTCGAAATGATCAACGGTGTGTTTTTTGTAAAAATTTTCTATATGAAAGTAGCTTAAAAAAGCAAATAGATCCATTTTTCAAGTTTTTAATAGAAAATACTTAATTAATCACGTGCTAATGATGTTTCTCGTTTTACGTGCACAAAATAAGCCAGAAGCCACCATCGTTGTAAACAGAGCCTAAATAAGCCGTACGGAAAACGTGAAACATTGTTAGCATGTGATTAATTAAGTATTTACTATTAACAACTTGAAAAATGGATCTATTTACTTTTTTAGCTACTTTCATATAGAAAATTTTTATAAAAAACGCATCGTTTATCATTTTAGGAAGCGTGTGCGTGGTAAACGAGAAAAATAAGCTGCCGGCTTCAGCACTTGCGAACAGGGACTTATAGGATTAATAAAGTAGTATAAAATTTTTATAGATGGAAAATAAAATGCTGCTTTGAAATTTTAAAATCTTTTATATTTTAGAATAAGTTAGAAGAAATAGAGGGAGCAAGAGTATTGCAGTGGTCCTAAATTAAAAAAACAGAAGAATCACTAATAGTTTCGGCTGTACGTACCCTAATTACATGTAAACAAGTTTAGGGCCTACGAGTAGGAAGAGCGAGATAGGAGTACTGATAAAGTACTCCATCTGTTAAAAAAAAGCCAACTTCTAGCATTTATGGTGAAGGATAAAATACTAAAATGTTTTTAATTAATAGAAAAATGGTATTGGTGGGTAAATAGGTAAAGGGTACTAAAGAGATAAAATTTCTCGATTTATGAACCGGTGTAGGTAAGAAGATAGGGGTTGGTTTATTTTGGGATAAAGTTTAAAAATCTAGAAATTGGTTTATTTTGAGACGGAAGGAGTAAAATTAGAGCATAGGTTTTTCTCTCTTACTTCTTTAGTGCACATGAATTTTACAAGAGATGATCATAAAATAAAAATACTCCCTTTGCTTAAAAATATAAGATGTTCTTGTTTTTCGTAAAGTCAATATTTAAAAATTTTGACTAATAGTTAAACTAAAAATATATGTGTTTAGTGATATGCATATAGTATCGTTAAATTCGTATTTGAAAATATTTTTATATGATGTAAATTTTGTAGGTGTTAAAGATATACTAGAAAGAAACTAATTATCAAGTTAGAACATGTAAAAATCTAATATAAATTATATTTCCAAACAGATAGAGTACTCGATGTTTCCTTCGTTTCAAGGAAAACCTTTGGTATTTTCCCTTTTAGTTTAGTCATACAATGACATACTCATATCCTACTCCCTCTGTTTTAAATCACAAGACAGTGGGCTAACCCTGAAGAAGGGAATCTTTCCCCATTTCTCAAAGCGCATCAGTGCTCTGTTGATTGGCGTCATTTTTAGGCCTTGTGATGTGATCTCTGGTTCAAGTTCTCTCACATCAGCAATTCAAGTTTACTTACTCACTCCATTCTAAAATAAATCAATTTTTAGAGTTTGAATTTTGTCTTAGTTCGTACTCTTAGTTCGTAAATTGAGAAATTTTATTATTTTAATACCCTTTATCAATCCATACACTAATAGTAGTACTACACTATTAATGAGAAATATTTTTGGTCTTTTATTTTTCTCTTTAATTTCTTTATGGGATTCTAGAAGTTGTTTTTTTTATGGGAAGGAGGGAGTACTCCCGTCTCGTAATTCTCCGTTGGATGCTCCATTCAATTCTCTGTAGTGCAAAGACTTGAAAGCAATATATTCTAGTAGGAGTATATGCATCCATGGTTTCAGTGCAGATGGCCATCCTTGACTGATGTACTACTCCTACTGTCTTGATATTCAGGGGTTGCCTTCTATGGAATCTTTCTGCATTGTTTCAATACACTGGTCCAGTCGCATCAGAAATTGTTGCTGCAGAAGAAGCCCCGCATTGAAAGGAAAAATGGGAGTTGAAATTCAGATATAGGGGCTCAAATTTCGGCCTCCGAATGGTTCAGATTGAAATTTCTTCTTGAACTCATACATGCAAATTATAGTAACCTATACTACTTTCATTTCAAAATATAGTTATTTTTGATTATATCCAAATTTATAGCTAGAAATAAGTATATTTTAGAACGAAGATAGTTACTCGTAAATCCCAAGCCCCCCTTGGGTAACCAACTTAAGAGCATGTACATTTGATTTGGAACAACCGAACAACCAGAACATCACAAAAATTTGACATACAAACAACTCAATTCCTTCCTAACCATACATGTCGTCACCCTCCCGTTGTGGAGTAGCTAGTGCTATATCCATTTATTTTTACTTGTCATTTTAGACATCGACACAATCTCTAATACATATGTTTCATTAGCTATTAAAAATATGATCATATGAAAGTGCTTTTCATGGCAAATCTACAAATATCATTTTCTCATATCACATCCTAGGCGACATCTATTTGAGAACGGAGTAGCTTATAAATGGGACGTCTGGTCCCCCTCTCCCCTAGTTTATCATCCACATCAATGGGAACAATGTGGCCTAAAATGTCCTCTAATTCAGCATCTCCATGCTACATCGGCATGCATAGCTACAAGATATCCATTAGTTCTTGACACAATGACACACTTCTTGATCTTACGTACTCCCTCCGCTCCAAAAATATAAGTATTTATAGGATTCTAATCTTGTTCCACAATATAAATATTTTTTTAGTATTATTCATAGTATCACTTATCCCATCAATCACTTCTCATTTAAATTTACTTCTATCTTATCCCCAACCATCCTTTCACTCCAATCATCTCTTGTTTATTGAGAGACACCAAAATCTTTTTTCTTCCTAACCTTAATCTCTATTAAACAAACTAGAAATACTTATACTATTTTGGAACAGAGGTTCTACTATTTTGAGACAGAGATAGCAGTAGATATATACATTTCTGAGTTTTCCAAAGTTTTCAATAGCTACATGTATCCATCCATCTATCCATCCATGCTGAATTGCTTGCTGAGACCATGACGCGGTGAGGTGACCAGCGAAAGTTGCACCCATTGCGCTTGGTTGGGTGTACATACCCATCATATCGATCGCAAGCTACTAGCTTAGCTTGAGAGGAGTCCTGAATTTTACATGGCCCATGGTCTGAATAATGGATGCTATCATGCTATGGCAACAGCATAGCTGGCCAATGCTAGTAGCTATCGATCGCTAGCACTACTACTCATTCCCTGGGATTATGTCTTTTTTGCAAACTGGCAAAAGACAAATTATGATATAAAAGGTGATAGTTAGGATAATAAACTAATATAAATGTTGATAGGTGAGGAATAAGCTAATATAAAAGTTAGTAGATGGAGAATAAATTAATATAAAAATTAGTAGATAGGGAAAAAGTACTGACTCAAAATCATCAAATCCTTTATAATTTAGAATCTTATATTATAGAACGAGAGCAGTACTTTGCTTACAGGCAGGCAGTGCCCTAGCTTGCGGCTGCGGCTGCGGCTGCGGCTGCATGCAGAGCGTACGCGTACGTACGTACACAGACGGTGCTCGTACTACTAACCCATGCATTCTGACATGCATGGTTGGCTAGCTGCAGGATGCAGCAGATGAAAATTAACCTGACATGTGTAGGAGTAGTTGGAAAGAGAGCATCTGCAATGACCATCTTGATCACTCTCCACCTATATAGACCGTGGCATTCATCAGTTTATTTTTGCTTCTGAGAGTTCAGAAGAATCGCAATAACATTCTTAATTAACTGTGTTGGAGTAGGACTTAATCCATGGATGGATCGGAATCATGGAATCGATACTAGCTAGTCAGGTCTTGTTTTCATCACTGGTGCCGGACACCCTAATTAACGATGTCAAGCCAGCACCCTCATTTGGTTGCCAACTTCTATCCATTGATCATGCTGTATGAACATTAGAAAAAAGAGTGTGCTCACTAATCCTATTGGTTCAATAAAGGTGACAGCTACCTACAATAATTCAGGTCTCTGTCTGATTCTTTGGATCCCGTGTACACTGATTAGGACAGTTTATTAACAATACTGTACATATACACTGACTAAGGATTAAGGATTACTTAATTACTTAATTTCATGATCAACACATGACATCATGATAAGTAAGTGCGTTGTTTTACTGGGTGCTCACCTCAGATGATCTGTGGGTCATGGTGGCGACATTTTGCCTCATCTTTGACTTACTAGAGCACTTTGTACTTATAAGTTTAATTTCTGCTGAGTGTCATAAGCCATTGGCATGCATGCATTCTGCTCATCCTTCAACAACATTGACACATGTATATGCAGGCATATTCAGTAAAAGATAGCATGATTAATCCCCATGCATGCATGCACACCTTCATAGTTTCTCCATGGACCATGCATGGTGCATGTGGACTCAAAGATTTGTCCATATAGCTTTGCTTTGTGCCTTTGTCCAAGAAACCTTTTACAACTGTGCATGCATTCATGCAACCATGCAAGACCACCTTTTGTCAGATTTACCTTTTTAATTTCCTGTCATCTTAATAGCATGCATTGGGTAGATTCTTGTGATAGGTTTGTTCATATGTAGCCTTAAGGTTTACTATGCCCCTACCTCTGGATCATGTGGTGTTTGCTTGTTGTGTTTTTCTTACTTTTTGGTTGATATGGCTTTTTGTTAGCATTAGACATCAGTAGCCATATTGATCCTAATCCACTTGACCTAGCTTTTGTCCTTGCTGGCCCTACTATAAAGCAGTAAGCAAAAACACTAGATAAGACACCACTTGGTGGTAGTCACTGTATGGTGCTCTATCCCTTTTTGCTTCCACTAGAAAATAAATAGCTCATGCTAGGGCCAGAGTACCTGCATTGAGCAGCAAGATGTGCAGCATCTTTCAATTTCCTACAGAATTGTTGGGTCTCACTCTTGCTCTCTGTTGGAGCTATTACATTCTTGGGCTGGAATGATGTGGAGAATTGCTGAAAGTCATCGCAGTATCATCAGATCTTATAGATCAATAAGATTCAGCTCTTTGATCATTATGTCTTTGTACTAAAAACACTGGTTAAATTAATTAAATCATGCTAGCTAGCTGTCCAATATGAATTTAATTAGAGCTGCTGCTAGCTGGGAGTATATATATGGACGTATGGTCGATCGCTTGTTTAAGGGAACATTTTAATCAATTTGGTAGAACATGCATGCATAGACGAGCAAAAGGTGATGATATGACAACTAATGCGCTAGCTATTCATGTGTATATTGTATAATTTAAATGTGCAGAAAAACATAAAGCTAGAGATAAACAACTAGCATCCCAACAACATATGAATAGCCAACTTTGTGCGACACAAAGCATGAACTTTTCTAATTAGCCAGTGCATTGTGTGTGAGAGAGTTAATAACAACTCTATTATAGACTATACCAGTGCGATTATATAAACCAAGCACCGCCAATAAAGTGGTTTGCAATATTTTGTTGCTGTATAGCCTACATTAAAGTGGTTATAGCTTAACAGCATATCTCACTATAGCGACGAATCACATTAGTTTTCCCCTTAAGAATCAAGAGTAGTTTAGTTCACTAACTTGTCAGTGTCATTCTCTGAGAAACAATAATTGATGCTTCATTTTCAAAAAAATAGTTGATGCTTCGAAGCTTGTTGAATATAACCCCAATAGAAATGAGGTTGCCCTTATATACATATATTGTTAGTAGGTAGTACTAGCGTTAGTCACAGTGTTCTGGATAGTGTACTCCCTCTCTTTCAAAATAAATTAACTCCTAAAATTTAAACTTTATCTTAAAATAAATCAATTCATACCTTTTTTATTTACCATCATTCCGTAAATCGAAAAATTTTATATCTTTCAATACCCTTAACTACTCATCAACTAATACTATTTTTTATTAATAAAGAAGTATTTTAGTCTTTTATAATAATTTTATTAGAATGCTAGCAGTTGTTTTATTTCACGACTGATCGAGCAGTACATTAGTAATTGTTGGTGCCTATTGCCTAATCAATAGTATATCTCTTCTTTCGGTGGACATTAGTGCCTACTAGCTAGTAGGAGTTTAATGAAATGCTACCCTCTACCTCTACGGATGGTTAAAGTATGTATTGGCCGTACGTGAGATGTAGTGTGCAGAACTTTATGCTGTCCTTGCATAACCAGAAGTCTAATTAAGGTGGTTAGTATAATTATCCTACTACTCCTACTTGTCTACCTGCTCTCCCAACAGTATGTCGTATGTGTCCTGCAATTATTCATCTATAGTAAAAAAAAGAGAGTGTGCATGCGTGCATTCGAACCATGTACTTCCAATTTATGTACTCTCTCCGTCTCACAAAAACCTTTATTTTTTTCTCTATATTTGTTTTACAAAGACTTTAATTTTAAAACAATTATTTATTAGAGTTTGTAAAAGTATAAAATAAATGCATTAGAATTTTCTAAAGTGAATGACATTATAGTCTTTTTAGCTACGTATTAGTATGTGTGTAACGGAAAAAGGTAAAGTCTTTTGAGGAGGAAGATAGTAATATATATATATATACGCGTATTGTGTGCTTTAGCTATACCGCGCGTCTCACAAGGCACTACCTCCCTGGAGCACAGAAATTGGATCCCTGACATACGAAAGTAATTGGTTTACTGTGGTAGTGTGAGATCGGAATATGCAGTACTACACCTTACTGGGTGTTTAACTGGAGTTAAGTTTTTACCAGTGGTGTTTTTATAAGTCGACCACACTGTTTTTGGTTGTTGGTGCAGTCAATGTTTTACTATGGACATGTTGGTCAGAGAACCACGAAATTTACGTTGCTACATAGTAGTAAAATTTTTGCTAAACCAAGTTAGGATTCAGGAACGCAGCACTTTTTGGTGTATGTTGAAATACTTTTGGGGGAGGAGTAAAAATATTATTGACGGTATGTGCTGTAGTAATTAAATTGCGGCGGATGTAGTATCCTCATTTGTTGAATGATTTGCATGTTGACCTAGCAGTAAAACGATTATTGACGGGCTTATAGCACTGATAACTCACTTCAATGCTAATAGTAAAACGATTACTAACGAATGTGGGTTGTGACCTGCATGTTGTTCTAATAGTAAAACGACTACTGATTATATGTGAGGTAGCAAATGAATTGCCATATATGTATTTACATCTTTAATTTGTGTTGCAACACCAACCATTACCAGAATCAAGGCCATAATAACAGCAGTAGTGGTACAACAGTTCCAGGAGATTGGAGATACTTTGGTTCATTCAAGCAAAACAGCTTCTGACGCTACAACTTCATCAACCGTGGCTAGACGCCGAGCAGCGGGATTCGACCGCCATCACTCGGAGTCACTCTGTGGATCGCATGGCCACAACGACGATCACTGGTGACATCATCATGATGGACGCCGGGACAACTGCGACACCCGAGAACGACTAAGCCGCAATCTTCGTCAGGACCTCAATGCTCGTCGGCATGAACGTGAGAAAGACGAACGCTGCAGACTGGAAGACGAACACGAGCGTTTCGGCCTCCACCATGAGCGGTTCAGTCACCGTAGTCGAAGTCGAAGCTCTCACTACTCACCTCACTCGGACGACAGAGTTCCCGCATTCACACGCAAGCTATGCCAAGTCAACTGGCCATCAGGTTTCAAGCCAACTGAGATCAGCAAGTACGACGACAAGACTAACCCGGAATCCTGGTTGACAGTGTACACCCTGGCAATTCGGGTAGTTGGAGGCGACCATAAGGCAATGACCAACTATCTTCCTATCTCCCTAGCCGACTCGGCACGGACATGGTTGACGGGGCTTCCTAGAGTGTCTATTGGCTCCTAGGGAAACTCCGTGAGCGGTTCGTGGCAAACTTTCAGGGCACCTACGAGAGTCCAGCATTCGAATATGATATGTATCAATGTCACCAGAGAAAGAACGAGTCACTCCGAGACTTCATCAAGCGCTTTTTCGAGAAGAGGAATACAATCCCCAAGATCAAAGATGAGATGGTTATCGCCACCTTCCGCAAGGAACTCAGAGACACACCGTTCATCGTCAAATTTACTCGGAAACTACCCAACTCCGTCAAGGCTCTCTTTGAGATGGTCAACAAATATGCCGCCTTCGCTAATGCTATTGCTGAGGCATTGGAAGACAAGCCCCGACGGAAAGAACGACGCGAGACGGACAACGCGGCACCATCAAAAACAAAGGATTGCAAGCGAAAATCTGAGGACCTCGTCATGGCAGTCGATCGCAACCATTCTCGACCTCCTAGAACCGAAGCTTATCAGGATGACAAGTGACATGCTCGGGGGCTCAAAAGCTCAAACGTAAGGATGACACCCTCACTCCCAACTCATGGAATACAAAACAGCTAAGTCGCTTTCTGATAAATATTTTTTCCTTTATATGATGTTCTCATCTAAACAGGGCTGGAGGCAACTCACTTCACTATGGTTTGACTTGGATACGGCTTAGCACTAGTTGAGATCGGATCTAGGGAGATGAGATCGTCAATTCCTCACTTGGCCTTGCCAATGCCGCAGCCGCTTTGTCTCACCCTGAAAATCACCCTAATTAAAATTATATGGGTAAATCGAAATACAAGAAGACACTACAAGAGTTTGTGAAAGTGTTTGAATAAAACCCTTAATTTCCAATATTAAAAATGGTCGAGTCAAAATTTTAATTAATGCTTGGCATGCTTTTGTATTCCATAGGGTGGTTAGAATATTTTAAGCATTCGAGTATTTATAATAATGGATTTTTTTGTTTCATGGTGGTATTTGTTTTTGGTAAATTCCCCATGCCTTAATAAACTCTCTGAAATTTTCTTAAAATTTTCAGAGCCCAATAATTAATTTTAATATTACAAAGAACATTTCAATAATTAATTAAATGGAAAACAAATTCCAAATTCTTTTCCCATATCTCGGGTCGTTCCTAGCTCAATCCCTTTGTACCTTTCTTTTCAGTCCGGACCCGGGTTCCTCTCCTTTATAAATGTTTTGTGTTGTTCCCGAATCCCTAATTTCCCTCAAAGTCCGACTCCGGAAAATCCCCCAAGGTTCAAACCCGAAATTCTCGGATATATCCGAATTCCAAAACTTTGAAGTCTCATAATTTCCCAAGAATTACATTTCCTTTTGAATTAAATCATCTATGTTTCCACAAAGTTCAATTCCTTTTTAAATAAATCCAAATCCCCAAATATTCCAAATTTTTGCCCAAAATTCCAATCTCTATGATATATTCCCCTTTTCCCAATATTCCCAAATATTCCAAGATTGCTATTATTCCGTCAATTTTCCTAAAAAAAATCTTAATTCTCTAAATTTGGAGTTTTTCCGAAAAACTATTTTTTTCCTTTTTCCATTGTCCCTCTTTATCTTTTCTCTTTTTCCTTCTTTTCTTTTTCCTCCTTTATTTTTCTTTCTTCTTCTTCCTTCCTCCTTCTTTCTTCTTCCACCTTCCTCTCTCTCCTTCGACCACCTGGCCTGCTGCTTTGCGCCGCCCTCGGCCTGGCCTACCACTCCAAGCCATCTCCGTCTCAGTCTGCCTTGGCCCATAACCGCCACCGCTGACCCAGCCCACGTGCATGCCGTGCCACCGCTGGACTCTGAAGCTACCGTCACCAAATCCGGCCCCCGCCACTGCCTGCCCTAGGTGCCTCCCCGCTATAAATAGCCTCCTCCTTCTTTCCCCTTCCCCTATGCCCTAGCCCGCCGCCCTCGCCCTGTGCGCCACCGCTCCTCTCCGCCGTCGTTCCGAGCAACCAAGCGGTCGTCGTCGTCACCTTTACATGCCCGCCTGCCAACGGTGAGCCTCAGCTGAAGCCGTCTGCCCTAGCCGTGTTCCTCTTCCCAGTGTATGACTAGTGGGTTCGGGGAACAGTCCCTAAACTAATCTTGGCCATCCAAACTCCCTAGATCCAATCTCAGCCGTTCATCGCCCGTGATCGAACCGGAGCCGTCCGATTGTCATAAAGCATCACCCAATCCCAGCTGTCCGATCTCCATATCTAATCCGAGCCGTTGGATTTCCATAAACCCTAGATCTGATCCGAGCCACATCAGCCCTAATTGCCACCTCAACCGCCACACGTGCCTTCTGCAGGGCATGCGTGCCCCTGCGGAGCCACTGATCCAGCCGAGTTGGTAGCTTGCCTCCGACATGGAGAGACAAGGCCACTTGCTAGACCACCGTGTTGGGCATGGCCTCATCTCCCTCTCGATCTATCTTTTTTTTTAGCAAAAACGCCCCCAAAACTATTCTCTAAGAGCATCTCTAATAGAATGGTTATTTTTGGATCTCTAAATCTCCATTTGGGTAGCTAGCCAAAAAAGGATAGTGAAAATTATTGTGTGCTCCAATAGAATAGTCATTTACTAATCTTCAAATTGTTTGGGCCCCACATGTCAGTGTGTCCCTCTTCTCTCTCTGTTCTCTCTCGTTCCCCACACATGGCGGTAGGCGTGGAGGAGGAGGACGACGCACGGCGGCGAGCTTGACGGCCTCAGTGTAACGCCCCTCTCCCGCTAACCCGTACAGGTTAACAGAGGAGGAACGTCATTACCTGTAATACCTGTACCAGTCCCAAGAGACTAGCTGGTACATACAGGACATCGGTGGATCACAGCCAAACCTGCTTTATTTATTGAACCTAGTCCTTACATAAGTTGCAGTCTCGGACAGACCCTGAGACATGCAACGATACATTACAAAAGTAGGCAGCGGAAATACACGGGTAGACCTATATCCACAAGCATGGCTTGGGGACCTAGATCGAAATCCTAGAACTCCTCGTGCTTGGCTTGGTCTTGGTAGTACTGGCTGAAAGTAGGGTCTTCATCTTCATAGACTTTTAGGAGAAAAATAAGCAAGGGTGAGTACACGAGGTACTCAGCAAGCCACGGAAATTATGTGGTATGCAAGGTTTTGCAAAGAAGGGTTAGAGTTATTTTCACAAGAGGGGTTGCAAAGACTTTATGGTTTTTAAAACTCTAAGTGTGCTCTCTAAGTTATCGGAAAGAAGCTCACGCTTCAATCCATTCCGTGAGTTGCGTTGCAACAACTCACCACAGTTAAGTTAGTCAGGAAGAGACTCGCGTCTCGACCCATTCCACAAGTCTGAGACTTGTCACAATTTCTGATTCAGAGCGTACCCTCCTATGGTACCTCCATTTAGGCGGATTCTCCTCATTTCAAAACTCATTACTTAACTCCAGCAACTCAACTCTGGTGTCATCCAACACCCCTGGTCACTTAGGCCCATTTTAGGCCACACAGGCCGTCCATCAGTCACACAGACTGATTCTAGTAACGGTTCCCAACCCACAAAACAATTGCACAGATATTCATAAAATAAAATCTACGCTAGAGAAATCACTTCACATTTGCCCATAACCGTGGGCACGGCTGTTCGAACAGTTCATAACAATCCTTTGCAAAGGGTGTATGCTTTTTTCACACGACGCGAGCTTACTCCCGCACTGGCCAAGCGGGGAGGTTCACGACAAGGCCTTTCCAAAGCCTTCCCAGGATAGCACGTTGCCCTATAAATGGGTGCTCACACTCAACCAAGTACCAGGAACTCATTTTCTGTACTCAGGGACGGGGGTATATCACCCTCTTGGCACCCAGCCGGTCCCATATTTATTAGCAACCGAAAACCATCATGGGAATACTAATTACTTGGCCAGGGGTGTCCCATTTCACCCGTGTGGTTCCACTGCTATATGTTCAGTGCAATTCCTCAAGGAAACGGTCCTTAAAAAGTCTAGAGAAGTCGGAGCCACACAGGCAGTGACGACCCACGACCAAGTTTGTAAAACCATTTTATTTCGCAAACTCTCGACCAAGGGTGTCAAGGACTTTTTAAATCATTCTAAAACCCTGATTTTCCCATCGTCGTATTTTATTTTAGATAAAGGGGGTCATCGACGTCCATACACAAGTACGAACATCGAGATGACAGGGTTACAAAGATTAGGTCATCAATTTATCCAAGACAGGGTCAAATGCAGCAAATAGGTTAAACTGGACGGATTCGATTACGAATCGCGACCACTAAAGTCGTGTTCCTAATTATGCAAGTTTTGGAAATTAAAATAAATTTTAAATCATGGGTCCAACATGGTCAAGGGTGACTTGCCTTGCTCGGGGTCTTGCGCATCTTCGACAAAAGCGTCCCACGGCGACTCCTCGGAAATGGCCTCTAAGTGTCGCAAAAGAAAACACACAAAAACACCAAGAATCAGAACCTATTTTATATAACTAATAGGGCCAATATGTAGATCTCAATTTTAGAAAAATTTTGAGAGTTGAATGGGCTCAATCGGAGCTACGGTTTAAAAGTTTTGAATTTTTAAAGTTTGGACTATTTTATGAAAATAAAAGGATTTAAAATCTCTTTTAGGAAAGAAAAGGAATAAAAAGAAATAAAGGAAATAGATCCAGAGGCTAACAGGTGGGGTCACTGGGTCAGAGAGAGAAAGAGACACTAAGGTTGACATAGTGGTCCCACATGGAAGTGAGAGGAGGAGGGAGTACTGTGCGGGGCCCATCTGTTAGTGTGAAAAGAAGTACTAATTACTGTGCACTTATTTGGTGTGGGGTCCACATGTCATATATTTAGATGGGTCCATGGATAAGAGGAGTCGGGTGGCTAGGCCCGCATGCAGCGACCGAGAGGGAGGCAGGGTGCCGGACTAGGTACAGGGAACGATCGGCCGAGAGATCGACGGCCGACGGCCGACGGTCGCCGGTGGTGGCGAGGATCGGCAAGCGGCTTATGGCTACAGAGAGCGGGGACGACGGCGAATCGCTGGAACGGCTCGGATTGGGATGGGGGTCACCGAAAGATGGTCGGCGACGGCCATCCAGAGACGGCGGCGGCGGCGGAGGGAAGAGCTCGTCGCCGGCAACCATTTAGACGGCGGATTGGTTCGGGTTTGGTTAGTTTAGATGTGGCATTACATGAGGAAGGGATAGGAGGGGTTAATTTGTGCTTTTACCTGTGTCTGTGGTGAGGAACAGAGCGGCGGTGGCGACGGACGGCGGCGGTGAATTTGGGCGTTTCGGATTTAGGGGCTAATTGGCAGCGGGGAAAGGCGGTGAAGCTTCTTGGTGATTAGGGGAGCTCGGCGGTGGCGGTGGATTGGCCGGTGAGGGTCTGTAGCGGCAAGGGGAGCTCGGGTCAGTGTTCTAATGGCGGTGGCGGAGAGGGATTCACGGTGATTCAGCTAGCTCGGGCTTCGTTCTTGGTGACCGTCGGAAGGGGAGGGCTGATCTATTTATAGGGGAGCTTCGGCGCTAGTGGACAGCGGGCAGAGGTAGAGGGGGAGGAGATAAACTCGAGCTTGGCCGACGAGGTTCATCAATGGCGCCGGACGCTGTGGCTCACGTTACCGGTTGCAGGGAGAGAAAAATAGGACGCGGAGAGAGCGGCAAAGTGACCAGACGGGGTGCCAGGGTGTGTGCGTCATCTTCCGAGGCTCGGCGCTGAGGAGACACGCGACGGCGGCCAGTGTCCTGCCTCTGGGCTCGAGGCGATGATGGCGGGGCGTGCCTCGCGCCGTGCAACGAGCGGCGGGGTGATGCTGGCGGAGTGTCTCGCGCCATGCGCCAGGACAGGGGAGATTGATGGGCGCGAGCAGAGAGGGAATAGAGAGAGGATCGGGAGAAAATCCAGAGAAGAGAGAGAGAGACGAGCGGCGCGAGGAAGACGATGCAACTGTTACCGTGCTGACAGGCGGGGTTGCGCGGCAGAGAGGATCCCGGCCGTCCACGCGTGTGCATCGAGCGGCGAGGAGCGAGGCAGGGCGAGAGGCTGACGCGCGGGCCCGCGGGAGTGAATTCGCACGCGCGTTTGCGCGGGCCGAGTAGGCCGCGCAAAGGGGGCACAGTACCAGGCTGAGAAGAAGAGAGGTCGGCCCAGTAAGCACAGTGCAATTTTATATTTTCCAGAGAATGATTTTGAATAGATTTTGAAGGTTTTGTATTTGGAAATTGATTTAAAAAGTGGTTTAAAATTTTTGCAAAAATTTGGGGAGTTCCACAGAGGCTTCAGGGCTGTTTAAAATATTTTTAAGAATTTTTCTTGAGATCACAAATGGCACAAAAATCCCAAATCGATTAAAGAGCCAAATTTTTGAATCTAGCTTTTTATTAAAATAATTTTACACAAAGATAAAATGCGGTCATTACACTCAGCTTCGCCTTCTTCCTTGCCTCCCTCCCCGGTGACACCCCGGCCACGCACCACCTCGCCTCGCTACAATCGTGGGGCCACGTCCTCGCCACGCTACAGTCACGGGGCCGCGTCCTCGCCACACGCCTCCTCGCAGCCAAGGACCAGCTCTGCTAGCTGCGCGTGTCGCCGCCGCGAGAATGTGCACGCCACTGAGTCTTCGCCTGCCACCGCGCCTCCTGGATGGACAACGAGCAAATTTACTTGGCAAAAAAGATAGTGATGCAATATGTACAGAGAGGCTCTCCATATGCAGTTTTTTAAGAAATAGAGAGGTGGATAAAGATGCTGTTACTTGGTTTGAATTAAAAAAACTTCAACCATCCGTGTTTTAGAAAGTCTCAATTTTAGAGAAAGATGAAAAAGGGAATCTCAAACCATGTAGTACTACTGGTGGTCACGGCCAACGGGCCAAAGACCACAACAGGCGCTGTGATGAGAAGAGGCCATCTCCACCTCGAGCCGTTGGACCTAGCTAGAGCTACGAGTAGGAGTACTACAGATGGCTCATCACGAGGCCGCCTCTTCCCTGTCTCGTGGACAGGCAGCATTTGCCTTCTCTGGGATGCATAATTACCCGTTGTTTAATTTGCACCGGAATTCACGCTCCTGCCACTTCTCCCATGCCCCCATCCCCTGCCTGGAGCCAAACACCTACCTCCTTGTCCCACCAATCACCGCTCTCCACGTGGAGCCCTCACCCGCATCGCAGCCTCCGCGCGTGGCCCCATGACACTAACCCCACAGGCCGATGACATGTGGGGCATACTCCTGTGGGACCGCCATGTCTGTGGAAGAGTACCCGGAGAATCGCACGGTGCAATTCGCGGTGGGCCTGCGTGCCACGTGGCGCTGAGGCAGAGTAAAAAAGATTCCGTGCCTGGGTGGTGCTGCTCGGACGCGCGCTGTCTTGCTTCCACCCGACATGGGATCAACTGCGACAAACAGTGAAAAATACTCCAATTTTGCAAGTGAAGCAGTAGCTTTAATAACTGACGAGGACGCAGCGCAGTAGTCTTTTATTATCACGAGTTACTCTCATGTACTGTACTCCTACGTGCTACAGCTCATTATTTTCGTAGGAAAAAAGTTTCCTACGAATCGATTTAACTCGTACTGCAATTTGCGAAATTAGGCTGAAGCATTATGATCTCAGGGTTATTCGATTTGCATTTCTTTTACCCATTTGGGTGTAATCAATTAGCCTCTTTAATCTCTAAAAAATTTCAAATTATGGTTAATAGTCATTGTATGCACGTTGGGTTATACGCCTAAGCCATAGCTAGAATTTAAATGTTAGTTTCGTGAAAAAAAACTAAATTATAACTTAATTTTAGAGTTTGCATTTTTTTTTCATTTTATCTTGTTTCTGGCCTTGTCTTTTGGATTGTTAATATTAGAAGTAAAAAAGTTTTACCTTAAATTTCTTTCTTCGTTTATTTTACAGCTTAACCAATTATGCATACCATGTGATAAAGTCTTACATGAGAAAATAAATTTTTTAATACCCAATATAATTATTACTTTTCAAGATATATCCGATGGTTTTCAAAGTTCTATGAGTTTAACTTGATACTCAAAGTTTTTAGGTTCAACTTGATGTTAACTTAAAACCACATCTTTTTCCCCAAAAGAGAGAGGCACCATGTATGCTAATTTGGAACACATGGATTTTACAATATTACCAAAGTAACTAATTTAATTCCATTAAAAATCATTGTTTAACAAAGCCAAGTGACGCACAACAATGGACCAGCCTGAGCCAGCTCCTCTATAGTATAGTACAGCTACAGGCTCTGGCCATGTAGAAGGCGTACAACAATAATCACTCGTTCCAACGGAAGCATAGGTTTCAGTAGCTGTGTTTGCTGAAATTTCAACTTTCCAATACAGCATCCAAATCGAGCGTAAACAAGGAAATGCGCCTCCAATTATTGAAAATGAATCCCTGCATGCATGCTATACTAAGGGGTGAAAATGAATCGGATTCGGACGGATAATGGTCATACCATATCCTAAATCATAATTTTAAGCGGATTCAAAGCGGATGCGGAGCCGATTGTTTTAGATGGCGGATGTGGTGCGGAGCCGGTTCGGACTCGGCTCCAAAATGGATTAAAATCATCGGATGTGACGTGTATATACAATCGATATAACATTAAGTCATCAATATAATGGGCAACAATACTTTAACAATATCACAAGCACTTAATAACTATATCATATGACACATGCGCATAAAAATACACATTGTAATATCACATTAACTGATTAACTTGTCCATTGTCTAAAACAAGCACTTAACCAATATCCAACAAAGGACATCACACGTCACAATATCATATTATCGCATGACAAATAGCAGGTCCATAAATGACATCCAATTGTCCATATAGATATAGTACTACTTATAAGTTGCAAATATGACATAACAAGATATAGCATAGGCCAAAAGGCAAGAATCTGGAGTTGTGGACTTCAATTCTCATTCTTCATCGCTGTTGTCCGGTTGTTTTTCCTATATATTTCAGCAATCAGTATATTCAATCAATAGTAGGTAGCAAAATGTATAAATGTTCCTCAAACTCCGAAAGTAAAAGTGTTTCATCATACCATATCCTCAAGATCTCCAAGCGTCAAATTAGCAACCAAGGTTTCCGCAACCTCCAGATCATTAAGAATAGATGCAACCTTTTTTTTCCAATCTGAAAATTGTAAGCAAAGCTATATTAGTATATAACCGAGAAAGCGAGAATGCTTTTTACAACAACATAAATGAGAAATGACCCGAGTACTCACCACCTTTAGATCCAGCAATCCAATCCTTAGTGCAGACTAATGCTTCCACAATTCCGGGTTCAAGACCAGTACGGAATGGATCAATAACATGTCCCCCAACACTAAAAGCTGACTCTAAAGCAACAGTGGAAGCTTGCATGGCCAAGATATCACGGGCAAGTAGAGATAAAACTGGATATACATCTTTGTGAGCTTTCCACCATGATAAAACATCAAATTTATCATCCTTACAATTAGCAAGCAGCAGGGGTGGTTCAGCTATATATTTATCCAAGTCACTTGCATCAGCTCCACTATCCACACGTGAGGCATACACATAATTCATAAAATCAACATCTGCTTCATCCAATATATCACTCTCTTTTGGTTCAGCGCTAACACTATTTGTTGGTGTAGTAGTTTTGTTATAATAAGAAGCATATTCCTGATAAATTTTCTTAAGAACACTGGTAAAATTTTCTAGAGGAGTTTGATATGACAGCTTACCATACATTCTCATCATCTTATACTCTACTGCCTTCATCTTGAACCTAGGGTCAATAAAGTATGCCACAGCAAGAGCAAGATTTGACCTCTTCCAGTACTTGTCAAACTTCTTATTTATTGAGTCGGCCATTGTTTTGATGGTAACATCTTCACTTCTAGACCATGCAGTAATTAAAGCCTTGATTTCACAAAAGTATTGGTAAAATAGATTTGCAGTTAGATATGAAGTATCTGATAAGAGTTTAGTGATATCATCAAACTTCTTCAAGCATTTACAAAGCGTAGCTGCCTTATCCCAATCATCAGCTATTGGAACAGATTCCGATACAACTCCGTTTCAATTTCATAAAGCCTTTCAAAAGCTTTTCTATAATATATGGCATCCGATAACATATGGTACGTTGAATTCCACCTTGTTACAACATCAGTTGAGAGTCCCCTCGTATCCAACTCACACTCAAATGCACATTTCATAAATTCCTCCCACTATAGAGGAGAGCACTTCACAAGAACCACAAATGACCGAATATTCAAAACAACCTCTCCAATTTTTGCGAAACCATCTCTAGAAACAAGATTAAGTATGTGATTTGCACATCTCACATGAAAGAACGCTCCATCACATATGAGAGGGCTCTTTCCATTTAGCACCCTAATAACATCCTTAACACAAACTCCATTTGTTGCTGTATTGTCCAAAGTAAGAGAACATTTTCTTCTCGATGAACCACTTATGCAAACATGAGGACAAAACACTAGCTAAAATTAAGCCCAGTATGACTCCCTTTTACATGCATGAACTTGATAATCCTTTTCTGAATACTCCAATTGTCATCAATCCAATGAATAGTGATACACATGTACCCCTTGTTATGGTTAGAGGTCTACATGTCCATTGTTGCGCTAAAGCGGGCATTGATATTTTTAAAATGCTCATACAAATTTTTCTATTCTTCTGAAAATATACCAAGTATATTCTTCTGAAAATATACCAAGTATATCCTTCCTAACGGTGACACGACTCTTAATAGGAAAGGTAGGTCGTAGGGATTTTATGAAGTCAATAGTATACTCGTGCTCAATAATATTAAAAGGATACTCATGCATGATAATTGCCAAATAGAATTTCCATAACCAGACCTCTTGATCATACCTATATGTTTCAACCGAAGTTGTACTGGAATTGCACTTATCCATTTTGAGCTGCTGTTGTCCTGGAACCACATTGTGAGGTTTTTGTGTGCTTCAAAAACACGGAGGTACCATTCCTGCTTTTGCGCCTAGATGAATAAGCACAATATTTGCACTTGACCCACTCTTCTGCAACATTTTTGCCATTTATCTTAACAACCTTATTAAAAATCTTGTAGTGCTCCCAGACCAGGGAGGATTTCTTCTTTGATTTCTTTGCTGTAGGTTCATCTTCTGTTTCATGTTCTCCCTCCTCCTCTGCACCCTTGTTCTCAACATCAATGACAACAATAGTGTTGGTAACTTCATTGCCACTGCCCGCAGTTGATGGCCCTTCTACCCCTTGAGTTGGAGCTGGCGATGAGGCAACTATACTAGTTTCAGCAGCAACATCAGTTGTGCCTCTCTTTCTAGGTGCCATTTTTACTTTTTTAAGTGTCCTGAGTCTTGACAAGTGACAAGTAATGAATAATTAATTAAAATCCCGAAGCTCATCAATATATTTCTAAATCCAAGACTAAAGTGATCAATTTAGAATACATATGCAATACCTGTGCTGTGGCTGTCGGGAGCAGAAGCTAGGACTTTTCTGATCTTTGTATTACATGCTCCTTCAATAATCCAACACAGCTGTTTCCTTTTTAACAAGTAAACACTAGAATCAGTTAACTCGATTACTTAGCTCAATACACCAGATGAAGCAAGAAAACAGAACTAAATGATCTCAATCAACAACATCCATTCTGTTCACAAAATCTTATCGAACATTATTATGGAATCTATACATGTACGACGAGAAGGGAAGTCATATAATTTAATTGAATTTCTGGTTGCTATAAAATACAAAAGGTGCAACTTTAATTACCTAATTTGGAGTAACTAAGTTCACCAATGTGTTGTGGCCAGTATATACCAAAAGCCTAGGAGCCAGGAGGCAGAGGCGCAGGAGCCAGGGGCAAAGATGCAGGGCACAGGAACCAGGCCCAAGAGGTAGCAGGCCAACAGCGCCAGGAGGAGATACAGGAGAGGATGTCACGTCGGGGAGGAGGCTCGGTGTCGGTGGCAGCCCTGTTGCAGTGCTGCATCGCCGCATCATGGTCTTGGCTCGTGCACAGCCCACGGCGGCGAGCGAGCGAACGGCGTGGCGATAGGCGAGAGCCAGAGCCATGTGGTGGTGGCGATGCCCCTACCGATAGCCGATTCTCTGATGTCTGATCTGATCTGAATCAATTAGGTCAATGATCCATCGTTTAGTGGATGAGTGGATGGACCGATGGATCATGGATGGGCTGGCGCCTAGGCTTGCCGGACTAGCTTGCTTGGATGGATGGATCGATGGGCTAGCTTAAAGTAAATGGGCCAAATGAAGTGGTCACATGGGCTGAAAAATTTGGATTATCCGCTAAACCTTTTACCGGATAATCCGCTTGAAATTTCGGATAATCCGCATCCACCAGATATTGCCGCTACCATATCTGGATCCGAATCCACAATCTACTATCCGCATCCGAATCCATATCTGCATTCTACTATCCGCATCCGAATCTGGATCAGACTGGATATTCCCTCCATCCCAAAATAAACCAATTCCTAGAGTTCAAATTTTGTCCCAAAATAAATAAATTCCTATATTCTCACCTACCTCTGTCTATAAATCAAGAAATTTTATCACTTCAATACCCATTACCTATCTACTCATCAATACTACATTCATATTAATGAGAGGCATTGTAGTCTTTTTCCTCGCTGCTAATTTGCCATGGGATACGAGGGTTGGGTTTTTTTTGGACGGAGGGAGTAGTGGCCATCCATGCACGGCTCACGCTGGCTCGTCAGCGTCGCCAATGCCGCCTCCAATAGCCCACCATGCCGCCATCTCCCGTGAAGCCATGCCGCCAGAATGTCTCCTTTCCCAGCCCCCACTGCCCTCACCACACTAATGGAGCTCCCATGACCAGAAGGATCACCATAGCTAGGGAGGAGCTCCATGGCGAAGAGAAAGGGGTGTGACTGGCTAGCGAGGCTGATCCAACACCGCCACCCTAGATCCGGTCGCTGCCATGCCCGCCGCGCCTGACGACAACCTTGCGCCACCTTTCCCACGCCTGCCGACGCCATTGGCTGCCGCCTCAACTGGTCTCCCTCGCCAAGGAAACCCTAGATTCGGATGAGAGGATGTCGGATCTGGCCACGGAGGACCCAGCCGCCGCCGCATGTTTGCCCAGCCACCGCCTCCACTCGGCCCTCCTCTATCATGCCACCCACCGGCCTCACCACACGCGTAGCCACGGCACTGCATCACCATCCTGGCCGTGAGCCGTCACCTTGCCTCCATGGCGCCACTCATCACTCGCGTCGCTTGCCACCGCCGCAACGCTGCATCAGTCATCCACGGCCAAGATCTACTTGTGCCAGATCTGGGAGAGGCTGCCGCTGCAAGCCCTGCCGCTGTCGTCCTGGCGAGCTACCAACTTTGCCGACGCTTGCTCTGGCGTCGGCTAGGCATAGGGAGGAAGAGATGGGTGGTGGCAGCTAGGTTTGCTGCCACCCGTGCCGCCCTCATGGGAGGCGCCGTGGGCATCTTTACTAATTGAAAAAAAATCCCTTATATTATGGGACGAAGGGAGTACAAATTATGGGCCATGTTAGATATGTACTGGCCACTACTCCCTCCGTAAAAAAAAAACCTAGTCCTTTTGGACAGGCGACAGCGGCGCCTACGGTGTCGTGACCTCCTTGAAGGCATTGTCTTGGAGGTCTTGTTCCCTGCCATTGTTTCCTTCTCTCAGCTTGGTTCTCAGCGGTTTCTCGGTTGCCATCATCAGGTTGACGCGAGGGATGAGTGGATCTTTTCTCTCTAACCCTCTTCCTCCTCAACCCCTCTACATGAGGATGGCTGGGAGCCCATCGATGACCTTCTGTGTGTGGTTCATGTTCGGCGGGGCATCTGTAGCCCCTTATAATCTAGCGAGTTCGGTCACGCTTAGCGGCGGCCGGCTTGGTGCTAGTGTTTGCTCCTGGGTTGTGTGAGGAGCTGCTAGCAGGTGGTGATGGTGTTGTGTTTTCTTGTTTTTTCCTGGTTATATTCTTCTAGGGTTATAATCTTGTAATTTTTCCTGCTATATCAATAGAAACTTCACATTGTCTGGTGTGGGTCGTTTCGAAAAAGATTTTTTCAATTGGTGATGATCAGTAACTCCCATTGTAGTTTGGCAATCCTTGCCTTAAGCACACTGCCCGTAGCTTGGTGTTTTCCTAGTGGCCTTAAGCCAATGCTCTCTGCTCGGTTGAAGCGATTAGCGCTCTCGCGTAGAAATGGCCTTAAGCCAGAGCAAATTAGTCGGTTGATACGATTAGTGCTCCTATGTAGAACCAGCCTTCAGCTGGTTGATCTGAGTGAAGCAAGAACTGATGCTAGTACTAGCAATCTAAGATCGCTTTTTTTTTGTGGTAGTTTGTGTAGACAATCAATATTGAGCTGTACTGGTCTATCTAATGAAGAGCTATTATTTGTGATAACCTCCTAGTGTGCTTGGCCCCTGAAATGCTACAGCAACTAAAAATTCTCAATTGGAACGTTCGGGGCCTAAATAATTTAGCAAGTAGAGAGGTTGTTCAAGAGATGGAAAACTTTGCAAAACTAAACATCCTATGCTTGCAGGAAAGAAAACTTAGCTCAATAGATCAATGGACGGGCAGACAGATAGGGGGAGATAGGCTCTCTGATTTGAGCTTCCTGCCAGCAAATGGAACCAAAGGAAGTTAGCAATTTTTTGGGGTAGCACTGTAGTTCACATGAGTAATTTTTCAGCCAAAACTTTTTCCTTATCAGCCACCGCCACTACCCTAATAGAAAACCAGACTTTTGTTATAACATCAGTATACAGACCTTCAGAGGATGCAAACAAGGAGTCCTTCATAGATGAAATGCAAGAAATCAGACCAAACTCAACAATGCCATCGATAATTATGGGAGATTTTAACATCATATATGAAGCCAGAGATAAGGGCAACCTTAATCTCAATAGGAGATTAATGGGGCATTTCAGAGCAACAAATTGACGCAATTGAGCTGAAAGATATAAGGTTGCAAAATAGGCGCTTCACATGGAGCAACGAGCAACAAAACACCATTTTGTGCAAGCTAGATAGAATGCTGTGCAATGGAGAGGCAACATTCTTTTCTCCAGCCACTTCCTGTTGGCATTATCCACATCCTTATATGATCACTACCCCCTTCTGCTAGCTCCATTGCAGGAACCCAAGAGAAAGATGATATTCAAATTTGAGATTTTTTGGATTAAAGTGGTAGGGTTTAAGGAGGTAATCCAACAGGCATGGAGCCAACTGGTTCAAGGAGAGCACCTAGTGCATCGGCTGAGTAGAAAACTGAGCAACACTGAGAAAGCTTTGAGATCATGGAACGGACAATAATTTGGTCAAATGAAACTGCAATTTCCTGTAGGGTAGGAACTTATATACTGGCTAAATCTGGCACAAGAAAAAGGGCATTAACATCAGAAGAGCGAATATTTAGAAGGGATCTTAAAATCAGAACCCTTGGCCTTGCAGCCGTGGCAAAGGCAAAGAAAAAACAATCATCGCGGGTTAGGTGGCAGAAAGAAGGCGATGCAAATACACGATACTTCCACATCAAAACAGACGCAAGAAAAAGGAAGAGCTTCATACAGTGCTTACATCATGAAGACACCACTATACACACGCATGAAGATAAGGCTAAGCTTCTTCATGACCACTTCAATTTGATTTTGGGACAAATGAAACCTAGGACCTGTACATTAAATTGGGAAGCGATGGCTTTGGAGAAAATTAAACAAGACTCCCTAGACGCCCCCTTTCTAGAAGAGGAAATTTTGAACGCAATAAAAAAACTCTCCATCAGAGAAAGCAGCTGGACTTGATGGATTCACAGGCGCCTTCTACAAGAGTTGTTGGGAGATCATTAAGCATGACATAACTAGACTATTTGATTTTTTCTATAGATTGGCATGTGCAAACTTTGGAAGCATCAGTAGAGCGATGGTGGCCTTGCTATCCAAAAAATATTCGCCACTGTCTGTCCAGGATTTCAAGCCAATAAGCTTAATCCACTCAGTAGCAAAGTTGATATCCAAAGTACTCGCCATGAGACTAGCAACACATTTGGATGGTTTGGTTTCTCATGCGCAGAGTGCATTCATCAAAAGATGCTGCATACAGGGCAATTGCCTATATGTACGCAACCTAATTCGATCAATGCATATGCAAATGAGACCAACCCTATTCTTCAAATTAGATATTGTGAAGGCTTTTGACTCAGTGTCCTGGGAATACCTGTTGGAGATGCTTCAGCAGCACGGCTTCAATGCTAGATGGAGAGACTGAATCACCCTCCTACTATCAACTAGATCATCTAAAATCATGCTAAATGGCATGGCTGGAGAAGCAATCACACCTAGGAGGGGACTACATCAGGGGACCCCCTTTCACCCTATTTGTTTATTTTGGCAATTGATCCCCTGGAATGACTGTTAAATATGGCAATAGAGGATAGGCTCTTAGCACCATTGACAAGCAGAGTAGCAAAATATAGAGTTTCCTTGTATGCTGACGATGCCGCTATTTTCCTTAAACCAAGGAGAAATGATGTAGATAACCTTATCAACATAATACAAGGCTTTGGACAGTCCGCGGGCCTACAGGTAAATCTAAATAAAAGCTCAGTGGCAGCCATAAGATGTGCAAACATCGACTTATCAAAAGTGCTATGCAACTTCAATGGCCAAAGGGTTCAGTTTCCCATGACATACCTAGGACTATCATTAACAACATGTCGTATTAGGAAGGTTCACCTACAACCAATCATGGACAAGCTTCGACCTCCGCTAGCAGGTTGGAAAGGGAAGTTGATCCAACAGGCAGGGAGGAAAACATTGGTCACCTCAGTGCTGAGCTCAATACCAACATACTTCCTGACAGCCCTAAAACAAGGATATGGACAACATATGAAGAAAATTACTCTGGGCTAGATATCAAGAGATTAGTAGGGAGGAATGCAAAGTAAATTGGCTAAAGCTTTGTTCACCCAGTAAGCTAGGAGGAATGGGGGTGCTGGACCTTGACAAGTTTGCAAGAGATAAGAATAAGATGGTTGTGGTTCCACTGGGAGTGTCCAAACAAGCCATGGATAGGAACGCCACCACCGTGTGATGACCTTGATAGGAAGCTATTTGCTTTAGCGACTAAGGTGTCAATTGGAGATGGTCGCAAAGCGGTCTTTTGGAAATCAAATTGGATTGGGGATAAATCACTCAAAGACATAGCACCAGACCTATAAAAGCATTCAAAGAGGAAAGGCAGATCAGTATATGAGGCACTAATGAACGATCAATGGATCCAAGATATCAGGCACAATCTGAATGCAAACCTTGTCTAGAAATTCTTTGAAGTATATTTGCAGATATGGCGCACTGAGATCACTCTAACAGAAGGAGTTGATGACACCAACATGGCAATGGACAGACAATGGAAGGAGTTGATGACACCATAACATGGCAATGGACAGACAATGGTTGACACAATGCAAAATCTGCTTATATGGTGCAGTTTAATGGGCGTATCAACTCGGCGGCAGCATAATTGATATGGAAAGCATGGGCACCTTCAAAATGCAAAAGCTTTGCATGGCTACTTCTTCTAAACAAAATCTGGATGGCAGACCAGCTACAAATTAGGCAATGGCCTAATAACTACTTTTGCCAGCTTTGCTATAGGAACTTGGAAACAACACAACACCTATTCAAAGACTGCATTTTTGTGCGCCAAATCTGGGAGAGGACATTGACAGGAATGGATTTCAATCAAGTAAGTCTCACACAAAAACTCCCATGATCTGTTACTTGACTGGTGGTGCAAAAGAACTTCTCAGAGGAACAAGCACAAGACCAGGGCGATGAGATCAATTCACATCCTCGTGGCCTGGGATATGGTGTGAACGGAATAGAAGAGTTTTCAGAAATCAGGAGACTCAAATGACGCAATCGGTAGCCAGAATCGTAGATGATATCAAATTATGCATCATGTGTGGTGCAAAAGATATAGCGAGAGTATCGCCTTAGCTCACACAGGAGGCCTTGGCCGTCTATTTTCTTTCTTGTCCCCTGCTTCCTTTTTTTTTCCTTTTCTCTTTATTATCAACTTTTCACCGTTGGTAAACTTGTAAATATTTCTTCCTTACTTAATATAACACCAGCAAAGTCTGGCTTGATTTAAAAAAAATGAAGATGTTGGCCACACATACTGGAGTATTTAAATATACGATAATTTATCGTATTCGTATTATAGGAACGGTGTTTTCCATAAAAATACGGTAAACAAGAAACGGTCAGAAGAACTACAAAATCAATTTTGTTTTCGTTTCATTTTTCTTTAACCATTTCCATTTCTGTTTTTGTTGGTAACAATTTTCAAATGATTTGGTCCATTAAAAATGAACCAAAAAAAAATCGAGAATGGTAGCTGGCCGCTCGGGAATTAGTGACACCGTTTTTACTACTGATGGCGTATGCGACAGTAGTGGCATGCGCGGTGGATTGCAAAACTCATCGGTGTATGTGAGAATTGTGTCCAAGCTATACACATATTTCCTCCAAAATACTCCCTCTATACCAAAATAAATGGATTCTGAGAGTCCAAAGAAAATTTTAATAAAGAGGTGAAAAGACTAAAATACTTCTCATTAATGTAAAAATAGTATTGGTTGTTAGATAGATAAGGAGTACTGAAAAGATAAAACTTCTCGATTCGTGAAATGACCGTAGTTAAGAGAGTGAAAATCAACTTATTTAGGACAAAATTTGAACTATAAAAATCTAACTTATTTTGGGACGGAGACAGTATCTCTACAACTATAAAAGCGGAGTCATCATCCTCTCCAAGTAATTCCACACGTAAAAAACCACCCTCCCTAAAACAACCATCCCACCATAAAAACCCGAATCACTTTCAAAAAAACTACTCAACCTAAAATCCTATAAATAAACAACCTAAACCACTGTCATATCCTGTTGTAATGGACACTAGTATATGAAACACCCAAGCATGCATGTTTGTACAATTTTGCTGTGTATGGACTGTGGAGCACTCCCTCTTTCTTTTTTTTTTAAAAAAAACCAGCTAAAACTGAAGAAATAGATTAGAAGATTAAAACCAGCAAATGAAACCTGTGTACCACACTAAGAGACAACGTATTTCACCCATATACCAGATCGATTTTAGAAGAGAAGCTCCTACACCTGGCATTCCTACTAACATTTGTACTCTCTCTGTTCCAAAATAATTTTATCTTTTATCCATATCATTTATGCCACAAAGACTTTACTATCTTTGAAGCAATTATTACGTTGGATTTTGTAAAAGTAAAGATCAAATGCATTAGAGTTTGCTAAAGTAGAGGGACAAATATAGTGGAGTTTATTAAAGTAGAGAATAAATGCATTGAGTTTGTTAAAGTGTTGGACATTATAGTCTTTCAGCTTTGTATTAGTATGCATGAGATAGGTTAAAAATAAAGTCTTTCTGTGACGGATGTAGTATTTCAGGAGAGTACATTTTTTTATTTGATGGACGCACACAATCTTTGTAGGCAAAATTTTCTCCTGGACACTCAAGATTTGTGGTATTTGCTCTAGGACACTCTAGTTTTGTGTCTTTGTTGTAGGACACTCTAATTTTATGGTTATTTGCCAAAACATACTTTGACCATTATTTTAATATATTCTCTTCAAATGGAGAGAGAACTTTGCAAAACACAATTTTACCCCTAGGTGACCTTGCAAGATAAATTCGAACAAATATTGGTTGAATCTAAACATACTTTGCAAAATTTAAAATTTGTCCCAAATTGCGGAAATGAAAACTGCCAAAAAAATTTAAAAAATAAAATCTGGAAAAATATTGGCTGGATTTTAAAAAATAAAAAATCAATGAAATTTAAAATTTAAACAAATATTAGGTGATATAAACAAGGCAAAATTTGCTCAAGGACATCCTAGATTTGTAGCTTTTGCTGCATGAAATACTAGTTTGGTGGCTTTGCTAGAGAACACTCTAGTTTCGTGGTTGTTTGTCAAAACACACTTTGATCATTATTTTGATATATCCTCTTCAAATGGAGAGAGAAAACATTACAAAAGACAATTTTACCCCCAGACCACCATGCAAGATGATTCGAACAAGGCAAAATTTTGCAAAGTATGTTTAAATTCAACCAATATTTGTTCGGATTGTCTAGCATGGTCGTTTGGGGTTAAAATCATCTTTTGCAAAGTTTTCTCTCTCTGTTTAAAGAGGATATATTAAAATAATGATATGTTTTGACAAATAACCATAAAACTAGAGTATCCTACCACAAAGCCATAAAAATAAAGTGTCCTAAAGAAAATGCCACAAATCCAAAATATCCTGGAGCAATTTTTGCCATCTTTCTACACAATCATAAAGCCCGGTTTTTCTTTTTTTAGAGGAAACTTGTTGCATCACCATCTTTCTCAACTTGCCTGGCAATTTGCTTAAACTTGTGTTTTGTAGCATTCCCTTCGCTTCAAAACATAAGCTTTTTTAATTGTTTAACAGAGATTACGATTAAAGAGAAAAGACTTTGATATCACTCAATAAATATAAAATGAATGAAGCTAGCAGAGTCGGTAAAGGTAAAAAGAGAAGATATTTAAATAAAAGGTTATTGACGGGACAAGTAGTACTATAAATAGTACTAAAAATCTTTATATTTTAAAATAAAATTTAAATAGTGAAAATCTATATTTTAAAACGGAAAAAATACTATTAAAAAAACTGCACAATCGTGATTGCAAACATGGCTGCAATTAACTTGGCAGCAGTAAGACACTGCACTTCCATCATTGAAGATCACATCAAATTGGCAGTTTGCCAGTTTGGCATCCATTCAGAGAAAAAAAATATGATCAAAATGCCAGATCAATTATTATTGCTCTGATTAAGGTACAAGTCCTTGTCTGCGCGTGTGAGAAGGATTTAAATAACCGCGGTGTCGTCCTCCTGGAAAGAGAGGTTCAAGCAAGCTGCAGTGAGAGAGAGAGAGGAGACCCTGACCCTGCAAGAACAGTTCATCCCGTTTCCCCCGGGGGAGAGAGGATTGGGAGAACTCCACTCCCACTTGCATAAGTACCCGACGCCCACCACCTCCACCACCCAAGAACCGCAAGCCCGAGCCTACAGGAGCCTTTCGGGGGGGCGCGTGTTCGTCCCGGGCGGTTCCCGGTGAAAATTTGGCCTCTTTCCGGAGGTTTTTTGGGCGGTTCTCTTCTCTTTTATTCCACCGCTTTGTCGTTCTTGCTGTCCACCTTCCCCATTATTACTTGATCATCACAACGTGCCAATAAATCGATCGGTTTGTGCGTACGTGAGCGTGTGTGTTGCTGGGACGAAAGAGAGAAATGGAGGAGAATTTTGTTTTTTTGATAAAATCTACAAGGTGAGGTAATGTGCTGGAGGAAGAAGATGAAGAATGAGAAGATTCAGAAGCAGCCATTATAGCTGAAGTTTGATCCATCCCAGAGCGCCGCTTTCTGGTGAGCTTTTGGGGCTCTGCTGCTCCCGTCTCTGCTCATTCTTTAAAGCTACAGAACGAAAAGCTTTTGCAGAAGTTGCCATCTTTTTCATGATTAATGGTGGCCTGCACAGGGATTCCGAGGCGATGCTTCGCAACAGATCGAGAAGAGCAGTTGGTGCCAAGCAAGGAGGAGGATCAGCCATGGCGCAGCCTGAGCCGCCACCAACCACGGCGCAATCTCCAAGGCGCAAGAGCCTCTCTTCTTCTTCTTCTTCTTCTTCTTGTGCTGCTGCTGCTCCTGTGTTCCCTTCCCCGAGACCGTTCATGGCACTCCCGCAGGCCGGGTTCTTGGACGGCGGCGCCGAGGGGCCCTCCTCCTCCATGAGCCCCACCTCCATTCTTGAGACCAAGCAGTTCTGCTGCTCCGCCGCCATGCCCCCGTTCCTGTCGGAGAGGAGCCTCAGGAAGGCTCACATGGAGATGGCGGCCCCGGAGCCGGCCAGTGTCGGCCTCGCCGACGTGCTCTGGGAGCACAGGGACGCCAAGGCGGGCGGCGGCAAGGTGGTGTTCGGGTCGCAGCTCAGAATCCAGGTCCCCACGGGCAGGGCCGTCGAGCTGGTGTCCTCCCCGATCGAGTTCGGCGTCAAGAACCGGGACGCGCACCTGGCCGTCCTGTCGCCGGCGAGGAGGTTCCTGCCGGAGGTGGTCAGCTCGCCGTCCGCGCGGGTGTTCGCGGGCGCCGTGTCCCCCGGGGAGATGGCGATGTCGGAGGACTACACCTGCGTCATCTCTCGCGGCCCCAACCCGAGGACCATGCACATCTTCGACGACTGCATAGTCGAGAGCTGCGGGGATGTGGTCGTGAAGATGGACGGCGGCGACGGTGACGCGGTGCGAACCAATGGATTCCTGAAGTCTTGCTATGCATGCAACAAGCAACTTGGACGTGGCAATGACATCTTCATCTATCGGTGAGTTCAGAAAATAATTGCTCATGCTGTTTCAGACCTTCAGTACTTCAGAAAAAAGATAAATGCTATTTTAAATGATTTGTTCATGCTGAATATGAGATGATCCGAAGTTGGTATACCAACTTTAGCTGTTTGTCAACCTGATTTGTTCTACTTAACTGCGCAATGAGCTAGTGATAACTCTGCAGTTGTTGAGAAAGTGTAGTATTCAGGAACATTATACATATATATGCTGAGAGAAAATAGGCTGGTGAGAAAATAGATTCTATACAGAAATTAGTAGTACATCACCATGTCATCAAAATGCTAGTTTCACACCAGGGATGTAGAAAACTAAAGTAGGGTTGATTCATTGCTGAACTGCTCGTTAGATGATAACGAATATATGGCAGATGCAGAGTAGCTTTAGAAGGCACAAGTTCTTGATTTCTTGTTTACTGTTATTTGGCATTGAGGTGGCTTCCATCATTGCAAGCTTTTGCCATCACCAATTCTCTGTTGATTTATGGATGGCTCGCATGCCTGGGACCTTGATGAGCAGTTCTGATTTTAGAATCATTTATGGTTTATGATTGAGGCATGGATACTGTGATACTTCAGTATATGTCTCCAAGATCATGTTAATATTTTTTATAAAACCAATATTTACTAATGAATTTGATTCCCTTCTATTTCTCTAGTTCATAGTAGGCTTGTTTATCGGAAACATGTTACTTGTTTATTTGAGATTGTGATGTTTGATGCCCTGTTATTTTCTATGTCAGACTTGTCCCTTATTTCAGCATATACATTCACATTACAGCTCCATTATGTCCAAGAGGTCCTTGTGTTCACTTGGATAGCTTCTAGTAGTATTTATAATCTTAAGAATGTGATGTTTCGATTCCACATTGCTTTCACATAGAAAACTATGCAAAGGAGCTGAATATCCTAATGCAGAGGGTTATGTTAACAATTTCCTAGGGACTAAATTATTTGGCACCCATTGATGTTGCTAAATAATATTATAAGGTTCATGTCCCGAGCCGTGCTAGTCTTGGTGCTCCTACTCCCGACCATGACCAGGACCAGCTATCATCGCCAAAAACAAAAGTTTTCGCATCATTGTTGCTAGTTTGACTACCTTGGAGTTCCTTGTGGCCAAAAGAAATGCCGAGTTTGCTTGAATATGACGGTGAAAGGGATTTGTGCCATGTCTCATTCTCGGTTTCTTCCTTGCTGCATGATCCGTTGATCCATGGAAGTGCTAAACTCTAGCTTGGAGATATGTTCCCTAAATGTTTAGCTTCACGTCTTCTGATGTTATCCCTCGATCACAGCAGCCTTTTGCTTCGTGTGCTTTGGACAGAGGAGTAACATGAACTAGCAGAAGAGCAATTATCCCAAAAAGCTCTGTGCTTTTTATAATTCAGCAGTTAGGCTATTACTATTCTTCTGTGATATAATTGGTCCTTTGCTCTATCTTTTTCAGAGGCGATAAAGCATTCTGCAGCAGTGAGTGCCGGTACCAGGAGATACTTTTCGACGAAGCAGTGGACAATTTGCGCTAGCTGTTGAACGGATGGATCGTTCCATGGGAGGATTTCTATGGAAGAGGAAGACAGTCCTAAATAACTGAGATGAGATTTGTTTTCTTTTTTTTTTTTGGTCTTCTTGACTTCGCAAGATTGGATGCTGTTTTTGGCCATGGAGGGAATGATTTAGTCTTTTGCGGATTAAAGACCTTTGCCCACTTTTGTAAGATGTTGGTTATTGATTGCCATCTTGTTTTAGCGACTTTCGAGTTAGTTGCAATGTGATGCTTTTTTTCTATCCATCTATGCAAGCTACTTTTGGCTAATCTGTTGTATAAACTGTGGTATGAACTTGAAGTGAATTCTTCAGTAACTATCAGAAAAGGAGAAGTTTCTGTTCTTCAGAAACTATCAAGAAAAGAGTAGTGTTGTGTGTAAGTCTGATCACCATCAAATCTGAACATCTTATTTACCCATCAAAAGAGAAGATGGATAATGGAAGAAACACAGGTTTTTCAGTGATTCAGGGGACAAAAGAAGAGCTAGGATCAGTAGCGATCTTGAAAAGGTTGAGAGGCTTGGGTGGAGTGTGTTGTACTAGCAGCTTTGCCATGGGGGCCATTTTCCCCTTGTACCAAAGTGCATGCAAACAGTCCCCACATGAAAAGAATAATGAGAGCTCAACAGCTCCTAATCATCATAGTGTTTCTGTAATTGGTGAGTGTTTGGACCAGTATGATTATGATTGTCATGTCATTGTTCATGAGCTCTACTAGCAGTATCATCTTTTGCCCTGCAGTCCTGTACTGTAGGTGATTCCTTCTCCCCTTTTTCTTCTCTTTGCTTTCACTTTTTGGTTGCTGTTACTGCATAATTGATCGATCGGGTACTGCACATTAATTAAGCAGCTGTACTTTGGTAGTGAAATCACGGGCAAGGGCATTTATGCATTGACCCCTGAACTACTGCTCTTGGAGACGTTCAGATGGGAGCCTGGTCATTTTGACCGCCTGATTGTCCGTGGTTTGTCTTAAGGTAGGAGTAGTTTCGACAAGTAATATGTGCTGCATGTATGATGAGACAATAATATATATTCGTGCTCAGAAGTCATATATCCCCTTTATCATGTGCAGGAGCAGAAAATTAGCCTGGAAGATTCCATAAAATCAGGCTTGACTTGAAAAAAATATTTTAACTAATCAAACAATTCATCATTGTCGTTGGTCGTTCGATATGAATAGTCTTACTGGAAAGTCAGATTATTCCTGCTTATTGTTGGATATTTTCTAAGACACAGTACCGGGTCATCCAACCAATTTCCCAACTAACGTGTGTTCACTAGAGTCCCTATAATGAGTATTATCACCAAAGGGACAAAGATACACGTACAAAATTTGTTTCACAAAGTTTTTGCAAATGTCCATGTGGCTCATTACAATTGAATCTTGATTTTTTTTAATTTCTGATTCATTAAATCAAACAGTTAATTTCTCCGGAACAAAATAAAATAAAAATAACATACTTTCTAAGTTTCTAAACGGTATGATTCTTACAAACATTTCTAATGATGAATTTCCTAAAATACTATTTTTAATCCATCTATCAACTTTATAATAGTTAATTTATTTGTTTGTTTCTCGAATCATTCAATTATTCAGCTATTCTATGTTACATTCCATTCCATTCACCCTAAAAGAACACTAGTAAGAGTTTGGTAAAAAAAAAAATGTACCTATATATTACTTCTTATCACAAAATATCCATTTCCTTCAATGAAAAGAGATTTCTGCCCCACGATTGACTGATCAAGAAAGACAATAGTTATTTTTCAAAAAATTAATTACAAGTCGAGAAATTGAATTGCACACCTTTTTATTTGGGACAATTATGTTCTTTCCTATGCTTTCATAAGTAATTATGATTTTGTGCCTGTCTTTTAGGGTTTATGGTTCCTACCTTTTTTTCAAACAAATCCACCTTTTGTCCCTCCTTTGGTTGGCCGTTTAATGGGCTTGGAATAAGGGAGTGAAAGCAATAAATAAAATTACTGAGGAAGTACGGATGGACCATTATACCCTTGAACCAAATAACAGCACCCACACAGCCTTCACCTCGCAGACTGCACTCGATCAAGCGATCCCCATTCCCAAACCAACCCTAACCCTAGAAACGGCGGCGGCGCGCCGGCGAGCTAGCGGCGGCGGGGCGAGGAGGAGCAGCGGCGCGGCAAGCTAGCCCGGCTGGGCGAGGAGGCTCGCATGGGTGGGAGTAGGGCTGGTTGGCCAGGCGCGGCAAGCAGGCGGCATGGCGTCTTGTGCGTAGGAGGCTCAGCGGCGCGCGGGCGAGCTAGCGGCAGCAGGGTGTGGCCGGGCGAGGCTGCGACGCGGCGCATGGCGCGCGCTTCGCGAGGAGGGCCGATGCTGTGAGCAGTCGGGCGGCGTGGTGAGCAGCAGGCCGACATGGACGATGACCAGCGAGTAGCATGCGTGGCAACGGCGCACGGCGCGTTTGTTGCTCGTCCACGAGGATCAGCGAGGCCTTCTGTTTTTTCTTTTCTTTTTTCCTTTTTGCCCCGGTCTCATAGTATTTGCCAGGAATTTGTTTGATGATTCTTTTCCCCGGTGCATGACTGCATGTGATGAATGGTTTAATTTTGGTGAATCTTTCCATTCCATGCAAGTTGTGTGAAAATTTTGTTAAATGATATCAAAATTTGTCAAAATTCGATCATGTTTGAAATGTATGCAAGTTCTCAGCCAGGGGCGATTGCGAAGGAACTAACACACGTACGCCACGCGCTGACGCACGCTGTGGCCAGCGAGGGGCTCGGCAGAAAGAGAAAAAAAAGGTCAAAAGGAAATCGAGAACCAAGCTTTGTACTTCTTCAGTTTTAATTTAGTTGTTGTTCTAGCAAATCTTACTTTAAATTAAGAGGTGTGGCAAATTATATTGTTACTCTTATTAATTACACTCTAATCAATTTTTCAAAGCAACTATTCAATTTTTTTTTATGAGTATTAGTACTAGTATAATTGCATTGATTAAAAGTAGGAAGTAAAAGACACCTCTAAAAATATTTTGGAATATGAGAATGATAAATATTTTAATAAAAAATTTAAATGCTAAAATAATAAGTACATTAAAACGGAGGAGTAAATATTTGCATGCATAATCATGTGATCAATTTAATGCTGTCGTGTGCACAGTGTGCCACACACGGTAGTGACAAAATTCCGGGTTGATGTATAGTATGCTCATGCGACTATTCAGGATCTGTTTTTTTTTTTGCCTTTTTGGTCAAAGAGAGGTCTGCAGCAAAAGTGTACTGAAATGAAAGACCTTAAACGCTAATCATTATATGGGTAATTTGATCCAGATTCAGAAGTCATACGGAAAATGAAAAGCACAGTTAACTCAAAACTGTTCCATAAGGATTTTAAAGTATTCAGCTTAGGCTAGCTACAAGACTAGTCCACTTGCAGAATAATTGATTGTGTTTTTATCATTAAGATATATCTCCCTTTGAATTTAACCCCCTTTAAAATAAGGGTTAAATTTTGCTATATTACTATCTATCCAGGTCGACTACCCTATTGATATATGCAGTTACGATTGATTCAATTTTTTATGGTCATCACACCGCTTGTGATTACTTGTTGCAAGACAAGAATTTTTCGGTTGCAAAAATACAATGTTACTCAGTTAATTTAGGAACAGACAAAGGGACAAGTGGATTAGCGTGGAAGCTTATCTAAGAAACCAATTCTTATAGAGTATTAGTTTCCAACATATATATACATAAGTACAGAGAAAGATCTTGTTTTGAAAAAGAGAGGAGACCCTCTCCCATTTCCATTACCACAAACAAACAAATGTAGCATTTAACAGGACAAAGCAGACTAAAAGCTCCAGGGGGCCGGAGGTTCTAGGGATTGTTCTTTTGCAGGTTTTGTATTTCTCTTTGTGATGCCATCCCATCACAAGCGAGAGGAAACCGATCCCCAAGAATCTCAAACTCTAAAGCAATAACAAAGTTTCCAAATTCTAAAACTGAGCTAAAGAACAAAATACAGAGTTGCAAGCACTAGACGTCCATCATAAGACACTTCCACCAGCCCACGAAAACAAACACTAACAACTTCAAAGCAAAGCCTAGAGAATGCTCATAGGAACTAATATAAGAAAATATGGAAAAATAACCCACATGAGAACATGGGTATATACATGCTAATACTGATAGAGTTGATCTTCATTGCTTATTTCAGGGAACTCTCCAATCCAGCAAGGTGTGTATGGAGAAGAAGCTTTATGTATCCACCCCATTCTTTCGAGAATTCATCAATATTTTTGGGGAATAGGTTGCCCAAGTCTTCCAGATTTGAGCTATTCAAATGATACGCCAAGCCTCTCTTACATGATAAACTCAAAAGGACAATCTCTCGATAACGATGGAATCCAAGAATTGAAACTTTAACATAACCACTACCATCAACACCATCATGTGTAGTATCAAGAACATCATCATTGTCAGAGTACCATTCAAATTTATCTTCCAACAGTGCTTCATTGTTGCTGTCTAGTGAGAGATCATCATACTTCACATTAATCAACCATGGCCCGACAAAATTTTTACAATAGAGATCATAGTTGACAACCTATAGTATCCAAGGCCCATTAATTTCTTGATGACACTCCCAGTGTGGCAACAAGGGCTTAAGGTTGTTTTTATGCTTTAATACCCACTTGGATTTAGCACATGACTCATTAAGGATCCAAACCAAAAGTTGAAGGTCCAACTCATGCTCAAGTGATGATAAGTACACCCCTTCCTCTGATTTTCCAAGATAAAACTCTGGATGCTTGCTCATGTCAATATCTTGTGGATTCTTGATTATTTGGTACATGCCATTGGACAATGATAGTCTACACAAAGCCCGAATAAAAAGGTGTTAGTAAGGAATATAGAGGATCGAATGACATTTTTTTAACAATCACAGATAAACAAATTATGATTACGTGAGTGCACCTTGTAAAATAAGGGTAAGCATGCACATAAAGTGCACCATGCCAGTAGACGGCATGGCATTGTGCAGAATAAAGCTTCACTATGTCGCCAACAGTGCCCGCAGCCTCCCCTTCCCTGACAAATGCTCGATCCTCCCGTTGCTTTGTTGTCGACAAGAAGACATAGATGACAAATGGTGATGGTGGCCATTCCGATTCCCTTATGATTGGGTCCAACTCCATATCTTGCTTAATATGGGGAATCTTGATCACCTCGTAGTGTGGTGATATGGTGGGGTCGAACACGATGTAGTTTCTGCCACCGGTATTCGGAGCCTGTGGCAGTCGGGGCATGGTCACGCACCATCCCATGGCTAGGTTAACCACGTGGGTGTTTAGCAAGAGCAGACCGTTGCAATGACCCACTATGGTGTAGGAAGCGTATTTGTTAGGCATGTAGTCAGGCTTGCCGCTGATCGCGGTGCTCGTTGGCATTGACAGGTGGGAGAAGAATTTCGGGAACCTAAAGCCATTGAAGCTGACGAAGATACCGGTGAGCAAGAGCGGGTGCGTAGGCGGCGATCATCAATGATGGTCCGCCAGGGCGCGTAGATGCACCGCGCCGCAGCGAGGCTGCGCGGTGGCAGGCAGCCGAGGACATCAGTGAGCACATCATCGGGTAGCATCTCATTCATCACGTCACATCTTCCTGCTATTGGATCCATTGGAGATCGATCTGTGGTGGATCAAACACACAGCGGATTGAGGTGCAGTTGTCGATTTGGTCTGCCCTTCTTTTTCTCTCTTTTTATGAAGGAACTTGTTTATATATTGAAAGCAAATAGGCTCCGATCACAAAGCAAATCTGGATCCTTTGAAATAACATGCACAAATCGTGTAATAGACCCAAAAATTGTAAAACCTTAAAACTCATGATATAAGCTATGTAATGGGTTTTCCTCTGTGTTACTAACTTATTTTGCATGTTTATGAATTTTTCATGCATTGATAATTGCATCCATATGCATTAAAGTAGATTGTAAGAATTTTCATAATTTTTTTGTGTATGCAAAAATTCTGGAAAAATTCATAAAATTTTTAAACACCGTGTGTGACCCTTAGATAAATTGGCATCAAATTATCACCTTATTTGGTATCTCAAACAAACTAGTCAAACTACTCCAAATCTAGGATAAATCCTTATCATTTATCTCTTTTGTGATTTTTATCCCAGTAAAACCATAGCTCATCTGAGTGTGAAACCTTGCCAGAACGATCAACATAACCTCATCTACTCACAGTAATGTTTCCTAAATTTTTACCTCGTTGTAACCCATTCAAATCGTGTGGCCAAAAGAGCAAAACGATTCAAAACCGGGACTTAACCTTAATTCGTGTTCACCACTACAACCTTACCCTTCTCACTTCCAGTGGGCCTAGCCACCCCATGCCCCACTTGGTAGCCTCACCTATCCACCCAAGAGTTCTCGAGCCAGCCCCTTCTTCCTCTCTCTCCTTTCATGCATTTCATCGAACACGTGGCATGCAACATCCTGCCGAGAGAGAAACGAGCGCCCATGGATTCTCCCAGCCCCGACCCATCTTCCAACCTATGTTCCCAGTTGCGTAGAACACCCACGCCATGTTGTACCACCCCTCGGCTGCCAGAACAGTGGGAACGCCACTTGGATGCTGCCGGTTGCGGGAAAGTCGAGCCTCTTGTGGACAGAGTGTGCCCGACCAAATCTCTCACATCGATACCCTCTCTGGCACCTCCCTGACACCGCAGCACTGCCCAACCGTCCCGTTCCATCACCCACTGCTCTAGAACGCCAAGACAGTGCACACTACCGTAGACCAAGTTCATGGGCACCAGTCCAACCTCCGCCTTTAACCCTAACCGTTGCGCCACTAGTCTCCCCTAGCTCACCACATTATGTCCCAATCAAATCCAGGGAGAAAACTCCCCTAGGCCGCCGGGAACGCGAGCGTCGATCTCGACGCCGGTGAGCACGCGGGCAAGCCATAGCAGCATCGGTGAGCTATCTCCCCGAACCAAGCGCGTCAAGTTCTTCCTCGACCTCCACTGACTCCATTCTGCCCATTCCGCAGCCCTGGACGCCGCCGTCCACCGTGCGTCGACACCGCCCGTTTGCGCCGGCCAAGATGACCATCAACGTTGGACCTTTCCAAGCGGCCTCTGCCTCAGCCGAGCTTAGGGTGAGCTTCCTCGACCCCTATAGGTTCTATTCAAAGGCTCAGATTAGGCCGTGGCCGCTATAGACGTGTCACCACTGCCGTCCCGATCTACCACTGCTTGTAGCTTGCCATCGCACTGCTAGCCTTTGTGTGCAGCATTGTAGCCTACGAGAATGGTCGCAGGGACCTCCCCTCGCTGCCAGGAAGCCAGTGAGACATGCCGCCCCTCGCTGCCGCCGAGCTCAGCCCGTATCAGCCGAGTTCTCCTGAATGTAGTAATGGTTGTAGGTTAAAGACAAGGGCTAAATCGCGATTTCCAGAAGTCTTTGGGTTGAATAGAAAAGGTACCTCTGATAGTCAAATAGGCTTGAGGACCTTTACATAATTTCTAGAAAAATTTAAGGCCCTAAGAGTGAATATAAAGGTCGAGAGAATATTCGTAATTAGTTTTAGTGCTCAAGGGAGGACTTATTTATAATTATTTTTGTGCTTGGAGGACTTTCCTGTAAATTAGTGCTCATGGGAGGACCTAATTGTAATTATTTTTAGTGCTCAGGGGACCTCCCTGTAAAAGAAAATAATAAATCGAGAAAATGGTTTTTGCTAATTGTTCTTACACTAAAAATTACTGAAACTTTGAAAAATCATAGAAAATTCATTTTAGCTCCAAATTAGTTGGGCCAAGTTTCTATGGGTCCGTAGAAATTTTCTCTTTAATATGGTTTAGTTGTATTTTGCACAAATATGACAGAAATATACAGCTAAATGTAGGTTTTGTATTTTTCAGGATTTTGAATATTGGAAGCTTATAACTCCAGCATACGAAGTCGGATTCGAGTGATTCTTTCACCAAAATTCATCTAAAATCAACCTCTACCCACTATATAAGTCTCATGCTTATTGCGTCAAATTTAATTTTTGGTGTTTATTTGGTGTTGGTAGGAGCTACCCATGTGCCTCTATGGGAATGGTTGTTTGCCATATGCCTTGGGCGTCTGAGCATATCCAATATAACGGATAGTGCCTCTTGGAGGTGACGGTTATGATCATCCTCATAGTGCTAGGATTAGGATGGGGCCCACCTTTTCTAGCAGCATTGGTTCATGGCCAATGTGGAGAAACACTCTCTATACTCATGCAAGGTTAATCTTTGAGCAATGTAGTGGCTTCGTCACATTTAGCAAAATGGGTACCGGTTGGTATTGCGTGGCATGGTTGACATGATTGCTAGTATGTGTCATGTAGGTAAGGTATCGATTAACCGTGCTCACGGTCATGAGCGACTTGGTGAAATGATGCAAGTATGGTGTTAGTGCTTTGCTAAATGTTTGTGAACTTCGGATGATGGTAAAATGGTGGTGATTTTGTCCTGTGTGGGCTGGGAGTAAAATGCTTACTTGCTACCATGGAGGGCACAAGAATGATATTATGATGATGCTTAAAATACTATTACTTTTATTTACATATCTTTTTACAAATTCCGTTACAATCTATTATTATTTATTATTGTGAAACAAAGTTTGCTTTATGCTGAAATTTAGTCCACAAATTAGCCTCCTTTGATCTCAGCTTGCAAGTACATATTGCCTTTCTAAGGCTTGGGTAGGGCTTACCAATACTTATATATTGATCCACCTTTTATTGTTATTTTTAAGACATTGATGTAGGTTATGAGATGCCTAATGATAAGTATTTTGTGTCGGATACCGGAGGTTTTGAGGATGGTTCTTTTTAGGGTGATTCCTAGCCGGTTGCTTGTGGTGATTTGGCATATGGACGTACTTAAGAACTTATATATTTTGTTACTTCTTTTTCGTTGCGTTTAAACTCCTTTATTTGGCCGGTCGGCCCTATATATATTGTATGACCTTGTGCACTCGCTAAGTTACGCGAACCGTATTACTTATTTATATGTGTATGATGTATGGATGTGATGACAAGATTATAGATGCATGTAACTGATCATGGGACTAGTACGATATACAGGTATTCAGAAATTCCATTCTCGGGTGCCGACAGATCGGATCACACGACTCTGATATGTTGCAGGAAATATGCGATGACTCTCAAATATGTTGCAGTAGCTAGCCGCTCCACCGGCGCAGCACGTAGGATCAGAGGAGCGCTCATCCACGCTCTACGCTGCCGCTGCAACACCTTAGCGGTGCAGGTGCAGCAACGTCATTTGGCCGGACTCTGCCAGAAGCGACCACAAACACCAGGACGAGCACCCCTTGCCCTGGGACGCCGGCGGCTGCCTTGTTGGTGCAGGCACACCTAGCGATTTTGCTGTAGCAGTCCGACAAGGAACATAGCAAGGAAAAAGGGGAGACGAACAACAGTGAGGACTCAATGTTTTGGGGCAATTTTCTGTCTGGAATCCATTGCACTTACAGTATTTCTCTATTACAGGTTCTAGCTTATAACTTATATGAGCCTCATGGAATGTCAAGGATCATGCCATCCCATAACCCTTAACTTCCATGCATAACTCATACATACATAGTATTAAACACACGCACTCAATTGCCATGTTCACCAACTGGTGGACATGCAACTACTGCTGCTTGCACTTCACCTTCTGTGCTTTATTATGAGTAAAGTTGAGCCACTTTGAGGATTAACACCACATGCGTGTCTGGGTCTGGGACTCGGCATCGGATGCTGCTTAGAGCAGTTTCAATAATCTGAGTTCCCACGCGCTATAGCCCATATACAGCCAGCACTAGCGATAAAAAATACGTTACGTGGGCCCCACAACCATCCTGAACGATCCCATGTGTAGCCGATAGATGTGGCGCAGGGCTTCCTCTTCCACTCCCCCTCCCCCTCTGGTCCTTCTCCAGATCGACGACCGCCGCAAGTAGATCGACACCAGCCGTCGCTCGTGCGGTTTCTCTTTCACGGCGCGCAGGCTCTGGCCGCCGCTCGTGTGGTTCCTCTTCCATGGCGCGGTTACTTCTCTTCCGCTCCTTGTAACTTCCCCAATTCCCTGATTCCTCGATCGATCCGTATAGGTCATGCCCAATCCCGATCGGCAAGGAGAACAATTCACACTTTCTTGGCATGTATCTCGGCGTAGTCGGTCTCCGATTTCTCTGAGTTTGACAACAATGTGAGGTGGCTCACCGAGTGGTGGTCGTCGCCGCCTGCAGCGCAGGCCGCGGCTACGCGCACGAGCAGTGCCGTCGCTGCCGAGCGCCACCCACGTTGCGCGCATGCCCGCGCCAGCAGCGCGCACTAGTGGCCCACGATGTCCGTGAAGCCGGACTTGATCAGCTCACAGCTCACCAGCCGCTCCTTTGCCCGAGAAGATGTCCAGCACGTTCTGGATGGAGCTGGTGTATGTCTTCGAGAAGTCGGCTGCCGTGCAGCGTGCTCCCTCGCCCAGGTCCGAGCAAGCCAGCCTCCTCAGTATCTTCACAAGATCAAACAAAATGCAAGCGCCATGGCAAGCTTGGCTTCTGAGGCAAGCTTAGCTTCTGAAACCTTTGAATCCTCTGTATTTAGTTCTATCTTCAATATTTTAGAAGTCGCGTGTAACAGATTGTATGCGACAACACAGATGGCCAAAAGGATATACTTTCACTTTTGATCATACATATTGATATGTGTATGTGTAATTAAGTCTTTAATTAATAAGATGCAGTTAGTACAATAGCCAATCTATTGTACTAATTGGCTTTTGTATTAGCTACAAAATGATATGAAGATGGTTGTAGCTAGCTGCTGAGTATACTATTGAACTTGCTCTTATATATTAATTGGAGGCTTTCCTAGAGTACTTCGGTACAAATTAGAATTATTTTAAATTCAGATTAAAAATTAAAAATAAATAATATTCCATGTAGAAATACAATTTTTAAATATCTTAAATCTAGGTTAAAAATATTATTGAGAAAAGAGTTCTTCGAGGAGTACAATTTAGAAATATTATAAATCTAGAATAAAAATAAATAATATTGAGAGAAGAGTCATGTCTTTACTTATATTAATTGGAGGCTCTCACATTAATCCTACGAGGTAAAAATAGCTAGAGACTCTCACGTTAATTGAAAATTCTTAGAATTCACATGTTAATCAAAAAAAGAAAATAGCTTGATTGTCCAATCTGCATTAAACAATACAACTAACATATAAGATTGGATCCTCAAACCTATACCAACGTGACAACGGAGTTCTTTGAATCCAAACCGTGAGCAACAACAATGAAATAAAATATAAGAAACCTAGTAATAAAGAAGTGTTGATAACAGACATTTTCTTATTTGAAACGGGTCAAAATATCACGAATATACGATATAATATGCCATCTTTAGTAGGCCGAAGAACGTTATTAGAGATAGTGAGAAAATGTCACTAATAGCCTAAATATAAGATGAAGACAAAAAAGAAACAAATATACCATAAAGTTTATATTTCTTTGATGTATTGTATTATTAAGAGAATACTAAAGGATCCATCACCTTTTCTTTTTGTACATAGGAATTACTATATTAATTGGAATATCAGACATATAAATTTGGTGAAGTTAGGCTAGAGTTTAAAATTATATTACCATATTTAATATTTTTTTCACAGTAAAATATGAAAGTATATATGCTATTATGTGAGAAAAATTTATAATGATGCTAGCCGCACAATCTACACGAGTCACCACGCTGTTGTATTTGAAAGTAAGGTAAGAGCACAATTGCCACTTTTATTTTGATATTGACTTTGGTACGATATGAGATGTCCTCATACACCATGTCATGTGCAAACCCCCCTGGGAGCGGCGGAGACCTCTCGAAATCTAGGTCACAAGGGAGTAGATTGGACGTGGTACATATCGGGACTGGGTTTGGGTACCTGGAGACCTGCTTTTTTGCTAAATTTCTAAAATTTAGTTTTAGGAATATTTTTGGATCTGCTGTTGCAGAGTAAAAATGGACGCTCCCGGCTCCTCTCGTGTCATGGACTCTCGGACGCCAAGAAGCTGTAGATGACGGCGTCCGATACCTCGCCGCCACGGCGGACGATGTACCTGCGCAGCACGCCCTCCCTCTTGAACCCGGCCTTCTCGAGCACCCTCTGCGGCCGCACGTTCTCCACGTCCGTCACCGCCTCCAGCCGCTCCAGCCCCGGCAGCTCGTCGAACACCCTCGTCACCACCTGCATCCGCCGGCGCGGCCGCCGCGCGTGGACACGACGACGGTGATCGACTACTACGCCATGTGCAAGAACAGATAAAGCGTTGAGTAGGTGCGTGGTTTACCATGCTGATGGCGGCGGCGGCGATGCCTCGGCCCCAGAGGTCCCGCGCCAGAGCGTAGCCGAGGTTGGCCCTGTGGCCGCCCTCGTCGGCGTACGGCCATACGGAGACCTGGCCGACAGGGCGGCCGGCGACGCAGATGGCGCGGAACCACGGGTGGCCGAGCACCGTGTCCCTGATCTGCGCCACGGCCTGCTCCCTCGTCGCGCACAGCGGCCGCTTCAGGAACCGTATCACGCGGTCGTCCGACGCCCACGCCATGAAGTCGTCGGCGTCCGCCAGGCCGAGCGGCCGGAGCGTCACCGCCGGCGGCGCGTCGTCTTGCCGCTGGTGCACATCGACGTTCGCCTGATCCATGGATGTCACACTGCCTTCTCCTCAAGGCGCGTACGTGTGCATCGGTGTGCAATCACCCACTAGTGACTAGTGAGCAAGCAGAGTCAATTATCTTAGCTATAACTAATCAGCTAACAAATGCGCACAGCGCACTGCAATCGCAAAAGAATGTCGTTTCAAGATGCATCCAATCCACACAAATATTTAAATATAGATTTTGGACATTTTAAGATGATATGTCAAGTTTGTTACTATAAGAGAAGATTTTGTATTATCATGTATGTGAGAATTAAGTAGTCAAGCCCCGAAGTTATGCCTCGTTGATTTCAAAAGTCTAGAACGACCTCCTTTTACGATTGGAGCGAGTAATTAACAGCACAAACTATAAAAAACCTTATCCCACTTTGCCGGCCACCTATTATTTTTAATTCATTAGTTTATTTCCATGATGTCATTGTCATAGTTGGATAGAAGGTTTCTTCATATTTGCCGATCAGTTCTACAGTCCTAATGTTCACTACCCAAAAGTCCTGCCTACCCTGTTTGTGATTTTTATTTCCAGTGAAACGTGCACAGGATCGTCTGAACTTCCGAGGAAAAAACACCAAATAAGGAAACCAGGGTAATTAAACAGTGTTCGATACATAAAACAAAATAAACCTAACATACTGGGAGAGTGTACTCTTTAAAATAAGGGCGCTTTTGATAGGGATTTTTGGGGGCAAAAAAATCCCCTCGCTTATTCTTAATTTTACATACGAAAGGAGAATCGGACAAAAGGTGACTTCTTGTGAAAATCCAACAAACCAAAAATAAAAATCCTCATAATAATTCGTAAAAATTACCCACTTACCACTGGGGTATACCGCTCTAGCCTGTCCCCATCCACCCGAGGAGTGGAAGAGACTCACCTCGCGCTAGGGCTTCCGGATCGAGAGGACGACGAGCATCACCCTCACCGGCGGCGCCTCCCGCCAACAACCGCAGCCGCCACCGGTCTCCAAGCGCCCCCCGCCACCGGTCTCCATCTGCGCGCTGCCGGTCTCCAAGCACCCCTGCCACCGGATCTCCATCCGCGCCGCCGCGGGGGCCCTGTCCGTGCCGCCGCAAGAGCTCCATCGAGCGTCACCACTGCCGGTCGCCATCCGCTACCTGTCGCCATCCGCTGCCGCTGCCGCCGCCGGTCTCCAGCACTGCCGCCGGGGCCCCATCCGTGCCGCCGCGGGATCTCCATTGAGCGTCGCCGCCGCCGGTCGCCATCCCCCGCCGCCACCGGTCTCCAAGGTAGCTCTTAGCCAAGCATTTGAGAAATGGTCGGATAAAAATAGTTGTGCTTCTGGCACTGTACATGTTGGATATTTTTTTTGTTGTGCTCGATACACTATACACGGTCAATTGACTGTATACACTGTGTGCTCGATATTTTTAGTTGAATACACTATCGCTTGACTGTATCCATTAGTATATCCATTAGTTAGAGACCAAGACTAGCTTACTTCACTGTATTTTATTCATGAATATCGTACCAGTTCCATTTATATTTTTTAGTTGAATATGAATGGATACTGTACTAGGGTTTATTGTGCTCGATATTTTAGTTAGAGACAAGCTCGATATATATTTTAGTACTGTATTCGATGGATGTCAAGGCAGATAATATATTTTTTTAAGTACTTATATTAGTTGGAGACCAGTTCAGAGAAGAGACATATATATTTTACTACTGTACTCTATTAGTACTATTATTACCTATATAAATTAGATCTGAAATTAGACATATATATATACACACACATGTGACATAGTGATTAATGTGAAATATATTTGTTGTGCATTTGGTGCAAATAAACCGATAGCTGTGCATTTGATGTCTTTGCATGTGTTTCATTTTATAAGTACTACAGATGTCAACAACTTCAGTAAAGGAAAACCTAAATATATATATAACATTGACTAAATGCATATATTGTAGGTAAATATTATCTTGTTGATGCTGGCTACCCAAATAGATCGGGGTATATGGCATCATACAAGTAGCAAAGATATCATATTCCTGAATGGAGAAGAGGTCATTCACCAAGTAATGAGCAAAAGTATTTCAACCAGTGTCACTCAAATGCACGTAATGTCGTTGAGCGCACCTTTGGTGTATGGAAGATGAAATGTCGAATCCTTTTAAAGATATCTACCTATCCAATAAACAAGCAAGAAATGATCGACCATGTGTCTTCATAACTTTATACGTCAGAATTATATATCTGACAAGTATTTCACCAGGTGTGATCGAGATCCAAATTATGTACAAACTATTTCTGCAAGATATGCAAAATATGCGGTCTCTCAAAATGCATCACATACCTCTACTTCACACTCTAGTGATAGGTCCATAGATAGATTTCGTGATGACCTAACAAGTGCATTATGGTAATCTAGATGAAAGTTCTCATATGAAAAGTTCTCATATGAACTCTAGTTAGTATATTTTTGTTTTGTAAGAACTCTCAGAAATATGTAACCATGATATTATGCAAGAACTCTATCTGTGAGTGAACTATTGAAATGGATTGGCTCTTTGGTGTAAATGCATTGAGCTTATTGTATTGTTTAACCTTATGTGAAAGCTTTTTTCTATAAGTAATTATATAAATATTGATATACATATATGAGTACTTATAATAATTATTAGTATTATATTAAGCTATATAAAATTTGTACAATTAAATCTCTTGTTAATACAGGGGTAGTATAGATAATTTATCTGGAAATCCCTTCATTAGAATCCAGAGCTAATGTTTTTAGCCAAACGCCTAATCGTACTGATTTTGATTCTCTTCAGTATCTGATTCAGCAATAATCAGAATCAAAATCACAGAATCTGAACCAATAACTCTATTAAACTGGCCAAATCTACGCATATAGAAGTATTTTTTTCTATATCCAATAAAGCAATTTGGATCTTTTGACTTTTGATGGTAATGTCAGAGGAGCACAATATCTGTGACTTTGGGATATTTTGTAGCTGTCTGATTTGCAGCGTACGGATGAGATGTGCTACGGTATTTGATTACCGGTGAATTAATACTTCATAGATACTATTTATACTATTGATACGGTACATCACTGCAAATCTCTGTAGTGTCATACTCAGTTTATTGTGCTTCTATGCCTTTACACCTCTGATGTATAAGAGGGTCATACATTAAGAAATAGAATAGAGGAAGTATCATATAGCTACAATAGTTAGACTAGCGGTCTAGTAGGAGTATTAGTTAGAGTAGACTAGCCACACTTGTTGTTGGAAAAGTGATAAAATGGCATGAACGATGAAACTTAGACATTCTGATGATTCTTAGATTGTTTTCTAATTTCACCTATATAATGTTTATGAAAACCCAATGACAGATTTTAGATGTGAGATGTAATCTCAAACAAGTAACACAACTACACAGGGCCATTACAATCACACACCATCTGACGGCCCATGGGCCTCGGGAGGCTTCCCTTCGCGGTCGTCGCGGACGCGGCTGAACATGACCATGTCCCTGAGCGTCCCCTTGAGCACGACGTACCGGCGCAGCACACCCTCCCTGGCGAACCCGGCCTTCTCCAGCACGCGCTGCGACGCCCGGTTCTCCACGTCGGCGATGGCCTCCAGCCGCGCCAGCCACGGCCACTCCGCGAACACCGCCTCCGCCGCCGCCCTCACCGCGCGCGTCGCCACGCCGCGCCCCCAGTACGCGTGCGCCACGCGGTACCCGACGGAGGCCCTGCAGCAGCGTGGGGCCCCGGGCTCGGGCTCCGGGAGCGGGAGGTCGTCCGCCGGCTTGACGGATATGGAGCCGACGGGGCGGTCGGCGCCGGCGACGCAGATGGCGCGGTACCACGGGTGCGGCAGGACCTTGTCCACGATGTAGCGGCGCGCCTCGTCGACGTGCGAGTAGGCGTCGCGGCGCTGGAAGCGGACAACCCGCGGGTCAGACGCCCACGCAAAGAACGCCTCTGTGTCGGCCTCGGTGAACTCCCGCAGGGTAACCTCCGCCGCCTCCACCTCCATCTCAGGCGCCGGACAGCCAAAAGTTCGCGGCATTTATACAGCTGGACGAGCCGACAAGGTTGACCGGAGAAGAAAGCTGTGGCGGCGAGCCGATCGAGAGGGACGTCAGAGACCATGGGTGTAGTCGCCGTCGTTTGGTTCGGTTGAGTTGACCAGCTTGAGGCCCACAAGGCCCATATCAACTAGGCCTCAAAAGTTCATAGGCTAAGGCCCAAGAGTGGTCAAAACCCAGAAGCGGCTGCTAGCTTTTCTCGAATTTTTACTGTTACTAATTTAATTTTTTTTTAATTTACAAAACTAATTTTCGATTTGGATTATTTGCAGATCTACCCTCTTGCCGCCCTGGGCCACGGCGGTATTTAAAAACCGCCGTGGCCCAGGGCGGCGAATGGACTAGACCACGGCGCTGTCTCCAGACCGTGACGGCGGCGGTGAATGACCCCGGGCCAAGAGCAAAAATGCCCGTGCTCGCACGGGAGACGAGCGCGAGCGTGGGGTGCGGGCGCGGGCGCGAGCACGGGTGCGGTGACGGCGCGGACGCGGGGCGCGGGGTGCGGCGACGGGCGCGGACGCGGGGCGCGGGGACGGGCGCGGGGTGCGGCCGCGGGCGCGGGCACGAGAGACAAGCGCGGGCGCGGGGACGGGCGCGGACGCGGGGACGAGACGGGCGCGGACGCGGGACGGGCACGGGCAACCCCCGGCCGGCTGACGCCGTCGGCAGGCCGTGCCGGCGCCGTGGGCCTAGGCCATTCGCCGCCCTGGGCCACGGCGGTTTTTAAATACCGCCGTGGCCAGGGCGGCAAGAGGTTAGATCTGCAAATAATCCAAATCGAAAATTAGTTTTATAAATTAAAAAAAAATAAATTAGTAACAGTAAAAATTCAGCTTTTCTCCAACCCGGAGGCCGGAGGCGGACAGATCCAGCCGCAAAACCCAGCAGCCGTCAGCCATGGATCCCCTCGCCGTGCTCCGCGACTACGCCGCCCGCGGCGACCTCGATAAGATCATCTTCTCCGGCGACGAGGTGCTTTTCGGCTCGGAGTACACCTTCCCCGCCAACGCGCCCACCGCCTTCACCAACAAGCAGTCGGGCCGCCCCTACCCGCTCTCCGCCGCCGTCTTCCTCGCGCAGCACAACGACCTCAAGCACACCGACTTCATCCAGGCCGCCCGCCTCCGCCGCATCCCGCCGGTGTCCCTCCCCGACCGTAAGACCTTCCTCGACTTCCTTCGCCATGGCCACCACTCGCTCCCCACCGACCCCTTGCTCCCCTCGGCGCTCCCGTCCTTCGCGCCGGAGCCCCAGCCCACGGTGCCCGAGGAGCCCGAGGGCGACAAGGCCTCTGGGGCCTACATCCGCTCCATCGAGCGGACGCTCAAGGACCGCAACGCGCTCCTCGACGCCCGGGGCCGCGACTTCCTCGCCGTGCTCCAGAACGCCACGCGCCGGGAGGAGGAGCGCAGGCGGAACAAGGACAGCGCGCCCTCCTCCGCCCGCCACGAGCCCTCCGCGGCCGCGGTCGCTATGGCGAAGCCCAAGGTGGAGAGGTCCTTCGGGGAGGGGTTCGTGCCCATCATCCTCGTGCCGAGCGCGTCTCAGACGCTGATTACGATCTACAACGTGAGGGAGTTCTTGGAGGACGGTGTCTTCGTGCCGAGCGAGGAGAGGATGCGGGCGATGAAGGGAAGCGGGAAGCCTGAGTGTGTCATGGTGCAGAAGAAGCTGATTCGTGGGGAGAGGGCTGGTGCTGGTGGTGGTGCGACAACCTTCGAGGTGAGGGACAAGCCGGCTTCACTGAAGGCAGATGATTGGGCGCGAGTGGTGGCTGTGTTTGTGCTTGGCAAGGAATGGCAGTTCAAGGATTGGCCATTCAAGGATCATGTAGAGATCTTCAACAAGGGTAAGGATTTCTTGCTTTTGCACTAGTTAGGCATTCGTATAGCTTCATTTTGGCACCTATATCCAAATCAGTTTAAGATTTTGGCACCTATGTTCATGGGATCACTTTTTTCGGAGAAATGTAACCATTCAACTTCTATACAGAATAGGGTTGGTTTGCTAGAAGTGTTGAACACTTAAGGTCCATGGGCATTTCTAAATAGAAAAATATTTCGTTTGACCTGCATTTCATACTCTGGTTATTTTACTATTGTTCTGTGTTGATGGAAGTAATAGACACTTTGTTTTTGTAGTTGGTCTCGAAGGCTTCTCTTAATATTACCATCCTTCAAGAAATAACTGCAGTTGTAGTATCTAATACTGCCTCAGGATCGAAACGGCAGACGGTTAACGTTACCTAAGAAACACGACAATTGATGGTTTTTGCTAAAATGTGTAGAATCCTTTGCCTGTAAAGAGAGACCTTTACTCCATTTGTAAAATCTGTATGATAGAATCACTAACATTGCATCTGATTTGGCTGTGCATACTTTATGTAGCTGCTGAAAGTAACTGCATATTGACTTAATGTGATAATTGTGTTGGACATGTTTAATCATTTTATTCGTGTGTGGTATTGCATTTCAAGATACGGTTAACAAGTTGATCATAGAATGCTGTTTTGAAATTCAAATGCAAAAGCAATTTTTAGAATGCCCTGTTTCTCATCAGTATGATGTATATTTTTTAGAAGAAGCATGAGATGTTGATTACTATTTCTGTGGCATAACATCTTGAAATTTGTGTCAGTTATTGGTTTCTATGTGCGCTTTGAAGACGATAGTGTGGAGGCAGCCAAAGTGGTCAAGCAGTGGAATGTGAAAATCATATCTGTGAGTGTTGGTGCATTTGGTTCTCATGTTAAATTTGCTCTTACTAACAGCTAATTTATTCTGCTGAGGTGCAGATAAGCAAGAATAAACGGCATCAAGACAGAACAGCAGCCCTTGAGGTATGGGAGCGGCTAGAAGAATTTATGCGAGCGCACACATAGTTGAAGCTTCCTGTGTACCAGAACTACACGATCATGGTAAGCAGTCTATATCATTTTTACTTGAAATGAAGATCCTGAGTTCTTCGGAGTTCTGTAATGATGGAGGACATAATGATTTACTACACCATGGTCTAGTGCTGCCTTCATGAGTGATAAATGTTTTGGTACTCCCTATGGAGTATGGAGTGATCATTACATAAAATATGCATGATGTTTATGACTATCGAGACTATGATGCTAATTCTGTGAACTGAAGTATTTTTAGTTGCCTATGGAACCTTTTGGATTTTTACAGTAGAATTTTTATTGCCATGTTTCAGTAAAAACAGAGTTTGTAATTTGCATTGTCAATAAAGATAGTTGTTGGCCTGCTGCTATATTAATTATAGAACCCTGGCAATGTTAGATTTTGGAACGTTTGGCATTTGTACTTTGCTCATGTCATTTGCCATCTATTGTTTTACGCAGGCCCTGTTTGAGAAAGCTGAAATTGATAGATTGTTGGATTATCTAATTTTTGTGATAGCTGTTTGAGGGTATAGACATAAATTAACTCCTACAAAGTTGTAAAGTTGTTCTAGAAAAGTATTCCAAGAAAATTTTATATAGAAAATTTTTTGTACAAAACGCACCGTTTAGGAGCTTGGGAAGCGTGCAAATGAAAATCCAAAATCAGAAAAGAACAAGGCTCGAGATTTTTGAAGTATATATACTACAGTTTTACACCAACTGACTGAGTTAAATCACTGGGCTACAGTTTTACACTTTTATTAACCTTTAAATATTTTTTAATAAAACAATCGGATATTATTTATTGTGCTGTTGCCTGATGGTAGCAACTAGTCATGGAACTGCATCATTCCTCAGATTATATTTGGCAATCCTTAGTATTTGCCTGCATTTTGTCACGGACCTGAACTTTGCCTGTTTGTAGTTGGGGCATGAATACTATTTTGTATGAATCATAATGAGTTGGTAACATTTGCTTCTCAATGACATTGTTTCCTCACTGTTGCAGATCTAAGTTTCATGTTGAGCGATAGAAGTGGAATTTATTCTGGTTGAATTATTGACAGGTGGAATAGCCATCCCAAGATTTTGATTCAACCTCCTATTCTTAGTGACGTTAGGTGTCCAATGCGATGGCAGGCAGGAACCTCCTTGTCAACACCCATGAGCATATGTAACCCGTGTACAATTTCAGTTGCTGAGCCGTGGTGCATGCATTCTGCTCAGTTGTAACATTTGACTGCATATTGCTGACATGTGCCTTGTTAACGCACATATTTGTTGGAGAGAATGTTGCCGTGCTCTTGTCTTCTTTCTAAGCAATTACTTCCTCCGTTCCAAAGTATAGCTATCTAGGAGTGTTGTGAGAGAATTAAGTATTGGGGTTGGAATGTAGGATTATAAAATGCTCATTAAGGGCTTCTTTGGAAGATTTTTAAAACGTAGGAATAGGAAAAACATAGAAATAGAATGCCGTGTACTTTGAATTCTTACAAAGTTTTAAAACACAACAATTCAAAAGTTTATGCATTTAAATGGCTTGTAAGAAATAAAACATACCAATTTTGAAGGAAATTGTTTGATGCGATAGAGATACTATAGAGTGTGTGCATGGGACTTCTCAAAGAAAAATAAAATATGATGTATGAGTTCATACTTATATTCCTATAGAATTGAGGCATACCAAGCAAATCCATAGGATTTTTGCTAATCATAATCCTTTGTTCCAAACGAGCTAATAGGAAAATTTTTCTAAGAATTGAAATCCTCCAAACTTTCTTTGAAATTGCTTCAATCCAAAGAAGCCCTAATAGATATTGGGGTGATAAAAATTAAGAATAGTATAAGTGAGATGCGGGTCTTAAGGATTGGTGGCAGGGGCGGAATCAGAATTTTTCTAAGCCTAGGGTTGACCTAGTGTATTTTACATATTATTGTTTTTATACTATAGTTTTTTTTTGAGATTTTTGTGTAATTTTAGGCTCAGGAATGGGGCTGTAGCCTAAACTGCCCCACTCCTGTCTCCGCCCCTAGTTGGTGGGATGATGGGGGCTCTGATTTTGGGATGAAGGGAGTATACGAAAATAGTACTAATGTAGGCTAACCGGAGGAATGAAATGAACTACGTAGTCATCTGGAATTTCATCTAGTTCTCTCACGATTTGTTTTGGTAACGTGCAGTCACAATTTATGCTGTACAAAATGGTGGCAACATCTTACACACGCGTGGTGATAACTGGCATCTGCTAACGCTGCTAAGCAGGTTACTGTTACACATACATGGTTGAAACATAAGCAAGAGTGATCAGTACAGCGCCAGCAGCGGTGTTTCTGGACCTCGGCACACCTGCTGAATGCAGCAACTCTGGCATCTTTGATCCAACTTGTGAACCGGTGCTCGATCCAGCGTCTCCCGGCACAACCTGTCCTGGCGCCGTCTCGGTGGCTGGAGAATCGTCGGCTGGCACCGCCGGTGCTTCTGACGCCTCCGGTTCGGCCGGCGTCGCGGACGGCGTCATCGCCGGTGTATCCGGTGCATCGGCTGGTGCCATCGGTGCCAGTGCCGCCGGCGTCGTCGAGGCCGGGTCAGAGCTTTCCACAGCCACGTCTGCATACATCAGTGTAACCATTTATATTACACTCGTTTTTTTGGGTCAGGTTTTGGTAAATATATAAACTGCAAAAGCCGGTGTGCAGCACAAGGGCGTGTACCATCGCAGGGGTTACTGGGCAGGTTGCACACGTTGGGGATGATGGCCTGCGCCTGGCCGAGGAACAGACCGAACGGGCCGGCGGCGGCGAGCTTGGACGCAGCGCAGAGGCACGGCCCCTGGGACCGGAAGAAGGTCTGCAGCTGAGAGCAGCAGGACGACAGCGTCGCCGAGCCGACGCCGAACGCGTAGCCGATGCACGGGGACAGGCTGAGCGGCGCCGCCGGGCAGCTGGGCATCGCCAGCGGCGCCGTCGTCTGCGCCGTGCACAGCGTCGCCGCCGCCACGACGGCGAGAACGAGACATACTCCCTGCCCGCTTCTTGCCATCGGTGACACGATCAAAGGTGGATTGTTCACGTCGATGAGGGACCGAGCGATGGTTTAATATATCTCGAGAGTCGAGACTCGATTTGTTGGGAAAAAAACCGTGGCGTAGTGGAGGATTTGGAGGGAAAAGCTTAGCCAGGGTGAGTGACAGATATAGTATTAGTTACAGTGGCGAGTGGATGGGCTGGTTCATCTACCTCTCGCTCTGCTAGCGATCGATCTGGGTCGTGTGCACGATGCGATGAATGCGACGTGGCTTATTTTGGAGGTTTACCGGTGAACCGATCGGAGAATGTCGCGTGCCCGCAGCGCACGTACGGGGCCGCGGAGTGATTGTGAATGTGCGAGTGTAATAGTGGACTTGTGGTCATGGTCTGCTTTGAAAACTTCAGTTTGGTTGGTGATCAGCTTGGTTACTTTCCATGCTAATTTGTGCAGCTACTTCATAGTACTGTACAGATTATTATATATTATAAAAGTGGATATGCATATGAGTCAGGGAGAGGTTTGCTTTGAGAGTGTGGATATGCCACGTGTCGCATAAGGAGATGTGGACTTTCAGATCGGCCACTGGAAAACGACGCAGAATTCAATCGACGTAAGCACACGGTACGTCGCTTTGCTAGTAGGCTGGTGGCGCGCGTACTTGTTGTGCCGGACGCATCGATCATGCATGCATGTTATGAAACTTAGCAGTCGTGCCGGGAAAGCATAGCGGTGGAAGAATCACGAGTGTTGTGAAGCCCCGAACAATACGAGAGATTCTACTGTTTGTCAATTATTTTTGTGGTGAATTTTTAGTAGCTGAGCACGAGCAGCGTCGGCACGGAGTCGTAGCGGCGGCGCGGGGCGCGGAACGTCGACGTTGCTACGCTGCGTGATCGCCCCCATCAACTCGGCCTGGCGCTGCGACTGCGAGGCGGCTGTGCACGACTGCACGTCTTTGGACGTTCGACCCTGACCTGACCACTGGTGAGATGGCGGTTAATTTGTTTGTTGCTAGCTTTTCGTCCAACCACACAAATTCCCACTATTTTTTCAGTCAAAGCTGCCGGTGGGCAAGTAGATGCTACTTTTGTTGATTCCAATTAATCTTTCATCAATCCAAATAATTAATATACGACATGATGAACTCAATAGAGCTATATTACTAAGTCAAAATACTCCATAAGACCATAACAATGTCGTTACAAATTAATTACACTCAACAAATGGCAGATTGACTTATAAATCATATTAATCTCCTAACCTGAAAAGCAAGCTAACAACAAGTACATATATCTACTAATCTACATGTACATATATGATCACAACTCACAATTACATGTAAAACCAGCCCATCTCAGATCATACAAGCATAAGCAAGCAGGGAAGAGATCAAGACGGCGACGGCAGCAGAGGCGCCCACCATGGACTCCCGCGCAGCGAATACGGCATAGCCGGCACTGACTTGGATCCACCACCGGCTGGCATCGCCGGGTCCGTGCCAGCGGGCTCCGTCGCCGGCGCGCCGGCAGTTGTCCCCGAAGATGGCGGCGCCGTCGAGCCACCGGCCGCGGCCGGAGCAGAGCCCGTCGACCCTGTCGCATCTGCAAACACCACGAGCGCCACTGCATTTATGAATTATATGATCACCCGAGTTCAATGCGCGCGTACTACCACTGGCACGACAACTTACCGGTGCAGGCATTGGGAGGCAGGTTGCAGGCGCTGGGCAGCAGCGACTGCACCCCGCGAGCACCGGCGCGAGCTGGGACGGCACCGACGCCACGCCGGCGCAGAGGCAGGGCGCCTGCGACTGGAACATGGCCCGCATCTGCTCGCAGCACGCGTCCGACGGTGACGAGGAGTTTCCGATGAAGTAGCTGACGCACGGCGACAGCGAAGCCTGCACCGGCGGGCAGCTCGGCGCGTTCGCGGGCTGACCGGGCGGCTGCGGAGGCTGCTGCTGTTGCTGCGGCTGCGCCGAGGACGCCCTGATCACCGCGGTCACCACGGCGAAGGCCAGCAGGCCACTCGCCGTGAACGAGGTGCTGTGCCGGCGCCGAGTCATCGATCGATCCATCATATTTTGCACACACGCTGTCACGTACGTGCGGGTTCTCTTATATATTCGGGCTTGGTTCGATGAAAAATAGGTAATCAAGGAAAAATAGGTAATCAAGCCAAGCCAGTAGGTGCACTGCTCTATCTAACACAAACCACACCTTACATCGTCCAAGTACCTGAAAGTTCAGAGGCAGCTGCATTGCACTTTTTCGCAGGGACACTCTCTTTTCCCAGCGACTTCGGTGAGAAAGCATAACACTGGCCAGTTGGAGAAGGCATGGATGGTGTGACTCATACATGATGAATTAGCTGACAACGTCGTCATCCTAACCATGAACAGAGCATTCAAATATATGTCTCCAATAGCTAGTGTAGTGATACAAACTTCACAAGAGAATGTGATTCATGCTTATAGAGAACTTCAAGTGTTTCAGCTGAAGGCCATTTTTCTATTTTGTTTATTCTCCAAATATCAACAAGACCACCAAGCTTTATAATTACTGACATGCGTAGCATGCCATCAATTTTAGTAGAGGTAATGATGTTCACTACTTATTTCATGGAACTACATATCACCAATCCAGCAGGGTGTGTACAGGAAAGAAGGTTCTATGTATCCATCGTATCGTCGGAAGTGGTTTTTTATCCCTTGGCTATATTCTCTCATTTTGCGCATATCATCTAAAAAGTTATTAAAAAATTTAAAAAAATTAACAAGATAGATTAATATGTGATATATCACTCCATAAACATATAAGTCCAAACTCAGCTTGTGTAAGTAGAAACAAAAATAATAAATTTGACTGTAAATAGTATGCAGTATTTGCAGTCAAATTTATTATTTTTGTGTCCACTTATACAAGCCGAATTTAACCTTATATGTTCATGAAGTGACATATCATATATTAATATATTATGTTAAAATTTTTTAAATGTTTTTATGATTTTTTGATGACATGTAAAAACGAGCAGATATTCCTTCGAGGAATGAATAGACCTTCCTATATCGGTCCAACAATTGAGAAAAATTGGGTATAAGAGTATCTCCAATAAATGACTAAAATTAGAGTTCCAAAAGTACTGGATCAGAAGCAGCTAAAAAATTAGACCCAAAAATTAACCTTTTCTCCAAGAAATGTCTAAAATAAATTAGAGTCCCAACAAATTTTAAATGTGCCATTTCATCACAGGTGGGCCTTTCCAACTAATTTTTGACCTATTCTGTTATCCCGTCCGATCGCACGCGAGCGCGGAAGCCGCGATCTGCATCGAATGCGTGCGAGCGTGGCTGGCCGGAGGAGCGAGTGCGTGTGAGAGCGTCCTACCTATCTGTTTCTCTTTAGCTAACAAAATTTCAAAATAGAACAGTACAGTTAGTGCTTCACAGACACAATCAAACAGAAGCTTCATATCATCTATACTGTCCGCTTGATTCTGTAGTTCTTCGAGCATGCAAGGGCTGATTAATTCTGAGAGCTCTAGAACCAGCATTACATAATCTAACCTGGCATTCTTTTACTCCCAAAAGACCTTAATAACTGATTCATTATCTAGGAAGTACAGGGTCCCACTGTTTTGCATTCAGGAGAGCTGTCATCTCCATCAAATGAATCAAGAGCCGATACAGGATTTGGCTGTTCTTTCTTTTCATTGCTTTGCTCAGGACAACCATCTGGTAACTTGGGTGATTTTGGTTCATGTGTTTTTGGATCTTGTTGCTAGCAGCTGCAAAACAGAGCTGCAGCTCCCCTAAATCATGTCAAGTAAATTGCAACAAGAATCAAACAATTTATCAACAAGAATCAACAATCACTAATTATATTGGTAGTAAATTGCAACAAATACACTAAATATATGTTTGACATAAATTGTAACAAAACAAATCCCTGAATATATCTAGGTAAATTCTTAACAAATCCACTAAATTCTGAACTCCAACTACAATTGTCACCAAACAATTTGAGCTTTCTATTGTTTGCACGATGTCAACTTTAAAGCCAACAACATTATCAAGAGTTGGATATCAGCTTGCAGAATGCATTAGAGGAAGGCACATAATAGTGACAGATTGTGCTTCTATCTGTACAAATAAAATCAAATCAGAAAGTATATATAAAACATAATGCAGTGCATTACTTGTGAAAGGTTAGAGTCACAAATTCACCATCTAGTTGTGATTTATGTCGATGTTTTACACTGACAATGAGAATATGGGACTACTCGTGAGACTTAAACTTGAGAATATGGGACTACTCGTGAGACTTAAACTTGATAGATTGCAAAAAATCACGAAATAATTTATACTGGTTCAGACTCTCAAGATAAGGTAATACCATACGTCCAGTTGTTGTGTATTGCCTTTGAGGTTTCTCTGGTGAGATTTTTCGCTATGCCCTCAGGGGGCGCCCTGCCTCTCCTTATATACCGGGGGATAGGGTTACAGACTAGGAATCCCAGTCGGACTCCGACCAAGGGATTTCCTTCTAGAAATACAACGTGCCTGAGTAGGACTATATCCTTTCCTTGTCATACAAGGTAATGTATGCCGAGTTCTATTATATCTCTAATTACAAGGTTAGATCCATCCTCTATCCGAGTGGTCCAAATACTTCTCATGAGGTACCTAGGGCCTATGGCCACCACAGTAGTCCCTAAGACCTTCATAGTTGAGTCACAGCTGATGCCGAGCGCTCATCCTCTACAGTGAAAAAATTCCCGAGTGCATTGCTCCCGAGTACTCATTGTCCAAGTGCTTCTTCTCCTGAGTCCTGCTTCATGTCAGCTGGCAACGAGGCTATGAAGGGCTTTATGAAAAAATATGAATAGTATGTGCCGAATAGGCGTACCTATTAGGTGTAGCCCCCGACTTTGTGCTTAATTACGAAACAATTAAACATAAAGTCAAAAATCTTTAACCTTTTAGTCTTTCCTGAGTTGTGTACTATCCGAAAATTAGACTCTTAAGCATTATGTCAGCTGAAAGAATTTTTGCTCAGGGCAATTGTTGGCTAAGCATGTAAGCCGAGTACCATTTCATGGATTTTAACCCAATATGTGGTCAGGTGTACTTGAGAGATACCTGCATCCCTAATTTTAATGGAGACCAGCTATTGATCCTTATAAGGATATATCCTCAATACCTGATAAATAATGTAGATATCTAAACACATGTGTCCAGCTATTAGGCCTTTATAAAGCATATCTGATTATTTAATCGGTTCTTGTAAAATAGCACCTGCATAGTGATTTTAACGCGACTAGCGGACGACCCAATAGGGCATGCTATTTAAGAACTCATATCTTCAGCCTACTACCAAATAAGCCGGCCCAAACCAACCTATCCAGCGTAGCCCTATAAAATCCGGAGATTTTGATCATTGCTCAACCTGCCCATTGCTTTGGGAGTATGTCACCGAAATATAGCAGATTTTGATGCCGAAGTCATTGCAGAAATTTTTAAATACGCCACCTATGAACTGAGTGTGTTGCCCATAATGATGTGATTGGGGACTCCAGATTTGTAGATTATACTTAATATGAAGTCTTTTGTCCTGGCCGCAGCGATGGTTGCAACGGGTTTATCCTCAATCCACCTTGTGAGCTTATCCACTGTGATGAACAGATGTGTGACCACAATATTAGGATAGTCTGTAACTCTTGTGCTAGTAGATGTGCTTGCCAAACAAAAAATTGACATCCCTTGTAGGTCCAGTCGAGTGCCTCAACGTCGATAACCGCAGTCAGCAAGAAGAATTCTTGTATATAAGCCTTTCCGACTAATATTCTGGATGCAACATGGTTGCCACAGATGCCCGAGTGGATAGGTTGCAGGATTTGCTTGCCCTTCTCAGGTGTGACGCAGTATATGAGAACTCCGGATGCGCGTTGACGATATAGGTCTTCTCCGACTATGATCAAACTTTTGCTCCGTCATTTGACTTACTTGACTTCATTGCGATCTTTTAGAAAGTTCGTCTTTCAATAGGAGTCGAATGATTGGGGTCTTCCAGTCTTGAATAATGATGAGCACCTCCGTAGATTCCGGGTTTGGTGCTGCCTTTGATTGAAAGCTTCAGTAGTGGCTTGTTTCTTTGTTTTGGCCAAGTAAGTACCCAAACGCTACGCTAGCACAGGATTCGGCTAGCAACCCTCTTAGGGCATACCCAACCTGGCAAAATTGTAGCCGAATAAGGTACCCGAACCTCGCATTAACATAGGATTCGGCTGACTACCCTCATGGGGCGTACCCTACTCATGGGGCGTACCCTACCCAACTGAGTTGTGGCCAAATAAGGTACCCGAATCTCACATTAGCATAGGATTCGGTTGGTGACCCTTATGGGTAGGGGTGAAAACGGGTCGGATACGGTCGGATCTTACCTTTCTCATATCCTAACCCATATTTTCTATTCGAAACCGGGTCGGATATGGATATTGTCGAATACGGATAAAAAAGAATAATATCGAATATAAATATGGAACAAATACATACCGAAACGGATATGAATAATATCGGATACAAATATTTATTCGGATATCAAGTCAATGCAACGACCATTTAATACCACATAGATAATAGCAATGCAACCATTCTATATATCCATAATGCAAGTATATTAGAGGCTTAGGGCATAACGGTATAGTACTTGTAAAATCATATAACCATATTTAAATTAGAGGTACAAACACACAGTCAAGGCAAAAGAATAAAAGATACATTTATCACAGACGGATAGAGATAGCTGTCTTGTTTCTCTTTATAGCTGAAAACCGAAACCATCTACAACTTATGCTTGTAGCACTAGCATTAGACCATCCAAAAAGAGAATTGCTCCAAACAAATTATGAGAATCAGAGGAAAACAACCAGCATCCACCAACTACATTGCACTGTATTGCACTAGATAATTTTAACCACTGAAACAAACCCCAACTAACTAATTCTTTTGGAAACACACAGCAATTGAGAAGATACACAGAGCATGGACTAATGGTGTGTGATTCAGAGTTCAGCCTGATGGAAGATATCGTCCTTCCAGACGAATTGCACACAGAAAATATCTGATGCTTAATTTCGTTTGGAAGGTTCTGGCTTCCAAATCTTATCATTGACATAATAAACACGAGAGATTGCTCTGTTAATTAAAAATTTAGGAGTATGTCCACTTAATTCCCCTGTCGCTTCTCTGATGAACCCTGAAATTTCATTTGTTTACAGACACTTTGTGTCCTCAAACAATTCATAGATGCTTGATGAATTTGAATCGGGGACGGCAGAGAGAAATATCGTGCAATCATATCATCCAGATTGCATGATTACCGATGCAGGGAGAGTTAGTTATGATTTAGAGTTTATGAGACTTTCAGATACACAGATATAAACCTGAAATCCAAGTGGTACAATCTGGACCATAGCAGAAATACTAATTTAATAACTTGGCCATTACAAATATCTCACGTCCTCACCTGGACTCGCCCTCACCTGGACTTTTCAAATAATCTTGCTTAATTACAGTTCTCGCCTTCCTTCTCAAATAATCTTGCTTAATTTTCATTTCATTTCAGTTGGTATCTAGATGAAATTCTGGTTACACCAACCTAGTAGTTACAACCCCCATCATCTGACCTATGTGCTCCACTGAACTTGATTAATTCAGGGAGAAAATTAAGTGAAAAAATGATTTTTTAACAAGGAAAAAAGATTAGTAGAACCATTAGCTAGCTAATATCTGTACTAATACTACAACTGTGACAAGTGATGGTCACATCAGCTGGTGATGCTTTACAATACGTTCCTTCGCCGGAGGTCAACGATGACGACGGAGATGTTGTCGGAACTGCGGCGCGCGAGGGCCAGCTTGGTCAGCAACGCTGCCGCCTCGGCGCACCACCGCTGCCTGCCACGGCGGAGGCAGGCCTGCGCCACCTCGCAAGCTGCCTCGTTGCTGACCACGTCCCACAGTCCGTCGCTGGCGAGGATGAGGCACTCGTCGCCGTCCGACCTGTCGGTCACCGTCACCTCTGGCACGGTGGTGACGTACGGCTTCAGGTAGGCGTCCCCGATCTGATCTGGTTGTATTAGGTTTTCTTATAAGCTAATATCCGAATTTCTTACCAGGTGATATCCGTTTTTATACCCGGATAATTCGTATCCGTCGTCTTTTCAAACCCGAACCCATATCCGTATAAAAATACCCGTTTTTGGATTCGATATCCGAATAATCACCCGGGTACCCGAATATATGATCTAAATTTGTCCCGTTTAAATATGAGCGGGCGGGCGGAAAATACCCGGCCCATTTTCACCCCTACCCATGGGGCGTACCCTATCCAGCAGTGTGATACCCAAACCCCGACTGGTGCCGGAGGTTGGTTATTAGCCCCATTGGGCATACCAAGATAAAGATGACATCCATGTCCCGACTAGCGCGAGTACTCGATCAATAGCCCTCGTGGAGCATTCTGAGTGATCCTTGAAGCGACTCACTCTAAGTATATCTTGGCAGACTGGTCCAACCTCCGAGCGTAGGAGATAGGCTCATAGCCATGAGTTCCTGTTACGCGTATTCGGAACTGGCCCTACATTATAAACATATTGGATGAATAGCATCTGATGAAGAAAACAATCACCCAAAGAAAATTTATGTATTTTACAATAGATGTAAATATGTGTTCCTCCTCTTATTGATATTAATTTTCCCAAGTAGTTAACCCCTTACGTTTAAACACTCTGCCCGACTAGTCATAGCCCTCGAGCATCGGGAGTCGGATCATGGCTCTTTCCCAGACACACGTTTTGGGTTATTTGAGTTCGTCTTTCATGTTGCAAAGCTTCACGGATCGAAATTTATGCTACTCGAGTACTTCTGCAATCATTAAGAACAAAAACAGAAAATACGCAGAATGTACACCTATTAGGTGTAAGCGGCTGCGGCATTGGCGAGGCCGAGTAAGGAATTGACGATCTCATCCCCCTAGATCCGATCCTGATTGGCACTAAGCCGTATCCGAGTCAAACCATAGCGAAGTGAGTTGCCTCCTGGCCTATTTAGATGAGAATATCATATAAAGGAAAACATATTTATTAGAAAGCGACTTAGCTGTTCGGTATTGCACGAGTTGGGAGTGGGGATGCCATCCTTGCATTTGAGCTTTTGAGCCCCTGAGCATGTCACATATCTTTCTGATAATCTTTAGTTCTAGGAGGTCGAAGGTGGTTGCGACCGACTGCCACAATGAAGTCGTCCGATTTGCGTTTGCGGTTCCCAGCCTTAGTCGGGGCCGCGTCATCGTTGTCCTTCCGCTCCTTTTGTTGGGGTGCCTTTTTGTCATCGAGGGCCTCAGCAACAGCGTCAGCCGAGTCGGCGTATTTGTCCGTCATGTCGAATAGAGCTTTGACAGAACTTGGAGGCTTCCAAGTGAATTTAGCGATAAACGGGGTGTCCTTGGCTCCTTTTAGAAAGGCGGCGATAGCGACCTCGTCCTTGTTCTTCGGGATTGAATTTCTCTTCTCAGAAAACCTTTTGGTGAAATCACGAAGAGACTCGTTCTTCCTTTGATGGCACTGATACAGGTCGTACTCGCAAGATGGCCTCTCGTACGTCACTTGGAAATTGGCAATGAAGCGTTTCCGGAGTTCTCCCCAGGAGCCGATTGATCTCTTAGAAAGTCCTGTTAGCCATGTCCTCGCCTAGTCAGCTAGAGCGACTGGAAGGTAGTTAGCCATGGTGTCGATGTTTTACACCGGCAATATGAATATAGGGCTACTTGTCGGATCGAAATTCGGTGGACTGCAAAGGAACACAAGAAGCTTATACTGGTTCAGTCCCTCGATGTGAGGTAATACCCTACGTCCAGTTGTGGTGTATTTCCTTTGAGGATGTATGGTGATTCTGATGAACTTGCCTTCAGGAGCGCCCTGCCTTCCCTTATATATTGGGGGATAGGGTTACAAAGTAGAAGTCCAGATCAAACTACGACCAAGGGATCTCCTTCTAGAGATATAGCTTGCCCGACTAGGACTGTATCTTCCTTATCGTACAAGGTTAAGTCTGCTGAGTGCTATCATATCTCTAATTATAAGGCTAGGCCCATCCTCTATCCGAGTGGCCCCATATACTTTTCATGAGGTACCCGGGGCCCATGACCTCCATAGCAGCCCCTGAGATCTTCATAGTTGAGTCACAGCTGATGCCGAGTGCTCATCCTCCACGGTGAAGTTTTTCCGAGTGCATTGCTCCCGAGTACTCTTTGTCCGAGTGCTTCTTCTCCCGAGTCTTGCTTCATGTCAGCTGGCAACGAGGCTATGAAGGGCTCCATGTAGAAGTATGAATAATATGCACCAAATAGGGGCACCTATTAGGTGTAGTCCCCGACTTTGTGCTTAATTGTGAAACAATTAAACATAAAATCAAAGATCTTTAACCTTGTAGTCTTTTCCGAGTAGTGTACTACTGGTAAATGAGACTCTTCGGCATCATGTTAGCCGGAATGTTTTTAAGTCTTTCCCGAGTAATATATCACTCGTAAGTTAGACTCTTTAGCATCATGTCAGCTGGAATTATTATTGCTCATGGCAATTGTTGGCCAAGCATGTAGGCCGAGTATCACTTTATGGATTTAAACCTAATATGTGGTTAGGTGTACTTTAAGAGATAACTACATCCCTAATTTTAATGGAGGCCAGCTTGTGATCCTTATAAGGATATATCCTCAATATCTAGTAAATAATGCAGATACCTGAATGTATACATCCGACTATAGGCTTAGCATGAAGCATATCTGATTATTTAATCAGTTTCCGTGAGTAGCACCTGCACTGCGATTTTAACACAGCCAGCGAGCGGCCCAATAGAGCATGCTACTGTAGAATCTCATGTCTTGCAGCCCAGTACTGAATTTGCAGGCTCAAGCCCTCTTATCAGCACAGGCTCTATAAAGACGGGGAGAGAGAGAAAAGATTCCCGCATCTTCTCCAATCCACCAATAGCTTCGTCTTTCAACTTCCACGCCGAAATTTCACACCTTGTCTCGCTAGGGTTCACCATTGCTAGCTCTTCCCTCCCGAAACTCGGGCGATCCCGCTCCTTCGCATCCATTCCAAGCCCCTAGTAGCGTTTCCCCCAAATCTCCTCGCCTCAAGCAATGCCGAGAGCTTCAGAAATCCCAGAGACGTCTGATGAGGCTTGGCCGACTTCGGATTGTGGCTTGACCAAGTTAAAGTACTTGGAGAAACAGCTGAGATTTCAGAGCCGCGAGGTCATCAATTGGCGTTCGGCTGAAGGGGAATCGATCCCGGCGCCCCAAGGTGGTGAGACTGTAGTCTTCGCCTCATTCTTCGACCGAGGTCTGTCTCTTCCTTCTTCTGATTTCTTGCGCCAACTTCTTTCCTTTTATGAGCTAGAGCTAGTAAATCTGAACCCCAACTCCATTCTGCAAATCTCTATATTTGCAACTTTATACGAATGCTTTCTTTGTGTGGAACCCCATTTCAATTTATTCCGATACTTGTTCCACATCAAGCCTCAGCCCTCTAAGAACAAAGTCCAGGCGATAGGGGGAGTTGGTCTTCAGCTTAGGAATGAGATGAAGAAGATCTATCTTCATATTCCCTTGAAATCTTCCCTTAAGGGTTGGCATAAAAAGTGGTTCTATTGCTCCAATCCCGAACCACGTCTGCCCTTTTTCACTGGTCTTTCCCCGGAGGTTGTGCCTAGCTGGTCATCCGTGCCAAGCTTTGAGGAGATGAGCCAAGTATATGTGTTGATTGATAAGATCGACAAGCTGAAGAGCGCTGGTTTGACTGGCCCCTGGGTGGCCAGGCGTTTCTTAACCTAGCATATCAGGCCACTGAAGCTAAGAAGCCACTTCAGCTGGGATTACCAAGGGAAGAACGATCCCAGCTGAGAATACCCAAATCTGATTGACAAGCATAAGGTGACTGACATCTTGCTCAGTTATTTTGCCAGCGGGGTGGTTGAGATTGAAGATGCAGAGCGCGCCATCGCGGCTTATAGCACAAAAAGGCCTTGTCCAAAGATAATATTGAAATGTTGGTTGCTGAATTGCTGTCAATCTGTAATGAATATTCATAGATGCATATCTTGAATCGCCCCGCAATGTGTGATGTATGCTGCTTGAACCACCTGCAGGAATGTGAGGAGTTTGATGATGACTCCCAAACTTTATCGGCTGTCAAGTCAAAGAAGAGGCCACTGAGTTCCTCTGCTGCCTAGCCTAGCTCCAAGAGAGCTGGAAAAAAACCTGTCGAAGACCCGGGCAAGAAGAGAACTAGCAGGCCGAGTGCCGCAGCTAGGAGTTTGAGGATAAAGGACACCACTAGCGTAGCTCCTCGGCCGCTGAGTCCAAGGCCATCTTCCCCAAGCCCGAGACCAACACCGCCAGGCTCAGCAACATCGAGCCCAAGGCTGACACCGCCGAGTATGAGATCATTGACGTCGAGCCAAAGAGTAGTGCCGTCAAGTGCTTCGGCACCCTAGTCGGCCGTACCAGAGACCGGGCCGACCAGGAGTAAAACGCCACCGCCGACTGCCACGCCAACTAGCCCGACAGCCGACGGCCTTCCACCGTCATCATCTGGAGCACCCTCGTGGAAGTTCAAGTCCTCCAAGAGGTAAGCAATCTTGATTCTTCTGAAAGTCTTGATCATCGTAGTACTATCTTGATATTTGACTCATCGTACAGGAGGCGAATAGACATAGATCTGAAAAAGACCATGCCGACTGCTCCCGTCGCCGAGCCAGCCCCAGCCGAGCCAACACCAGCAAGCTAATCTGCTGAGCCGGTGACTGCCTCAGTTGCAGAAACTGAAGCTATCCCGATAGCAGGACCGCTAGTGCCGGCTGACCAAGGGGAAAGTATTGGAACTACTGCTCTAGCCCCTGAGCAAGTCCTTGAGGCCACAGCAGCGGCTGAGTCAGGAGCTAAGACCTCGTCGCTATCCATGTCGTCATCGTCGTCTTTAGAATTGGATCTCCCTAGACTTGAAGCCCCTCCTCGCAGATTCCCGAGAACATTCCACTGGGTATCCCCCGAGGGAGTTGCGGAAACCTACGAGCATGATGAGGAAGCAGCGGAGAGGGAGCACGAAGTTCTTCTTCGTGCTGCAATCGCCGCGTCCCGAGGAGTCCAGTTATGACTTGCGCCATATTGAGTTCTTGAAAATCTTTCCTGTTTTGGTTCTCTGCTTCTTGACTCTGTTTTGCTCTGTTTTTGCTCCGAGAAGAAGATAGTCGACCGCTCAGAGAAGGTGAACAAAGTCATGACCCAGCTTGCCCCCCATCTCCAACGGTTGGGCCAGCTCTAGGCCAAAAAGGCCGACCTGGAACGGTCTAGTCAGGAGAGGAAGACGTGGCTGAAGGGGGCAGTTGACCAACTCAGGGATGAAAATTAGGCTCTAGCCAAGAAGATCAAAAGTAAGTCTCCTGTATTTGTCTTCCCGAATAAATCCCAAGTGTACTTCTCCAGCTTTGTTGTTTCCCGACTGCCCAGTTGTGTCCTGGCTGTGATCTCGAGTTCTTGACTATTCTGATGTACAGCCCTCAAAGCCGAGTTGAAGGCCCAGACAGAGGGGAAGAAACAACAGGAATCTGAGTTGAAAAAGGTTGAAAAGGCTAAAGCTGAACTGGAGAAGGCCAAGGACAAAGTAGAGGTCGACTATGATAGTAAGCCTTCTCTCTGACCATAACCTTAATCAATCCTCTTGTTACTCCGACTGTAATTTTGGCTAACAAGTATACTTGTCTATGAACCCGAGCAGCTTCAAGAGCCAATGTCCAAATCCAATTCCAGGCCTTTGCAGCGGAGATTAAAGTTGTCAAGGAGTCACGGGAGATTCTTGCCAAATCCGTGAAAGGGCTCCTTGATATTATGGATCCTCACTATGTCGGGACCAGCTCTAACACAATCTCCCAGGTACAGGCGCGCCTTAACCAAGCCCCGAGTACCTTGAAAAAGTACTCGGACAAGCGTGTGGCTATTGGCGTGGCCCAGACCCTTGCCATGACCAAATCGATCTTCCCTAGGGTAGACTTTGGGGCCATCGGTGAGGGGTTTGCCAAAGAGACAACGCCTGAGGAGGCATTGGAGTTGATTACCCAAGCGAGGCCGACTGCAGAGGTGATCACAAAGGACCTGGGAATGTAAGAATAAATCGTTATGCAGTCGGTGTATATAAAGCTTTTGTAAAGACATGTGTAAATATATGTACAATGCCGCTGAGTTCTTGGTTTTTCTTCGTTATCATTAGCTTTACCCGATTATATGGTCTACGCCGAGTTGATCGATAGAAACTTAATAAAAATCGTTCAGAAAGCTATACTCGGGCAAACATAGCATAGTCATTGTAAAACTTCATAACTTTAGATAAAACAAGCTCGTATGTTGTTAACAAAGCACATATAATACATGTAGTCCCCCGACTCACTACTCGGTTGAAACAAGCGACGTAGTGAGTCAGAGAAAAAATTTTATACATATGTATATGAGAAGGTACAAAACTCAGGTATAGAAAGGACGTAGCTGTTCTATATTCCATGATTTGCTGACTAGGGCACCGATTTCGGTCTTCAGTCGGTAGGCGCCTGGCCGAGTAACCTTAGCGATAATGAACGACCCTTCCCATAAGAGAGATAGTTTATACCTGTCTTTGGTGGTTTGTATTTTTCTCAAAACGAGATCCCCGACCAAAAAGGCGCGGCCACGGACATTCCGACTGTGATAGCGATGCAGGCCTTGAAGATACCTTGCCGACTGGATAATTGTGATGTCCCTAGCTTCCTCCAACTGATCTAGTTGAACCAGTCGGTTTTCATTGGATTTGTCTTCTGAGTAAGCCCGGACTGGCGGAGAGCCGAACTCTAACTCGGTTGGTAACACAGTCTCAGCACCATAGACCAGGAAGAAAGGGGATTGCCCTGTTGCCCGACTAATCATGGTTCTGAGAGACCAGAGAACAGATGGGAGTTTGTACCCATCGCCCTGCATATTGTTGTAGTCGGTTGAATATTCTAGCCTTGATACCTTGTAAGACCATGTCATTGGCACGCTCGACCTGCCCATTGCTCCGTGGGTGAGCCACAGAAGCATAACAGATCTTAATGCCGAAGTGGTCACAAAAATCTTGAAATACGCTGCTCATGAACTGAGTACCGTTGTCCGTATAATGCGGTTAGGAACCCGAATCGAATAATATACTCATGATGAAGTCCTTTGCTCGTGCCGCTGTTATGGTAGTAATGGGTTTTGCCTCAATCCACTTTGTGAATTTATCCACTGCGACGAACAAGTGTGTGAACCCTCCTGGTGCTTTTTTAAAAGGCCCGACCATGTCAAGCCCCCATACTGCAAAGGGCCAAGAGATTGGGATGGTTTGAAGTTCTTGAGCTGGAAGATTTGTTTGTCTTGGATAAAACTGACAACCCTCACATGTGCGAACTATGTCTTTGGCATCTGTTACTGCTGTTGGCCAGAAAAATCGCTATCTGTAAGCCTTTCCGACTAACGTCCTGGATGCGGCATGGTTGCCATATATGCCCAAGTGGATCGATTGCAGAATCTGCTTGCCCTCGTCGGGTGTGACGCAATGCATGAGGACTCCAAATGCACTTCTTCGGTACAGGTCTTCTCCAACTACTAGGAAACATTTGCTTCGACGTTTGATTTGTTCGGCTTGAATGCGATCTTCTGGGAGTTCATCGTCCAAGAGGAATTTGAGGATTGGAGTCTGCCAATCTTGAGATATGATCAATACTTCTTCTGTTGCTGGGGTAAGTTCAGCCCTTGACTGTTCTGGTACTGGTTTCTTCTTGACTGATGGCTCCATTAATTGTTCGAAGAAAATCCCAGTCGGGACCACTTCTCTCTTGGATCCTATGTTAGCCAATTTGTCTGCAGCATCGTTATATTGTCGTAGGACCTGAGTTATCTCCAGCCCGTCAAACTTTCCAGCTTTCTAACCTCCTGACAGTTACGTCGCCATGGTATCATCGAGACATGTCCAGTCTTTTATGACTTGGTTGACCACAAGTTGGGAATCGCCGTGCACAACCAGTCGGCGTATGCCAAGTGATATAGCAATACGGAGCCCGTGGATGAGCGCCTCATACTCGGCGACATTGTGGGAAGCCGGAAAGTGAATTTGGAGAACGTACTTGAGTTTTTCGCCAGTGGGTGTCGTCAGTACGATGCCAGCCCCGGCGCCGCCGATCAGTAGAGAACCGTCGAAGTATATTGTCCAGTATTCTAGCTTGTCTATTGTTGTAGTCGTCTGAACTTCTATCCACTCGACCACAAAGTCGACTAGAGCTTGAGATTTGATTACTGTCCATGGCTGAAAGGTGATATCGAACGCCATCAACTCGAGCGCCCATTTAGCGATTCGGCCGGTGGCCTCACGGTTGTGTAGGACGTCCCTGAGTGGATACGATGTGACCACCGTGACTTGATGCGACTGAAAATAGTGCACCAGCTTTCGGACAGTGATGAGTAGGCTATATAGCAGCTTCTGGACCTGAGGATATCTCATCTTTGAGTCGGCTAGGACCTCACTGATAAAGTAGACTGGCCGTTGAATTTTCTGTGTATGACCCGGTTCGGATCACTCGACCACCAACACCATGCTAACTACCTGAGTGGTTGTTGCCAAATATAACATTAATGGCTCTTGGGGCATAGGTGATTCCAATATTGGTGGTGATGTGAGAAATTTCTTGAAGTCTTCGAAGGCTTGTTGGGCTTCGGGAGTCCATTGAAAATTATCTGCTTTCTTCAGTAATTTAAAGAAGGGCATGCCCCGTTCACCTAGTCGGGAGATAAATCGGCTGAGTGCCGCCATGCAGTCTGTCAGCTTCTAGACATCCTTCTGGCTAGTCGGGGGCGCCATATTTATGATTGCGTTGATTTTCTCTGGATTGGCCTCTATGCCGCGATGCGATACGATGAAGCCGAGTAGCTTGCCGGATGGTACACCGAAGGCGCACTTTTCTAGGTTCAACTTCATCTTGAATCTTCAAAGATTTTGAAAGGTTTTCTCCAAGTCGGTGATGAGGTCTTCTTTGGACTTTGTCTTGATCACCACGTCATCGACATATGCCTCCACGTTGCGTCGATTTGAGTATTAGACACCGCTGAATTGCTCGTTGATACGTTGCTCTAGCGTTTTTCAAACCGAACGGCATGGTGATGTAGCAGTATGCTCCAAACGGCGTGATGAAAGAAGTCTTCAGGCAGTCCTCCTCCTTCAGGCTGATTTGATGGTATCCCAAGTAACAGTCGAGAAAGCTGAGAAGTTTGCACCCCGCAGTTGAATCCACCACCTGATCTATTCTGGGTAGACCAAATGGATCTTTGGGGCACGCCTTGTTCAAGTCGGTGTAGTCGACGCATATGTGTCATTTACCTTTTTCTTCCGGACTAATACTGGGTTTGCCAGCCAATCTGGGTGGTAGACCTCTTTGATGAACCCGGCTATGAGGAGCTTGGTTATCTCCTCTCGAATAGCATCTTTGCGGTCCTGTGCGAAGCGTCGTAGTCGTTGCTTGACTGGCTTGGCATCTGTCTTGACATTGAGGGCACGCTCAATCACCTCCCTTGGTACCCCAGGCATGTCGGAAGGCTTCCAAGCGAAGATGTCCATGTTTGCCTAGAGGAAGGTGACAAGCGCGTATTCCTATTTGGGATCGAGTCTGGTCCCGACTAGAGCAGTCTTGGAGGGGTCGGAAGGGTCCAGGGGGATCTTCTTCGTGTCAGAGTCCGCTGAAATTCCCAACTTTGTTGCTTTTTTCACCGGAACTTGATCGTCCTCGACTTCTGTTGTGGCGGCTTGCCGAATGCTGTTGCGTCCGACTGCCGCTTCTTGAGATTGAGCCAACTCGCAGCTCTCCTTGTCGCAGGTGAAGGCTTGCCATCGCTGCGAAGGGAAAGAACTCCGGCTGGCCTAGGCATCTTGAGCATCATGTAGGTATAGCGGTCATCCAAGTATTGCGTGGTACGCAGTCTCGAAGTTGACGACCTCGAAGCAGATGTTTTCTGTGCGGAAGTTATCCCGCGTGCCAAAGGTGACCGGCAAAGTGATCTATCCGAGGGGTGTTGAAGATAAGCCAGGGATTACCCCGTGGAAGGGCGCCGTACTCGGCCGCAGCTCTGAACAAGAAATCTTCATCTCATCCAAGGTCTTAGCGAACAGAATGTTGAGCGCGCTGCCTCCATCTATGAGAACCTTCTTCAACTTGATGTTTTTGACGACTGAGTCCAGGACGAGTGGATACCGTCCTGGGTAACCCGATCGGGGTGATCTGCACGGTCAAATGTAATGGGCATCTCTGACCAGTGCAAATATTGGGGGGCATCTGCTATAGAGACTGTGTTGACGTCGCGTGCTGTTAGCTTCTGTTTCCGCTTGGACTCGTATGCAAACGGCCCTCCGAAAATGTGGTTGAGCTCAGCCTGTGGATCTTGATAATCGTCGGCTGCGCCCGGATCTAGCTTGTCTTTATCCTTGTTGGTGCTAAATGTTGAAGCCTGCTCGGAGGCAAGCTTCTTGAGCATGAAGCAATCCTTGGCCGCGTGCCTGCCCTTGGGATGAAAGGGGCAAGACCCGTTCATCCCTTTCTGGTACTTGTTGTTCCTTGGGGGTTGCGACCGAGTGCGCTCCATGTTGGCCACCACGTTATCTAACTTCCGCTTGCAGGCGCCAGATTTGTTCTGTGCTAGCTCATCATTGGCTTTCTGGTCCTTCTACCGGGGCTCTTTTTTGTCGTCGAGGGCTTGGGCGACCGCCTCGACCGAGTCGGCGTACTTGTTCGCCATATCAAAGAGAGCCCTGACAGAGGTTGGAGGCTTCTGAGTAAATTTTGCGATGAACGGGACGTCCTTGACTCCCTTGTGGAAGACGGCAATGATGACCTCGTCCTTGATCATTGGGATCGAGTTGCACTTCTTGGAGAACCTTTTGATGAACTCACGAAGAGACTCGTTCTTCCTCTGGTGCAGCTGATAGAGATCATGCTCAGAAGATGGCCTTTCGTAAGCCCCTTGGAAATTGGCGATGAATCGTTCCCGGAGTTCTCCCCAGGAGCCGATTGACCGCTTTGGGAGCCCTATGAGCCATGTCCTCACCGAGTCGGCCAGGGCGACCGGGAGGTAGTTAGCCATGGCTTTGTGATCGCCTCCGGCTACTCGAATTGCCAGAGTGTAGATCGTGAGCCAGGACTCGGGATTGGTCTTGCAGTCGTAATTTTTTATGCCTGTAGGTTTGAAGCCTGATGGCCAGTCGACCTGTTATAGCTCCTTGGTGAAAGCTGGTACACCTTCATCTGTGTGAGGGCTCCGGCTCCGGTTACGGCGGTGGAATCATTCGTGGTGGAGGCCGAAGCGCTTGTACTCGTCCTCCAGTCAGCGGCGCTCGTCGTCTTCGCGTTCGCGGCATCATGCATTGATGTCCTGGCGAAGGTCGCGTCGCAGATGGCTTCGGAGATCCTAGTTGTCGTGGCGGTTGTATTGGGGACATCGCCGATTGTTGTTAGGGATGCCGAGAGACATCTGTCGTGACTCCGCCTGCGGCTGACTGGAGCCAGCCGCTCGGCGTCGCGATGATGCGGACGAGACCGCTGTTGAAGAACCCGACCGGTTGGTCGGTATGAGGGTGTCTCCCGACTGCTGGTGCTGCTGACATGCAACAGCGGTAATCATGGCTTTGATCCTCGCAATAGTCTGGAGCGTATCCGGTAGGTTGTCTGGAGGATTTGTTGCTGGGCGGTTCGCCTAGCCCTGCGTAGCTCGTCGTTGCGAGCATCGCGTTTGGCCTCCTGTTGTTGTCGCAGTCGGCGGGCCTCCTCTTCTTGCTGCTCGCGTAGTCGGCGTGCCTCTTGAGAGGGAGTGTCGCCCTTGGACGCCATGAAGATCTCGCGAGGCAGTAGAAGGCTTGCCAGACTGCTGCTCGAACTGCTGTTCGAACTTCTGTCCGACCTAGAGTCGGAATCAAAGTAGTCGATGGGGGTGATGACGACTCCGATCTCCCTAGATCCAATCTCAAACGGCTCTGGGCCGTGTCCGAATTGAACCGTAGGGGATCTGGTCTGCCGCGTAGGATGTAGATCGTGGATGTTCGCGGCATTGCGAAGTCTACATGGGAGATTGACGATCTCTCCCCTTCCTAGCTCGACCCCGGCCGGCTCAAGGCCGAGTCCGAGTCGAACGCCGAAGGAGAGAGTTGTCCTGAGACCCGAGCAAGTGGAAGATCACCGCAACAAGTCGACGAGGGTTGCTGCAGCGTCGTGTGGGCCAACTGGCGTGGAGTCGGCTGATTCCCCAGCAAATTGGATTGAGTCTGAGTCAGCCAAGGCGAGTTTGCCGAACTTGTCGGCGACGAAGTCGAGGCTTCCGAACATGATCATATCTCCGGGGGAGAATTTGCTGCCGTCGACTCCGGTTGTCGAATCCATCGAGCTTGTTGAGGTTGTTCTCGCCGAAGTCCCTACCTGGCGCGCCAACTGTCGATGTTTTACACCGGCAATATGAATATAGGGCTACTCGTCGGATTGAAACTCGATGGACTGCAAAGGAACACAAGGAGTTTATACTGGTTTAGGCCCTCAATGTGAGGTAATACCCTACGTCCAGTTGTGGTGTATTTCCTTTGAGGATGTATGGTGATTCTGTGCCCTTAGGGAGCGCCCTGCCTTCCCTTATATACTGGGGCACAGGGTTACAAAGTAGGAGTCCTGATCGAACTACGACCAAGGGATCTCCTTCTAGAGATATAACTTGCCCGACTAGTACTGTATCTTCCTTATCGTATAAGGTTAAGTCTGCCGAGTGCTATCATATCTCTAATTACAAGGTTAGGCCCATCCTCTATCCGAGTGGCCCATATGCATGTCATGAGGTACATGGGGCCCATGGCCTCTACACATGGCCTTGTGATCTCCTCCAGCTGCTCGGATTGCCAGAATATAGACTGTGAGCCAGGACTCGGGGTTGGTCTTCCCGTCATATTTTTCAATTCCAATCGGCTTGAAACCTAACGGCCAGTCGACTTGTTGCAGCTCACGGGTGAAGGCCGGTACTCCTTCATCTGTATGAGGACTCCGACGCGGACTACGGTGGTGAAACCGCTCATGGTGGAGGCCGAAGCACTCATTCTCGTCTTCTAGTCGGTGACGCTCGTCTTCCTCGTGTTCACGGCGTTGTGCGTTGATGTCTTGCCGAAGATCACGTTATAGTTCGCCTCGGACATCCTGGTTATCCCGACGGTCATCTTGATGTCGGCGCCGTTGGTCATTATTGTGGTTGCCAAGTGACGTGTGGTGTGACTCCGTGTGCGGTTGACTAGAGTCGGCCGCTCGGCGTCGCGTTAAGACAGATGAGATCACCGTTGGAAAAGCCGACCTATTGGTCAGTATGAGAGTATTACCCGACTGTCGACGCTGCTGGCATGCAGCAGCGATGATCATGGCTTTAATCCTTGCTATCGTCGGTGTGGCTTGGTGATCAGGCCCAAACTGCAATGTATCCAGTAGAGTTGCAGCGGCCACAACGTTCTGTTGAGGAGTTACGAAAATGTCATGGTCGCCAACTCGGGTTTGGAGGATCTCCCGTTGAGCAGTGCGCCCAGCCTTGCGCAGATTGTCGTTACGAGCATTGCGCTCGGCCTGCAGGCATCTTGCGTCTTCCTCCTGTTGTTCTCGCAATCGGCGGGCCTCTTCCTCTTGCTGGTTGCGTAGTCGGCGTGCCTTTTGAGTGGGAGTCGAGCCCTTGTATGCCATGAAGACTTCGTGTAGTGGAGAAAAGCTTGCCGAATTGCTATCTGACTTAGAGTCGGATTAGAGTAGTTGATGGGGGTAATTACAACTCCGACCTCCCTAGATCCGATCTCGAGTGGCTCTGGGCCGTATTCGAGTCGAACTCCAGGGGATCGGGTTTGCCACATCGGATGTTGATTGAAGTTAATCCGCCGGCGTTGCCGAGTCCGAACAGGAGATTGACGATCTCCTCCTCTCTTAGCCCGATCTTGGCCGGCTCTAGGCCGAGTCCAAGTCGAACACCGAAAGAAAGAGTTGTTCTGAGACCCGGGCATGTTGAAGATTGCCGCAGCATGTCGACAAGGATCGCTGCAGCGTCACGTAGAACGACCAGCACGGAGTCGGCTTGGTTCCTGGCCAATCGGATCGGGTCCGAGTCAGACAGGGTGAGGTTGCCGAATTTATCGGCGACGAAGTCGAGGCTCCTGAAGGTGATTGTTTGCCCGGGGAAGAAGTTAATGCCCGTCAAATCCGGAGATGGATCCATCAGGCTTGTCGAGATGATCTCACCGATGCCCCTACCTGGCACACCCAATTGTCGATGTTTTTTACCACCCAGGCATGAGAATATGGGGCTACTCATGAGACCTAACTTGATGGATTGCAAAAGGAAAACACGAAACAATTTATACTGGTTCAGACCCTTGAGTGAGACTCTTGAAAATAATACCGTATATCCGGTTGTTGTTGTGTATTTGCCTTTGAGGTTTCTCTGGTTGAGATTTTCGCTATGGCTCTCTGGGGCGCCCTGCCTCCCCTTATATAACGGGGGACAGGGTTATAGAGTAGGAATCCCAGTCGGACTCTGACCAAGGGATTTCCTTCTAGGAATACAATGTACCCGACTAGGACTATATCTTTTCCTTGTCGTATAAGGTAATGTATGCCGAGTCCTATTGTATCCTAATTACAGTTAGGTCCATCCTCTGTCGAACCGTAGCCCCAAATGCTTCTCATGAGGTACCCGGGGCCATGGCCTCCATAATTTACATTCAGAAAGAGACTAGCAGCTGGTCTGATTTCAGTGCATAAGGACACTATACATCAACAAAAGGTATTGAAAAACTGGAAAATGTTTTTTGGGTTTTTGTCAGTATTTCGTATAAGAAACAGCAGTTGCAGACTTACCTGCTAGTGAAACACAATACAACAGAATGGGCTAAACAAGGTTCAGTGAGCAAACAGATAAAAAAAACAACCACCGCTAGGATTTTGAAACTATCTAGGTGTTGGTCTTTTTCGTCTAGACTCTTTTAGCAATCATTTTTCTGACAAAAAAATTATCAGATTCAGATAGCTGAACAGCCAACCCTAAAGCATTCTCTAAAAAAACACAAAAACACACCCCCCGAGTTAACCCCCATAGTACATCAATGAGATAATAGGTATGTTATGGGCAACTTAGCGCCACTATAAGAAAAAAAAATGTGTTTTATCATGTTTTCAAAGTGTACCCATTTTGTCGAATAATGGGGAGCCTAAAATTCATCTTATGGAGTTTGAGCAGGGAGATTTAAACAACTTGCTTAGATATTTCACTATGGGATTCTAAAACTCTGAATGAATGTAAACTATCTTTCCTAGGCCAAGTTCTGCAGCTCTGAATATTCTGCAGTTTACATTGCAGTTATGTAGGTTTTATGGAGGGAAATGCAAGCTATCAAACTATTTTCAAACTACAGTAGGAACTACACACCCAAACAGAAGTTGCACTTTAGAGCTATTCTCCCGGTCTAATATACTTTTTACTAAATATTGTCACTAACATTGTCCCACTAACTGAATAACTTGCACCAGGCAACCATGGTACTTCCAGGGTTGATTCATTGATTGAATTGCTACTTGCAACCGAATACAATGACACTAGAAGTTGAGAACTTCTCTCTCTCCCACTGATTTATTTTTCACTTTTGGAAGACTGCTAGTTAAGAATTAGAAGACATGTCCTGGCAATTCTTAATATTCTGCAGTTTTACGGAGGTAAGCATACCTGGCCGATGCAGCGTTTTGGCCGGAGGCAGAAGCCACGGACGGAGGCGGCAGCCTTGGCCGGAGGCAGTAGCCACGGACGGATTGGTGCGAGGAAGAAGAAACTACGACGGGAAAAGAACAGTTTGGGCAAGAAATGATTCAGCGCGAGTAGAAGAAATCGGCGCAGGTAGCGAATTTTTCCCGCGAACGCATGATTGGGACCGCCCGATAGCTACCCCAGATTAGCTTAGTTTTGGGTCTGATAATTAGGCATGGACGAATTTTTGGGACTAGCCTTGGCACTGTTGAAGGCTTGTTTTAGGACTGAATCCAAATTAGAATTGTTGGTAAAGTGGCTGCTTTGGTGTCTTGAAATGCCTAAGTCGGCCTAGAGTCCTGTAGGCTTCAAAGCCTTTGTTCACATGATAGGTCCCAGTCTTCTCAATAGAATGAAACTCAAAAAGGAACAATCTTTTTTATAAGGATAAAATCCAAGAATGAATCTCAACATGTTTCGTTCTTAACACGTCCTCGTGTTTTGCAACGATGATCATCGTCTGAGTACCCATTCACATTTTATCTTTCTGTTGGTGCTTCGTTGCATCCTAGGGGAAGATCCTCACGTTAGCAAAATAAGGTACATGGCCCGCCAATTTTACATAGAGGATTATAGTTAACATCCCGTAGGATCCGCATGGTAATGGACCTGCTGACTACATTCCCGACGTCGCTTAGGCGAAAATCATTTTGTCTTGTTTAGATGTCCATTTGCTGTGAGGACTGTGTAATTCATGTAAGGCCATATATCCGATAAGCGGACGATACCAATCTACATAGAAGTGTTGCCAGTACAGCCCTTTTCTCTGATTTTCTGAGATAAAATTGTTGGACGTTAATTCTGCCATGTCATGCTTGCCTGGGGGATTTTTAATTACTTGGTGCTTCTCCATCAACAAAGGATAGCCTATGGGAAAAATAAAAATAGTAAGACGGTCTATATAAATCATAGAGAATTTTATCCATGTCTCCTGAACAATTTTAGTACATATGGAGGTAAGACGATTTCGATATATCAAGTCGAAAAACGGTATGTAGTGTTTTCATGCCGTCACATAGTGCAATTCGTCACCAATTGGTGATGATAAGCAAGAATGGAAACATAGAAAAAATAAAAATCTACATAAGACTCATTAATTTAGTTAAGAAAAATATTTGAGGAGTTTAATAAAGAAGAATTTTTTGCTAGCCTGGCAAGGATAGTTTTTATATGTAATTGATGGTAGGTATTAGGATATTTCTGCTACTTATTAAATATAAGACATATACTTCTCGAGGACCCAAGGAAAAAAAACCAAGCAATAAAAATTATATAGTTAATTGCGAGAGCGATTGCACCTTGTACAACAAGAAGGTAATCATGCACATGGAAAGTGCTCCCGCCAGTAGACGCAGCATTGTCCACCTTGCGGATATCTTTTGTGAGTCATCCATGGTGCCGCACGCTTGCCCTTGCCTCATAAATGGTCTATCTGACCATCGCTTTGTCGTTGACAAGAAGATGTGCGTGGTCATACTGGAGATGGTGGTCCATTCCAATTCTATAATTGGGTCAATACTCCTACGTCACAGACGGGAGGGGATTTTGATCACCGTCGGTAGTGTGGTGATACGGGTGCGGGTCGAACACGATTAGTTTGTGCCAAACATTACTACCGTCGGGACAATGGTGGCCAGGGTGCCACGGCGCGGTGCCGGTTATCCGTGTGTTGATACCAAGGAAGGCGGGCACAGTGATCTGAGGTAGTTACTCATGTATTCAAGGCAGATATCAAGTTTGCTGCTGGTCGCCGTGGAGCTCGTCGATGTCGATGGGCGGGAGAAGAACTCTTGAGAATCTAAGGCTTCTGGTGAAGTTGATAAAGAACACTTTTCAGTCATTATAATATAGAAAGCATTAGAGTGACATGAGTGGACATAGTGATTAGGCGGTGTGAAGCTTATCGTAAGAAACCTAATCTATAGAGTATAGTTTCCAACTATATATTATACACAGTCAAGAAAGTCTCAGTTGTTTGAGAAAGGATTAGGAAGACCTCTCTCCATTTCCATTACCTGAAAACAAACAAACCAAAATATAATTTAACAGGACAGAAGCAGAACTAATACTCTGAGGGACGAGGGGTTTAGGGAATCGTTGTTTTGCAGGTTTTGTATTCTCTTTGTGATGTGAGCCATACAGCAAGAGAAACGGATCCTAAGAATCTCAAACTCTAAAGCAACAAGAAAATTAATCCAATTCTCAAAACTGAGCTAAGACAAACACAGAGTTGCAAGCACGAGTATGTCCATCATAAGACACTTCCACGAGCTCACAAAAACACACTACAACTTGAAAGCAATGCCTAGAGAAAGCTCATAGGGACTAATATAAACAAAAATATGGAAAAATATCCCACACGAGAACATGGGTGTGTACATGCTAACATCGGTAGAGGTGAGCTTCACTGCTTATTTTTTAGGGAACTCTCCAATCCAGCAAGGTGTATATGGAAAAGAAGCTTCTATGTATCCACCCCATTCTTCCGAGAATTCATCAATATTTTTAGGGAATAGGTTGCCCAAGTCTTCCAGCTTTGAGCTATTCAAATGATACGCCAAGCCTCTCTTACATAATAAACTCAAAAAGATAATTTCTCGATAAGGATGGAATCCAAGTTGAAACTTTAACATAACAACTACCATCAACACCATCTTGTGTAGTATCCAGAACATCATCATTTTCAGAGTACCATTCAAATTTATCTTCCACTGATGCTTCAATGTTTACATCATACTTTAACATTTTAGAACCATGGCCACGTGAAGCAAGGAGGTGGGCCACACCAGCACCAGTGAGTTGGTGCCCTGAAGCTAAGCAATGCATGCATCGACACATTTATGTGTGCACGCTGAGGGTGAGCAAGGCATGAGACTATCTTATACTTTTTTATCTTAATTTACTGTTCATCTTTTTGGGGATTGTGCTTTTCTTTTTGTTGTTTATGGTGCTAACCCATCAAAATTAACTAGATGGATGATGGAGTACCTATAGAACCGGTGATAATACTATACGTACTAGTGAACAAGGTATAGTAAATGTAATGATACTTATTGGTACAGCGATGGGGTAATACCTACAGGTACCAATGATACGATGTATCTTTGATGGTACCTGTATATACCGGCAATACAAGGTACCAATAATGGTACCTGCATATACTAGCAGTAATGATACTAGTGATAATACTACAGTACTAGTAATACAAGGTACCATGATGTTACTTCGCAGGTATCAATTGTGATGCCTGCAGGTACCAAGCGTAGTATCATGATGCTACGAGTAGATATTAGGCTGGTATTAATAGTGATACTCACAGGTACCCATGATGATACCTATACGTATCAGTGATATAAAGCACCATTGATAATACATACACATACATGTGATACAAGGTAGTAGTGATGATATGTGCAAGTACCGTATTATCTTTAATCAGTTGTAACTCTATATACATAGTAGTACCAAACATAGTATTGTTTGATTCTATGGAAAGTAGAAACCATTAGCTTTCTAATTGTATATAACATGATCACCTATAAAATATACGTACAAATTTTGCATCATAATGCAATACTTTGATGTATGGACGGTAGAGATGTAGCTCAGTTGGGATTAGAAGCACGAGGGGTTCCCAGCCTCTGTGCGCACTGCAAAAGCGTTGTACTAGTGTGGGTGTGAGAACCATTGAGCACATTGAAGAACTCACAAACAGGCGGAGTGCATGGGTCCAATCCAAGAGAAGAGAAATCACCTAATCATTAATCTATATTGTTGGCTTGACGGGACTCCGTCCGCTAGTTAGCTTCATTATTTATTGACAAATGAAAGATCCTAATTATATATCAAAAGCAACTAGGTTTACGTTTTCGGTTACGTTTCCAATTACAAATGGGTTCGAACTTTGGAAACATGAATTAATCGTTTTAGCAGAGTGAACTGATTGAATATGGGCACGGATTGCCTGCTCCGGATCGATGCACCCATATCGAAACCAATTCATTTTACCTCCCCTGGCAGTTTGAAGGACAATTTTGTTATACATGGTGCCTACATGACATGTTGACCTGGTTTTCATCTGACGTGGCAATATAATCAGCAAAAAAAATAAAAATACAATGGGACCCACATGTAAGTAGCCACCTCATCTTTGTCCTCCTCTTTTCCCCTCTCTCAAACGCAACTCATCTCTTCTTCCTCCTCCTCTATCCCTCTCTCCCATCTCTTCTATCAACCTCAGCGGCGAGCTCGAGCATCGGCGAACGACAGCATCGAAGAGGCTGGCATGGAATTCTAGCGTGAGCTGTGGATAGTGCAGAGGTGGCAACGGTGGAAGTGGTAACTCACAATGCCGACAGCGGTGCCAACCAGAGGATAGGAAGGAGGCCGTGGGGTTGGCAATGGCCAGGGTAACAAGCTCAAGCGGCGGCGAGGGGGAACAACTCGAGGCGGGGCTGTGCTCGGTGGCCTCTGGTCCCACCGCCTGAACTACTTCCTCCGCTAGCTTCACGTCTCCACCCGATGGACGCCATCGTTGACCCCTCCCGGCCAACGAGGACAAGGACGATCTGCTCCCTTGCCTAGTGGACGTCGTCGCCTAGGTTGCGGCCAACAAGGACGAGGAAGAAGGTCGGTAGGGACGTCGAGATCGAGCTAAGCTTCCTCCCCATCCTCGCCGCCACGTGCCTCCACCGTTGGATCCATCCGTCCTCTGCCACCAGTATAATCCGCCCCCCCCCCCCCGCCCCCACTACTTCCTGTTCTTCGCCACCAGCCAATGGAGGTAGAGTCAACCAGGAGCCAGCCGCCGTTGCATCCAACGTGCCCACCATCACCGTGGAGTCAATCTACAACCGGGAGAGAAGAGGAAGAAGGGAGAGAGGAGGGGGATGAGAGAGAGGATGAGATAGAGGTAGGAGGGGAGGTGAGAGAGGATGACATATAGGTTCCACTATATTTTTTTATTTTTTCTAATGTAATGCTATGTGAGCGTCACGTCAGATAAAAACTCGGTCAATATGCCACTAGGACATTAGAAGAGAAAAAATAAATCGATTTTGATAGATGAGGGAGTCGATATACTATATTTTGCAATTAGGAAAGATAAATTAGATTTGGGCTATAGTTAAGGGAGCAAATTCCATACAATTTTGTTGGCCATTGGTACGTGGGCTGGAGGCGTTGCATCTCTTCAAGTACCTACAGGCCCACAGATATTCACGAATATTGAAGCAGGTAGATATTTCGTGTAGTATTAGAACGCTTTACCCATTTCACCTAGCAAAACCGCACTCACGTGTCCCGCTGCCCGCGCAGCGCCCACGCGCCAGTGTACTACACCGAATCTCCACCGTCCGTCGCCACAGCTGGCCGGTCCCCTCTAAGACGAACGCACCGGATCGCTCCACATACACATGAGTTCTCCACTTCGGCCTCCACGCCTCCGCCTATATAATGCGCCATTTCTTCCCCACTGCGTCCTCCCCCTTCTCTAGAGCCTTCCTCTCACAACGCAAACAAAAACCCTAGAGGAAGCGAGCGATAGAGACCCCACCCATGGAGCGCTCCCACCTCGCCGTCCTGCTGGGCCTCCTCGCCTTCGCCGCCGGGATCCCAGCCGCCGCCGCAGCCACCGCCATCGAGGGAGCGCAGGCGGCGGGGGCCGCCATGGCGGAGGCGTCGTGCGAGCCCTCCATCCTCGCCACCCAGGTCTCCCTCTTCTGCGCGCCCGACATGCCCACAGCGCAGTGCTGCGAGCCGGTGGTGGCCTCCGTCGACCTCGGCGGCGGCGTCCCCTGCCTCTGCCGCGTGGCGGCCGAACCGCAGCTCATCATCTCCGGCCTCAACGCCACCCACCTCCTCACGCTGTACGCCGCCTGCGGAGGCCTCCGCCCTGGAGGCGCTCGCCTCGCCGCCGCCTGCGAAGGTACGTATATCCAGAGCCTCCTGTCTCTCTCTTCCTCCCTCTTGGATGGGGTTGCTGCCTTGCGTTTTTGGTTGCCTTTTTGTGGTTTGCACGAGATCGGTCTTCTTCTGTGATTTTGTTTCGAGTTGCTTGCGTTTTGTGGTATGCTAAGCTTCGAACGAGTCGCCGGCGTCGCTGTGTCAACCAACTCTCGTATGCTTAGCTCTCAACACTTGCGGTTTGGCCCCGTTTTTACTCGGTTTGGAACTTTGGATGCTACTTCTGATATTTGAATTCATCCACTGCTAAACTGACAACTTGGATGAAGACTAGCAGCGGCATTTGATCGATTTTGATTCCTTTCTCTGGATGTTCGAGCTGATCATGTGATTATTGCTCGAAACGCTTCCGCACGTGCAAGATCCAGCAGCGGATAGATCTACAGTGATTTGCGCTTTATTTCGGATTTGTGGTTCAGTGTTTACGTGTGAAGCAATGCCGTTCGATGCTTTCGCTCGAGCTCATGCATCTATAGCACAAATCTATTATGTGCGTTGCGCGAGTTTAAGCTCGAGAGAGAAGAGAGCATCAAGGCCACTGGGTTTTTCGGACAGATCATGATTCTTTCTGTGTTTTCCCCGTTGAACTCTCCGAATATATCGACGTATTGCGTTGTTTGAGTTATCTTCTGAGTGGATTTTGAGTTATCTCATCATGAGACGAGCGCTTTCTTTTCCTTTCGCTTCGTGTTCTGTCTCTTTTCCGTGTAATCATTGCGTTTCCCTTCTGGTGCTTGTGATCGACGCTTTCGGATCGAGCCATGCATGCTCGTGCAGTAGCACGGCTTGGCGAGCTCGCAGAGCTAGTCGCAGTTCATCTTTTTTTCCTTTCTCGTTTCTTTTCTCGGGCGTTTCGTCCTCTCGTCCCTCAGCATGCGTGTTCATCTGTCCGTTTTTGTCCTTCTGTAGCGCCGATTCGAACCGGCCTGTACAGTGCTTTCTTTCTGTTTCGTGAAAAGGAAGGAGTCAAATCGAATCGTTCGCTCGCTTGCATGTTTGCCCCTGAACCGTCCTTTGCAGAGCTTTCTCTTGGACGTTTCCGCTTTTTCGTCCGAGACCCTGCGCGCGGCGCGTTTCTCCCCAACTCGATCGTTTTTGCAGCATGTTTTACTCCCTTTTTAATCACTTGTGATCGACATGATCTCTTGCTCTAATTGCATCTACTCTGTGGGATTGTCACTTGTGTGCTGCATGTTTTGCCTGTTCAATTTGCCAAGGATCGAGTCCGTGTAGTTCAAAATTCCTGCAGGTTTTAAATCGGCACTGCTTTTTCTTTCTTTTTGAAGTTTGGTTCGTTCAAAACTTGTCTCTTCTGCAGCCGTAGCCTGCTGTGTGCAGAAAGCTGGCAGGTATCGTGCAGCTTTTTTGCTGTGAGAGTTCGCCGCCGTGTGTAACGTTTTCTTGCCGTTCCCTTTTTTCACGTGCCTGCCTCTGTTTCCTTGGGCCGCAAGCTATGGCAGTACAGCTGCTGTTTCCGTTGAAAGGATTCTTTTGCCCTTCGCTTCCAGAAGCTTCCAGAGATTTTTCGACTTCTTGAATGTGGTTTCTGTTTTCCTTTTTTTTTATAAGTTGTTCTCACGCCGTACGTCGATCCGTGCTCGCAACGTGCAGGTCCCGCGCCGCCGGCCTCCATCGTCACTGCCCCGCCGCCCCCGGCCGCTCTTCGCCGCAAGCCGCCGGCACGTAAGTCTGATCCCCCATTCCCCTTTCATCCACTGATTATTGCGTGTGACCTTTTGTGATTTATTACTAACTTGCTGGATTTGCATGCTTTGCAGGCGAGGCACCTCCCCCACCACCGGCGACCGAGAAGCTCTCCCCGCCTCCTCAGCAGCACGACGACCCCGCCGACCACAACAAACGCATCCACCCACAACCGAGAAGCTCTCCTCCCCCGTCCACCCCGGGCGTCTCGTTTGGCCCGACTGCGGCTCCCCCGCCACCACGCTCCGGCGCCTCCTCGTCGCTCCAGGCGCCCCTCGCCGCCGCCACGACCATCCTTGCCACCACCCTCCTTATCGCCGCCGCGCAGTACTGAGGACCCGGCACCCGCGCCCCACAGCGATGATTCATAGTATCTCTCGTCCTTTACCTTTGCTTCTTTCTCTGGCTTTCCGTACCAAGTCTGCCTAGATTGGAGTAGTAGCTCTAGTAGTATCCTGATGTCTCCTTGATCGCGTCGTCTCTAGAGCATCCGCCGTTTTTGATCGATTACTAGCATGGCCGATGTGAGTCCAACATGAAATGTGGTCGAGGAGAACAATATTGTTTGCCAAGTGTTTTGCTTTCGATCTCCAGTAGCTGAACATGTATGTCAACTGAATGCTGCAATGAAGTGAATGGATGCAGTCTAACTGTCATATCTGTTGCCATCTTGCCATGTGTATACCTTCTTGCTCTGTTCTGTTTAGTTCTGATGCTGCTTGCTCTGTTTCTGCGATGGTGTTGCATTAGTTGTTGTGATCTGTGATGTGCTCGCAATTCTGGATGTATTGCCAAGCTCTGTGCGATACACAGCAAGCTGAGATATGCCGGACGCCGCACCTGCCGTTGCGTTGGTCTTATGCGCGAGCGGCGCTGCGCTGCTGCGCAGCCGCGCCCGCCTCTGCACATCCATAATTCCTAACTCGTGCGACCCATTCAAGTCTCAGTTTGCACCGTGCCTACTGCGGGCTCCGCGCTTGCTCGATTAAACGACTAGGATCATGTCAAATGGTAAAACTGTTATTTTCGAGTACTGAATTCCCCTAATAAGCTTCATAGACCAGCGCACTGTCATCCACTCGACCTGCCACGACACTCTCCACCGCAGAACACGACACCCTGTGGCCACGGCCACCTACCCTGGCACGCACCGAGAAGAAGCCGGATAAGCACTCGAGATGATCGCATTGAGACGTGGCGACTCGGCCGCCCGCTGCCACGGCAGACTCCTTCCACGTAGCCGCACCCCCTCGCCACGTACCAACCGCGCGCCACTATAAATTCGCGCGCGAACTCCTTCCCCTCACTCGCAGCACAGAGCACCGCAGCGAGTGACACGGTAGCCATGGCGACCCGAGCCAGAGCAACGATCCTTCTCCTCCTCGCGGCCGTCCTCTTTGCCGCGGCAGCAGCGGCGGCCTCAAGGGAGGATCGCCGCGGCGAGACCACCTCACTGCGGCGCTGCCTGCAGCGGTGCGAGCAGGACCGGCCGCCGTACGAGCGGGCCCGGTGCGTGCAGGACTGCAAAGAGCAGCAGCAGCAGGAACGACGACGAGAGCACGGCAGGCACGACGACGATCGCAACGGCCGTGACCGGCGCGGCGGGGGGTCGTCGGAGGAGGAGGAAGACGAGGACCGCGAGCAGGGGAGCCGGCGGCGCCCGTACGTGTTCGGCCGCCGCAGCTTCCGGCAAGTCGTCCGCAGCGAGCAGGGCTCCGTCAGACTCCTCCCGCCGTTCCACCAGGCGTCCAGGCTCCTGCGAGGCATCAAGAAGTACCGCGTCGCGGTGCTCGAGGCGAACCCCCGCTCCTTCGTCGTGCCGGGCCACACGGACGCGCACTGCATCTGCTACGTCGCCCAAGGTACTTGCTCTCTCGCCTCGCCTCGCCGCCTCGCGACGTTTGGTGATCAGTTTCGTTGCCGAAGCCTAACTGCGTTGTTTGATGGCGTAGGCGAGGGGGTGGTGGCGACGATCGAGCACGGCGAGAAGCGGTCGTACGCCATCCGGCAAGGCGACGTCTTCGTCGCGCCGGCAGGGACGATCACTTACCTGGCCAACACAGACGGCCGGAGGAAGCTGATTGTTACCAAGATTCTCCACAGCATCTCCGTGCCTGGCAAGATCGAGGCACGATCACGATATATCAATTCAGTATCTAGCGACTAATTAAAAATTGTTTACGCGGACGCGGGAACACACGCTAATCAATCGATCTTGCAGTTCTTCTTCGGCGCCGGCGGGAGGAACCCGGAGTCGTTCCTGTCGAGCTTCAGCAAGCGCGTGCAGAGAGCTGCTTTCAAGGCACATATTAACCTCTGCATTAATTAGCATTAACCTGATCGATCTGTCAATTAATTAACACATAATTAGTTACACAGCGAGAGTAATTAAGTTGATCGACGTGTTGCGCGCGGTACATGTTTAGATTTCGGAGGAGAGGCTGGAGAAGCTCCTGGGGAGGCAGGACAAGGGGGTGATCATCCGCGCGTCGGAGGAGCAGGTGCGGGAGCTGCGGCGCCACGCGTCGGAGGGCGGCCACGGCCAGCACTGGCCGCTGCCGCCGTTCGGCGAGTCGTCGCGTGGCCCCTTCAACCTCCTGGAGCAGAGGCCCAGGTTCGCCAACCGCCACGGCCGCCTCTACGAAGCCGACGCACGCAGCTTCCGTGACCTCGCCGACCACGACATCCGCGTCGCGCTCGTCAACATCACCGCGGTGCGTCGTCGTCGATGCCCCATGCACCGGCGCCGCCGCGCGTGTGTACATTGGATCTTCTGATCACGTGGTTCGTTGCGTGCATGCAGGGCTCCATGAACGCGCCATTCTACAACACCCGGTCGGTCAAGGTCGCCTACATCCTGGACGGCGAGGGGGAGGCCGAGATCGTGTGCCCGCACCTGTCGCACGCCGGCGGCGAGAGCGAGGGGCGCCGCCGCGAGCGCGGCAAGGGCAAGTGGCGTGAGGAGGAAGAGGAGGAGGAGGAGGAGGAGGAAGAACAAGTCGGGAAGGGGTACGAGACGGTCCGTGCGCGGCTGTCGCGCGGCACGGTGTTCGTCGTCCCCGCCGGCCACCCGATCGTGGTGTCGTCGTCGCGCGACAGCACCCTCCAGATCGTCTGCTTCGACGTCCACGCCGAGAACAACGAGAGGATGTACCTCGCAGGGACGAACAGCGTGCTGAAGAAGCTGGACCCGCAGGCCAAGGAGCTGGCGTTCGCGGCGAGCGCGAGGGAGGTGGACGAGCTGCTCAACGCCCAGCAGGACTCCGCCTTCGTCGCCGGCCCGGAGCAGAGCGGCCGCCGCGGCGAGGAGGAGGAGCAGGACGAAGGGCACCGCCGCCGCGGCCACCGCGGGCGTGGCGACGAGGCGGTGGAGACGCTCCTAAGGATGGCAGCCGGTGCGATGTGACGCGCTCCGATCCGCGGCGACGAGCGGCGTGGCGAGTGCGTGAGCCACCCAACTGCCGAGCGAGCTGTGGGAGTTTGGAGTCGACGTGTGTGTTTGTAGCTTTTGTAAGTAGGCGGGAACGAGTGAAATAAGTGGGTGGCTCCCTCTGTGCGATTATGTAAGTTACCAAGGCTTGTCCATATAAGTAAATAATGAACAGCTTGCAAGCAATATCGCTTTTCAATTTTCACCCAATTCACGTGGTATAAATGAATGGCATATTAATATTGTTGACATATTGGACTGGTCTAATACAAAATGACCGTGTAGTTAGAAATGTGTGGTCGTTAACAATTGGTTTTAAGAGTTACATAAGGGAGATGTGTACATGGCTTGCCCATGGAAATTCTGTGACCATGTGATTTGTTCTCACGTCCCAATTCGTGTCACCTCACGTGCAGCAACAGACATCGGCAAATGACCCAAAATACGAGCACAAAGATGGGCCGTGACCATCACCGGGATGGGCCTAAGCGGGACCCGCGTTGGGCCGGCCGTTTTGCCCAAGCCGCGTCACGAGATTGAGCTCTCCCTCCGTTGGCGCGGAGCGTTTCTGCAACCTGCCAACGTCGCGCCGTGCGGTGCGGGAGGCCGCGAAACGACGGGGACGAGATCCACCCACTAGATGGCCACTGGCACGAATCACACACCATTCACCAAAATGAAATGGTCAGGATGAATTCTTGTCTAGTTGTCGAGTAGTAATTCCAGCGGTAATATGTTGCGTGATGGTGTAACTACACCTCGGATCTCGAGATGTTCTTCTGCCAGCACTCCTGATTACTGCTGAAACCGAGGTGTTTAGAGCTAATCCCAATGAAACGACCAGTACTACTGTTCAGTTTCACCACCAACTGCCCTTGCCACAGGAAACGGTAAGCTAAGCTTTTTCTCGGCTTGGCACAGCCACATAGGTGAATGCAAAATCGGCCTAGCGAACAAAAAAGAGGTATAGTGGGGTAAAAGAGAGGAGAAAAGAACAGGAGTGGTCCAAGCTCAGCTCCCTACTGAGATGCTACTTGGACTTTGGACCAGGGGGGGATCTCTCTCCCTCTCTTTTTGTTTCCATTCTTTTGAGAAAGCAGGTCTCAGTGAGACATGGGTACTCCTGACCTTGGCCTGCTAGTACATCAGACCAGCAGCTACTCCATCCATAGCAAAGCCATGCCAGCATGCATCCTCCCCTTGATGAGAGCCTGAAGGAGAGTACTACTGGCATCTGCATCTGAGCCTTGTGCTTTTTGGTGCCCCCACTGCTTTCATGTCCCCTAACCTGCCCACAGTGATTCCTCCCTACTGCTGCTTTTCCATGACTTGTTTACTTCCCCTTCTCATGGCAAAGGAAAAGTATGTAGTAGTAGGAAAAGGAAACGGCTATAGTATACTGCAGCAGAGGCAGCACAATGGGGGCATTCAGAGGCCGGCAGGCAGCTTCTGTGTGACACCTTTTTCAGCACCTTGCTTTGTGCACAAGCTTGGGTGAAATGCTGTGTGTTTGTGCTGGTGATCATTTCTTGGCAAGCATGAACCATGGCACACTGCAATTCTGCATGATAGCATCAACAGTATGCTGTACAAATGATACTGCTCCGTTCCTTCTTCCAATCAAATATCAGGGCCAAGGGGCTCTTGTTACATCAGAAGACCAAGAAAAAAAAGAAGGAAAGCAAAGGAGGAAACAAAGCCTTTCAAGTACAAATGGCCAAGGAAAAAGGTATTCTGTATGATGAAGGGGTATCGAAAAGCACACTGCAAATCAGCTTCAGTTGTTAGTGATTAGCTTATTTCGGAACAAAAACTCTCCTTTTTCTTGTAAACTGGTACTCGCGGATGTTAGATTCAAAACTTTGCATCACTGCACAAATCTCCCTGTTGACAAGTGCAAATATACCTTAGTTATTCAATTTATTTATACTTCTTACACGTATATATGGTAGTCATATACAAGAGTAGTGTAAAGCATACCTAATTTTACAATTAGAAAGCATCTCCTTGAGTATCTGCATGCGCACAACGGTTAGAATTGAGGTATCAGTCGCAGTAAACTTGCCAAAGATAATTAGAAAACACATCATGTTCATACACTCCGGATGTAGGATAGATGATGAGGCACGAAAACTGATAGGTCCAAAAGAAATAATAGTTCAGGAATCACCTGTTGGCTGAGAATATTCCAATTGCTGGAATCTTGGAAAAATTGAAGTTCATCTGGCGTATTCTGACTGAAGAATGTCTGCAATAGACACATGGAAGTTATGATGAATAGAGCACTTTCGCATGGAATTCAGAGAAGCTGTCAGACCAACAAGCCCAAATAATGCGACACAGCATAGGATAAAGAACACTAACCTTGGCTCCATCGAGATACACAATCAATAAAAATTAATATCTGTGTAACTTCGTGGATAAGTTGGGTATGGTTGTTCATCCACCCCCATTAGAGAGGTAGAACGAGTAAAGCTGCTAAATTGGGTTTGGCTCGGTATCTGAACCTCTACTGTGAAAATGCTGTATACAGGTCTGTGATCTGAGAATCTCGACTCGCCGCGGACATAACACAGCTGATTCAGGCCTCTCCCATACCATAGAATCCGGTCACACCTTCACGAAAAATCATTACAATAAGCAAAACAAACCAAAAAGGTGAAGGTGTAAACTATGAAGAAGGATAGATGGTTTGCTGTTGCAATATTAAATTTACCATGCCGGTGTTCTTCGCTTCTCATTTGGACGCATATCATCGCCTGCATATCTGTCAGAGTTGTAGGAGTATTTGTATGTGGGAGGAAAATAAATCCTCCCTTCTTTCCAGCCTGAAAATACCCGACCATACCTTTGCTCTATTCGAAGCTGTTACAGAAATGTTACACATGAGAAAAAAAACAGAGAATGTATTTTGTAGCTACACTAGTTAATTTAAGAGGAATGACACTGTTATCAGTTTTTATAAGAATAGCTAACCTGGTCCTTCTCTAATAACTGTTTCCAATTGTGCATCTCCACTAGAGCTTTCACCGAACGATATGAAAGAGCTATTCGGTAATTAAGATCTCCAAGCCATATTATGCGACTGACAAAACAAAATAAATGATAGGTTAAGACTATTATCTCAGATATTTCCGAATTTTGTTCTATTCAATATGTTCATCCAAGCTGAAAGTACTGCAAAATGAGACTTACTCATGGTCAAGAATTGTCTCTGGTGACTTCTCGTCACCTGCACCATGAACATGTGGGAATCTGGTCTTCCTCAAAATTTCTACGACATCTGCATTTCTTCTAAGTTCATCACCATCCTTTTGCCCCGAGGTTAAGTGAGTGCAAACAAAGCAGAAGCTTGTCTGATGCAGAGACATGCTGATTGATATCGATCCCTAATATAAGAGAGAGAGTGAGAAGGAATGGAGCTACATAATCATGTAAACAAACATATATATGCACATGCTAACAGGATGTCAAGTGAAATTTAATAAGCACAAGTGATAAATCATGTGCACTTCTTGACAGAAAAGAACATTAGTAGCTGTAAGGTTTGATGAATATAAGATTTAAGCAACACATGATTACAAGCAACGGTAAGGTAGCAAACAGTACCTTATTTCCGAGATATCCCATCAAACCTCTGCCAACACACGAAACCTTCAAGTTCTTCACATGCTCCCTTATATCACTTCGTACCCAGACCATGAGAAAAACACCAACCATTTGCTTGCTGGCAACTAGGCAATATCTGCTGTATTACAGAAAACTGTACTTTCAGTGCAAAGATTTGTAACCATTCTAGTGATGAAGGATGGATGGAATTTCAGTGAAATGTTAATAGCATAGAAGCGACAGCTACAGCGGCTACCTAGTTTCAGAACTAGAAATTAACTATATCATCAATCTCTCATGGAAACCTACCTAGTGTTTATCAACTGTCTTTTGTTATCATCATAACCAAGTGGAGCACCATAACCGCATGGCATTGGTGAGAAGTATATACCACTAGGTAATTCCTCGTCAATATTCTCATCATCAGATGACCCACCATATCTCATACTGGTGTCAACATCACTTGGCCTACTCCCAAAGCTAATCCGATCACAAACACTGAAACGGCGGTCCACTAATGAGTGAGGATCCATCATGTCAATTCTGGAACTTCTGTTGAAGGACTGGAATGAACGTCGATGGAAGAAAGAAGAGTTCTTTGCCCTTCTTGATGATCGTTCAAAATCAACATTGAGCTCAACAATAGGATCTGGAATTGGTGAGGGGGTGTGGTAGTTGTACACAACAGAGCCTTGGAGATCTAAATTGTTTAGCGTTTTTCTAACAAGAGCAACCCATTTCTTTGCTGGACCATTGTCTTCGGTCAACAGGACATTGCCAGCATTCAAAGGAACAATTTCCTGTAATCTGGTATGTAAAAAAAATGTTAACGGTTGCCTTTTTATGCATACTAGATCGCTTTGAGATGAATCTTATTTTGTAAAGCAAATAATATCTGATTAAGGCATTGCATGAGTTGGAATTGTACCCAATGACATATATATCAGCAGCCGGAGAAGTATGAAGCCAGTCTTCCAAATTCAAATGACTCGACGGTGACCTTCCACCCACATTCCATGTAGCAACAAAGACCCTATGAATATGAGCATATGGATTGTCAAATCAGAGAAATTCCGTAACAACGTCTACTGGATTGATTAAGTTCTACAAAAGCGCAATATATTTACCTGTAGTCTTGTGTATTTGTGATATAAGCACGGTCAAATCCATTTCCTACCCGAGAATCTCGATCAACATGCTTCCTAGGCAACCTCTCTGAGTAAACATATCACTAATTCAGTCAAGCATAGGACAATGTTGACTGGTGGTTCACAGTTCAATTCTTACTCAAATACAAAGGTAACAGATGGGAGAATACAATATTTACTGTGACAAGGCAAACAAAATGTACCTGTTCTGCTTTTCTTGGCTTTGCATACATCTCTCTCTGAGAAACTGGTTCTGCACTGCACACCTACTGAAATGATCAGAAAGAGTTTTTTAGCACAAACACGCCAAAACAAAATTCTTTCTGTAGGTCTCAAGCATATTCTGCTACAATAAATAATATTTCACTATACAAGGAACTGGAAGCAAGCGGTCAGATTTGCTTCTGGAATCGACAGTCACAGATACTCAACACCAAAGTAATACAAATTTATGGTGGTGAAAATGATATCGAAGAATATAGGGAGAAAAAAACACATAGTAACTCAAGCTCATTAATTTAGAAGTGAAAGTGGTGGCATTAAGTCAATTTGTCGTACCTTCTTCAACTGCATAATCTGAATGGAAGTCCTTAGCTTTTGTTTTGATGTTGAACCACTTCCTAACAAAGGTCTTGGACCAGGACAGCTTCTTCCAGGCCAATTCAGAACAAAAACAAGATGAGAAACAATCAGGACAAGAGCAAGATCAGAAACAAACACAGAAACCATGAACAGATTAGCTCTTGCTCTGGGGGCATCCTTACCTTGGTCTTGTTTGAATTCTCATCTCTCATTGTCTCAATGCCTCCTCATACAGCTCCAGGGATGCTTCCTCCCTCCTCAAACCACCAAAATCCAAACTATGCGTCGCTTTTGCTCCTCTCAGAGCAGTATATACTGGGGAAGAAAAAAAGGAGGGGGGGGGGGGGGGGGGGGGGGTGTGGGGGGGAGAACAGGATTCTATTTCTCCCTATCCCAGAGAACTTTTCCCCTTGCTTGAAAGATTCCAAGCCAGCTCCCGTTATTCCAACTATGGAAAGAAGAACAAAGGAATCTCCAACTCCAAGAGTTCCTCTGCTAATCGTGCAATGAACTGATGATCCAAGCAGTAGCTCAAAGGGGATCAAGAATTCATCGCAGCAGCCCCAACAGCGAATTGAATGGGAACAAGAGAAACCAATCACTTGGGCAGAAACATCAAGAACAGCAACAAATCCCAAGATTCAGGAACTAAACCAAGAGCAGGATCAAAGATGACCGAGAGACACAACACGAGCCCCTCCTCTCAAGTCTCCAGGAATGCTCAGCCCCACGTACCAGCCAAGAACACCGTGGCGGGGATCAAATCAATGCCAGTGGCAGTTAATGCTTCCGGCCTCACAGAAACGGCCAGGGACAGCAGAAGTAAATGGCCGTAACACCTGAATCCAAGAAAAACGCGGTGCCGAGGACACACGGAGGCGACCACCTCGAGCAATGCAAGAACCCGGGGCAGCTCAGCTCAGGGGCGGACGAGGATTTGAAGGACCGGAGAGGGAAAGAGGGAAGAGAGGCGCAGAGGACAGTGGAAGGACACACCGACACACTGACCTGTGCTGCGCGCGCTGCGCTCTCTCTGTTGCCCAAGTAGACGAGAGCTGCAGGAGAGAGAGCAGCAGCCAGTAGGTAGTAGGGGAGTGGAAGTAGGGAGAGTAGCAGACTAGCTGCAGTAGTACTGAGGAGGCAAAGGAGGCCAAAATATGAAGGGGAATAAAGCGAAGAGGGCAGCTATTGCCTCCTCTTCGGCTACTGCTGCTGCTGCTTGCTTTCCTCTCTCTAGTCTATATAGCCTTTGCTCTTTAGCTCAAAATCCAAAGCAAAGCCTGTGGTTTTTGGCTGGGGTTAACGGAGTTTCGAGGGCTTTTCTTTCTCGGTATACGCTGAAAACAGGTCGCTAATCTGGGGGGCTGTACTTTTTCTAAGAAAATTTCTGGTAGTGCCATTTTAAGTAGGAAGTGATGAAACTTGCGGAAAAACTGTACAGAGAAAGGCACGTTGTTGGCTAATATTGTCATCAACAAGACGTCTAATTGAGGATAACAGTAAACCTGGACACTATTATTCGTCTAACCAATTTTTTTGTCGGAACTTGTATATCCTTATTGTTTTAGGGTTTTTCAAATGCTTGCATTATCCATAATAAAGACTTATGCTATAAAGATTAAAATATTCTAGATATATGATGTTGACTCCACGGATAAACTTCAGCCTCACTTTATTAAAAAGTACACTATTTTACAGTAGAAAAATTACGGACGTCATCATGGACTATCGCTAAACACGCGTTTGTATCATGATATCATACAATAGAAGATAATAAAAATAGTTTTCCTTAATAACTAGCTTTTTTGACTTGTGACAAGCATGTCTTTAATATAGGTGATAAGACATGCGAAGGTGATGATGTTATGATTGTAGAGTATCTTAGTTATTCTCACAGTAAAAATGAAAGACGTTAAGGACAACATGATGTCCGTCTATGTGTATTCTTATAGTAGTATCATACGATTATCTAATATCCTATTAGTATGTATTTTTTTTCGTTATATATTTATATTTATGTATCTTATAATCTTTCTTTATTTGATTTCAGTGGCATGAAAAAACAGGGATAGCTACGAATTCACTTCACTACAATTTATAAAAAGATTTATGGGTTCTTTTGTAACTCCATCTAACCAAGTGTGTTCATGATTCGAGCTCATCGGTGCATCTTATATTTGACATGATGCACACTACATCTTCATCGTAATCGAAAAATAAAATCTAGAGTCAACATTCCATTTACAAACATATGTCACACGCGGCAAGAAGAGAGTAACACCAGGGTGACTAGGCACGCTAGAACGTTGCACATTTCGGCCGCATGTACAAGAAATCCTGTACTCCACCGGCTGCACATGACATGTGGTCCCGGGACCGGTGCCTTTGGGCCCACACGCCAGTGACTTCCCCGAGACGATCCGAGATCATTGCCACTGTACACGCTTTGTCCTGTCGCTCGCGCCGCGCGGCAACGTGCAGGGCTCGCCACTCAATCGCGCCGCGTTATCGGATGCCGAATCTCTCATGCCCCGCTGCCGTTGACACAGCCAGTACATAGCAGCATCAATCTCCTCTGCTGCTGCTGCTGCCGTCGTGTGACAACCAAGAGATCGAGCAGGCAAGGCAAGACACAACACACAGCAGTACACAAGCGTATCGTATCAACCAGACTATTGCCTGTGCGTGCGCATGGCGTGCGTGTTTGTATCTGTACCGTGTAGCTCGGAGACCCATGCCATTGCAGCTGTCCCCTGCGTACATGTACGCTACACCCCGTTACCCACCAGCTCAGCTCTGTTGCCTTCTCTCAAAACTTGTGGTGCATCGCACGGCCACGTCATCCAGCCCTAGAGATGATTGTGGCCTAATTAGTACCAGATTCCCTGACGCATGAACAGAAATTTTGTTTTCTTGATTTTACTATTTGGAACTCATTCTTAGATGGTCCATATATAATATGACTTTTTCATATATAGTGTAATATATATACTCAGATGGTAGCATGTTCAGTCCCATCTGCATTCCATGCATCTCGGTGTGATACAGCGACAGCGAATTAAATCTTGATAATATATCAACCTCACGTCCCGATCGCAGTTGCACGAGTGGATGGAACGAGCACCACGGGCATATATATGCAATTATGCATGCGTATTTATGTCTAATCAATGCCAATTATTTTGTTGATTGTGCGTCGAGTAATAGCGCCCGCGAAATTTATAGAGCATGTGCTAAGCTTTCTGTTACGCATTCGTTTTCATCAGTAGTTCTTGATCCTTTTCTTTTCTTCCTTTTTAATTACCAGAGACGCATTCGTGTACTCTTGACAAGTTCAGAATCCAAGCATGCATGGCTCGATAAAGCAAGAAATGCCATCTCAAAACCTGGACATGTATTTCAATCCAGTCAAACTTTTCCTCTTGTAAATTATACAGGTTTTTTGTTTGGCTTTGAGTAATATAATCTGAATCTTTTGCTCTGGTGGGTCTCTCTTCCATTTGGGGAAAAAAAATCAATATGCAGTTTAGCTTTTTCGCGAAATGATCAATGGAGTATATGCATGGGCGCACAACTGCACAAGTACCACCGTAGCGCCGACTCCAGTTGTTGCTTTCGTTGTCATAGGCCTCACCACATCCATGTATATACAAATGTTAGTGGAAAGAATGAAAAGATCCTCACTTTATGGCGCCTGAATAATTGGGATATTTGAATTGACTTATTATTATATTGGCTTATAAACCACACGTAAAATAAAAAATATTATTAACATGTGATTAATTAAGTATTAACTATTAAAAATTTAAAAAATAGATCTATTTGATTTTTTAGAGATACTTTTATATAGAAAATTTTTTAAAATATAGTTTTACGTTTTGAGAAACATACTAACGGAAAACTAAAGAAGGAAAAGCAGAAACAAAACACCAATACTTTCCCAGATTTTAGCCTTCCAATCGAATCCCATCGAAGTTCGTTGGATGCATTTGGAAGTATAGCTGTAAAAAAACCCGTGCTTTCCTGGAGATTCGAGCTAGTAGCTAGTAGGAGTAGCAGAACGATAAAGGTGTTTGTGTTTTTGGGGATCGCAAGAATCGATCTTTCGGCAACTAGCTAGGCTACTGAAATCGAACGGGTAGGCAGGGAGGGTCAGTGCTGTATCTGTTCATCAGAGATTCAGAGAACACGTTGAGATGCATCGATATCCTACAATACAAAGCGGTGTGGGCTAAGCCGTAGAGAAGCTAGCTCGAGCACACATACACACGACGGACCGGCCGGCCACCGCAGCTGGCTGCCGTGGCCGCCGTGCCGAGGGTTTCGGCGACAGGATGAAAAGGGTGGTCGCGAGATGTAACATCGCTGCCCCAACCTTACGAGTCAGCTGCCCCTGCCAAACCCTACGGCCACAGTGCCCGTGCTTAGCTGCTGGAGTACAAGCTGATCTCTCTGGCCTGGATTGGATTGGACTGGACTGTGTACGTGCCAATGGAACAGTGCTCAGGATCGATCGCATCCACGTACGCACACGATCGATCGAACGGACGCGTGATGGCGTTCGTTTGCTCGACCGCATTATGGTATCGTGGAAGCCAGACTAAATTAATCTGTTGTACAACAAATTAAAGCGTGGTCCTTTGCTAATTAAAACGTTGTCCAACATCGACACATGTAGTAGTACAGTGAGACACACACAAAACCCCTCCTTTCTCCCACGAAAACGGGCGGCCGGACACCTCTCCGCGAATCGCGACGCGCCCACGTCGGCGTGTTGGTCAATGGCGGCGTGCGGCGGCGACGAGCGCCGTGGTACGTGCATGCGCTCCTCGTCGGCTCGTCCTCGCGAACCGAGCGCGTCGGCGTCGGCGTCGGCACGGCGCGCACCAGCTTAGCTAAGGAGTAGAATATACGGGGCGAGCTGGGTGCATGATGACCCGGGCGCGCGGGCAGCTTTGGCACGAGCCAACAATGATGGCCTCCTTTTGGTGGCCGGCGAGGTTAGCTAGCTTAGATGCGTGGGGGACGCGCGACCCAATCGACCGCGCAACTCAAAGGCGCATGATATGATCGAGATGAGCTAGCGCGCGCGCGGCTAAAGCAGCAGCTCAACACCCGGCGGCCGGGCAAGGGGACCGCGAATTGAAGGGCCCCCTGCACTGCATCTATATGTGCACTGCAACAATGGAGCCCGGCCATCCGGCTGGATTATATATGCAAAGACAGATAGACTGGTCACCTTGAGCTAACTAGCTTGCCAGCAGCTGGGGGCTACAACAACACTGCAACACCACAATAACAGATTGATCAAGCCACAATCTACACACACATAATACATAAATATGTTGTGTACTTAGTGAAGCTTCCACTAACTTGGAGAGGGGCCACAAGGGCTGGCTGGCTATGCCTTAATTGGGTGGGGGGGTACGAGTGTACACGGTTAAGGAACATCTTGGACCATCAAAAGACTCACGTACATGTGATCGATTCAATTTCTGGGTGCGCCTGACTGACTTTGCGTTGAGCTCTTTGATTTGATCCGCGCATCAACCGACTCGATCCTCCATTGAAGTCCATGGAATGATCGATCGTCCGAGCAATGTGGAGGTGCACTGTTGCGATAGGTTTTTTTGTGTCCGTGCCACTAGCGGCAGTAAGTGGCTCAGATGTGTACCATTCATGGAAATGTTCAGGTGTGTTGTCCTCTGGTTAAACTGTGCTTGAGTGACTCGTTATGTCTACCACTTGCTTTCTGTTTCTGGCGCAGGGGAAGTTTCAGAACTGTTGGGTTAGTTCTCAAGCAACTGTGCAACATGTACGTGTGCACTATTTGGTCTTGCTATTCCATGGCTGCTAGCTGAGCCATGTGCTAGAGTAAGTCATTGAGAGTTACTCTATTGGAAAGAAAGAGTGAAATCAATTGTGACAGGTGTCAAAGTGAAAGTGTGTAAAACAGTGCATGAAATTGTTTGAGACGGCTTCTGACTATAAACTTGTTTTTCGTTAGCATGTTTACCAAAACGTGAAATGGTGTGTTTTTCTAAAATTTTATATATAAAAGTATTTTTAAAAATCAAATAGATTTATTTTTTAAATTTATAATAGTTAATATTTAATTAATTACATATTAATAATATTTCTCGTTTTTTATAAACAGCATGCAAAAGCTCTCGACGTGACTGCTTGTTGCAAACAACATAGGCAGCTGTAGGGCCCGGGCAGGAAATGAAAGCTCTGTGTTTCTACAGTGGCCTCATAAACAAGATTCAATTATCCTATATCCTCGTCAGCCATGAGGCTGACCTCAACTTAGGACTGAATTAAGGTTTAACCACCATACTGATCTTGCTTGCAAAAGCCGTCGTTTACTCATATTTTGCTGGCTAAAGCAGGGGGAGTATATTAATTTGCTGGGTAAAGCAGGGGAAGTTGGGAGGCAGAGCGGCGCAAATCGCTTCACGCTTTACATAAACTTCTCGTAATCTAATCATTAAAAGCGTAAAAGAAGCCAGGTCGGCATCCTATTACTCCTAGCTCCACATTTAATCGGTCGCATGCTTTTGTAGACCTCCACTTGATATACCATGAAAGCTAGTACAAATAATTAATATGCATTGACGAACTTGGTAAAGGGAAAACTCTTATTAGAATTGACATCTCGTACGTGGTTTGCATATAGTATTCCCTCCTTCCAAAGATATAAGATGTACTCTATTAGTAAATAATCTTGTTTCGTTAGGACAAGATGAACAACAGTTACTCTACTAGAAAATGATTTTGTGATATAAAATAAAATTGATATTATTATATTCGTATTTAAAAGTTCCTACTAATGATTATATACTTTTCTATTACATATATAATATCATAATACAACAATTATTTGTTAAATTCTTATCCTAACAAAAAAACAAAATATATCTTATATTTTTAAACAAAAACATCTAGTTTTCGTAGCAATACGGGCACGAAGTGTGCGTTAGTACTTTGAAGGCCTCGGTGCTTTAATTCGTTAAAAAGGAGAAATCCTAAAGCAGGTATGATGTAGTAGTAATTAATGCAGTATATGTTTCACTTGGATTAATCTAACATTATCTTTTTATCATGTCAAAAGACAGCTGGTATCCCATAGTTTGCTCTTGCTTATAAGCTTATAAGCCACAAAATTTAAATTTTAAAATTTAATTTTAGAGTTAATTTTAGGTTTTTTTAATCTTATTTTATTTTTCTACATTTGCTTTTAAATCGATAAATGACATATATATAAAAGTTATATATATATATATATATATATATATATATATATATATTTTAATCATTGATAAATATTATGCCTTATAATCTGCTGTAGACGAATAGATGAACATATTTTGCAACTTTCTAATAGCAAGACGTCAGCTCGTTTTATTGTAAGTACGAATACAATTGAAGTGATCAATCTCTGTACCATTTCTAGACTTAGATAACCTTGGTCCTGCCAAATAATTACTTCCTTCTCCTAAAAGACCAAAACTGTTAATAGTGTTCCACTCGAAACAGATTATTGAGTGGATTATTGATATGAATTATCTAAGTTAATTATAGAGACAAATTAAATATTTTAAGAAATGAACTTAACAAATAGTTTAAGCTAGAAAAAAATATATTTTAAAGCGTAGAGCAAAATAATCTGTTTTAATAATTTGATGAATATTTCGATAAGAACATGGCCTAAACCGCTAAGACATCACCGAGACAGTACACCTGCATGCTGTGCTTACCACAATACCACACTGCCACATGATCGTTGGACAGGGAACCGGCCGGCCCATCGGCGGATCGATCTGCGCACAGCGCTGTATTCCAACTCGATTGAGATAGATCATCTCATCACCATTCATATATAAATCCCATTAATTCCATTCCATGTGATTGTTGCCTCATCAGCTGTTGATCGCCAGCTGATTCACTGTTCTGCCCCCACGCTTGCACGCACGTACCACTCGATCTTGACTCCGGTGTCAACCTCAGCTTAATTCCTCTGCAAAGTTTTTTTCAATAAGCACATGATGATTCCACCCCCTAAGCACTCCATGCATGACCACAGGGTGGCAATGATTTTGGAGGTGTCCTTGTCGCTGCGAGCTGGCCCAGCGAGGTGTGCCGCGATATGATCTCGACGAAGATCCGGGACGTCCGTTCGTCGATCGACGGCAAGGATCGGTCTGGATTATGATTTTGGAGCTCGGCGTGTGCGTGTCATGGGGACTGTGTGGTATGATGCGCGTGGTGGATTGGAGATGTGGATGTTTTTGGTCACAAACTGTTGAGCTGCTGCGTGAGATTAAAGTGGACTGATCACCATCACTAGCTTGCTGCAGCTGCTAGCTTGGTGAAAGGGCCTTGTAATGGAATATATGGCCAGATGATCATATCACCACTGTGAAAACGGCGGAATATCTGTCCATGCTGACCAAGACGGGTACATAAGTTCTTGACCGGCCACTTGCAATGTGTCAAGCTAGTTAAGTCACTTTTTCCTGATGACTTTGTGATCGAATCGAATCAACACGAGTTCAAGTTCTGTACGGGATTCATTAGGGGCCATGGAATAAGTCATAAGATGTATGGATAATATCTGTGTTACTGTCACCCAGGCAAATATCCATTACCTATATATAGTACAAGTAACTTATCATACTTTTGTGCAGCAGAAAAAAACTTATTATACTTTTGCAAGTAGAAACTGGCCTGATCACTGTCGATTAATTGCCATAGGCAGTAGGCATGCATCTTGAACATATCCATGCACAGTGGAAGTGGATATATACCCTTTAAATCTGCCTTTATGCCTGATCTCTCTAGCAGAAAACAATGTAAGGGTTAACAAGGACCATACATGCATGCTGTCCATGCAGTAGACTTTTGCTAGCTAGTTGCATATATTCCGTACATGCATGACCGTGTGGTGCACATCATATATGTCGTCTTGTGCTATCTAGCTGGAGGCCTGGCCGGGGCCATGCTTCTTGTCACAAGTTAAGGCCATGCAATATCCTCCATAAAACCGGGAATATATATAGGTGAGATGGAGAAAGGAGCGATCCACATAAAGAAAACAATGGACCATATATACAAAGGAAGCATCTCGTTTATGCATCAGCACTGCACCGTAGCTATACGATGTGCATGTGTGCAACAGTGCAAGCATGCAAGCAATGCCAAATTTAACAAGAGACATGTTAACACCGGGCAAGTCCCCGGTCCGGAATCTTGGGGAAGGCCGGGAGTTAACACCCATGCTTAGCTTGTAATACTACCACATTACTAGTAATTAATGTACTACTATCTGATAATATGTAATGTAATGATGCATCTTAGCTATATATACTACATAAACGGTGCTCCTAAACGGCCGGAAACCTAGCGTACACAAAGCAAGGCCAGTGTCATTTGGTAGTAGTATTATTTGGAATTGCTAAATTTCTGGTGACAGAAAATCGAGAAAAAACTTACAATTTTTGAATAGTCAGATATACTTTAATATTTGTGCTGGGAGGAAAAAAAATATTTAAACACACGCAGGGGATCAAACCTACGATGCCGAGCTTGCATGCCAGCGAGCATCACCACTACGCCAATGAGGCTTTTAGCCGTACATGCAAGTTGTATATAACGTACTTGCAAGTTACAATACAAATATATTATAATTATATTATATTTATATTTAAAAGTTTTTAGAGAGATTTTCTAAAAGTTGTATAACTGCTACCTCTGTATTTTTTTCATACCGGGCGGGTTAATTTTATCAATTTTTTTTACCTTGTGGCAAACTGAGACGAGGTCTAATCGCCAATTACCGGCCTGCAGTAGTAGTAGTACTCGGCAAGGTTTCTTCCCTTTAACGGTTTGTTTCCATTCCATTCCATATATTCCCTCGGTCCTCACCAAGGTTTGGGCCAGCCAGCCAGCGGCCATAATCAGTTTGCATGGTATTTTAACTGTCTTGTTGCTGCAGAGGGTAAACCCCAACAGCTACCGTTCAAAATCTTTCACAGAAGAAGAGCATGCAGCAGAGCCAGGTTTAACCGCCACCGCCACCGGTCCCTCTCCTCTCCTGCTATATATCATCAAATGGATGGACCGACCTGGATAGCAAGCACCGAGCAGACATAGTACAACTACTATATGACAGTACAAGCTAGCAGTATATCTGTACATGTCGTGGCAAGCAGCCACATGGAGCAGAGACACGGGAAAGTCGGTTTATTACTTTATTACATCAAGCACTCATCCCTTATATATCATCCAAACGGTTATAAATAATCCTAGATAAATTTAGTACTCCACAAAACATGCAAACTAAATTCAACCTCCACATCACGCAACAAAAAACACAAATTTGGTTATAAATAGTGTAAGTACTATTCGTAACCAGATTTATTTATTTTGCTTCTCATCTTGCAGATTTAATTTGAACTTGATCTTTTGCAAGATGATGCTGCTTACTATATCAACGTTGGAATTTTTTTTGAATTTTTCACAACTATTTAATTGATATTTAAGAAGTAATAAGTAAATCGTTGTACCTGAAATTGAGTTGTAAAAATCTAGTACTATATTTCACAACACCCCTTATATCCTCTCCACTATACTATGCTAGATACACTCATCGGCTGTAAGTTTTTGGTGAGAACTGAGAACACATCGCTGGCGCCGCCGGATGTCAGCAGGCAGCTGATGAGCATATCTGCTGATATACGCAAGCAGTGACCTCTGTTGCTTGATCGTTCACTGCTGCTTTCTCCAAGGTCAAACCGTGCATGGCAGGGCACCGTACGCTCAGGGTCTCTCGGGTCGTTTTCTAGCTATAGTTTCCATGCACGGCACCGCATCGCCCAGTACGGCACAGTGCCAATCGAGTTGGAGTCCGCCACGCATATACGCATGTCGCGGGCTGGCCCAGGTGCCAGAGAATATGAAAGTCAGCTGTGCGCGCGCAGCAGGCAGGTGGCACGGCTCGATGGTCGATGCTGCAGGGCTCGGCGTGCGACGCAGGCCGTTCGGGTTTTTGATGGCTGGACCAGTCATGACGGCGACCGGAGAGAGGCCGTCCGGGCTCGCAAAGCGAGCAGTCCTAGTACTACAAAGGCCACGCATAAAAGCTACCGCTCGCTCTCTGCCTCTGCTAGCTGCATGCGAAAGAGCAAAACACCCTCGTCCTTTTCCCCCTTGTGTTGCTGTGCCGGACGGGTGATCACACCGAACGGTTGATTCGTCGGGAGACCGGCCGGGGCATGATTGACGAGCTAGTCGTTCAGGCAGGCAGCACCGCAGCAGCGAGTACGTAAAAGGCGCACTTATGATGGCGATCGATCTCGTGTTTGTTTACTCCTACTACTACCAGTTTAGCATGAGTCGCTGCCCGCGCGTGCCACGGAGCGAGTGCACGGTGCACGCATGGTCGCATGCATGCTGATCGATCGAGCGCGCGCGCGGAGGGAGAGCCGCAGCCGGGCGTGAGAAATGGTGCGCATCATCGATGGGGAACAGGATGATGGTGAGCGGAAAGGATGCCGAGGAGGGGTATGGTGTGGGGAACGAGTGACCGATCGATGGATGGATGGGACAGGCCATGCGTGTACCTACGTAAGATGCGTATGATGTCGTGTCCCCGCTCCGGCCCGGTGGCCGATCGAGGGAATTCCTGCAGCTGACTGCAGTGCAGGCAGGCTGCATGGATGACGGTGTAGCCGATCGAGCAGGATCGGCTGCTGTTATGATGGGCGTCATGATATGCACTGATGCGTGGTGTGTGCTAGCCGAGGTTAGTTTTGTGCACGAGTTTCAGGGGAACGTAATATTGATTGCCGGCCACATTGCGTGATGCATGCCGGCCCGTTTGGTTGGATTTATTTGATCCATAACGCGGATATCTGACGATGACGCGCGCCACCTAGCGTCCCTCGTCTTTCCGTCTGCGGGTCCTTTTGTTTTCCGGTCCACGATGTTGCGTCCAAGTCGGCCCATGTAGTACGGGGGGAATCCGATGGCCACAAAACAGGCGTTTGTGTTTGTACGATCGAGTTGGCCCAAATCGTCCGCGTCTCGCAGGCATATGCTTCCCCAGACCTCACGGTCGTCTACTCCGTTGTCAGGTCAACCGGCCTACCAGATACTTTTCAACGTTTTCTCGCTGGCCGTGCCATCACAGGTCCAACGGTACTTGTTGTCATGCCCAAAAATTTATCAAAATTTTTAAAACTAATTTATATAATAAATTTTCGTCTAAAAATCAGTCGAGGTACACAAATTGACAAATTAATAAACATAACCAAAACATAAACGATAAATACTTACAAAAGAGCTACTTAGTCCTCACACAGAAGAACACAGCAACGGAACAGCAACTAGCGAAGCAGCACCAAGCCACAGGCAGCTCAAGTGGGGTATAAGCCAAACACCAAACTTCTCCTACTCGCAAATATTCACTCTGATGATTGTAATATAGTAAGACTAAGTAGCACCCACCGTACTCAACAAGCCATACAAGAAATACAAAATAATACAACAGAATTCTAAAGAAAAGATATAGTATGGCTTATTTGCATAAATCAATATTTAAAAAATTGCATTTAAAAACATTAAAAACAGCATAGTATAATCATTAATCAATATTAAACCACTCTTCGAACAACACTTCAATGCAGTTCAGACCTATAACTATAATCCCTCTAAACTGGAGTTATCAAGTTTCCATCATTTATCATTATTAAAGAGTAGTGTGGGACTAATCACAGAAAACATTGCTAGACCCACCCATAACCGCGGGCACGACTATTCGAATAGTTTTACTCTGGCCAGAGGTGTACCAATTTACCCACAAGACACAGTTCCACATATGTCACTATGCCCCAAAATACCACCATGGTACTGCAAAGGGAAAAACCGTAACAAGACCTTTCGCATAACATGCCCAACAGAATGGTCACCGGTCAAGTCCCCAATAGAGGTGGCCCAACCTCCAAGTTAAAGAAACTCTTGGCTCCCAAGACATATGGACTTATTGGTACTGCCATTGTGGATTTATTGACACTACCACCTATCAACTAAACACATCGTGGTGCCTCCTGCTAGGACATGCTACACTATGAGTCTAGCCGTTGCCCATTCTAACTTATGGTTAGTACGGTAAATACTTCGCAATAAGTAGTGCGTGAACCGGTTCTTAATTGTTATGAGCACCACTAGCATCATCATTCCAAGTGCTCATAACCCACCATTCAGTCAAGTTTTAGTTGACAAGTTTAATTTACCAAACATGACCAACTGTCGTAAAAAGATAGCCATTAATTATTAATTAATCATAAATGATTGAATAGTTTCCCCACATAAAATGACGCTAAAGTTTTTAGGCATTGCTAAGCAGAACCCTAAATACTAGATCATTAAATAGTCATCCAGCTAGTCAGCATTATTTACCCAAGATGTCAAGGTATAGATAACAATAACAAAATGGCCATAGTTATCAAGAAATATTGGATATTAAATAAATACCCGTAATAATGTCATTCCAAAATATTTCATGTAATAACGTTGAAATAAAATAATTGTCGATATTTTGTATCGGCAATAATAATATTAGGCTACTCGTGAGAACTAAACTTGATGGATTGCAAAGGAACATGAAACAATTTATCCTAATTTAGGTCCTCGATGTGAGGTAATACCCTACTTCCAACTGTTGTGTATTGTTTTTGAGTTTTCTCTAGTGAGATTCTGTTCTGCCCCAGGGGGCTCCTTGCCTCTCTTTATATACTAAGAAGACAAGTTTACAAAGTAGGAATCATAGTTGGACTAGACCAAGAGATTTTCTTCTAGGAATACAACGTACCCGACTAGGACTATATCCCTTTCCTTATTGTACAAGATAATATGCACCGAGTCCTATTGCATCCCTAATTACAGGATTGGGCCTATCCTCTGTCCGAGTGGCCAGAAAACTTCTCATGAGGTACCCGGGGACCATGGCCTCCACAGTAGCCCCTGAGATCTTCAAAGTTGAGTCACAGCTGGTGCCGAGTGCTCACCCTCCTTGGTGAAGATTTCCCGAGTGTCTTACTTCTGGCGCCTCCCGACTAGGTGGAAGGCCACCATGTGCATAAGGCACCCGATCCCAGGATCAGTAGTCGGGTACGCACAACAATGATACAACACAGAGCTACAATAATACATAAACGGAGTACTTACGTAGATGTACAAGGAGATCCATCCAGGACAGACCCGGGATGGGCAAAAAAAAAAAAAATAATCAACAGGTAAACTAACGAGACAGCAGAAACAGGGCGGAAGCTGGGCAAAAACTACTCCACAGGCTCGGTTGGGAACTAGGCTCGAAACCTTCAGAAGTCTTCGTAATCGGCCTGGTCTTGGAGGAACTCGGCAGCAGTCGGATCTTCGTCTTCTTCTCCAAAACCTACTATACATATATATGAACAAGGTGAGTACTTTCGTACTCAGCAAGCCGGAAATGATGCCATGTCGGTCAGACAGAAAGGCTAAAGGTTCATTTGCGAAAATTGCCTTAAGAAACTCTTTTCTTTGCAAACACTAGTGAGCTTAAATTTTTGTTGTCGGACAGAGGCTCACGCCCCTATCCATTCCGCAAGTTGCTTTCCAACAACTCGCCACTTAATGAATCAAGCATAAACATATAGGTTCTTATCATCTTTTTGCTTCGTATTTGCTGGTCCTGTACTTCCCGAGTAGCTACAACCACTCGTTGACCCTGAGACTCGGCTACAACCAAATCTCAGCTGTGGCACTTGATGCCCGCTACACTGGCTACAACCAGCTAGCTAGTCGGCCGCCCTGGCTACAACCCGGGGGCTCATCATCGCTGCCCTGGCTACAACCCGGGAGCATGATCATGGCACTAAATGCCCGCTAGGCTGGCTACAACCAGCTAGCTAAAGTGGCTTCCCTGGCTACAACCCGGGAGCACAACTTGATCATCTTGCTGCCCTGGCTACAACCCGGGAGCTTGATCAATCCGTCTTCTGGCTACAACCCGAAGACATCAGTACAACTGCCGCCCTGGCTACAACCCGGGGGCTTAAGTTTGCTGCCGGCTACAACCCGGGAGCATGATCTTCATCCTGTTTACTTTTCATTCACTTGATTATGGTGCTTCGCACCCGGATCACACAGATCCGTTTCTGGCCACACAGGCCTTCCGTTTGCTCACTCGGCAAACTCTGGTCACGGTTCCCTTCCCATCAAACACTTTCACAAATCACTGGCAAACAAATCTACGCTATGGGAATCACCTTGCATCGCCCTTAACCGTGGGCACGGCTGTTCGAACAGTTCTGCTAAACTCTGCAGAGGGTGTGCGCTTACCCATCCGACACGAAAAATTACACCGAGTATTGGCCTGTACCCAGAAATTCGTGACAAGGCCATTTCCAAAGCCAGTCTAGAGTTATCCAAGGCCAGCCGAAAGATCCACACAGGATTCAGTGGTCGGCACTGAACTTCCCTAAAACCTACTATTTACTCGGCCAGGGGCATCCCATAACACCCGTCTGGTCGCACTGTAAGATGCTCGGATGGAATTCCCAAAGGAAACGGTCCTTAATGATGATACATAGCCAAGCCACACAGGCACTGTCTCTGTATATCAAGATTTTCACAACTTTATTGTTTCACAAACACGCCGATACACGGAGTACCGGGTTTTTCAATCAGTTTGGTAAAACCCAACGTTTTTCCCAACGACAAACAACGTTGCAGGGCTAAGCCATTCTACTCGGCATCGTATCCTCAGATAGGATGCTAGCGTGCCATTTGTGGGGCTCTTCAAGGGAGAAATATAACAACATCCTACCAAATAAGTGTTACTACTGGGTAGGTCCATCGGTTGCGCTTGCAAAACCGAGGCCAACAGTTTAAAAAGGTGTAAACTAAGCATGCATAATATTTTCCAAACAACATAGTTTTGCATATATGGGAAACAATATGATCAAAGAGGCTTGCCTTGTTCCAAGGAGGGGTCTTCTTCGGCGAAGGCGGCTTCTGGATCGTCCACCGGTTCAGGCTCTGAACAAGCAGAAAGAAACATTGATAAGCAGGAGGGTTAAAACACCAAGAAAAGGATCAAGAAGTAGTCGGCTGCAGAAAAGGGGGCAGTCGGCTGAACCAGGTTTGCAATCCGGGCGACAGAGCTCCAAAACTTGAGAGGATGAAAACTTAGCAGAGCTGGAGCTGGCCGGTTTGCAAAACAAGGGAAAGAGGAGGCACGGTTGGCCATATATATAGCCAACGTGCAAGGTTGAGGCATGGTGGAGCTGGGCAACGGGTGGAGCAAGGAAGTCAAGATGAACTGACAGGGATATGACAGGGAGTGACTTTGGAGTCCAACTGGTCAGAGGAGTTAGCAGGCACTGTAGCTGCGAGAAGACATTAAGGTCAAGGCTAGGACAGGTTGGAGAAATCTCACTTGATAGGGCTTCGGACTGACCACTGGTCCAAGCGATGCAGCAGGTTATTGTCCATCGGTCCAAGCGGTGCTGCGGGCAGGTGAAGACTGGTTCTCCTCCACTTCAGTAGTCGGCGTCCAACGGGCGGGTGTAACTCGGGGGTCAAGGAAACAACAGGTCTCAACAAGGTAGTCGGCCACTTCACAGTGCTTACTCGGCAGCAAGAAGGTCCGAGTAAAACAAGGGAAAGGGCAGGATACAAGGACTGAGTAGCAATCTACTCGGCTCAAGGGAGAAGGTAGTCGGCTAGCCGGGGAGAAAAACTGAGGCACAGCTGACAGGATAGGAGGGGAGCTCGGGAAAACGAAGACTAGCGGAAAAGGAAAACGGGTCGTTACAAACCTCCCCCACTTAACAGAATCTCGTCCCGAGATTCCGTTACTCGGCGAAGAGCTCCGGGTACTCAGCTTGAAGGCAATCCTCTCGTTCCCATGTAGCTTCATCCTCCGAATGGTTACTCCATTGCACCTTGCAGAATCTGATTGTCTTTCGTCTGGTACGTCTGTCCCTTGTCTCCAAAATCCGAATAGGTCGTTCCTTGTAGGTGAGGTTGCGTTGTACGTCGATCTCTTTCAACGGAACTTGCTCTTCAGGGATGCGAAGACATTTCTTCAACTGGGACACATGGAACACGTCGTGGACGTCAGAGAGTTCTTCGGGTAACCTCAGTTGATACGCCACTACTCCGCGTCTGTCGACAATAGGGTAAGGTCCGATATAGCGAGGCGCTAGCTTTCCACCCATTCCAAATCTCTTTGTTCCTCGTAGGGGTGATACTCGGAGATACACATGGTCTCCTATCTGAAACTCGAGCTCTCGTCTCCGATTATCTGCATAGTTCTTCTGCCGGGTTTGGGCTGTCTTCAAGCGCTCTCGGATAACCTTAACTCGCTCTTCTGCCTCTTTCAAAATGTCTGGTCCAAAAACCATCTTTTCTCCTACGTCTGTCCAACAGAGTGGGGTTCTACACTTGCGTCCATATAGAGCTTCATTGGGGGCCATCTGGATACTGGCTTGATAGCTGTTATTGTAGGAGAACTCGGCATAAGGCAGACAGAGATCCCAGGTTCCTTCAAAATCCAGGGCACATGCTCTTAGCATATCTTCCACGATCTGGTTGACTCTCTCGGTTTGTCCATCCGTCTGGGGGTGATATGCGGTACTGAAGTTCAGGTTAGTGCCCATTGTCTCATGCAACTTTTGCCAAAAGTGGGAGGTGAACTGAGCTCCTCGGTCAGACACTATCTTCTTTGGGACTCCATGTTGGCAGATGACCTTGGTCAGATACAGCTCGGCTAGCTTCTTGGCCGGGTAGGTTGTCTTGACGGGGATAAAGTGGGCGACCTTGGTCAGTCGATCCACTATTACCCAGATGGAATCATGTCCGGCCGGGGTCTTAGGTAATCCAACGATGAAATCCATTCCTATTTCTTCCCATTTCCACTCGGGTATCCTTAAGGGCTGAAGCAATCCTGCTGGCTTCTGATGCTCTGCTTTAACCCTTTGGCAAATGTCACAAACTGCGACATACTCGGCAATATCTCGCTTCATCCCAGGCCACCAGTAATGATCCTTAATATCCTTGTACATCTTGGTACTTCCTGGGTGGATGGAATAAGCGGACTCATGGGCTTCTCTCAAGATCAAGTCTTGGATTTCCTTTCTGTCGGGCACGCAAATGCGTTTCCCAAACCAAACAGTTCCTTTGCTGTCAATGGAGAACTCGGGGGCTTTTCCCTGGGTCATGCTTTCCTTTAGAGATACAATCTTTTCATCTACTTCTTGAGCTTCTCTGATCCGGTCCTCCAAAGTGGGCTGAATCAGCAAAGTCGCCAGCGTTCCTGGCTTGACCATATTTATCCTTAGCTTTTCCAGTTCTCGACTTAGCTCGGGTTGAAGGGGCGGGGTTAAGACGGCATTACAATGGACTTTCCGACTGAGGGCATCGGCAACAACGTTTGCCTTGCCAGGGTGGTAATGTATTCCAAGGTCGTAATCCTTAATCAACTCAAGCCATCTTCTTTGTCTGAGATTAAGCTCGGTCTGAGTGAAGATATACTTCAGGCTTTGATGGTCAGTGTATACTTCACACCGATTTCCGACTAGGTAATGTCGCCATATCTTCAAGGCATGCACTACTGCTGACAACTCTAGGTCATGGGTCGGATAGTTCAGCTCATGGGGTCTTAACTGTCTTGAGGCATACGCAACCACTCTTCCTTCCTGCATAAGCACACAGCCTATGCCTAGTCGGGATGCATCACAGTATACCTCAAAGTCTTTCCTGATATCCGGAAGGATCAACACAGGTGGGGTAGCCAGTCTTTTCCTTAACTCCATGAAACTTTTCTCACAGGCGTCACTCCATTCAAACTTCTTTTCCTTCTTTAGCAATTCTGTCATGGGTTTGGCAATCCTTGAAAATCCTTCAATGAATCTCCGATAATAACCAGCCAAACCTAGGAAACTTCTCACTTCCGTGACCGTAGTCGGGGATTTCCAAGAAAGCACGTCTCTTACTTTCCCCGGGTCCACTTCTACTCCTTGGGCAGTGACCACATGCCCGAGAAAAGCAACCCGGTCTAGCCAAAACTCACACTTCGAGTACTTGGCAAACAACTGGTGCTCTCTTAACTTTCCTAGAACCATTCTCAAGTGTCCAACATGTTCTTGCTCGTCCTTGGAGAAGATTAGGATATCATCCATAAATACCACGACAAACTTGTCGAGATATTCCATGAATACCTTATTCATAAGACTCATGAAGAAAGCTGGAGCATTAGTGAGTCCAAAGGACATCACCGTATACTCATATAATCCATATCGGGTCAGGAAAGCTGTCTTGGGTATATCCTCAGGCCTGATCTTTAACTGGTGGTATCCTGATCTCAAGTCAACCTTGGAGAAAACTTTAGCTCCTTGCAGCTGGTCGAACAGGTCGTCAATCCTTGGTAGAGGATACTTATTCTTGATGGTTACTCCATTCAGTGCGCGATAATCAACGCACATCCTCTTGGTCTTATCCTTCTTTTCCACTAGGAGCACGGGAGCTCCCCAAGGTGATGTGCTAGGTCGCACAAAACCTAGGCTCTCAAGTTCTTCTATCTGCTCTTTCACTTCGGCTAACTCTTTAGCCGCCATTCTATAGGGCCTCTTGGAGATGGGTGCTGTGCCGGGTAGCAACTCTATAGAGAATTCAATCTCTCTATCAGGGGGCATTCCGGGTAGACTGTCTGGGAAGACATCAGGGTACTCATTGACCACCGGCACTTCTTCCAAAGGGACTACTTGCACCGAGCTCAGGAGGGGTCGGTTCTTAGGGTTTCCAAGGGAGGCAAACTTTACTTCTTGTCCAAAAGGGCACTGCAGGGTTATGGTGCTGGTTGCACAGTCTATTCGGCCCTTATGCTTAGCTAACCAGTCCATGCCTAGAATCAAATCCAAGCCTTGTGATTCCAGGACAATGGGGTTGGCTGAGAAACTAACTCCTTTAATTACCAAGGTAACTCCAGGGCAAGATTGGTCTGACCTAAACTCCTTACCAGGGGAGTGTATGACCATAGGTATCCTAAGACTTTGAACATCCCAACCATACTTATCCACAAAAGATTGAGAAATAAAGGAATGCGATGCTCCAGAATCAAACAGAACAATTGCAGGTACGGAGTTGACAAGAAACGTACCCATTACCACATCTGAAGCTTCTCGGGCTGTCTCTGACTGGATATGATTGACTCGGCCACGTCCAAAGGTCGGAGGGGCACGGGAGGCAGATCCATTAGTATGTGTAGTCGGCTGTCCTCGACTGAACACAGGGGCTCTTGAAGCGCTGGCGTTGGGGCGTCCGGAGGCTGCAGAGTCTTGCTTCAGGGGGCAGTGTCGGGCGAAGTGACCCAACTCGTTGCAGTTGTAGCATCGGCTTCCTGGGGCACTCGGGATATTCCTCTGCTGAAGGCCGGCTGGGGTAGGGCGACTTGCACCGGTACTTGCACTGAGGGGTCGGGACTGAACAGAAGAAGCCGGGCGAGAAACAGATGGGCGAAACACCCGCTCTTGAAACTGGGATGGGGCAATCTGACGGGAAGGACTGGGGAGATAGGGCCTAGAACTCGGACCACTACGAGTCTGCATCTGGGAGGCCTTGCGCTTGCGAAAAACTTCGATCTCCTTCCTCGCGTCTTCAACTACTAGGGCTCTGTTGACCATGTGCTGGAAAGTAGGGAAGTCATGGGCAAGAAGCTGGACCTTCATTGCCACATTCATCCCTTTCAGAAACCTTCTGATCTTCTTCTTGTCCGTGTTCACGTCCTCTGGTGCATAGCGAGCTAGATGGTTGAACCTGCTCAGGTACTCGCTGATGCTGGAATGTCCCTGCTTGAGGTTGTTGAATTCTTCTCTCTTAATGTCTATTACTCCTTCTGGGACATGTGCGGCTCTGAAGGCTTCAACAAACTCGGGCCAGGCGATGTTGGCGGCATCTTGATGGGCAGCACAGTAGTTCTCCCACCAATCGGCTGCTGGTCCATGCAGTTGGTGTGCAGCAAACTGGGTTTTCTCCACAGGGGTGCACTGCACTAGGTTCAGCTTTCTATCCATATCCTTCAGCCAGTCGTCAGCCTCTACTGGCTCAGCAGTCTGCGAGAACTCGGCTGGACGGGACCTCATGAAGTCGGCGAGCTTGGAGCGTCCATGAGCTTGTGCTGGTGGAGCTTGATGGAGAAGAGGCTGCATTGCGGCCAGATTCTGAGCAATGCCTTGCAAGATCTGGGTCTGGATGGCCATAAGCTGCTGGGGGTCTGCTGGAAGGTGAGGAGGTTGAGGCAATCCTCCAGGGTTTGCTATTGCAGCGTCGAAGGTACCAAGGCCGGCTGCACGGACATTTCCGGACATCCGATCGTGGGTCTGCTCCACTTCTTGTTCCTCCGCGGCAGTAAGCAGGTTGTTGCGGACTGGACCTTGGTCTTCAAAACCCAAGCGGGCCGGGGTACGGACGGCACGGCGCTGACGTTCTGCCATCTGGTCCTAGAAAAGGGCAACCAAAGGAAGAGGGGCTCAGCAAGGATATCGGCAACCAAACCGATGGAACAGATGAAGGAGCAACAAGATTAGCAAGATGGATTCAAGCAACAGAACAAGGAATATACTCGGGAACCCAGCCCCAACGAAAAGATGACAGATGGGGCACTGGAACCTAAGAGCTTACGCAGGAACCCAAGGTAGGGAGATAGCCAAGAGTTTAGAAACTTTTCCAAAATTCTACAAAGCAGAGAGAGGTACCCAGACAAGTCCTAGTCTTTTGCAAATAGTATAGTTTTCAAAATAAGATCCTCAAAGACATCTACACGGGTGGGGTTTCGCTCCTAGGGCCAACCTTTTGCTCTGATACCACCGCTGTGGCGCCCTCCCGACTAGGTGGAAGGCCACCATGTGCATAAGGCACCCGATCCCAGGATCAGTAGTCGGGTACGCACAACAATGATACAACACAGAGCTACAATAATACATAAACGGAGTACTTACGTAGATGTACAAGGAGATCCATCCAGGACAGACCCGGGATGGGCAAAAAAAAAAAAAAATAATCAACAGGTAAACTAACGAGACAGCAGAAACAGGGTGGAAGCTGGGCAAAAACTACTCCACAGGCTCGGTTGGGAACTAGGCTCGAAACCTTCAGAAGTCTTCGTAATCGGCCTGGTCTTGGAGGAACTCGGCAGCAGTCGGATCTTCGTCTTCTTCTCCAAAACCTACTATACATATATATGAACAAGGTGAGTACTTTCGTACTCAGCAAGCCGGAAATGATGCCATGTCGGTCAGACAGAAAGGCTAAAGGTTCATTTGCGAAAATTGCCTTAAGAAACTCTTTTCTTTGCAAACACTAGTGAGCTTAAATTTTTGTTGTCGGACAGAGGCTCACGCCCCTATCCATTCCGCAAGTTGCTTTCCAACAACTCGCCACTTAATGAATCAAGCATAAACATATAGGTTCTTATCATCTTTTTGCTTCGTATTTGCTGGTCCTGTACTTCCCGAGTAGCTACAACCACTCGTTGACCCTGAGACTCGGCTACAACCAAATCTCAGCTGTGGCACTTGATGCCCGCTACACTGGCTACAACCAGCTAGCTAGTCGGCCGCCCTGGCTACAACCCGGGGGCTCATCATCGCTGCCCTGGCTACAACCCGGGAGCATGATCATGGCACTAAATGCCCGCTAGGCTGGCTACAACCAGCTAGCTAAAGTGGCTTCCCTGGCTACAACCCGGGAGCACAACTTGATCATCTTGCTGCCCTGGCTACAACCCGGGAGCTTGATCAATCCGTCTTCTGGCTACAACCCGAAGACATCAGTACAACTGCCGCCCTGGCTACAACCCGGGGGCTTAAGTTTGCTGCCCTGGCTACAACCCGGGAGCATGATCTTCATCCTGTTTACTTTTCATTCACTTGATTATGGTGCTTCGCACCCCGGATCACACAGATCCGTTTCTGGCCACACAGGCCTTCCGTTTGCTCACTCGGCAAACTCTGGTCACGGTTCCCTTCCCATCAAACACTTTCACAAATCACTGGCAAACAAATCTACGCTATGGGAATCACCTTGCATCGCCCTTAACCGTGGGCACGGCTGTTCGAACAGTTCTGCTAAACTCTGCAGAGGGTGTGCGCTTTACCCATCCGACACGAAAATTACACCGAGTACTGGCCTGTACCCAGAAATTCGTGACAAGGCCATTTCCAAAGCCAGTCTAGAGTTATCCAAGGCCAGCCGAAAGATCCACACAGGATTCAGTGGTCGGCACTGAACTTCCCTAAACCTACTATTTACTCGGCCAGGGGCATCCCATAACACCCGTCTGGTCGCACTGTAAGATGCTCGGATGGAATTCCCAAAGGAAACGGTCCTTAATGATGATACATAGCCAAGCCACACAGGCACTGTCTCTGTATATCAAGATTTTCACAACTTTATTTGTTTCACAAACACGCCGATACACGGAGTACCGGGTTTTTCAATCAGTTTGGTAAAACCCAACGTTTTTCCCAACGACAAACAACGTTGCAGGGCTAAGCCATTCTACTCGGCATCGTATCCTCAGATAGGATGCTAGCGTGCCATTTGTGGGGCTCTTCAAGGGAGAAATATAACAACATCCTACCAAATAAGTGTTACTACTGGGTAGGTCCATCGGTTGCGCTTGCAAAACCGAGGCCAACAGTTTAAAAAGGTGTAAACTAAGCATGCATAATATTTTCCAAACAACATAGTTTTGCATATATGGGAAACAATATGATCAAAGAGGCTTGCCTTGTTCCAAGGAGGGGTCTTCTTCGGCGAAGGCGGCTTCTGGATCGTCCACCGGTTCAGGCTCTGAACAAGCAGAAAGAAACATTGATAAGCAGGAGGGTTAAAACACCAAGAAAAGGATCAAGAAGTAGTCGGCTGCAGAAAAGGGGGCAGTCGGCTGAACCAGGTTTGCAATCCGGGCGACAGAGCTCCAAAACTTGAGAGGATGAAAACTTAGCAGAGCTGGAGCTGGCCGGTTTGCAAAACAAGGGAAAGAGGAGGCACGGTTGGCCATATATATAGCCAACGTGCAAGGTTGAGGCATGGTGGAGCTGGGCAACGGGTGGAGCAAGGAAGTCAAGATGAACTGACAGGGATATGACAGGGAGTGACTTTGGAGTCCAACTGGTCAGAGGAGTTAGCAGGCACTGTAGCTGCGAGAAGACATTAAGGTCAAGGCTAGGACAGGTTGGAGAAATCTCACTTGATAGGGCTTCGGACTGACCACTGGTCCAAGCGATGCAGCAGGTTATTGTCCATCGGTCCAAGCGGTGCTGCGGGCAGGTGAAGACTGGTTCTCCTCCACTTCAGTAGTCGGCGTCCAACGGGCGGGTGTAACTCGGGGGTCAAGGAAACAACAGGTCTCAACAAGGTAGTCGGCCACTTCACAGTGCTTACTCGGCAGCAAGAAGGTCCGAGTAAAACAAGGGAAAGGGCAGGATACAAGGACTGAGTAGCAATCTACTCGGCTCAAGGGAGAAGGTAGTCGGCTAGCCGGGGAGAAAAACTGAGGCACAGCTGACAGGATAGGAGGGGAGCTCGGGAAAACGAAGACTAGCGGAAAAGGAAAACGGGTCGTTACATTACTCCCGAGTACCCATTGTCCGAGTACCTCTTCTCTAAGTTCTGCTTCATATCAGCTAGCAACGAGACTATGAAGTGCTTCATAAAAAATATGAATAGTGTGCGTTAAATAGGGGCACCTATTAGGTGTAGCCCCCGACTTTGTGCTTAATTGTGAAACAATTAAATATAAAGTTAAAGATATTTAACCTTTAAGTCTTTCCCGAGTAATATATTTCTCAGAAATTAGACTCTTCAGCATTATATCGGCTGGAAATATTTTTGCTCAAGGAAATTTTGGTTAAACATGTAACCCGAGTACTACTTCATGGATTTTAACCTAATATATGGTGAGGTGTTATTAAGAGATACCTGCACTCCCAATTTTAATAGAGACCGGCTATTGATTCTTATAAGGATATATCCTCCATACCTATCAAATAATTCAGATATTTAAACACATGTATCCAGCAATTAGGCTTAACATGAAGCATATTTGATTATTTTGATCGGTTTCTGTAAAATAGCATATGGCCCATTACCGGGCTAGCCGGCCCAAGCCTACTAACTCGACGCTGGTTTTATGGAACTATGGGAGAGAGAAAAGATTCCCCTTTCTCCCCCAATCCACCAAATTGCTTTAACTTCCGAAACGCGCCTAAACTTCGCGCTCTCCGCTCTGCTAGGGTTTGCTGTAGCTCGTACTCCCAGCCAGAGATTCGCTAGGAACTACTTCCCTGCGCCGATTCCCAGTAGCCAAAAACTTCTCCGCCCAGTTCCACACCCCCAACGATGCCGAGAGCCCCTTCTGACATCCTAGATATGTCGTCGGGATCTTGGCCGGTGTCGGATTGCAGCTCCACGAAGCTAACGATCTTGGAGAACAGGAAGATATTGCAACCTCGAGAGATCATCAATTGGCGCCTAGCTGTCGGTGAGTCAGTCCCCACTCTAGGCCCGGGCAAGACTGTGGTCTTTACTTCTTTTTTCGATCATAGTCTTTCTTTGCCATCTTTTGATTTCCTCCGCCGTCTTCTTGACTTCTACCGCATTGAGCTCGTCAACCTCAATCCCAATTCTGTTATCCAGATTTCTATTTTTGTGACCCTCTGTGAGGCCTTCGTGGGAATTAGTCCCCATTTCAATCTTTTCCGATATCTTTTTCACATCAAACCATAGCTCTCAAAATCCAAGATTTAGACAATAGGGGAAGCGGGCCTTCAACTTTGAAATGAGATGAAGAAGGCTTATCTCCATGTCCTCTTGAAAACTTCTCTCAAGGGATGGCATCGGGAGTGGTTCTATTGCTCAAATCTCGAGCCCTCCCTACCCCTTTCACGAGAAATCCACCATCTATCCTAGAGAGCTGGACTACAGTGCCGCCGCAAGATGAAATGGGCCAGGTATACAAGTTACTAGAGAAGATCAGCGCACTGAAGGGCACAGGGCTGACCGGTCCCTGGGTAGTCAGGTGCTTCTTGAATCGCTGAACCCAGCCTCTGAAGGCCAGAAGCCACCTTGGGTTCGACTACCAGGGAAAAAAATGATCCATCTCGAGAATATCCTGACTTCTTCGACAAGAACAAAGTTACCGATACCTTGCTCAGTTTCTTCATCAACGAAGTTGTAGAGACTGAAGACAAGGAAAGAGCCCCCAAGCCATACTGCGAGGGCAGGCCCCGGCCAAAGGTAATATATGATGCTGTAGTCATCTTGATATCCATTTATGATGAGTGATATGAATGTCTTCTCATCTTGCAATGTATGATATCTGGGTGTTTGCAGGAATGTGAAGAATTTAATTTTGACCCTCCAAGGCCAGTCGGCCAGTAGGGCCAGTAAACGTCCGGCCAGCCCCAAGAGGGCTAGGAAAAGACCAGCGATAGACAAGGCCAAAAAGAACGATATGCCAAGCAAGACGTCTGGCAGTCTGATGATCAAGGACTCCAGCAGCGCCGCCCCTAGGCCTCCCAGCCCCAAGACCGCACCGCCGAGTGCCGCCATCACCCAGTCGACTGCATTGAGTACAGCACCAACCGGGCCAAGTTCTCCACCGCCGGTTGCCACGCCCATGAGCCCGACAATCAGCAACTCTCCGCCGCTAAGCAGGTTATCAAGCCCGTCACCGACTAACCCCACCCTCAGCACACAGGGGTGGAGGTTTAAAACTTCCAAGAGGTATGTAAAAATCTTCAGTCTTCAAAACAGCTTGAATAGACTTGTAATATCTTGACTGTTGAATATTTCTACAAGAAGCCAAGTGATGCTGACCCCAAAGGGGCAACACCACCAACCCCCATAGCCGATCCTGTCTCGACAGAGGCTGAGCCAGTCGTGCCACAAGCCGAGCCGAAAATCGTCCCAACCCCTGAAGCTGAGTTGATCCACCTGGCTGGGCCATCAGCGTGGCCCAGTCGGGACATCACAGTTGAAGCCCTTATCCTTGAGCTCGCCCAAGAACCCGTGCCGCTAGTTGATCCAAGGCCCAGGACTCTATCACCTCCGTTATAATCATCTTTTGATGAAGACGATCTCCCCAGGCTCGAGGCTCCCCCTACAAACTTCCCCTGGACACTCCATTGGGTTACTCCAGAGGGGGAAGAAGAGAGCTTCGAGCACGACGAACAGGCGGCCCAAAGAGAAAGGGTTAACTTGATGTACGCCGCTATCGCCGCGTCAAAGGGGATTCAGGTACGCAGCCAATCTTGTCATGCTTGCTGACTGGTGGTTCTTCAAGACTTTGCACTCTTGTTGTTTGTTTTGCTTGACTTGAATACTCCCTAAGTAGAAAGTGGTCGATCGGTCGGAGAAGATGGGCCGAGTTCTGTCTAAGCTCGCCCCTCAACTTACCCAACTCCACCAACTCCAGACTACCAAGGAAGACCTGGAGAGATCCAGCAAGGAGAGGGAGGAGTGGCTGAAGGGATCAGTGGACAAGCTCAGGGACAAGAACTGGGCTCAGGCAGGGACTATCAGGAGTAAGTTCCCCTTTTGCCCGAGTGACCTCAGATAAATCTTTCTGTATTGTTGATCGTTGACTCTGTTTGGCTGTAACTATTAAGATAAATCTCAATAACTAGTCCCTGGAAATTGAACGCCTAAAGAAGGAGCTGAAAGAGCTCAAGAAGGCGAAGTCCAAGGTGGACACTGACTATGCGAGTAAGTCTCATGACGTTTGTGTACTCGGTCGGCCTAGTTGTCTTGATATTTCTGATGTCTTTGTCTCTGTGTGAGCAACTTTCAAAGCCAACTCGCAGATCCAATTTAGCGCCTTCGCAGAAGAAATCAAGGTGATCAAGGAATCATGGCAAATCATTGTCGATTCTGCGAAGACCTTGTTAGATATCATGCAGTCGACCCTGGCCGGGCCCAGCTCTAGCTCAATTGCCCGGGTGGCGCAGCGTCTTGAGGAAGCCCCAGGGGTCCTGAAGAAGTACTCGGACGAGCGCGTCGCTGTAGGGATTGCCCAGGTACTAGCCATGACCAAGTTTCTCTACCCTCGGGTAGATATCAAGGCGATTGGTGAAGGCTTTGCTGAGGGCACCATCCCGGAGGATGGGTTGGAGTTGATCAGCCAGGTGAGGCCGACTACTGAAGCCATAGCTGAGGATCTGCCAATGTAAACAAGAACTATTATGTAGTTGGTGTTCATAAAAAAACAATGTGTGAATATTGTAAATACTTTTGCTGTTTGTCGTTAAGTCTTGCCGAGTGCTTGCTTCCTCCGAGTCATCATTAGCTTTACCCGACTAAATAGTTCACTCCAAGCGGTTTGAGATCAACTTAAATAAAAACATTCACCTCTCAGGATTATACTCAGGAAAACTTAACGTAGTCATTGTAAAGCTTCATGACTTAGATAAAACAAGCTCGAATTTTATTAACGACAACAGGCATGTATTAACGTGTGGCGCCCGACATACTACTCGGTTGGAACAAGCGACATAGTAAGTCAGAGTAACTAACTTTATTTATATGTATAAAAGGAGTACAAAACTCAGGTATAGAAAGGGAAGAATTGACATCCCTCGCATGTCCAAACTATGTCTTTTGCATCTGTAACTACAGTTGGCCGAAAGAAACCTTGTCTGTAAGCCTTTTCGACTAACGTCCTTGATGCAACATGGTTGCCACAGTTGCCCGAGTGGATGGACTGCCGTATCTGCTTGCCCTCCTTAGGTGTGACGCGGCGCATGAGTACTCTGGATGCACTTCGATGATAAAGATCTTCTCCGATTACAAGGAAACACTTGCTTCGACGTTTGATCCGCTCGGCCTTATTGCGATGTTCTGGGAGCTCGTCTTCTAGGAGGAATCTGATAATTAGAGTCCTCCAATCTTGAGAAATAATTAGCACTTCATTTGTAGCCGAGGTAGGTTCAGCCCCCGACTCAAGCATAGGCTTCTTCTTGACTGACGGTTCCAATAATTGCTCGACAAAAACTCCAGTCAGGACCACTTCTCGTTTGGATCCCATGTTGGCTAGCTCGTCTGCAGCTTCATTGTATTGGCGCATCACATGTGTAATCTCTAGTTCGTCAAACTTGTTTTTCAGCTTTTGTACCTCCTGACAGTAAGCCGCCATGTTGTCATCCAGACACGTCCAGTCTTTCATGATCTGGTTCACCACGAGTTGAGAATCCCCGCGCACTACTAGTCAGTGAATGCCGAGTGATATAGCGATGTGGAGCCCGTGGATGAGTGCCTCGTACTCGGCGACGTTGTGGGACGCTGGAAAGTGTATCTGAAAGACGTATTTCAATTTTTCTCCGATTGGTGACGTCAGGACGACACCAGCCCCTGCTCCTCCAATTCGCAGAGAACTGTCAAAGTACATCGTCCAGTATTCTAACTTGTCCGTTGGTGTAGCCGTTTGAACCTCTATCCACTCGGCCACGAAGTCGGCAAGTGCTTGTGACTTGATTGCTGTCCGAGGTTGAAAAGCAATATCAAACGCCATCAGCTCGAGCGCCCATTTAGCGATTCTGCTAGTGGCTTCACGATTGTGTAGGACGTCTCCGAGTGGATACGATGTGACGATTGTAACCTGATGCGACTGGAAATAGTGCACCAATTTCTGGACAGTTATAAGTAAGCCACAGAGCAGTTTCTAGACTTGGGGATATCTTATCTTGGAGTCACCTAGGACTTCACGGACGAAGTAGACTGGCTTCTGTACTTTTTGTATATGACCAGGCTCTGCCCGCTCTACGACCAACACTGTGCTGACTACCTGAAATGTTGCCGCCAGATACAACATGAGTGGTTCTAGGGCATAGGTGATGCCAACACGGGTGGTGATGTGGGGAACTTCTTGAAGTCTTCGAAGGCTTGCTGGGCTTCTAGTGTCCATTGAAAATTATTGACTTTCTTCAGTAATTTGAAAAAGGGCATGCCCCGTTCGTTGAGTCAGGAAACAAATCAGCTGAGTGCCGCTATGCAGCCAGTCAGCTTCTGTACATCCTTCTAGCTAGTCGGGGGTGCCATGTTCATGATAGCATTGACTTTCTCTGGATTAGCCTCGATGCCTCGCTGTGATATGATGAAGCCGAGTAACTTTTCCGAAGGTACTCCGAAGACACACTTTTCCGGGTTCAACTTCATATTGAATCTTCGAAAGCTTTGAAAGGTTTCTTCTAAGTCGGCAATGAGGTCTTCCTTGACTTTGGTCTTGATTACTGTATTATTGACATACGCCTCCACATTGCACCCATGTTGAGTGTGAAGACACCGTTGAATAGCACGTTGATACGTTGCGCCATCATTTTTCAACCCGAACGGCATAGTGACATAGGAGTATGCACCGAACGGCGTGATAAAAGAAGTCTTTAGGCAGTCCTTCTCCTTTAGGCTGATTTGATAATATCCCGAGTAACAGTCAAGAAAACTAAGTAACTCGCACCCCGCAGTGGAGTCAACCCCCTGGTCTATCCTGGGTAGACCAAATGGATCCTTGGGGCACGTCTGGTTTAAGTCAGTGTAGTCGGCGCACATGTGCCATTTACCGTTCTTCTTCTGAAACAGAATTGGGTTTGTCAGCCAATCTGGGTGATTGACCTCTTTTATGAACCTGGCTACAAGGAGTTTGGTTATCTCTTCCCGAATAGCATCTTTGCGGTCTTGTGCGAAGCGCCGCAGTTGTTGTTTGACTGGTTTGGCGTCCGGCTTGACGTTGAGGGAATGCTCGATCACCTCCCTTGGTACACCAGGCATGTCGAAAGGTTTCCAAGCAAATATATTCCTGTTCGCCTAGAGAAAGGTGACGAGCGTGTCTTCCTATTTGGGGTCAAGTTCGGTCCCAACAAATGCAGTCTTAGTGGGGTCGGAAGAGTCTAGGGGATCTTCTTTGTCTCTGAATCCGCCGAAATTCCCGACTTGGCTGCTTTCTTCGCTGGAACTTGGTCGTCCTCATTTGCAGGTGTTGCAGTTAGTCGGATATTATTTTGTTTGACTGCTGCCTCTTGGGACTGGGCCAACTCGCAACTCTCCTTATCGCAGGTGAAGGCTTGTTTAACATCACTGCCCAAGGAAAGTACTCCGGCTGGTCCTGGCATCTTGAGCACCATGTATGTATAATGAGGCACCGCCATGAACTTGTCTAGTGCTGGCTGTCCGAGTATGGCATGGTACGCGGTCTCGAAGTTAGCAACCTCGAAGCAGATGTTCTCGATGCGGAAATTCTCCCGCGTGCCAATAGTAACTGGCAGAGTGATCTGTCCGACTAGAGTGGAAAAGAGGCCGGGGATTACGCCGTGGAAGGGAGCAGTACTCGGCCGTATCTCGGATCGAGGGATCTTCATCTCGTCGAGCGTTTTGGCGAACAATATGTTGAGAGCGCTTCCTCCATCGATGAGAACCTTCTTCAACTTGATACTCCTGATGACCGGATCTAGGACGAGTGGGTAACGCCCTAGATGTGTGACTCAGTTGGGGTGGTCTGCGCGGTCAAATGTGATTGCTGTCTCTGACCAGCATAGGTATTAGGGGGCACCTGCTGAGACCGAGTTGACTTCTCGCGCTGTTAGCTTTTGTTTTCTCTTTGACTTGTATGCAGTCGGCCCTCCAAAGATGTGATTGAGCTCAGCCTAGGAATCTTGGTAGTCGTCAGCTGCGACCGAATTCGGCTTGTCCTTGTCTTTGGCGTCGCCGGATAGTGATGTTTGCTCTGAAGTGAATTTCTTGAGCATAAAGCAGTTCTTAGCCGCGTGCTTCCCCTTTGGGTGAAAAGGGCATGGCCCGTTCATAACTTTTTAGTAATCATCCGTCCTTGAAGGCCGCGGCCGACTGCTTTTAACGGCCGCCACAATGTTGTCCGACTTGCGCTTGCGATTGCCGGACTTAGTCGAGGCCGTGTCGTCTGTGTCTTTCTTCTTCTTTTGTCAGGGCTCCTTCTTGTCTTCCAGGGCCTCGGTAACAGCGTCGACTGAGTCAGCGTATTTGTTGGCCATGTCGAATAAAGCCTTGACAGAACTCGGAGGCTTCCGAGTGAACTTGGCGATGAACGGGGTGTCCTTAACTCCCTTGCGAAAGGCTACCATGACGACCTTGTCCTTGATCTTTGGTATCGAGTTCCTCTTCTTGGAAAACCTCTGGATGAAGTCATGGAGGGACTCGTTCTTCCTTTGGGGACATTGATATAAGTCATACTCGGAAGATGACCTCTCATATATTCCTTGGAAGTTGGCAATGAAACGCTCTTGGAGTTCTCTCTAGGAGCCGATTGATTGCTTGGGAAGGCCGGTTAACCATGTTCTCACTGAGTCAGTAAAGGCGACTGGGAGATAGTTAGCGATGGCCTTATGATCGCCTCCGGCTACACGGATCGCTAAAGTGTAGATCGTGAGCCAGGACTTGGGGTTGGTCTTCCTGTCGTACTTCTCGATTCCAGTCGGCTTGAAGCCCGATGGCCAGTCAACTTGTTGTAGCTCGTGGGTGAACGCCGGTACTCCTTCATCCATGTGAGGGCTCCGACTCCAGCTACGGCGATAAAATTGCTTGTGGTGGAGGTTGAAGCACTCGTGCTCATCTTCCAATCGGCGGCGCTTGTCTTCCTCGCGCTCTTAGCGTCGGGCGTTGATATCGTGGTGGAGATCCCGCCGTAGTCGTCCTCGGGTATCTTGGTTGTCACGGCGGTTGTCATGGTGCCTCCTTCGATAATTATTCTGATTACCTAGTGACGTATGATGAGACTCCGAGCACTGCTGACTAGAGCCAGCTGCGCGGCATCGTGTTGAGGCAAATGAGATTGCTACGTCTGAAGCCGTCTTGTTCGACGGTATTAGGGCATCTCTAGATTGTTGTCGCTGCTGACAGGCCATAGCGGTGATCATTGCTTTGATCCTTGTGATAGTTGGGGTGGCATGGTGGTCGGGCCTGAACTGCAAGGTGTCGAGTAATGTGGCAGTAGCTACGACGTTCTGCTGTAGGGTCACGAAGACGTCATGGTCGCCGACTTGGGTTTGGAGGATCTCCTATTGTGTAGTCCGCTTAGCCTTGCGCAAGTTGTTGTTACGAGCGTCACGCTCGGCTTGCAAGCATCGTGCATCTTCCTCCTGTTGTTCATGCAGTTGGCGAGCCTCCTCCTCTTGTTGATCGCATAGTCGGCGTGCATCTTGAGTGGGGGTTGAGCTCTTGGACGTCATGAAGACTTTACGTGGTGGGGAGAAGCTTGCCGGGCTGCTGTCCGACTGGGAGTCAGAGTCAGAGTCAGAGTAGTTTAGAGGGGTAATTATAACTCCAACCTCCCTAGATCCGATCTCGAGCGGCTCTGGGCCGTATTCGAGCCTTGGGGGATTGGATCTGCCGCGTCGGAGTGAGATCAAAATTGTTCGTGGCATTGTTGAGTCCAAACGGGAGATCGACGATCTCCTCCTCTCTTAGCCCGATCTCAGCTGGCTCAAGGCCGAGTCCGAGTCGAACGCCGAAAGAAAGAGTTGTCCTGAGACTCGCAAATCTTGGGGATTGCTGTAGCATATAGTCGAAGATTGTTGCAGCATTGAGTAGGCCGACTGGCGCGGAGTCGGCTTGGTTTCTGGCCGATCGGATCAAGGCCGAGTTGGACAGGGTGAGGTCGTCGAATTTGCCGGCGATGAAGTTGAGGCTCTCGAAGCTGATTATCTGCCCAGGGAAGAACTTGACGCCATCAACTTCGGTGGTTGGATCCATCAGGCTTGTTAAAGATGATCTCGATGAAGCCCCTACCTGGTCCGCTAACTGTCGATATTTTGTATCGGCAATAAAAATATGGGGCTACTCGTGAGATCTAAACTTGATGGATTGTAAAGGAACATGAAACAATTTATCCTGGTTCAGGCCCTTGATGTGAAGTAATACCCTACTTCCAGCTGTTGTGTATTGCCTTTGAGATTTCTCTGGTGAGATTTTGTTCTGCCCCAGGCGGCTCCTTGCCTCTCTTTATATATGAGGAGGCAAGATTACAAGGTAAGAATCCCAATCGGATTTGACCAAGGGATTTCCTTCTAGGAATACAACGCACCTGACTAAGACTATATCCCTTTTCTTATCGTACAAGGTAATATGCACCGAGTCCTGTTGCATCTCTAATTACAGGATTGGGCCTATTCTCTGTCGAAGTTCCCAGAAAGCTTCTCGTGAGGTACCCAGGGCCCATGGCCTCCATAATAATTTTTACAAATGGGATCAACATGCTCAAGGGGATTGTCGTGTGACTTATCTTACAATAGAAAAGTCTTCGCTTGACCTCCTGAACTCTTCCGCGAACTTCGAAATCCTCCGAAACGACGGAAATATGTGACTACATGCAAAATGAGAAAAAAATACTCAGAAACTCTAAATAAACAGTACATAAAAGTACATAAACGTGTAGATCATGATTTTAGATGAATTTAGAAAGAAGAACGGGTCAAATTAGAGTTCGGACGGAAAAGATATGGCCTTCGGAAGATTGAATTCAGAGAAAATCAGAAAAGAATTGAAAAGAAATATTCCCTGAAATAGTCCTTCGGAAATTAATTAATAAATGGATTATTTTTGATAGGAAATTAGAGTGGGACCCACTGATCAGTGACCTAGCTCACATGGTCTAGGTCCATGGACCAGAGGAGAGGGAAGTGGTGGACTAGCTGAGTTGACGAGGTGAGGTGGAAGGGCACGTGGACAGAAAAGTTAGGTGGCAGCCGAGATGACCTGGTTAGGGCTGACGTGACTCTGAGCCGAGTTAATGAAGATCTAATGGCTTAGATTGGATCTGTAGAATCGAACGGTTGAGACTTGTTTTGGGAACTTTATAGGATTTGGATGGCCTGGATCAGATCTTGGAACTCCAACGATTGGGATTGATATAGAGGTTTAACCCCGGGCCCACACGTCATTCCAGAGAGGAGGGGCTCTAGTGGGGCCTGCAAGTCAGAGACAGGGACAGGTCGATACAAGCTGGCCAGGGCACCCATGGCGTCGGTGCGGCAGGTAGGGGAGGGCGGCGAGGACCGGTGGTGACGCAGTGGCCGGGGCGGCACGGCTGGGCCCGACGGTGACGGTGCTTGGTAGAGAGAAGGGAGGGACACTGGGCTCGGGATGCAGACGACGACGACCGTGATGCCGAGGGCGCCGGAGAAGAGGGAGACGAGGAAGAGGGGCAGTGCGGGAACGGCGACCTGACGGTGCTCACTGGCGACGGGCGGCGACACGGGCTAGAGTGGCGCACGGGCGAGGCTAGGGCTCAAGCGAGGGAGCACGGCTTGCCTTTATAGAGGGGGCCGAGCTAGGGCATGGGAGGCAGGGATGGTGGCGTAGGGAGCCCGGCGGCGGCACGTGAGAGGCGGCGGCGGCGCACGGGCCGGGCCAGGTTGGGAGCGCGGCGGCGGTGTGGGCCGAGGAGCGGTGGAGGCGGACCGAGCAGGGAGGGGTCGGCGCAGGCCTAGGGGGCTCGGGCCCGGGCAGCTTGGACCCCGGCTAAAGAGAGAGAGAAGAGGAAAGGAGGAAGAAGAAGTAGGAGGAAGATGAACAGGAAAGAAGGGGAAAAAGAAAAAAGAGAAAAAGAAAAGATGGGGGGAAATAAGGAAATGAGAGGGGGTTTTCCGGAAGAAAAAACCAAAATGCAAAAAAATCTAGAATTTTGGAAATTCAAGGAATGAATAGGGACATTGGGAATAGAGGAAACATACACAATTTTGGAATATTGCGAATATTGATATATTTTTTTTGGAAATTGAAAACTAAGGGATATTTTATGGAATTTGGAATCTAGGGAAAACTTTGGATTATTTAGAATATTGGAGTCAAAGGAATTTTTGAGATAATTCGAATATTTGGAATGTTTTGGGAATGAAGGAAATTGGAGGGATTTAGAATATTTGGGGCATCGAAAATTTGAGGATATTTTTACGGAGATCTGAATTGGAGCGAAAACTCAGAATATTAGGGATTTGGATTTTGTGGAGACCAAAGACATTTAAATCAAAATAAAATAATAAATATTTAATAAAAAAGAATTGAATACATTTGAGACTCGTCGGATTTGGAACTTCGAGGGATTTTTTCGAAGTCAGATTTTTTCGGGAATTAGGGATTCGGGAACGACAGCTCGAGTCCTAGTAGGTGAGAAAGGTACTAAGGAGTTAAACCAGGAACGACTCAAGAAAATGAATTTATAATTTGTTTAAATAATTACTGAAATTAATCTTTGTAATATTAAAATTAATTCTGGAGCTCCAAAAAATCCGAAAAAATTTCAAAGAGTGTAATTAAACACAAACAATTTATTAAAAATGATTTCGACAATAATTTATTAAAGAAAATTTTATTTTCCATTTTTACTTTACTTAAATAATTTACTTTGCAATTTAATATAAATTCTAAAAAATCAATTATTAATTAATTTCCAAAAAAGGGGCTATGACAGACTACTCCCCTTACAAAGAATCTCGTCCTGAGATTTGGAATGGCTAGAAAGAAAAGGGTATAGATAACTAAAGGCTAACTTATTCCATAATTCTCCAAAAACATTATAAGTCTAAGAAACTACTGCTCTTCTGATTCAGTTGGCTCATCTGCATCACTTGAGGATGTAACTGGCACCGCATTGGCTCCGGTGATGACAATATTGTTGACACGTTGTCACACCCTAAATTGAGCCACACAAAAAAATATACCAAAGAAAATGCCCTAGAAAAAGGAATTAAAATGGTTAAAGGAATTAAATAAATGTGAAAAATGTAAATTATTAAATTACTATGGCAGGGAACATTTTTCCTGTGTTCCCCTTGCCGAAATATATTAACTGGATTTTTATTGGAATTTTCAGAGCACAGGAACTATTTTTAATAAATCAAAAACGATTATCGGAATTAAATTAACTTTGAAAATCCCATTCTTTTCTTTTCTTTCTTTTTCCTCCTTTTTCTCCTAATTTCCCTTCCGCTGGGCCGCGGCCCAGCACTCTGACGCCGGCCTCTGCGCGGCCCGCACGCAACCGCGCCGCGCTTCGGGCCCACTTGCCAGCCGCCTGTCCCGCTCCTCCTGTCGCTGTGCTGTGGGGCCCGCCCGTCAGGCTGCTTCTCCCCGCTCGCCCGCGCGTCTTCCCGCTGACAAGCCAGGCCCGCCTGTCAGCTCCGTCTCCTAGCTTTGTCCGGATCGGGCGGAGGGGGGAAAATTTCCCCGGGCCGTCCGATCAACGCCGCCTCCTGTCTCCGCGCGCGCCCGCTCCTGGTTCAAACGAGGGCGGACCTAGTCCGCACCCACTCCCCCACGTTCTCCGGCGCAGTCGCCCCCTCTTGCACGTGAATCGTGTGCGTGACGCCGCCGCTGCCGCCCTCAATCCAGTGAGCGATTGGAGCCGTTTGGCCACGATCTCGCTCGCCCGCGTGCATAAAAAGCTTCCTCGTCCCCTCCTCCGTTTTTCCCCAACATACTGAGCCTTCCCATGCCCTCAAACACCGCTGCCACCGCGCACCCGAGCTCCCACCGCCTTTCACCCTCTCCGGCCATCGCTCGCCGCCGTTCCAGACATTGCTAAGTCATGCCGCCATCGCCATCGTCTCCGCCCTGCCAAGGAGTCCCTCGGCCGCCGCTCCATGAAAGCCGAAGCCCGTCGGAACACTCCGCCCTCGTGCATGGTGAGCTCCAGCCCTCTGTCCCTTCTCCGGCTGGCCAATTCTGCCGCGCCGCGCCTCCTTACTTTGTCCTAACTCCCTTCTCATCTTCCCCATCTCCCAGAGCCCTTCAGCCATCGCTCCTAGTTCTCCCGTCGCCGTCGAAGCACCGTTGCAGACGCCGTCCCGAAGCCGCTGCTTCCGCCTCGCTGCCGTCGTCCTCGTGCCGTCGCTCACCACCGCGAGCCGCCGGTGAGCTCCTCGCCGTTTCCCCGTTCCTTTTTGCCTCTCTGTGTGCCCGTCGCCGCGCCGTGTGGTCGCTGCCGGGGACCATTGGGGTGCGCACGCCGCCGCCTCCCGCTCGGGACGGCCGGCGTGTGGTCGGCGCGTTCCCAGGCCATCCGATCTGCCACGCGGCAGATCAGGGCCATCCGTCGATTGCCCGCGTGGCTGCCGCGTCGGCGCCACGTGTGCACCACGTGGCGCACTTGTTTCTGGCTTGGTGGACCGAGTCGACCATGCGCCGCCCTCCTCCGCGCCGCTGATCGGTGGGGCCCGCCTGTTGGCACTGGCTCCTGGTCCAATGACGCATTAAATCGGATAATTGCGCAATAAATGGTTTAGTAATTATATTTGTATTAGAAAACACAGTAAAACTTCAACAATTCATAACTATTTCATACGAGCTCCGATTAAGTCCATTGAAATTTCATTAAATCTAGAAAAATGCCAAGAATTCATTAAAAATATTTTCAGCTCATGTTTGGTTGCCCACATGTACTGTTTTTAATTGTTTGTGTATTGCCTATTATAGAATCCGACGCCATCGATTCTCCAATGTACTACGAGATCGTAGCCGAGTACGTCAAGCCGGAGCAAGGCAAGTCGCATCGTAATCTTGATATTTTGTACCCTTTTTTTGCTAAAATGCTTTGTTTACTTAAATAAATTGCATTATTTCGTTATTTCATTTGGGAGGGTTATAACCTTTATAATGATAGGACTGTGCCTTAGTTTTGAAACCTAAATCCTTGTCACCTGGGTAACAAGATGATTAGATTACTATTCCTAGGATGCTTAGCCCTTAGTAACATAGCTCACCTAGGAATTAAATACTATCATTATTTGATTCGACTCAATGTTGAAAAAATAGAACTTTGGATAGGCTAATGTTAAATTACTAAAATTGGACCTAAATGGTGGACTGTGGGTGTATGGTTCTACTGGTCGCACCCATGGCAATTAAGAACCGGTTCACGGGAACCCCTTGGGCAATTACTCGTACTTTCCACAAGCCAGCGTGGGTAATGGCTGGACTTGTAGCGTCTCTTCTCCCTCTCCTGGGCACCGATGATGAGGGTGGGTGTGATGGAGTTGGGTCAGCCCGGGGTAGGGTTGATCGGCTTCCGGATCCATCGTGGCGCAAGAGGGGTAGCCTGGCCAATATGGGGTGTCCTGTTGGCAGGTGCAACCTCAGCGTGGTGTGGATGGTTTGGGAGAGTGTCACGCCCAGAATTTCTATCCAAAATTCTAGAGTTTTATTGTGTGTAAATCATCGTCCAGGAATCAACCGAGTCACACATGACAAAATTGATAATCAAAGTAATTGTTTACATAGCGTAAGCATTTATTACAGAGGTGAATGGTACCTCTCAGTACAATAAGGTTCTAGCAGCGGATAACTAAACAACAGCGTGACGATTCCCACTCCACGCACTTGACTGGGCTCCCTCTTAGTCCTCCAGGTAGTCCTCTTCGCTGTAGTCCTCCTCTGAATGGTTGTTGATTGCAAGGTGAGCATATGACATACTCCGCAAGCCACACAGCAAATATGCAAGTGCACGGGATAACAAAGGAGGGCATAGTATGGCTCATAATTGCATAAAAGCATTTAATAAAACATTTGAGAGAGTAATAAAACAGTACTTAAATAATAGCATTAATCAACGCTATACCGCTCACCCAAACGGTATAGGCCCAACCACTCCAACCTGGAGCTACACATGTTCCACTGTTTAACCATTAAATTTAAGTAGTGTGGGACTAATCACAGAAACATTGCTAGGCCGCCCTTAACCGTGGGCACAACTATCCGAATAGTTTTACTCTGGCCAGAGATGTACCAATTTACCCACAAGACACAACTCCACAGCACATCACTGTGCCCCTTGATACCACCACGGTATCTCAGTAAGGAATTGTGATAAGATCCTCTATGTAACCCGCACAACAAGGAAGCCACCCGTTGGACCACCAGTTTCCGGCCAGAACTGATCGGGTTCTGAGTCTGGGAAACGATCCAACGCCCAAAACATGGACTTATTGACGCAGCCATGGTGGTCTTATTGACACAGCCACAACACACCATGGTGGACCCCGGTTGGACGTACTACACATTGGATCCTACCATTACCCATGCTGGCTTGTGGTTAGTACGGGTGTTGCTTCGCAACAAGTAGTCCACGAACCGGTCCTTAACTGTCACGAGCACCGCTAGCAACAAAACCAACCCTGGTGCTCGCAACCCACCTTTTAGTCAAGTTTTAGTAGACCATTAAATTGTTCTCATACGACCACGTCGTATAGGAATCATCATTTTATGTGACTGAATATTAGTATAGAAATTACTATAACCACCCATACGTTATTCTATTAATTGCTAGGCATGGCTAAGCAGGGTCCTAGAGTTATTCTAGCTAACCAGTAAATAAAGGTAGCTAGTCAAAATTATCCCATAGGTACAATGTCATGTGATCAAATCAAAGGGGCCATAAACAAAGGTTAGGGTTTTCCTGTCCCGAGAACATTCCAAAATAAATGCAGCGTTGAAAGAAAACATAGCTTTAATCATAGGAACAATATGTTTAATGAGAAAGAGGAATCTGTGTGACTTGCCTTGCAGCTCCACACAGTCTTCGACACCTGCTTCGACAAACTGCGCCTCTTCCTAAGCGTCGGTAGCTATAGGCAAATAACAAAATGGCAAAACAGTACAACAACACACATGAACAGTACAATATTATATTTTTAATGGATAGTTCATGATTTTTAGAGAAATTAGAGACTTGAACGACCTCAAACCGAGTTCGTATGAATTAGTTATGATTTTTAGAAGTTTTAACCCTTTATAGCCTATGCAACAGAATTAACTGATTTATTGCATCATAATTGAATTAATTTTATTCGGAAAAGGCATTTAGGACGTCACAGGAGAGAGGAGGCTCTCGGCTGACCAGTGGGGCCCACTGTCAGTGCGAGGGAAGGGGTCTAGTCCATGGTGAACCGAGTCCACCGTGGTCCACGGGGCAAAACGGACAGCTAGGTCTCTAGGGTTTGGATCAGACGGGTGGGATCTAACCGAGGAGATCCATCGGCTGGCATCGATCCCGAAAAGATCGGCCTACGGCGACGAGATGGCACCGAGCTGGCACACACACGGCGACCACGGCGGCTACAGCGATGGCGGCGGCACAGTATCCGATGGTCGACGGCGATCGGCGGCGCGGCGACGCACTAGGAGAGCGGGAAAAGGTAAAGAGGTCGAGGCGATCGTTACCGAGGGCGAAACGGCGAAGAACGGCGACGGAGACGGCCGGCGGCGAGCTTGAGGCGGCGGAGGGCTTCGGGTCTTCGTCGACGGCGGTGTTCCGGCAGCTTCCGAGGGCTACGAGGCGGCGGCCTGGCTTCAGCGGGACCCTGCGAACCTAGGCGAGGCGGCGGCGAACTCCGACGGCGGCTGAGGCGACGGCGGCGCGCAACCGAAACCTGGCGGCGGCGGCGGAGCAAGCGCAAGGCGCGGGGAGGCGGCTAGGGCTAGCTCGAGCTCGATCTAAAGGGCGAAAACGACCCTAGGGGTTCCAGGCTCGCTATTAAAGGCAAAGAGGGGCGGACTCCGGCTCGGACTCGACGGGTTTTGCGGCGGCGATGAGAGAGAGAGAGAAGACCAACTCGGGAGGGTTCGGGGCTCCGTTCCACGCACGATTCAGCTCCGGATTCTTGGGGATTAGGCAGAGGAGGATAAGGACTAGGTTTTCCCTCAACCGATTGGGAGAGAACGGGTCCGAGGCGAACGGATTCGGCGAGATTCGCGGCGGCGGCTCTCGGGTGCTACAGCGCCTTTCGGGCCGAGGAAGACGACGACGAACCCGACAGGCGGGTCCCACCTGTCGGCGACTGCGGCGGCGCGGGCGCGGGCACAAGCACGGCAGGGGCGCGGGCACGAGCACTGGAGAGGGCGCGGGCACGGGCACTGGAGAGGGCGTGGGCAGAGAGGAAGGCTGAGCACAACAACGGGCCGAGATCTGGCCCAGCGGCTGCGAAGGGGATTTTAAAAACCTTTTTCTTTTTATTTTACTGCTGTGAGTTTATTTATTTTGCCAAAAATACTTCCCCTAATCAATTAATTCCCAGAAAATTCCAGAAATTAAATAATTAAGCAAAGGATTTTATAAAATTAATTTCAAGCCCATTTTTCTTCAGATTTTTCCCTGATTTTATCCTTTTCACTCATTGAGACTTTTAATTCCATTTCTAAAAATTCTTTTTGCACAATATTTTATATAGGGATAATTTTAGGGTGTTACAGAGAGGGTGCGTGAGCGGTCCTGTCACAGCCTCTTACGGGGTATCATGGTGATGCAATGGCGCACGGGAACATGTGTGAGGCTGTGTCTTGTGGGTAAAGTTGTACACCTCTGATCATAGTTAAATCTATTCGAATAGCCGTGCCTATGGTTATGGGCACGTTGGTCAATACTCACCATGATTAGTCTCACCTCTTTTTAATTAAAATGACTTAATGGAACTGGTATGGTTTGGGTGGATGGTGGGAAGTCTGGTGAACGTGGTGTAACGTTCATCAGTGGAATCCGGTTAACATGGTGTAATGTTAATCGGTGGAGTCTGGTTATCGTGGTGTAACGTTCATTAGTGGAGTCCGGTTAACGTGGTGTACCGTTAATCGGTAGAGTCTGGTTAACGTGGTGTAACGTTAATCAGTGGAGTCTGGTTAACGTGGTGTAACGTCCATCAGTGGAGTGGAGTCTGGTTAACGTGGTGTAACATTAATCAGTAGGGGATGGTTGGGCCTGGTTAACGTGGTATAACGTTAATCAGTGGAGGATTAATATTGTTCAATTAATCAACCTTTTTACTGTTTGTGAACTACTACTATTTGCAACTGCTTTTACGCAAATCAATCCCTAGCCTATCTTTGCTTTCCGTGCATATGCATAATTGTGGGTGTGATTTGTTGAGTACTGCGGGTGGTACTCAGCCTTTCTCTCCTTTTTCCCCTCTCAGTGGGTGGAGTACGCGTCTAACGAGGATCGTCCTGAGGAATAGGCTGGCTCCGCCGTCAAGGTGCTTGTGGGATGGAAGCTGCTGTTTAGCCAGATGTTTATAGACTTTAAACTATCTTTTCCGCTGCATTTATGTAATATAATTTCACTCTATTTGTAAGGCTATTCTCAGTGGGGGTTTCATGAGGAGTTTCATGGCAATAAATAACGTGCCACATCAGCAATTCTAGTGACATGGCAGGGTATTTATGATGAAAGAGATTAACAAAATTTCATGGGGATGAAACTAGTCCAACCCATTTCCAAGATCTTGGAAACTGTGTGAAACCCCCACTGAGACAACTTTTGTTTCATCATCGTTGGGATGAAACTCAAGGAGTATTCTCAATGGATGTTTCATGAGAGTTTCATGTAGTAATTAAATGCTATGGGTATCTTTGGAAATGGTGAAATAAAACTCTCTATTGAGAGAGATTGTTTCATTCATAGTTTCATCCTATGTGGTGGTATTGGAAATAGTGAAGTGAAACATACCACTGAGAATAGCCTAAGACGCACTTTGTATGGCAACTTGATTTTGTGTACCCTGGCTTTCCTGGACAGGGATTTATTGCACATGAATGTTCAGAATTTCGATGTTGAATTTCTAGGCGTTACACACGTCCATGTTGCGGATGACGCTTCAGCTTCGGACACTGTTTTGCAAAGTGGCTTGGCTCAAAACAGTTGTAGCACACAAATATCTTCTTCTTATTGTTGTCCTGTTGAGGTTAGTCTTGCTGGGCTGGTGTAGGTTGAGACCCTTGAGCGTTGTCCGTCACATTGTTCCTATTGTCTTGATCGTGACCATTGGGGTTGGCTTCTAGAGGAACTTGTGGTGCCGAGGACGATCCACCAATTTGAGGTGGCATGGTCCGCTGTCTCTGGTTGCTGCTGTGGAGTCCCTTGTAAGCAGTCATTCACCTCTTGTGGTTCTCTATCCTGTTTTGCTTATCTTCCTGGTGAATTGCTTTGTCTACCAGCTTCTGAAAAATCTTCATAATCACCAGAGATTAACTGAATTGACAGCTCATCATTCAAACCTTCTAGAAACTTCTTGTCGATGTTTTATATCAGCAATAATAATATGGGGCTACTCGTGAGACCTAAACTTGATGGACTGCAAAGGAACATGAACAATTTATACTGGTTCAGGCCCTCGAGATGAGATAATACCCTACGTCCAGTTGTGGTGTATTGCCTTTGAGGTTTCTCTAGTGAGATTGTTCTTCTTCTGCCCTTAGGAGGCGTCCTGCCTCCCTTATATACCGGGGGATAGGGTTACAAGATAGTAATCCCAGTCGGACTCCGACCAAGGGATTTCTTTCTAGGAATACAATGTGCCCAACTAGGACTATATCCTTTTCTTGTCGTGCAAGGTAATATATGCCGAGTCCTATTGTATCCCTAATTACAAGGTTAGGCCTATCCTCTGTCCGAGTGGCCCAAATGCTTCTCATGAGATACCCGGGGCCCATGGCCTCCACACTTCTCTTGCTTTTCTTCATCAGTACGCACATCTTCTGGAGCATAACATGCCAGACGGCTGAACTCGTGAAGAAACTCCGTCACAGTACGGTTATCTTGCCTGAGAGAACGGAACTCCCGTTTCTTCAAAGCAACTACTCCGGCAGGAACATGGGCCCTCTTGAATCCGTCAGTGAACTCTGCCCAGGTAATCTGCTGACCTTCTGCTCTGTTTGACTTGAAGTGATCCCACCACTCTGAAGCAGGTCCATGAAGCTGGTATGAGGCAAAGGCGACCTTTTCTTGATCCAAACACTGAAGTATGTCTAGCTTCTTCTCAATAGCGTGCAACCAGTTGCTAGCTTCCACTAGATTGGTAGTGCTTGAAAACTTAGGTGGCCTCACCCGAAGAAACTCAGACAGCTTGGAGTGGGGCAGAGGAGCTAGTGCTTGATTCTGAGCTTGATTGTTCTGCATCCGTTGCATCATCAGAGCCATTAACTGAGTCTGGTTAGCTAAGACTTGAGTAAGCGTGGGGTTCTTCGGCATGTTGTTGATATGGGTGGCTGTTTCATCGTTATGTGTGCTGGAACCACCCCTGTTATTGTTGTTGTTCTCTGTGTAACTTCCTTTCCTAGTGTCGACCATTTGTTGCAGGTGCCAGGGAGCAAGAAAGAAGGGGTTACACTATAGAAAGGACCTTAACCATGTTGTACTACTGATGTGATGTGAGTGAGCAGTTACAGTTCATGTTGATTAAGCAAAAACCTAGTATGATTACATCCCCAGATGTAGATCATACCTACACACAAGCAAGCAACACATGTGTTATTACTAACGTCACTACTCTTGAAAGGTCAAAGGAGGTTTGGGTCAGGATAGGTTCCTTGCACGAAGTTTTCGTTCCATGCTGACGGCACGACGACTTGGATCCGAGAATCTTCCTTGACGCTCTCCGATGCTTGAAACGACCTCCATCTGTTGATACCGTCAACCACTTCTTACATCTTCATGGTTGTAGCCACCTGGTTTAACAACTAGACTAGTAGAAGGAGGAAGGGAGGATAGATGAAAAACTTTGCAAAGAACTCCGTAGATAAGAGGAAAATTTTTCACAAATAGATTTTCGAAGAAGATGTCCTTAAGGTCTGACCGTTTAGCTTATCCTACAGTCAAGATTGGCTCTGATACCAACTTGTTGGGCCTGAAAATTCACCAAAATTACCAAAGCTAATTTGTGCAATAAATCCTCGTCCAGGGAATCAGCCGAGATACCACAAATTGATAAAATTGATAAACATAACCAAAACGTAAACGATAAATACTTACAAAAAAGGCACTTAGTCCTCATACAGAAGAACACAACAGGGGAACGGCAACTAGCGAAAGCAGCGTCAAGCCACAGGGCATCTCAACTGGGTATAAGCCAAACACCAAACTTCTCCTTCTCGTAAATCTTCACTCTGATGATTGTAATACAGTAAGACTAAGTACCACCCACCGTACTCAACAAGCCACACAAGAAATACAAAATAATGCAACAAGATTCCAAAGAAAAGACATAGTATGGCTTATTTGCAGAAATCAGCATTTAAACAGTTGCATTTAAAAATATTGAAAACAATATAGTGTAATCATTAATCAATATTAAACCACTCTCCGAACAACACTTCAATGCAGTTCGGGCCCATAACCATAATCCCTCCAAACTAGAGCTATCAAGTTTTCATCATTTATCATTATTAAAGAGTAGTGTGGGACTAATCACAGAAGACATTGTTAGGCCTGCCCATAACAGCAGGCACGGCTATTTGAATAGTTTTACTCTAGCCAGAGGTGTACCAATTTACCCATAAGACACGGTTTCACACATGTCACCATGCCCCGAAATACTACCATGGTACTGCAAAGGGGGAAACCGTGACAAGACCTTTCGCATAACATGCCCAATAGAATGGCCACTGGCCAAGTCCCTAGTAGAGGTGGCCCAACCTCCAGCCTAGAGAAACTCTTGGCTCCTAAGACATATGGACTTATTTGTGCTGCCATTGTGGATTTATTGACATTACCAACTATCAACTAAACACATCGTGGTGCCTCCTGCTAGAAAATCAATTATTAATGAATTTATTTAATTCCCAAAAAATCGGGTTGTGACACTTGTTTAACATGATTCAGGAGGATCCACTCGCCACGGATGATTTTCTTTTTTCTTCTTTTTGAAAGGAAGCAAAAGGTCTCTTATTTCATTACGAAGAAAAAAGAGTTTTGGTGAGGAACAATACAGTCTCATCAAGGCTTAACAGTAGACCTCAAGCTCGCTACATGGAGGTCCACCGAGAGAAAGCGAAACTAGCTACTAATGGCTAGTTATCTTTGCTCAACTTCTTCCTCTATTTGTAGGAAGACATCGCTAGCTGCGCTAGTCTCATTTTGGAAGGTTCTTTGGTTGCATTCCTTCCAGATGTTCTAGCATGTGTAGATGAAGATGCCATTAAACCTTTTTCTGACCGTCTTCTCAGCTCGCTTGGAGATCTCTTCTCACCATTGGGCAATACCTTGGATGGCGGTTGAGGTGCAAAGGTGGTTGTTGCCGGTCCAGGTTTCTACCCTTGCCCACATTTCCTTGGCGAAGACACAGTTGAAGAGGATGATTTTCTTTTTGCCATTACAATATCTTTCTAGTTTTCGATCTTTGATCATCCAAGGTAGCGTTCGGCAGTGCAGGTTGAGAGAGAAAACCCCCTTGTTTCCGGTGAACATGTTTCTCGGACTACTAAATGGTGTTTTTTTGCAAAAAATTTCTATCTAAAAGTTGCTTTAGAAAATCAAATAAATCCATATTTCAATTTTGTAATAATTAAAACTTAATTAATCATACCCTAATGGCTTGTTTCGTTTTGCGTGCGTTGAAACTTTCCACCGAACAGGTACTGCCGAATGCTCCCTAAGCAAAGCTAGTATCATCACCATTGGAAAATGCTGTACAACTCTTATATGCTATAAATATAAGTAGGGTACTTCCCAGGGGTAAAAAAAATCTCAAAAAATCTATGTGCACTCTATATATTTTTTTTGTGACAATGGAAAAATATAATGTGTGCATCCAAGATAACTGAATAAGGTGACCTCACCCTTTTTCCGATGGCAAGTAAGTGTGTACTTTCACGCTTGAATAGTTGGATATAAACAAATCTATTTGTGCATGTACTTATAGTTAAAAGAGGAGTCACCTGTCCTCTTCTCACCACGTCGCGCCCACATGTTCGCGTGACCATTGTCTCCTCCAAAAAAACCTAGAAAAAGCGTTTGGTTAATGAAAAAAAAAGGTTGCTCGATCAATACTCCTAATCCATATCTAATTGTATAGGTCCGTTGCAATACATGAGCATATTAATAGTGTGCACAAAACTGCGGGTTGTAATTTTTCCATCAAGTTGTTCCTAACTGAGTATATAGCTGGAAAAACTGGCATTGTTTCCTTTTCCTGGAAAATAGAGTTCTTCGCATAAGTTTTCAGCTTGATTACATCCATAGTGATAGGTGATAATTCTATTTGACTAACCAAATTGACATATAGTTGGCAGCTGTCACAATATGTTGGAGACAGACCGCAGCCTCTTCGGACCATAGCCCCTTCAGAATGCTCAAGACCGAAGGCCTACAGGCCAAAGCTCTTTCGGACAGCTCAAGACCGAGGACCACAATGTGTGGTGCGAAGATGAAGGGGGCGAAGGCGAAGGGCACTGCGTGCAAGGCGAGGCCACTATGGGATGGGTGAAGACCTTGACCAAGAGACGGAGAGAGCGAAGCACCAGGCGAAGGCCGGAGCGATCGAAGGCCGGCTCAAGAAGGCAAGGCCCACCAGCGGGCTATTAAGCCAGCCAGGAGCACAATGGCCCAGAAGGCTGAAAGGCCCATTAAGAAGACGACCCACATAGTGGCCTGGTGGCCAGGTAGGGGTCTGCGAATAGGAAAAGACAGAAATACCCCTATAGCTGTCCCTATCAAGGAGCCATAATGTACCACCTGTAAATAAAACCCTAGAACCTGTAAGTGAGCCCCTAGGCCTATAAATAGGCACCTAGGTCACTGTAATGGCAAGGTTTTTGAGATTAATACAAAAAATTACCATTTTCGTCTACACTCAGAATTCACTGTTGTGTTCTTTGACAACAGTTGGAGATGTCCGTGGGGAATCCAACCCAAGAGAAAGAAAACGAAGCTGAAGACAGCAATGCCTCTGAAGAGAAGATCGGCGTGGAGGAGAGTGCCTCCACGCGGTACGGAGAGAACAATCAGTCCAAAGAAGAGGTCCCGGTTGAAGCTCTGGAGGACCAGGTCGAAGCGGATGGTCCTTCGACCCAAGAGGCTGCACAGAGTGGGGGCGAAGAAGTTGTCACGGTGCTGAGGGCAGAGTATGAGGCCATGAAGCAGTGCATGCAATGGCTCCAGGACATGCTTTGTCTAATGCAAGAGCAGTAGCAGTTACGTGTCGTCTTGGAAGGTGAACTGCCGTGGCCCCGGTATCATCACCGAAGGCATGGCACGTGGCGCCAAGAGAAAATGACACGTGGCACCTCGGAAGGTGAACCGCTGCATTGCCTGCATTGACTGACATGTGCTGACAAGTAGCGCAACCAAAAAACTACGCGCGGCACAACTTTGCTCAAAGAAGGGTCGCGGAACCCATTTTCTCTCCATCATCTCACATGGTTGAAGCGCCGTAGCGAAGGACGATGGCCTTCGCCGGAAGGTCTTGAACTGAACTCGGCCGAAGTAGGGACGGCGAGCGGCCTGCCTATCGTCTGGAGCTGTATCCACGAGCTCGGCCGAGTCACAGCTCACCCTTGTACGTGAGGGGCTTGTTGGAGATAGGCCGGAGCCCCTTCGGACCATAGCCCTATCAAAATGCTCAAGACTGAAGGCCTACAGGCCGAAGCCCCTTCGGACAACTCAAGACTGAAGACCACAGTGCGTCGGGCGAAGACGAAGGGGGTGAAAGCGAAGCGCACTGTGTGCAGGGTGAAGCCGCCGTGGAATGGGTGAAGACCCTGACTAAGAGGCGGAGAGACCGAAGCACCAGATGAAGTCCAGAGCGACCGAAGACTGGCTCAAGCAGGCAAGGCCCAACAGCGAGCTATTAAGCCAGCCAGGAGCACATCGGCCCAGAAGGCCGAAAGGCCCATTAAGAAGACGGCCCACATAGCGGCCCGGTAGCCAGGTAGGGGCCTGCGAACAGGAAAGTATGGAAATACCCTATAGCTGTCCCTATCAAAGAGTCATAATGTAATACCACCTGTAAATGGAATCCTAGAGTCTGTAAGTGAGCTCCTAGGCCTATAAATAGGCACCTAGGTTATTTTAATGGCAAATTTTTTGAGATTAATACAAAGAATTATCATTTTTGTCTACACTCAGAATCAATTGTTGTGTTGTTCGACAACACAATACATAGAGAGTGTGTTAGGTCTTCGTTACTATATGTACATAAAGTGGGGGAAAACATAAGAAGAGGCCACTCTCTCTTTAGGCTGCTTGAAACATGCATGTGAAGAAGTTGCAATACTCCACCATGCATGTTTCTGTACATTTTGTTACTAGGTGTATATCTTTTTAAATTTCTTGTGTGAGATTATTGGAATATAAAGTGAATTGCCTATTATCGAAGGATGAAACTCCGACGGCGGGAAGTCGGGAGACCCCCTTTTGAGGTTCGGCCAGGGGAGCTGTTCTCAGGCGAATGCGGCGTCCGGAGACGATGGATGCTCGGGAACGGGGGCCCGGGCTGAGAGACAGAGAGGTTCGGACCGTCCAATTGTGGATCGGACCGTCCGTACCGTGACACTCGCGCGGAAGAGAGACAGGAGGCGTAGACAGGTTCGGGCCGCTCGGAGCGTAATACCCTACTCCTGTGTGTTTAACTATGTGGAGATGAATGTGGTATGACTGTTACAAGGCGAGCTCAGCCCGCTTGCCGGCGCTGAGGAAGAAGGACAGTAGCGAGAGTGGCAACTAGAGCGCGAGAGCAGAGAATCCTCGGCGGTTGCTAATGCTAGAGCTTGGTCTCCCTTTCGCTCGTCGGCTTGGATCCTCCTTTATAGAATTAGGGGAGTCCACAGTGCCGAGCAGCCCGGAGAGAGCTAGGCATGGTCTGTCTTGTCGTGTACGTCCGCCTGCTGTTGCCACGCCGGAGCTGCTGCGGTGGGCGGCCGGAGCACGGAGATGTGACGCGCACGCCCCCGGCCGCCTGCTGCGCCGCGCCTGGAGGAGTGCCTAGTCGCGTGCTGCGGGCGGCTGGTCTGGTCATTAGGTCGCCACATCGCTCCGCTGCTGCGGGCGGCTGTGGCAGAGCATGTCTGGTCGGTTCCTTGTCGGGCGACCAGATTATGGAGATGTGACAGCGTACGGCTCCGCTCTCTGTCGGGAGACAGGCGGGAGGCGCCCCGTCGCCTCGCCATTAATGCGGGTAGCTGGAGAGCCGATGCCGACCTGGAGAGGCCGATCACCGGGGGAGGCCGATCCAACTTGGAGGAGCCGAAGCCGATCCAACCGGAAGTAGCCGATCGTCTCGAGGCTTTCTTCCCGAGCTTCTCGGTGTGGAAGATGTAAGTCCCGGGCCCGGGGAGCAGCGCCCGGGACAGGAGCGCCTCTGCAATGTGCCCCGGGGACACCGCCCGGGGCTGAAGCTGTGGGGGCCGTGACCAGGAGGCCCGGGCATGGGATGGTCCTCGGGACCCGGGTCCGGGGAGGTGGTTCCCGGGACCGGGTGTCGGGGCCCGAGGAACGGGATGGTCCCCGGGACCCGGGGTCCGAGAAGATGGCTCCCAGGACCGGGAATGTCCGAGAGCCGTTGTTGCGACTTGCTCGGGGAGAACGCACCCGGGCCGAGGTAGAGCTCGCGCCCAGGTACTTAGCAGGGAAGCGGCCGTGGGCGCCCTTCTCTTACGCGGGATATGGCCTCGGGGGATCTCTGACGTGGCCGGGGATCCACGCGTCCCCACAGAACGCGGGACCCCCAGTCCCATTTCGCCGACACCTATATTTCTTCATCAGCTTAACCTTTTGGGTTGAACTAGTCGGTGCATGCAACTCAATATGGTATCAAAGTCAGAGGTCTCGAGTTCGAAACCTGACTGGCGTATAATTAAATAAAATTGTCATACTTCTATTCCACACTTTAGACTTGAGAGGGTCTTGTGTGAGAAAGAATGTTGGAATATAAAATGAATATAAAAAAACCTCAAAATTTTCTTTTGTTCAAAGATATAACAGCTAAGCGGATACGAAGAGCATGGTGTCGAACTGTCAATTGCCAATTATGCCTGACTAAAGTGTCCACGTATTTTAGAAGAAACAAAAATTTCTGAGGAGTTTTCTATGCCATAACCACCGGGGGTTCACTTTGTTAGTCTATGACGCCTCTGATGGAAATATGACTAGTTTTACTTCTTCCACGCGCGTGCTGTTAGTTGTTTGGCAGGAAGAAGATATTGATGTACGTAGTAGCAGACCGACGACAAATCTATCTAAAATTAAAGTACTCACCCAATCATAAATATTTAACGTCTACTCAAACTTTTAAAACTTTGATCATTAATAGTTTTTAAATGCTTAGTTTAGAAAGAGAAAACAATATGTCTAGATTTGTCTTAAAAAATACAATCATAATATTATAAGGGCTCCTTTAAAACTAAGGATTTTTTAAAGAAATTTCAAAGGATTGTAACCCTAATGGAAAATTTTCTTTGGGGCTCTTTGGATTATAGGAATGGATTCCAAAATTCCTATAGGATTTCTTCCATTCTTCTACTTTTTAGAGGATTCCAAAGACTCGATCAAAGCTCATGTTTTCCATTTCCTTTGAGAAATTCAAGGCAAATGTCTCTTCATCTCTCCTCTTTTATCTATTCTGTTTCATTTAAAATTCGTGTGGTTTTCCTATGGTGTACCAAACACCTTTTTTACTAAATTCCCATGTTTCTATTTTCTGTAGGATTGGGTTAAGTATGATACCTATTCCTGCGTTTTTTCTATTCCTGTGTTTTCAAAATTTTGCATTTCAAAGAAGCCCTAAATTTATTAGATTTTATAAAGTTATTATAATACAAAATTAATAGCCAAAGTTTTCAGCAGTTTGATCAAATATTTTTAATCGGAGAGATCGGAGTAGTATTATGTAAAGCATTGCCATTGCAAAAAAAAAAAAAAGGAAATCGCCTCTGGCACTTTCAAGTAATTGCCTAATTGGTGTCATTTGTATAGGTGTGATTATTGAGTATTGTCGGTCTAGTATATTATATTTTGAATTTTCACCCCTCCAATGTGAAAAGATAATTAAATGCCATGATGCTGCAAATCATCCAAGCAAGGGTAGTGGCTAGCTATTCCAAAAAAAGGTTGCTTATGTGTATATTAGTGGTACACCGTACGCCATTCAAGCATGATTTAGCTTGATAGATATAAAAGAGGTGGAGTTGGCGAGGGCCACGTGTCAAGCATATAGCTAGGCAGTCGTTACCTTTATCCAATGGATCGGATATCAACCGAATTATGGGAGCTAACATTGATCTGCCTGAGAGCATCTTCAGTAATAGCCCCTATTTTAGAGCCTCTAAATATTAAATGGGGGCTGTCTCTATTTTCTTTAGACCTCAAAAATGCTCCGAACTCCAGCAGCAGCCCCTATTTCTCAGCCCCTATTTCTTTTTCTATTATTTTTTACCGTAGACTATATGTATATGTCTAGTTTGACACTATAATTAAAACATAAATATTTAACACATAAATATTGTAACCGCTAGTACTCATAAATATATATAAAAGAAATATGCAGTGAGTAGTACTCATATATATATATATATATATGCAGCGGCAGCAGCGAGGCAACAGCAGGCCGCGCGGGAGGCGGGGCGGCGCGGGGCCGGCGGCGCGCAGGAGGCCGCGCGAGAGGTGGGACAGCGCGGTGGGCGGCGGGCCGACGCTCGCGGCGTGGCGCAGGAGGCCGGCGGCGGCGCAGCAGGCCGCGCGGGAGGCCGGCGGCGGGGCGCAGCAGGCCGCGCGGGAGGCTGGGCGACGGGCCGACGCTCGCGGCGCGGCGCAGGAGGCCGGCGGGCAGGGCGGCGCGGCGAGACAGGTAGGCTTTTCACCCGAGAAAAAAATCCAATCTTCCTCCTCCTCTAGATGTCGACGGTACGGTGGGCTTGAGGAATTGTCGTAGGCGCCAAAAAAAACATCGATAGGGGCTGTGGTGTAGAGCCCCGAGGACTAGGGGCTTGGGGGCTGGATTTGGGGGCCTCCCCATTTTAGGGGCTCTATTAGGATACATGCTGGACCTAAAATTTTTATCTCACCACCCAAAACCTGTTTGGGAACTGAGTTTAGGATCCCTGCTAGAGATGCTCCGTGATAGAAATCACCTGGGACGATTAAGAATGCATTTTAGGCTGTACCGTATTACATTTGTAGCCGTGTTTTGGACTTTGGATATGCTCATGTGCATGCATCTTGCATTGCGTAGGTTATGGGTGAAGTCATACTATAATAACTTGATGGAGTTGCATATATATCTACTGGAAACATATCTTATACACACATATTTTTTGTACATACACACCATATATACCAACTAATAAATATCATCAAAAATTCTAAAAAAATTTACATATACTTCTAGTAGTATTATACCTACGTATAAGATCTCATCTTCGAATTCATTATATTTTAGCCATAAAAATGATGATAGTTTCAAGAGTATAAATCGATCAGAATTTTATCTTTTTTCTGTTTATGTATAATTAATTTGAAGATGGAACTTTATATATATATATATATATATATATATATATATATATATATATATATATATATATATATATATATATATATATATATATAGTATTATTAGAAATATATGTATAAATTTTTTAGAATTTTTAATAATATTTATTAGTTGTTGTGTATGGTATGCACACGAAAAAAATCTCTGTATATAAGATACATTCCCTATCTATTTCCCTTCTGTTTCATGCATGTCATATGGATAGCATTGTATCTCCAGCTCATTGTGAATAAGCAGGTAATACATAGGAGTGAAGAAAGATATTCCCCGTGTCGCTTTCCGTTTCATGTTTAAGGAATGGGGAAGTGTTCTGTTGATAAATGAAGGTTTCACTCATGGGCGCAATTCCCTGCATTGGTGTGTGAGAATTGGTGCCTAAGCTAGCTTTATGGGAGAGCTGGTTAGGGCGTACCAAACAAAACTGCTAACATGATATGCACATAGCTAGAAGGGAAAAAAAAAGAAGATATTTGGTTGTGAATAGTGGATGACTATGGACATCTAGATTGGATTCTTTTATCTCTATATATGTACAGATCAATTTTGCCTGGCATGCTTATTCAGTAACAGATGAAACTATAATGTACATAGCATTTTTTTTGATTTTAATTATTAGGCATGACTACGCATTGAACATTTGACGGAATGTAAAAAATCAGAAGCTGCTCCCCTAGCCTAGCTACATGCATGCATGTACTATTTCATTGTTTTATGTACATATTGACCGCTCTCTCTCTCCTCTTCCTATGACTCATGTAAAACCAACTAATTAAAACCTTTAATTGATTTTTTTAAAATTACTTATCTAATTTATAATCTGATTATAACGTTATATTCGTTGCAATAAAATCTTTACAATAAGATCTCACACGACTATATTTTGAAAGAAAAAAAAAATATTTGTTCACAAAACGGGTGTTGTTTTACCACTCGAAGAAAATTGTTTCATCATTTAAGGTTAAATATTTCAACTCACTTCATAAAATGCTTCAAAGAGATGTAACAACTAAAAATAGTGACCATAACATCGGCAACCACTACATAAAACATTGAGTCCCAACAAGTAAAATATCGAAAAAATAATATGAAACACACAATATATTTACAAATACTTAGATTTTGTTAAAACTTTTTTATATCACATATGAAACTATTGAAATATTACAGAACATTAGTGTAAAATCCACAGAATACCACGTGCAACATTTATAAATGAACTAATAAAATATTAAAAAAAATACTTATTGAAACATTCAAATAAATCGGTGTGCAATATTAAAAAAATCCATTACAACATAAAAGGGTAAAAAAAAATATTTTATCGGAATATAATCATGTGAGATCTTATTGTAAAGATTTAACCACAACAAATTTAATGGTGTAATCGAATTATAGATCGGATAAATACTTTAGGTGTGATATATAGGTTTATTTGTTTGTATCTAGACATATACTAATACAGCTTGCATGTTACGCTACCGTCCGTCCGATTTTTCTCCTCGGACCGGACGCACTAGGAGAAGCATTCTCCTTAATTATTTGAAAGTCATGCTTGAAACAAAAGCATGGACTCGGCTTTGACTTGTAGAAGTCTCCGCCGTTTCCAGACGGGACACTCAAGGCCCATGTATGCCATTCGTGCTATTTTCGCAGCACTTGGACCATTAATTCGGCGTGAGACCGACGTCGTAGCCTTAATTGCCGCGCCAAACTTATGGAAATTCTGAGAAATTTCTTCACGGTAGCACTGAATTTCCACGTTATCTAGCCTATAAATATCCTCTTCGATCTCCCGCATCGATCAGTCGCCACAACCACGGACTCCACTACAGCTCACTTCGACACTAGATAGGACTATAGGAGAAGCGCGAGCAAATTAACTGAGCAAAGGTGTTGGGTTAACTTGCTTAACACAATTGCAGCTCCCGCCATCCTCCGCCTTCTCCCTCTCCTCCTCGTTGCCGCCACCGCGAACGCTGCTACCTTCACCATCACCAACAAGTGCCAGAACACCGTGTGGGCGGCGGCCGTGCCGTCCGGCGGCGGGCAGCAGCTGGACCCGGGCCAGCAGTGGGTGATCGACGTGCCGGCCGGCACGACGGGCGGGCGCGTGTGGGCGCGCACGGGGTGCAGCTTCGACGGGAACGGCAACGGGCAGTGCCAGACGGGCGACTGCGGCGGCGTGCTGCAGTGCACGGCGTACGGGCAGCCGCCCAACACGCTCGCCGAGTTCGCGCTGAACCAGTACAACAACCTCGATTTCTTCGACATCTCCCTCATCGACGGCTTCAACGTGCCCATGGACTTCCTCCCCGACGGCGACGGCTCCGGGTGCGCCAAGGGCGGGCCACGGTGCGGGGCGGACGTGGCCGGGCAGTGCCCGAACGAGCTGAGGGCGCCCGGTGGGTGCAACAACGCGTGCACGGTGTTCAAGGAGGACCAGTACTGCTGCACCGGCTCGGCGGCGGAAAACTGCGGCCCGACCGACTACTCTAGGTTCTTCAAGGGGCTCTGCCCGGATGCGTACAGCTACCCCAAGGACGACAAGTCCAGCACCTTCGCTTGCCCCGCCGGCACCAACTACCAGGTCGTCTTCTGTCCATGAGGCCATCTGATCGATATGATCTTTGCAGCTATATGTGTACAATAAACGTGCATATTGTTATTTATGCGGAGTTTCTATCAGAATAAGAGAAAAGTTACTGTGTTTTTAGAGCATTTCCAGCAGGGACCCTAAACTCAGTCCCCAAACAGGTTTTGGATGGTGAGACAAAAATTTTAGTTCCAGCAGGGATCCTAATAGGGCCCCCTAAAATAAGGAGGCCCCCAAATCCAGCCCCCAGTCCTGGGGACTCTACACCACAGTCTCTATCAACGTTTTTTTGGCGCCTACGACAATTCCTCAAGCCCACCGTGCCCGTCGACATCTAGAGGAGGAGGAAGATTGAATTTTTTTCTCCCGGCCTCCTGCGCCCCGCCTCCCGCGCCGTGCGCTGGCCTCCTGCATCCTGCCGCCCACCGCCTGGCCTCCTGCGCCCCGCCTCCCACGCGCCGGCGGCGGAGCAGGTTTCCTGCCGGTGGATGTGATGGCGAGGTTTGACGAGGAGCTCCGTGCTTAAATCATTGCGAGACAAAGTGGTATGAGCAGGTTTCACGCGAGCAGAAAAGAAACGAGAGAGATCGGGAGAGGAGAGAGAGAGGGTGAGCGGTAGGAGGAAGAAGACGACAATGGTGCTTGGGTGACTGACAGGTGGGGTCCATGGGAGTTTTTAAGTGGCGTGCGCGTGGAGGCGGCCTTGCAGGCAGGCACGGCGCGGGGCGGACTGGGCCAAGCGGCGGCTGGCTGGGCTAAGCAGGCCGAGCGGCCGCACCGGGGTGGGGAGAGAGGGAGAGAGATGGAGCCGGCTGAGGGAGAGAAAAAAAGGAAAAGGCGGCCCGAATGCACAGGCTGCTTGATAATTTTCTAGGGAGAGTTTTGTAATTGATTTGAAGATTTGGATTTTGATTTTTGAACTCAAGAACAAATGGGGAATTTTCGTAGGGATGTTTTGGGCTGACTTTTGGAAAATTTTGAGATGCACCCATTGGCACGCAATTCAAGAATTCAATTAAGCACCATATTCGCAAATAAATTTTTATTCAAAATAGTTTTCAACAGGGCAAAAACACGGGTGTTACAGGCTTACCCCCCTAAAGAGAATCTCGACCCGAGAATCCGGAACTAAGCGAACAACTCCGGGTATTCTACACGTAGGTGATCTTCTCGTTCCCAGGTTGCTTCTTCTTCTGAATGATCACTCCATTGCACTTTGTAGAATTTGGTAGATGTTCTTCGCGTCTCTCGGCTTTGTCGAGTATGCGGATTGGCCGCTCTTCATAAGTAAGGTTCTTGTTTAACTCGATTTCTTCGAGGGGAACTTGCTCTTCCGGTATGGCGCCCCCGACCAACCTTAAAGACGTCCAGAAGCTGACAGGCTGCATGGCGGCACTCAGTCGGTTTATCTCCCGACTGGGAGAACGGGGCATGCCTTTCTTCAAGCTCCTCAAAAAGGCGGACACCTTTCAATGGACCCCGGAAGCCCAGCGAGCTTTCGAAGACTTCAAAGAATTCCTCACATCACCCCCCGTGCTGGCGTCACCCCTGCCCCAGGAACCACTAATGCTTTATCTGGCGGCAACAACACAGGTAGTCAGCACGGTGCTGGTAGTGTAGCGATCCGAACAGGGTCATCTTCAGAAAATACAACGGCCAATCTATTTTGTCAGCGAGGTCCTTGCCGACTCCAAAACAAGATACCCGCAGGTCCAGAAGCTGCTATACGGCCTACTCATCACAGTCCGAAAGCTGGTGCACTACTTTCAAGCACTTCAAGTCACGGTGGTCACAGCGTTTCCACTCAGGGATGTCCTTCATAATCGCGAGGCCACCGGCCGGATCGCTAAATGGGCACTCGAGCTGATGGCGTTTGACATCACCTTTCAGCCACGGATAGCTATCAAATCTCAAGCTCTAGCCGACTTCGTGGCCGAGTGGACAGAAGTTCAACTCCCAACACCAACAACAAAGCTAGAGTACTGGACAATGTACTTCGACGGTTCCCTACGGATCGGCGGTGCCGAGGCTGGAGTCATACTGACATCCCCCACTGGCGAAAAGTTGAAGTACGTACTACAAATCCACTTCCCGGCTTCCCACAACGTCGCCGAGTACGAGGCTCTTGTTCACGGGCTCCGCATCGCCATATCACTCGGCATACGTCGACTGGTTGTGCGCGGAGACTCCCAACTCGTGGTCAACCAAGTCATGAAAGACTGGACCTGTCTCGACGACACAATGACGGCATACTGTCAGGAGGTCCGCAAGTTGGAAAACAAGTTCGACGGGCTGGAAATCACACACGTCCTGCGTCAATACAACAACGCAGCAGATGAGCTGGCAAACATGGGATCCAAGCGAGAAGCGGTTCCGACTGGAATCTTTGTCGAGCAACTTATGGAGCCATCAGTCAAGAAGAAACCGGCACAAGAGCAGTCGGGAGGCGAGCCTACCCCGACCACCGACGAAGTGCTGCACATATGTCAAGACTGGAGGGGTCCTGTTCTCAAATTCCTCCTGGACGATGAACTCCCAGAAGATCGCAGTCAAGCCGAGCAGATCAAGCGTCGAAGCAAAAGCTTCCTGCTTGTGGGTGCCATGGGCCCCGGGTACCTCATGACAAGCATATGGGCCACTCGGATAGAGGATGGGCCTAGCCTTGTAATTAGAGATATAGCTAAATTCAGCAGGCTTCGCCTTGTATAGAAAGGAATATACAGTCCTAGTCGGGTGCGTTATATCTCTAAGGGGAGATCTCCTAGTCGTAATCCGATGGGGACTCCTACCTTGTAACCCTGTCCCCCAGTATATAAGGGGAGGCAGGGCGCCCCATGAGGGCAGGTTGAGTTGGTTCACCAGAATCACCACCACAAATCCTCAAAGGAATAACACCACAACTGGACGTAGGGTATTACCTCACATCGAGGGCCTGAACCAGTATAAAATCTCCCTGTGTTCCTTTGCAATCCACCGAGTTTCCATCCGCCGAGTAGCCCCATATATTTATTGCCGGTGTAAAACATCGACAGTTGGCGCGCCAGGTAGGGGCTTCGGCGCGATCTACATCTACAAGCTCGATGGATCCAGCAACCGAAGTCGTCGGCGGCAAACTCTCCCCCGGAGATACAATCGCATTCGGAAGCCTCGACTTCGTCGCCGACCAGATCGGCAATCTCACCCAGGCCGACACGGACCCGATCCAACCGGCCGAGGAACCAGCTGACTCCGCGCCAGTCGGCCCACACGACGCTGCGGCAATCTTCGACGACATGCTGCGGCGATCTCCAATACGCCCGAGTCTAGGGACAACTCTTCCTTCCAGTGTTCGACTCGGACTCGGTTCTGAGCCGGCCGAGATCGGGCCGAGAAGGGAAGAGATCGTCAACTTCCCGTTCGGACTCGGCGACGCCGTGGATATCTACAATCTACATCCGACACAGCAAACCCGATCCCCTGGAGTTCGACTCGGATACGGCCCCGAGCCGCTCGAGGTCGGATCTAGGGAGGTCGGAGTTACACTCACCCCCATCAACTATTCCGACTACGACTCTCAGTCGGACTACGACTCCCAGTCGGATTCCGGCTCCAAGTCGGATACCAGCTCGGCAAGCTTCTCTCCGCCACGAGAAATCTTCATGGCATCCAAAGGCTCTACTCCTACTCAGGAATCACGCCGACTACGCGAACAACAAGAGGAGGAGGCCTGCCGACTACGAGAACAACAGGAGGAAGAAGCAAGACGCCTGCACGCCCGCAACGACGATCTACGCAGGGCTGGGCGAACCTCTCAGCAACAAACCCTCCAAACCCGAGTCGGTGACCACGATGTCTTCGTTACTCCACAACAGAACATCGTGGCCGCCGCAACCCTACTGGACACGGTCCAACTTGGGCCTGATCACCAGGCCACCCCGACGATCGCAAGGATAAAAGCCATGCTTACCGCTGCTGCATGTCAGCAGCACCAACAGTCGGGAGATACCCTCATACCGACCAATCGGTCAACTTCCCCAGCGGCAGTCTCATCCACCTCAAAGCGACGTCGAGCGGCCGGCTCTAGTCGGCAGCACGCGGAGTCAAGCCAGATGTCACTCGGCAACCACAACAACCGGCAACGTCGAAGCGACAGTCGGGACAACCAGGACCTCCGAGACCGAATGCGGCGCGACCTTAGTAAGACATTAATGCTCGGCGCCGCAAACGAGAAGAAGACGAGCAACGCCAACTGGAAGACGAGAACGAGCAATTCGGCCTCCACTACGAGCGGTTTCGCCGCCGTAGTCGAGGTCGGAGTCCTCATGAAGACGAAGGAGTACCGGCCTTCACTCAGGAGCTACAACAAGTCGACTGGCCGTCAAGTTTCAAGCCTACAGGCATCAACAAATACGATGGCAAGACTAATCCCGAGTCCTGGCTCACGGTCTACACTCTGGCGATTCGAGCAGCTGGGGGAAATCAGAAAGTCATGGCTAACTACCTCCCAGTCGCTTTAGCCGACTCAGCGAGGACATGGCTAGTAGGACTTCCCAAGCAATCAATCGACTCCTGGGGAGAACTCCGGAAACGCTTCATCGCCAACTTTCAGGGAACATACGAGAGGCCATCTTCCGAGTACGACTTATATCAGTTGCATCAAAGGAAGAACGAGTCTCTTCGTGACTTCATCAAGAGGTTTTCTGAGAAGAAGAACTCAATCCCAAACGTCAAGGATGAGGTCGTCATCGCCGCCTTTCGAAAAGGAGTCAAAGACACCTCGTTCATCGACAAATTCACGCGGAAGCCTCCCAACTCTGTCAAGGCCCTATTCGACATGGCAAACAAGTACGCGACTCGGCCACGCTGTTGCCGAGGCCCTCGATGACAACAAGTCACCCTGACAGAAGAAGCGGGACGACACCGACGACGCGGTCCCAACTAAAGCTGGGAATCGCAAACGCAAGTCAGACGGCTCCATTGTGGCAGTCGGTCACGACCGCCTTCGACCTTCAACAACTGAGGATTATCAGAACAACAAGTGACATGCTCGGGGGCTCACAAGCTCAAACACGAGGATGGCATCCCCACTCCCAAATACCGAACAGCTAAGTCGCTTTCTGATAAACATCTCCTCACTCGGCCTTGCTAGTGCCACAGCCGCTTACACCTAATAGGTGTACAAGCTGCGCATTTTCTTTTTTCCGTTTTTGCTCTTAAATGATTACAAAAGTACTCGAGTAGCATAAATCTCGATCCGTGAAACTCTGCTCCATGTAAGACGAACTCAAGTCACCCAAAACGCGTGCCTGGGAAAGAGCCATGAGCCAACTCCCGACGCTAAGGGGCTATGACTAGTCGGGCAGAGTGCTTAAACGTAAGGGGTCAACTACTCGAGGAAATTAATATCAAAAAGAGGAAGAACACGTATTTACATACATTGTGAAATACATTTTATTCGGGTGATTATTTTCATCATCAGATGCTACTCATCCGATATTTTTATATTGCAGGCCCAGCTCCGGATATGCGGGACAGGAACTCAGGGCTTCGAGCCTATCTCCTACGCTCGGGCGCTGGACAAGTCTGCCGAAATACACTCGGGATGCTCCATGAGGGCTACTTACCGAGTACTTGCGCCAGTCGGGACGTCATCTTCCCCGACTACGCTCCATGGGAGCTAACAATCGGCCCCCGGCGCCAGTCGGGGCTGTGTACCACTCGGCTAAGTAGGGTACGCCTCATGAGGGTCGCCAGCCGAATCCTACGCTAATGCTAGGTTCGGGTACCTTATTTGGCCGCAACTCTGTCAGGTTGGGTACGCCCCATGAGGGTCGCCAGCCGAATCCTATGCTAATGCAAGATTCGGGTGCCTAGCTTGGCTATAACTCTGTTGGATAGGGTACGCCCCATGAGGGTCACCAGCCGAACCCTCTGCTAATGCAAGGTTCGGGTACCTTGTTCGGCTTTTCCCAAGTCAGAGAAGACTTACATCGTCAAAGCGCATCCGGAGTTCTCATGCACTGCGTCACACCTGAGGAGGGCAAGCAGATCCTGCAACATACCTACTCGGGGACACGTGGCAACCAGTTTGCATCCAGAACGTAAGTCGGAAAGGCTTGCGAATAAGGATTTCTCTGGCTGATTGCGGTTACCAACACCAAAAAACTCATCCTGACATGCGATGGATGATACTTCTCTAGAGCTATGCTGGATAGGTCGGCTCAGGCCGGCTTATTTGGTAGCAGCCACCAAGATATGAGTTCCTACAGTAGCATGCTCCATGTGGGCCGCCCGCAGGCTGAGTTGAAATTATAGCGCTGGTGCTACCCACAGGAACCGATGAGGTAAACAGATATGCTTCATGAGAGCCTTATTGCTAAACATATATGTTTGGGTATCTGTCTTATCCACCAGGTCTCGAGGATACATCCTTACAAGGATCACAAGCTGGTCTTCATTAAAATTGGAGATGCAGGTATCTCTCTCGAGTACACCTAACCACGTAATGGATTTATTTTTCATACAGTGGTACTCGGCCTACATGCGTGGCCACCAGTTGCCATGAGCAGCATTATTCCCGCTGACATGACGCGGATGAGTCTAACTTTCGAGTAGTTCACTACTCGGGAGAGACTATAAAATTCTCATTCCCGCTGACATGACGCGGATGAGTCTAACTTTCGAGTAGTGCACTACTCGGGAGAGACTATAAAATTCTCATTCCCGCTGACATGATGCGGAAGAGTCTAACTTCCGAATGGGACGCCACTTGGGAAAGACTATAAACACCCCCTTTCCAGCTGACATGACGCTGAAGAGTCCCATATACGAGTAGCATCCTACTCGGCAAGACTATAAACGCACATTCCGACTGACATGAAGTCGAAGAGTCCTATATACGAGTAGTTCCCTACTCGGCAAGACTATAAATCATATTCCGGTTGACATGATACCGAAGAGTCTCATGTACCAGTAGTAATCTACTCGGGAAAGACTACAAGGTTAAAGATCTTTGACTTCATGTTTAATTGTTTTCACAATTAAGCACAAAGTCGGGGGCTACACCTAATAGGTGCGCCTATTCGGCGCACACTATTCCAACATCTACATCGAGACCTTCATAGCCTCGCTGCCAGCTGACATGAAGCAGGACTCGGGAGGAGCAGCACTCAGACAAAGAGTACTCGGGAGCAATGCACTCGGGAAGACTTCACCGTGGAGGATGAGCACTCGGCATCAGCTGTGACTCAACTATGAAGGTCTCGGGGGCTACTGTGGGTGCCATGGGCCCCGGGTACCTCATGACAAGCATATGGGCCACTCGGATAGAGGATGGGCCTAGCCTTGTAATTAGAGATATAGCTAAATTCGGCAGGCTTCGCCTTGTATAGAAAGGAATATACAGTCCTAGTCGGGTGCGTTATATCTCTAAGGGGAGATCTCCTAGTCGTAATCCGATGGGGACTCCTACCTTGTAACCCTGTCCCCCAGTATATAAGGGGAGGCAGGGCGCCCCATGAGGGCAGGTTGAGTTGGTTCACCAGAATCACCACCATAAATCCTCAAAGGAATAACACCACAACTGGACGTAGGGTATTACCTCACATCGAGGGCCTGAACCAGTATAAAATCTCCCTGTGTTCCTTTGCAATCCATCGAGTTTCCATCCGCCGAGTAGCCCCATATATTTATTGCCGGTGTAAAACATCGACACTGCTAGTCGGAGAAGACCTGTACCGAAGGAGCGCATCCGGTGTCCTCATGCGCTGTGTCACCACCGAGGAAGGCAAGCAGATCCTGCATTCAATCCACTCGGGCATATGTGGCAACCATGCTGCATCCAGGACGTTAGTCGGAAAGGCTTACCGGCAGGGATTCTTCTGGCCCACCGCAGTCACAGACGCCAAAGACATCGTTCGCAAGTGCGAGGGTTGCCAGTTCTTCGCAAGACAGACAAATCTTCCCGCCCAGGAACTCCAGACTATCCCTATCTCCTGGCCATTCGCAGTATGGGGGCTCGACATGGTCGGGCCATTCAAGAAAGCGCCAGGAGGGTTCACGCATTTATTCGTCGCAGTGGATAAATTCACCAAGTGGATTGAGGCTAAACCCGTCGCAACAATTGGGGTCCCTAACCGCATCATAACCGACAACGGCACTCAGTTCGCGGCGGGCCTATTCCAAGATTTCTGCGATGACTTCGGCATCAAGATCTGCTATGCATCTGTGGCACACCCGCGGAGCAACGGGCAGGTTGAGCGAGCCAACGGCATGGTCCTACAAGGCATCAAGGCCAGGATATACGACCGACTACAACCATATGCGGGTCGGTGGGTACAAGAACTACCATCCGTTCTCTGGTCTCTCAGAACCACGGTTAGTCGGGCAACAGGGCAATCCCCTTTCTTCCTGGTCTACGGCACCGAGGCCATGCTACCGACAGAGATACAGTTCGGCTCTCCGCGAGTCCGGGCTTACTCCGAGGACGACTCCAACGGCACCCGACTGATCGAATTAGATCAGCTGGAAGAAGCAAGAGACGCCGCAACAATCCAGTCGGCAAGGTATCTTCAAGGCCTGCGTCGCTACCACAATTGCAATGTCCATGGCCGCGCCTTTTTGGTCGGGGATCTCGTTCTAAGGAAGATACAAACCACCAAGGACAGGCACAAACTATCCCCCATCTGGGAAGGGCCGTTCATTATAGCCGAGGTCACGCGGCCAGGCGCCTACCGACTGAAGACCAAAGACGGCGTCCTCATCACCAACTCATGGAATATAGAACAGCTACGTCCTTTCTATACCTGAGTTTTACATTTTCCATGCGTACAGTTTTTCCTGACTCACTACGCCGCTTGTTCCAATCGAGTAGTGAGTTGGGGGCTGCATGTATATACGTGTTCTGTCAATAACATACAAGCTTATTTCACCCCGGTTATGAAGCCTTGCCACGACTGATGCGTTCGCCCGAGTATAGCATCTTACTCCGAACGTTTTTTATCAAGTTCTATCGAAATAACTCGGTGCATGCTACATGGTCGGGCAAAGCTAATGACAACCGAATAATAAGTTTGGCGGCACGACACATATATTTACACATGATCGTATATGAAAGCATATATATACACCGACTACAAAATGTATTGCCTTTACAGACCCAGGTCTCGGGTAATCGCTTCAGCAGTCGGCTTCGCCTGTGAGATCAGCTCCAGCGCTTCCTCGGGCGTCGTCTCCTCGGAAAATCCCTCCCCGATGGCCTCAATGTCCGCCCTCGGGTAGATGGACTTGGTCATTGCTAGAGTCTGGGCCACGCCGGCGGCAACCCGCTCGTCTGAGTACCTTTTCAGGGCACTCGGCGCGTCCTCGAGACGCCCCATTATTTGAGGAATTCTGCTACAGCTGGTCCCCACTGGGCGGGGATCTACAAGGTCAAGGAGCCCTTTCACGGACCCGACGAGGGCCTCCCGTGACTCCCTGATTGACCTTATCTCCTCTGTGTAGAACCGGTACTGGGCCTGGACGTTGGCTCTCATGCCTGCCCAGATCGGCCGGCAAGTAAGCTTGTCAGATTCGGCTACACACAGGGTGACTAATGTATTGGCTGAGATCACAGTTGGGTTGAGGACTTACTTTCGTAGTCGGCCTCCCACCCGGCCACGGTCTTCTCCAGTTCGGCCTTCTCCTTACCGAGCTTGACGACGGCCTTCTCCAACTCGGACTTCTCCCGGTCAAGCTCGGTGTTGGCCTTTGTCAGGTCGGCCTTGACCCTTTCAAGCTCGGCCTTGGCTTCTTCGGCCTCCTTCAGCTGCGACTCCCTCTCCGCTCGGGTCTTTAACTCCGCTTCGAGGTCTGCACCACAGATTAGCCAAGAGCTCAATCGTGCAGTCATGACACCACCGAGCAGTCGGGATCGACGTAGCTGGATGAATACATCAACGGTCCAGTCGGGAAGATATGCTCGAGGATTTTACCTCTGATCTTCTCGGCTAGGGCCCATGTCTCTGCCCTGAGCTGATCAGCGCCGCTCTTCAGCCAGGCCTCCCTCCTCGTGTGACGCGCCTCCATCTCGGCCTTCAATGCCCGGAGTTGTTGCAATTCCGTGAGGTGGGGAGCCATCTCGACCAGGATCTCCGTCATCGCCTCGTTGCGGTCGACGAGCTTCTGTTCGGGACAAGGAACAAACCGACGACAGAGTCAAACATCAAGACAAGAAGATTGCTGGACCTTAACTACAAGAATCATACCGCGACCCCTTGGGACCCGTTGATGGCGGCACGAAGCAGGCTCTCGCGCTCTCTCCTTGCGACGACTTCATCGAGCCTGAAGCTTTTCATAGTGCCGTCGCGAGTGGTCCACGTGAAGGTCCGGGGCATCACACGTGGGGGAGCTTCGATCCGAGGCAAATGTGGGATCTCCGGCGGCGGCGGCAACAGCGACGATGGCGAGGACGATAACCATGATGGCGACGGGGTCCTGGCCTCGGCACCGCCTTCCCCTACAACATCGAGGACCGGCTCGGGGGTTCCGTCCCCTGCTTCCGCGACGTACGGTGCCTCGGGGGCTGGGGCCTCAGTTTCAACAGCCACCTCTTGGTTGAGTGGCTGTAGTGGCCCTGTAGTCGGAGCCACCTCGGTCTCTGCGACCGGGCTGGCCGCCGGCTCAGCAGGTGTGTTCGCTGCCGCTGGCTCGGCTGGGGCGGACTCATCAAGTGGAGCAGATGGGTCAACCTTTTTGAGGTCGATATCGGCCCGCTTCCTGCACAACGAAGCAAGACATCAGAACTGTATTTTAACATACAACGACTACAGAAGGCCCGGAGTAGCGCACCTCTTGGAGAACTTCAGCTTCCTGCCAGCTTGCCCGCTCCCCGGCGAAGCGCTAGCATCGGCACTCGCCCCGGTTGGTGTCATCGATGGCAGAGGCATATCAGCCTGAGTCGGCCTCGACTCTGGTATGGTTGGTTCGGGTTCCTTCGCCCCAATCGGCCTCTGCTCTGGTTGGCCCCTTGGCGGCGCGGTTGCTGAGTACGACAACGTCGAGCCCAAGCCTGCTGATCTCAGCCTGGGACTCGACCGCGTGGGCGTTGTGGCAGCGGTGTCCTTTATCTTCAAGCCGCCACTCACGGCGCGCGCTGTCATGGCCCCCTCGCCCCGATATAAAATCGGCTTCTTCCCCGCTCTCTTGGAGTCGGGTTGGGCATCAGAGGGACTCCTCGGCCTCTTCCTCGACGCGACCACAGACAATGGACGAGAGTCTTCATCAAATTCCTCATGCCACTACAAGCAAGTCGACGAGATACCATCACGCAAGGTTGGACAATCACCGTTCCACAGGCGTTCACCACAGAAGAAGGTAGAAGGTTACCTTGGTCCGCGGCCGGATGAAGCTATAGGCAGCAACTCGGCGGTTACCATCTTCGGTGGCAACGACCCCTTCGGAGAAGTAGCCAAACAAGGTATCGGTCACTACCCCCTTGTCCGCCGTCTCGCTGCTCACCCGGTCGGGATCGTGTTTACCTTTGAAGGCCCAGCCGAAAGCGCTTCTCAACTTTAGTGGCTGGACGCGCCTCGTCAGGAAACGACGAGCCACCCAGGGCCCCGTCAAGCCGGCCCTCTTGAGGTCATCTATCTTCGTCAGCAATATATGTGCCTGGCCCAGTTCTTCAAAGGTTGGCTCCGAGGACCAGCTTGGCAACACCGCCGGCGGCATACCAGTAAACGGGCGCAAGGAAGGAGCTAGATCGGCGCAGTAAAACCACTCCTTGTGCTAGCCCTTCAGAGAAGATTTCAAGGGCAAATCGATATACGTCTTCTTCCCATCACTCCTTAGTTGAAGACCGGCCCCCCCAATCACACTAATATTGCTCTTGGAAGGCTGGGGCTTGACATGGAACAAATTTCGGAAGAGGATGAAATGGGGCTCAACACCCAGAAAGCACTCGCAAAGAGTAACGAATATGGAGATCTGAAGGATCGAGTTGGGATTTAAATGCACCAACTCCAACCCGTAGAAATCAAGGATGCGGCGGAAGAAATCGGACGACGGAAGACACAAGCCCCGATCAAAGAAAGAGGCGAAAACTACCGTTTCACCAGGCCGGGGGTTGGGGCTCGACTCATCCCTCGCCGACCGCCAACGGATCACTTCTTGGCTGGGCAACTTCCGCTCGCTCTCCAGCCGTCTCAGCTTCACCGAGCCGCAGTCCGAGATCGGCCAAGAACTCCCTGGCGCACCCGTAGGATTCATCGCCTTCGGCATGATTGGAGGTGGTGAGATTTGGGGGAAAGCAAATCAGGGGCTTGGAATAAACGAAGAGGATTGAAATCGCCCGAGTCCGGGTGGGGAACGGCTGCTGCTAACCCTAGCCGGGCGGGAGGCGAAAAGCTAGGCGCAAAGGTGGAAGACGAAGAGATTGGCTGCTTTGGGGAAGACGACGGAATCTTTTTCTCTCTCCCCATCCTTTTATAGCCTGTACCGACTAGATGGGCCCAGGCCTGCACAGTTGGTATTGGGCCGACAAGACATGAGTTCCTACAGTAGCATGCTCCATGTGGGCCGCCCGCAGGCTGAGTTGAAATTATAGCGCTGGTGCTACCCACAGGAATCGATGAGGTAAACAGATATGCTTCATGAAAGCCTTACTGCTAAACATATATGTTTGGGTATCTGTTTTATCCACCAGGTCTCAAGGATATATCCTTACAAGGATCACAAGCTGGTCTTCATTAAAATTGGGGATGCAGGTATCTTTCTTGGGAACACCTGACCACATAATGGATTTATTTTCATAAAGTGGTACTCGGCCTACATGCGTAGCCATCAGTTGCCATGAGCGACATTATCCCAGCCGACATGACGCTGAAGAGTCTAACTTTCGAGTAGTACACTACTCGGGAGAGACTATAAATATCTATTCCCGCTGACATGATGCGGAAGAGTCTAGCTTTTGAGTGGGACGCCACTCGGAAAAGACTATAAACTCATATTCCGACTGACATAAAGTCGAAGAGTCCTATATACGAGTAGCCTCCTACTCGGCAAGACTATAAATTATATTCCGGTTGACATGATACCGAAGAGTCTCATATACCAGTAGTAATCTACTCGGGAAAGACTTCCAGGTTAAAGATCTTTGACTTTATGTTTAATTGTCTTCACAATTAAGCACAAAGTCGGGGGCTACACCTAATAGGTGCGCCTATTCGGCGCACACTATTCATATATTTACATGAAGCCCTTCATAGCCTCGCTGCCAGCTGACATGAAGCAGGACTCGGGAAGACTTACTCGGACAAAGAGTACTCGGGAGCATCGCACTCGGGTAACCTTCACCGTGGAGGATGAGCACTTGGCATCAGCTGTGACTCAACTATGAAGGTCTCAGGGGCTACTGTGGGAGCCATGGGCCCCGGGTACCTCACTACAAGCACATGGGCCACTCGGATCCCTGGTCGGTAAGGCTTTCCAGCAAGGATTTTATTGGCCCACGGCTTTGCAGGACGCGTTCGACCTCGTCCAGCGCTGTCGCGCGTGCCAGTTTCATGCCAAGCAAAGCCACCTGCCGGCGCAGGTCCTCCAGGTGATCCCCCTGTCCTGGCCCTTCGCGGTCTGGGGGCTCGATATCCTCGGCCCCTTTCCCCGGGCAGTCGGGGGTTATCGGCATCTGTATGTCGCCATCGATAAGTTCATGAAGTGGCCGGAAGCGTTCCCGGTAACCGACATCGACAAGCATTCAGCGCTCAAGTTCATCCGGGGACTCACCAGCCGCTTCGGAATCCCCGACCGCATTGTCACCGACAACGGCACGTAGTCCACGAGCGAGTACTGCTCCGACGTTGGCATCAGGCTCTGCTTCGCCTCCCCTGCCAGCCCTGCGAGCAATGGGTAGGCTGAGCGGGCGGACGCGGAGATCCTGCGGGGCAAGACAAGGTCCTAAAACGACCTCAAGAAACATGGCGTCAAGTGGATCGACGAGCTCCTAGCGGTCCTGTGGGCGAATCGTACCACACCAAGCCGGGCGACCGGGGAGACCCCGTTCTTCCTGGTGTACGGGGCCGAGGCCGTTCTGCCATCAGAACTCACCTTCGGCTCCCCCCAGGTACAGCGCTACAACGACGACATCAACCACGACAATATGCAGCTCGACGACCTCGACTTCCTCGAGGAACGAAGGCGGCGCGCCTCGCTCCGTGTCACTCATAACCAGCAAGGCCTCAAGCGTTGTCGTTAGCGTAAGGTTCGGGCCCGGTCACTTCGGGTTGGGGGCTTGGTTCTTCGCCGTGTCCTCACACGTGCCGGAAAGAAATAAACCTTCCCCCTGTGGGAAGGCCCCTTCCTGATGATCGGGGTTTCCCAACCGGGCTCGGTAAGCCTGGGAGCATCTTCACAAATTTCTATCCATAAACATATCCCGTAAGTTGCGGGGAGCTCGGGCCAGCGACGGATTCCTCCGAATCTCAACGCTAGCCGGGGGCCCCCATGTATATACACTTTACATAAGCAGCATTTTTAATATCCTTCCCGGCCTCGTTCCTTTGGACTTTTTCCGTGTGTTGCGTTCGTGGCAGTCTCACCCCCTGGGGGCATAATCGGGCCGCGCCCGTGCGGCGGCTGGGTTTTTGCGCATAATCATGAGTTCCCTACCAATGAGCGACCGTATCCCCACGTGCTAAGCCCGGGGCATTGTCGAGCCCACGGGACCGTGTCCTAGCGACTCCGGTGCCCCCGCTGCTAGCCACGGGATCGATTTTTCCGGAGGTAGGGGTGAAATGCTTGTGCGTGATCTTTTCCTCCACACGGTCGCGACCGCGAGAACGCCTTCGGGAGGTGGTTGACGCCACGGCTCGTAGCATGGAATGGACAAAGGAACAAACCAAATGCTCTCACAATTCATCATGTGCAGATGAGACCCATAACCGGCAGGCTTTCCGAACCTCGACGTGGCCTGCAAAGCCCGGCCTGGCCAGCTCCTCCCCGGCCACCGCCGGGGCGCCGGGTGCTTTGCTGCCTGGCGACCCCGTGCCCGGTCAAGTCTGTTCTCGCGGCCTCGCGGCGCGCCCTGGGCCAATGGTGCCCGGGGGCGTGGAGGGCCCCGGACCTGGAAGACGGGAGGGGTCAAACCTACGGACTTAACCGTTTCCGCAAGGCTCGCACTCGGTCGCCCGCGGTCCCTTGGTGCCGGGCTCTCGGGGACCTGGGTGCTACTGCGGTTCATGGCAGCCTAGGTTCCCGGGGCGGGCTGCGGTGCCCGATCTGGCCAGCTCCTCCCCGGCCACCGCCGAGGCGCCGGGTGCTTCGCTGCCTGGCGACCCCGTGCCCGGTCAGGGTCAGTTCCCGAGGGGCTCTCGGCGAGTCAAAAGACTGTTCTCGCGTCCTCGCTGCACTTCCTGGGCTAGCGACACCCGGGGGCACGGAGGGCCCCCAGATCCGAAAGACAGAAGGGGCCAAACCTCCGAACAACACAATAAGCAAATGTACGAAAATATAAACATGATTATATACATATACAAATATCTCTCTTTGTACAAGACAGGCAAAATCGGAGCGCAAGCAGGAGCGAGGCCCGGAGATGTCGTCGCACGGGGGGAGGTCACCGGTGTACTTCAGACCGGACCCCGGGCGGCGTCAGAAGGGGAGCGCTCGGGGGCATGGAGGGACCCCGGGCCCCGAAGGCGGCCTCGGATGGTGTCAGAAGGAAATCGACGTCTCCCTCGGACTTCTCGTCAGGCATCAGCTCCACCAGGTGCTCGCCGCGGTCGACGAACCCTGCCTCCGGGGCAGCGTTCTCGGCCACGGCTTCCCGCGCCTCCTCGCAAACCACCACCGCTTCCTCGCGCGCGGTGACCTCACACCCCCGAGACGTGAGCCCGGCCTCTTGGACCCGGACGCGCTCCTCCCGGGAGAATATTTCCTTCTCCCGCGCCTCCATCTCGGACCAGGCGTGGGAGGCCTCGTCGGCGGCAGATTCGGGGGCGGCCACCGATCGGACGACGCGCCTCTCTGCTGCCACGATCTCCAGCCGGCAGGTCGCCACAGAGATCTCGGTGGCGACTGTACGGGCGGTGAGCCGCTGCTTTCCCGTCGGGATCGCTGCCCGTCCGCTCTCGAGATCCACCCAGACCCGGGCGGACTCCCGCCGCTTCCGACAGGCTGCCGCTTGCACTTGGCCGGCGGCGATCATCATCTGCTCCAGCGCGGAGTGTAGCGTAGCGTGTCCGCACGCCGCTCATGTTCGCCGAGCCGCAAAAAATACCAGGGCCCGCTACCCCCTCGCGGGAGACGGCTGGGCCCTGGCGTTGCCCCTCTTCTTCGACTGCAGGGATGGAATTCGGATGGTCCGATCCCTCGGCGGACGGTCCGATCCTAGGGGTTCGGACTGACCGATCCTTAGGCGGACGGTCTGAATCCGGCTCCCGATCTCCAGCAACCTCTCGAAGTTCCAAGAACCCGAGAGCGTCCTCGCTACCCTCGGTGGCAGGGCGCACGCCCGCTCCTCGCGAACCAGCACGGCTTCCTCAACACTTCACTCCAAATTTCCAACCCGGGCCTCTGGGTCCCGAGCACATATCTGTCGCATTACAGCCGGGGCCTCCGGGTCCCGGCCCATATCTGTTCCCGGCAAACCAAGCTATGTTCCCGGCGAACCAAGCTCCACCAGCTCAAGACGAACCAGGCGGACCCAGCGTCCCCTCGTTTCTTCAAAGACGTGGCCCTGTTCCTGCCCGGAGCAGCTCCGGCCGAGCAACAGGGCCAGGGGCCACTGTCAGCGAAACGGGACTGGGGGTCTCCACAGTCGCCGGGGACGCGTGGGTCTTCGGCCACGTCCGTTCCCCCGGGGCCATATCCCGCGCAAGAGAAGACCGGCTTCCCTGCTAAGTACCTGGGTGCGAGCTCTACCTCGGTGTGACGACCCAGGCCGCCATTACCGAAATGGCGTCCTTAGTCCATGGATTATTATTCACTAGAGACGCGCTTTAGAGAATAATAATCCACATCAGAGATAGCAGCAGAAATATAGTTAGAAGATACCACTGTCCTTACAAAACTATGCCACGCAGGGCTGAAATCTTACACAGGGTTCTACATGTCTTCCCATTCGTAGCACTTGGACATCATACAAACTTCAACATCTCGGGTTTGTTGACGTAGTTACAAGACTGCTACCCGGTATACATCTACTCATCCCATCCTCCATAATACACATTATAGTCATAGGCATCATCCCCTGGACGTTCAGCACACCAAGCAGCATAGTACTGGTCCTCCAAACCCTCATTGGTTCCATTGATTTGCCCCGATGAATTGACCTCTATATATATATAATTAATATCAAGGGTGAGTACTAGGTACTCAGCAAGCATCAGTAACAAAATGCAAGGCATGTTTATCAAATCATCATTCCCTCAATTATGATTCTTCCGAAAATATGGTTCTTGTCAGAAAAGTCCAAGTTTAATTATGTTGGTATAAATCTACTAATCACTTGCATAAAGAGAGAATCCCATTAGGCGCCCCTCGCCCGTGCCCGAGTGCCCGAGTGCCGTGTGCCCGGGATGCTCGCGCCCGAGTGCCACGCGCCCGAGTGCCGTGTGCCCGGGGCTCGCGCCCGAGTGCCATGTGCCCGGGATGCTCGCGCCCGAGTGCCGTGTGCCCGAGATGCTCGCGCCCGAGTGCCTCGTGCCCGAATGCCGTGTGCCTGGGGTGCTCGCGCCCGAGTGCCGTGTGCCCGAGATGCTCGCGCCCAAATGCCGTGTGCCCGGGGTTCTCGCGCCCGAGTGCCGTGTGCCCGGGGTGCTCGCGCCCGAGTGCCTCGCGCCGGGTGCCGTGTACCCGAGTGCCCCGTGCCCGTCTGCCCTTTTTCCTTCTATAACACCGGACAAGACTTAGGATACAGAGTACTTTCTCTTATTTCCGTATATTACACCCCTTCATCCGGCGCTAAATATATGCGCATCAATGCACTTCATCGGCATTGTCTTGGGTTTTTCATCGCCCAAGCTATTACTACATCCCCTATACAGAGTGTAACAACTTGATAAGATACTAAACTCTGCTCGCCTTTCGACGAGTACATGGTCGATATGGTTCTCATACGACACACTAATACAAGTGAGAATGATTTTAGTCCTTATGTTATAACCGTATGTAGAGGGTCCCGCCTCCATTCAAATCCCGTCCATGGGCACCCTCTACCCTCCTAATAAATAAGGGAAAATCAGTTGCTCCCTCAACTGATCTCTCCAGTATATATATTATCATCCATCTCTATGACTTACTTATTTAAAAAAAATTCATTTGATGCAAGGTGACAGTACTATAAAACAAAATATTATTTATGCAAAATAATTCAAATCACTATGTTCAAAGGTTAGCTTGCCTGGAATCTCGTAGTTGAGATTGAAACTAGCTGGCGCTCCCAACTGACCCGTCTCCACCTCTAATCCCTTTCCTGCATTCCCACCATATACCGCGAGGTTTAATTAAATTTTTAATAATATGAAAACAAACAATCCACAAATAAAGTGTGCCCACCTCTCTGTAGATTTACCTAAACTATATTTGGGTTACAGGGTATTGGGTTAGCTGTGTAAGTTACTAGTGTGCATCAACTAATTAACCTCTCTATTGTTTTCCTTCCTTATCCCTTCGTACAGGCACAAGGCAGCTAGCATTTCCCTTCTTCTTCCTCCATCTGCTATAGCTGTGGCTCTCTTTCTTCTCTCCCAACTCTACTCCAAAGGCTGGTGCCTCACTGCAGCTGGCGACCTTGGTGCTTGGCACCACCGAAGGCCAGCTCTAAGATAAGTGCTACAACTTTCTCCTTTCTAGTCCCCTCCTTCCAATGCCTCTATTAATACTTCCCCTTCTTTTCTAGCCAGATCTGCGTGGAGGCACTAAGAGACTGCTTCCAAGTGCTTGCTTGTTTTATGTGGGATTTGCTAAGGGATAGCCTATGGTGGCATGAGAAATCACCTGATCTCTGCTTCTAGTGTATTCTTGCTGGATCCCCACAAGCTCACAAACTAGCGGACTCCCACCTGCAGATTCAGCTCTCTACAAGTCGGCCCTTCTTCTTGCTGGCTCACCCCCTTCCACCTCTTAGCCAAGCTGATGCTGGTGCCCTACATCACCATTTGGAGGTTGATTGGCTACAAATCTTGGAATGGTTGGGTAGGGAAGATGAAGATGAAGAGGGATTGGTTCCCTTACCGTGCTCACTGGCTGGATGTGAAAGTGAGTATTGTTCTCCCGTCTACCACACTTACTCCTGCCATTCCATCTTATATCTATACCAAGAATTGTTGGAATGGTAGCCCATGCCTCTCCCTGTTGATCCACTATTTGTGTGGGTGTGTGTCACGAGTTCACTCGGTGAGAAATTTTTACCCACTCCTTGCACTGTGTCCCTATTGACCACACTTGACCCGAGTGAGGATGTGGCTCTCTTGCCTGTGTATGGTTTGAGAACAATTAAATGTGTAACTACATCTTTTTGATTTAATAAGATTTCGGGTTGTTTCACTTGGCCCGGGTGCGCTCTCCCCGAGCAAGTCGCAGCAACGGCTCTCGGACTTTCCCGGTCCCGGGAACCACCTCCTCGGACCCCGGGTCCCGAGGACCATCCCGTGCCCGGGCCTCCCGGTCCTGGGTCCCGCAACTTCAGCCCCGGGTGGCGTCCCCGGGGCACATTACAAAGACGCTCCTGGTCCCGGGCGCCACTCCCCGGGCCCGGGACTTACATCTTCCGCACCAAGGAGCTCGGGAAGTAAGCCTCGAGACGATCGGCTTCTTCCGGTTGGATCGGCTTTGGCTCCTCCGAGCTGATTGGCTCCTTCCGGTGTTCGATGTCTCCCGGTGATCGACCTCCCCGGTCAGCATCGGCTCCTCCCGGTCGAATCGGCCTCTCCCGGTTGGCACCAGCTACCAGCATTAATGACGAGGCGACGGGGCACACCGCTCCTGTCGTCCGCACGACCACGCGTGGGCGCCTCCTGATGGCCCCCTGTGGACAACACGTCCAAGCAGTCAGAGCCTTTTGACTTTGGCGGCAAGGGCGTGCGCCGTCACATCCCCACGACTTTGCCGCCCGCAGCATACCTACTCCGGCATGGGCTCAGCAGGCGGGCGTGGGCGACTGGACGTTCCTCCAGCGCGGCGCGGCAGGCGGGCGCGGACGTGCACGACAAGACGTAGCATAGCTAGCTCTCTCTCTCTCTCCACGTATACCAGGCACTGTGGACTCCCCTTGCATGATAAAAGGAGGATTCATGCCAATGGAAAGGAGGCAGCTGAGATTGACTCCTTGTGCCCGGGTCTTCTTCTTCCTTGAGCCCGGGCCTTTCTTCTGCTACCTCGGCTCCGATTTCCCGGGTTAGAGCTAGCTCCTGAGTTCCCCGGGAGATCCTGTAAGAGCAAACAATATTCTTCTCCCACATAGCAAAACACACACAGGAGTAGGGTGTTACGCCTCCGTGCGGCCCAAACCTGTATACTTCCTCCTGTCTTCTTCGTGTGCCATTCATCCATCGATCCATCGACCCACCGGACGCCGTAGTCACCTGAGAACTACTCCCCTGGCCGAATCTCAAAAGGGGGGTCTCCAGATTCCCCGCCGTTGAGGTTTTATCCTCCGACACCAGTAAATAAAGCTAGCTAGTCAAGTTTCCCCATAGGTACAATGTCAGGTAATCAAAACAAAAGGGGCCATAATCAAAGGTAGGGTTTCCCTGGCCCGATGACATTCCAAAATAAATGCAGCGTTGAATAAAATCATAGCTTTAAACATAGGAACAACATGCTCAAAGGAAAGGGGGAATCTATGTGACTTGCCTTGCAGCTCCACACAGTCTTCGACACCTGCTTCGGCAAACTGCGTCTCTTCCTGAACGTCGATAGCTATAGGCAAATAACAAAACAAGCAAAAACAGTACATCAACACTCATGAACAGTACAATATTATATTTTTAATGGATAGTTCATGATTTTTAGAGAAATTAGAGACTTGAACGACCTGAAACCGAGTTCGTATGAATTAGTTATGATTTTTAGAAGTTTTAACCCTTTTATAGCCTATTTAAAAGAATTAACTGATTTATTGCGTCAATTGGATTAACTTTATTCGGAACAAGAGATTTATGACGTCACAGGAGAGAGGGGCTCTCGCTGACCAGTGGGGCCCACTGTCAGTGCGAGGGAAGGGGTCTGGTCCATGGTGAACCGAGTCCACCGCGATCCACGAGGGGAAACCAACGGCTAGGATTCTAGGGTTTTGATCGGACGGTTACGATCTCGCCATGTGTCAAGGTGATCTCCCTACGATCGGACGGATGGAAACTAACCGAGAAGATCCGACGGCCGATGTCGATCCCGATCGGATCGGCTACGGCGCTAAGGTGGCGGCGAGCTGGCGCACACACGGCGACCACGGCGACGGCTACAGCGACGGCGGCGGCTCTGGACCCGATGGTCAACGGCGATCGGCAGCGCGGCGACGCACGGTGAGAGCGGGAAAAGGTAAAGGAGGTCAAGGCAATCGTTACCGAGGGCGAAACGGCGAAGAACGGCGACGCAGACGGCCGGCGGCGAGCTTGAGGCGGCGGAGGGCTTCGGGTCTTCGTCGACGGTGGTGCTCCGGCGGCTCCTGGGGGCTAAGGGACGGCGGCCTAGCTTCAGCGGGACCCGGCGAACCTAACTGAGGTGGCGGCGACCTCCGACGGCGGCTGAGGCGACGGCGACGCGCAACCGAATCTTGGCGACGGCGGCGGAGCGAGCGCGAGACGCGGAGAGGCAGCTAGGGCTAGCTAGAACTTGATCTAAAGAGCGGAAACCAACCTAGGGGGTTCCGGGGTCGCTATTTAAGGCAAAGAGGGGCGGACTCCGGCTCGGACTCAACGGGTTTTGCGGCGGCGACGAGAGAGAGAGAGAAGACCGACTCGGGAGGCTTTCGGGGCTCCGTTCCACGCACGATTCAGCTCCGGATTCTTGGGGATTAGGTAGAGGAGGATAAGGGTGCGGTTTTCCCTCAACCGATTTGGAGAGAACGGGTCCAAGATGAACGGATTCGGCGGGATTCACGGCGGCGGCGCTCGGGTGCTACAGCGCCTTTGGGCGCGAGGAAGACGACGACGACCCGATAGGCAGGCCCCGTCTGTCGGCGGCTGCGAGCACGAGGGCGAGGGCGCGGGCACGGGCGAGGGCGAGGGCGAGGGCGCGGGCGAGGGCGAGGGCGAAGGCGCGGGCACGGGCACGGGCGCAGGCGAGGGAGACTGCTTAGAGCACAGTAATGGGCCGAGAATTGGCCCAGAGACTGCGAGGGGATTTTTAAAACCTTTTTCTTTTTATTTTACTGCTGTGAGCTTATTTATTTTGCCAAAATTGCTTCCCCTAATCAATTAATTCCCAGAAAATTCCAGAAATTAAATAATTAAGCAAAGAATTTTATAAAATTATTTTCATCCCATTTTTCTTTAGATTTTTCCCTAATTTTATTCTTTTCACTCATTGAGACTTTTAATTAAATTTCTAAAAATTCATTTTTCACAATATTTTATATGGGGATAAATTTCAGGGTGTTACAAAGACTGAGGCAAGTCACTCCTTGACCATATTGCTCCTAAAATTTAAAATGTTTTGTTTGCAAAATTGCATGGCTAGTGTGCACGATAAATTGATTAGCCTCGGTTTGCGTGTCAAACCGATGGACCTGCCTATTAGTTGCACAACTCTCGTAGGACTTTGGTACCCCATTCCTTATCGCTCCACCCCATGGTACCTCAGTGACCGTGCTCTTTGAGCATGGATTCTGATGGTTCCACTCATAACACAATTGTTTGTCGATCTGGGAAAATTTGGGTTTCCAAAGTGGTTTAAAAACCCGGCATGCGATGTCGGTGAGATTTGCGAAACAAAATCCATTTGCGAAAATTTCTGCGGTGCAAAGTGATCGCCTGTGTGGTGGCACTTCGTATTCGCATATAAGGACCGATTCCTTAGGGAATTCCTTCCGAGCATCTCACAGTGCGACCACACGGGTGGTATGGGACACCCCTGGCTGAGTAATTAGTGTTCCCAGGATGGTTTTCGGTTGCTAATAAATGTGGGACTGGCTGGGTGCCGAGAGGGCGATATACCCACGTCTCTGAGTACAGGAAGTGAGTTCCTAGTACTTGGTTAAGAGTGAGCACCCATTTATAGGGCAGCGTGCTATCCTGGGAAGGCTTTGTCGCGAACCTCCCCACCTGATCAGTGTGGGAGTAAGCTCGCGTCGTGTGGGTAAAGCATGCACCCTTTGCAAAGGTCTCTATGAACTGTTCGAACAGCCATGCCCGGTTACGGGCAATGTGAGGTGATTCCTCTAGCATAGATTTGTTTGCAAGTGTTTGCGAAAGTGATTTGTGGTATGGGAATCGTTACCAGAATCGGCCTTAGTGGCTGATGGATGACCTGTGTGGTCTGAAATGGGGCTATATGACCTGGGATGTCGTATGGCATCATAGATAGGGCTTCTTGAGTGGGAGCAGTCTGTGAATGAGTTGAGATTATGAATGGCTCGAGGAGCCACTGAGATGAGTTAAGAGATGATGTCCTGGATGGGACTAAAGTGGAAAATGAGAATACGTCCTGAGTGGGCGAAATTAAAAATAAAGTAATAGATGTTGACACAGTGGAAAGCTGCTTGTGGGCAGATCCACTGAAACGCTGTCGTGAACCGACAGGCGGTATAAGAATACCTAAGATCAATTAAAATATGTTTCGTCCGCTCGAGTTGTTGAAAAGCAATTCGCGGACAGGATCGAGGCGAGAGCCTCCTTCCAGTCACTTTGAGACAATTCACACTTAGGTTTTCAAAAATGTTTTCAAAAGAAAAGATTTGTGAAATAAATCCTAGCCTATCTTTGATAGCCTGCATAATTCACGTTTTCTGTGACTTGCTGAGTACGTAAGTACTCAATCTATTTCTTTTCTCCCCTCATTCAGGAAGAGTGAAGTTGAAGTGAAGATTAGGGTTTCCTTCCTAGTCCCAAGCTGTTGCTTGTGGATTGGGTTCTCGCTGTGTTGTCGTTCCGCTGCTGCTGTTCTGTTTGCAGGTTGCTGCTCAGGGTTTGCCCAAAGTCGCAACTTATAAAGGCATAATATATATTTATTTATTTAGCTATTTGCTGTGGTACATCTCCGTTGACCGCGGGTACCAGCAAGGTTTCCTGGGACTGGTACCGGCATTGCGGTTTCGTGGGAGTTGGTTCACGCCAATGTCCTGCGGGACGCTTCCTCTCCGGTATCACCGTACGGGGGTACCGGGAAGGGGGCGCTACAATCGGGGGGGTGGAGAATTCACCTTCAGCCACTTCTAGGAGTACTGCGCCGGGCTGGCTTTCTGAACATATTGCACACTAAGAACACAAGTAGCTTTACCCACTGTCTTTTACAGCACAGCTTCAACAAAGGTGTGTATGTCTTTATGTCTGGCTTGCATGACTGCTCCTCCATCTTAACCAGAAGCTTAAGGGCATTCTCTGCCTGAGTGGTCACAAGCAGCAGAAATCAGCGTGTTGAGGGTAGTAACATTAGGGGGATTCCAGTTCTGCGCATTTCCTCAACCACAGAGTATGCATCTTCCAACCTCCCAGCTCTGCCAAGTATATAGATCAGGGAGTTGTAGAAAGAAGCATCTGGAGAGACACCATCCTCCTTCAACTTGTCAAAAGTATCTAAAGCTTTTCGTGTTCTCCCGGCCTTCCCTAGGGCATGCATAACAATTGTATATGTAATAACATTTGGGAGACACTGTTGGCCGGAAGCTCTGGCCGGAAGCAAACTAACACACAACGAACGCAAGAGGTTTTGGTGTAGCGATGAGCGCTACTTTTCTGGACTCTATTGATCGAATTATATACACAACAATTACAAGGCCGTAGCCACAAACTCCACTACGCCATACGCACCACAACCTCCGACTGGTTCGCGTCATCCCACGAACGAGATCATGCACGTACGGTGACCACTACCAACAAGAAAACAAGAAAACCACTGCATGAACTTGGCATGCATCAGGCTGCTGCAAACGTGCTCGAACAGAATTGACCGAGCTCACTTAATCAGAAAAGAAAAAAAACACAGCCAAAATTAGGAGCCAAACCGATCTGACTTATCCAACAATCTCCTCCTAAGCCTGACTCGGTTTACCTTAGCTTGACGATGCCGATTTTGCCGCGAAGCTCGCAGAACCTTGCGCGCCCAAGCGACTTCGTCAGGACGTCCGCGAGTTGCTCCTCAGTGCTCACATGGTCCACGCAGATCTTCCCGTTCTCCACACACTCACGGATGAAATGAAATTTTGTGTCTATGTGCTTACTTCTGTCATGGAGAACCGGATTTCTGCTGAGTGCGATTGCGGACTGATTGTCCATCCTCAGACGCGGCGGCTAGACCTTGACGCCGGTGATGTCGCCCAGCAGCCGCACGAGCCACACAGCCTGGCACGCTCCAGCCGCGCCCGCCATGTACTCGGCTTCATAGGTTGAGAGGGCCACCGTCCTCTGCTTCTGAGATTGCCAAGAGACTGGCATCTCGCCGAGGAAGAAGATGACGCCGCCGGTGCTCCTCCTCTCATCAATGTCTCCCCCCAGATCGCTGTCGCTGTAGCCTGTCAGCGTGTTGTTGACGCTGCAGTGCTTGGGGTAGTGTATGCCGTAGTCGACCGTGCCGGCGATGTAGCGCAAGATGTGCTTGACGGCGGCTAAGTGCTCTTGCCGGGGCTTCTCCATGAATCCACTCACGTAGCCCACCGCGAACGCGATGTCCGGCCTCGTGTGCACCAAATAGCGGAGACTGCCCACCATGCTGCGGTACATTGTTGCGTCGACCTCCGGCGTTGTGCTCTTGGCTGAGAGCCTCAACCGGACCTCCATCGGAGTGTGGCAGGGGTTGCAGGCCACCATGCCTGCCTTGTCTAGCAGCTTGCGGGCGTACGCCGCTTGTCCCAGCGTGATGGCGCTCCGCCCTTGCTTGACTTCGAGGCCGAGGTAGAATGAGAGAAGGCCGAGGTCGCTCATCCGGAACAGACGGCACATCTGCTCCTTGAACGCGTCAACGTCCACCGGCTTCGCACCAGTGATAATCAGGTCGTCGACGTAAACACCCACCACCACGCGCGACGTCGCTGTGTTCCTGGTGTACATCCCGTGCTCGCTGGCGCACCTGGTGAAGCCGAGTTCGCGAAGGCTGCTGTCCAGCTTCGCGTTCCACGCCCGCGGCGCCTGGCGAAGCCCATACAAGGCCTTCTTCAACCTCAGGACCTTCCCTTCGTGCCCAGCTGCGACGAAGCCCGGCGGTTGCCGGACGTACACCTCCTCCTTGAGCTCGCCGTTGAGAAACGCTGACTTGACATCCATATGATGAACAAGCCAGCCCCTCTGAGCTGCGACGGCGAGCAGCATGCGAACGGACTCCATCCGGGCGACCGGGGCAAACACCTCGTCGTAGTCAATCCCCTACTACTGGATGTATCCCTTGGCGACGATGCGGGCCTTGTGCTTGACGACGGCGCCCTGCTCGTCCCGCTTGAGCTTGAAGACCCACTTCAGGCCAATGGGTCGATGGCCGGGAGGGAGGTCGACTAGGACCCACGTCTTGTTCTCTTCGATGGACGCCATCTCCTCCCCCATCGCCTTGCGCCAGCGAACATCGCCACGGGCTTCCTCGAACGTGGCCGGTTCATCGTCTCCCGTGGCGAGAAGGAGCTCCTCATCGGCCATGAACTCCCGCTCCGCCAGACCGGGAATCTCCGCCGGCCCAAGCACGTTGTCCAGTGCCCTGAACCGGAGGGGTGCTTCTTCGTCGTGGTCGTCGTCGAGGTCCGGATCAGCAACGGGCGGCGACACGAACTCCACTGGTGACGGCGACGCAGATGTACCGGCTGTCGCTGGAGTTGCCGCCGTGACCGGTGTATGCACGGGCATCCCTGGTGAGCCAGGACCAGACCCTGTGTCGCTCGTGCCCGCCGCGCCTGCGCCTGGGACCGCGCCCGGGCCCTTGCCCGCGCCCGCCTTTGCGCCCGCGCCCGCGCCGGCGACTGCTCCCGGGACCGCGCCCGGGCCCTTGCCCGCGCCCGCGCCGGCTCCCGGGCCCTTGCCCAGGTCCGCGTTCGCGCCCGCGCCGGTTCCCGGGCCCGGGACCTCGCCCGTGCCCGCGCCCGGGACTGTGCCCGTGCCCGGGACTGCGCCAGTTCCCGCGCCCGGGACTGCGCCCGCGCCCGCGCTCGGGACTGTGCCCGTGCCCGGGACTGCGCCAGTTCCCGCGCCCGGGACTTCCTCGCGACGAAGCATCGTCGTCATGTACTCAACGTGAAACGGCTCCGACTCCATCGCACTCGATCCGGCTCCGCTGCTCCAGTCCCACGCCTTTGATTCGTCGAACACCGCGTCTCGCGAGATGTACACGCGCTCGGTGTTCGGGTTGTAAAACCTGTACGCCTTGGACCCCGGCTCGTACCCGACGAACACCATCGGCGTACTCCGGTCATCCAGCTTCTGCTGGTGCCCTCCGGCCACCTTCACATGCGCCACGCATCCAAACGTACGGAAAAAATGAACTGGAGGCTTAGTCCCATACCATGCTTCGAACGGTGTCTTACCCTCGATGCTCCTCGTCGGTGACCGGTTGAGGATGAATACGGCCGTCGTGACCGCCTCCCCCCAAAACCAGCCGGGCATCCCCTTTGCCTTGAGCATGCTCCTGGCCATGCCCAGCACCGTCTGGTTGCGCCTTTCCACCACGCCGTTTTGCTGGGGAGTGTACGGCGCGGTGAGGTCGCGCTAGATGCCCTGCTCGGCGCAGTAGACCCCAAATGCGCGCGCCGTGAACTCGCCGCCGCGATCAGTGCGGAGCGTGCCCAAGCTCCGCCCAGCCTCTGCCTCTGCACGCGCCTGGAGCTGGATGATGGCCGCTGCAGCTTGGTCCTTTGACGCCAGTAGAACAAGCCACATGTAACGGCTCTTGTCGTCGACGGCGAGGAGGAAGAGCCGTCTTCCGCTTGGCGTCTCCGGAGTAATCGGCCCGCACAGGTCCGCGTGCACCAGCTCGAGAAGGTGTCCAGCGCGATACCTGCTGGTCGCCGGGAATGGGCTTCGGCGCTGCTTTCCGGCCAAGCAGCTGTCACAGACCTGATCGACATGATCGATCGGCGGCAGTCCACGCACCAGTCCACCCTTTGACAGCGCCCTGAGCCCCTGGAACCCGAGGTGTCCGAACCTGGCATCCCATTGCCAGGCCACCTCGGAGCTCCGGGCGGCAAGGCAGACCGGCTGGTCGACGTCGAGGTTGAGCACGTAGAGACGACTTGCCGAGCGCTGCACCTTCGCCAGCAACCGCCGCCATTGGTCCCAGATCCTGAGAACGCCATTCTCAATCAGGACCTTGTAGCTGTCTTCGTCGAGCTGTCCCAGGCTGACGATGTTCGCCGTCAGCCGGGGAAGGTAGTAGACGCCGGCCAGCACCTGATGCTCGCCGCTCTTGCACTTGAAGAGGATGGTGCCGCGCCCTTCGATGTCCACGACCGAACCGTCTCCCAAACGGACGGTGCCGTGAACGCCGGTGTCGAGGTCAGAGAAGGCCGATCGCATCCCCGTCATATGGTTTGTTGCCCCGCTATCGAGGATCTAGTGCGTGGCGTCGCCATCACTTTTCTCCCCGACCTGCACAAACAACTTGTCCTCTCGGAGGTGAATTGGAGCAGATGCCTCTGGCGAGGCACTTTTCGTGTTGGTGGAGTAGTCGGCGTCGAATACCCAGCGCACGGCGCTGTCATCACCTTCTTCACCGAGGTGGACGACCAGATCGTTGTCACGGCGCCCTGGAACATCGATCGTGGGCGCAGACACGACTGCGAGGAGTAGTGTGTCCTCGGTGTCTTCCTCCACCTGCGCCACGTGAGCCTACTCGTTGCGTTTCTTCTTGCGACACTCGCGTGCCCAGTGTCCCTTCTTGCCACAGTATCGGCATTCGTCGTTGCCGACGGTTTTCTTTCCCCGATCGCCGCCTCCAGCGGCCTTTACCGGTCTGGAGCCGCTGCTGCTCCCACCGTCACGTCCGTGGGCGCCGCTACGTCCACGTTTCTGCTCCGAGCCCGAGGATTTGTATCCCCCCGTCGACCCCTCCCCAGAGAGCTTCAGTCGCGATGCAACGCGAGCGACCAGCTCATCCTCGGAGAAATTCAGCTTGCCAATGGCGCCGCCGCCGCGGCCGCCAGGGTTGCGACGCTCATCCGCCGCCTTGAGCCGCCCGATCAGTTCCTCGATCGAGACCTGGCTCAAATCAAGCAGGGTTTCAATGGCTAAACCGATCTGCTCGTACCTTTCAGGGAGTGCCTGAATAAATTTTCTGACGATGTCCTCCTCGGTTTGCCGATCACCGAGGGTCGCCAGTTGATGAGCGATGGCGTTGATGCAGACGGCGAAGTCGTCGATGCTCTCGCCGTCTCGGAAGCGAAGCGCGTCGAAGTCCCGTCGAAGCGTGTTCGCCTTCGCACGACGCACTCGGTCGACACCGACGTGCATAGTGCGGATACAGTCCCACGCAGCCTTAGCCGTGGGCTTGGTTGCGATGGTTTCCATCATCTCCACGGGCACAGCCTTGGAGATCACTTCCAGCGCCATTCGATCCTCGGTGAAGTCGACGTCGTTGCCGCCAAGGCTCACGGCCTGCCAGAGGCCGCGCGCCTGGAGCATCACTTGCATCAGCGCCGCCCAGTCGTGGTAGTTCGTCCGCGTGAGAGTTGGGTACTGCCCACTCCCACTGACCTCCTTGGTGACCCGGTGAATCACCAGGTTTCTTCCCGAGTCGCCATTGCCGCTGCCGCTCCCCGGCTGCGGCGTCGCGTCCCTGTGACGGCGACGAAGTGGCGACGCAGAGCGATCGCGCGGCATGAGTGCCCACTCGACCGCGCGATTGCGAACCCACCGACGATACCGGGCTCTGATACCAATTGTTGGCCGGAAGCTCCGGCCGGAAGCAAACTAACACACAACGAACGCAAGAGGTTTTGGTGTAGCGATGAGCGCTACTTTTCTAGACTCTATTGATCGAATTATATACACAACAATTACAAGGCCGTAGCCACAAACTCCACTACGCCATACGCACCACGATCTCCGACTGGTCCGCGTCATCCCACGAACGAGATCATGCACGTACGGTGACCACTACCAACAAGAAAACAAGAAAACCACTGCATGAACTTGGCATGCATCAGGCTGCTGCAAACGTGCTCGAACAGAATTGACCGAGCTCACTTAATCAGAAAAGAAAAAAAAAACACAGCCAAAATTAGGAGCCAAACCGATCTGACTTATCCAACAGACACTGCCTGTTGCGCATCTCGTCCAAGAGAGTGTAAACAGTCTGAAAATCTTTCTCACTGCAGTATGCTTCTACCAGGCTGGTGTAAGTCACCACTGATGGGCTGAATCCATGCTGCTTCATCGCCTCCATCGTCTCTACAGCTTCCTTCAGCATCCGTGCCTTGCACCAACCATGGATCAGAGTATTGAAGCTACTCTCGTTAGGAGGTATCGTCCCCCTCAACTCTTGGAAGGCGCATCTAGCGCGCTTCACACTCCTCTCCTTGCACAATTTGTCCAGGAGCACATTCATGGCCTTTGTATCCTTCAAAACTCCAAACCGGTCCATCTTATGGAAGGCGTTGATGGCCTCAGTCCATCGACTTGCCCCAGCAAGCCTTCTCATCGACGTCGGCCTCGAACTCAGCATCCTCATGGGAGGCAGCTGCAGGAGGGCGGATCGACAGCGGCCTGGAGCCGCTTCTCTGTCTCTGCTCATTCGAGACATTGGGTTCAGCCGGGAGCACGAAAATGTCGTCCTCCTCGTCGTCCAAGCCGGCGCATGAGCCATCGCCCTTGGAGTTCCTGAACAAGTCAGGCAGATCGAACCCGAGGGTGGAGAAGCACGCCACAGCGCTCCTGCCCGACACGAACTTCGGAGACGGAGGGACAAGAATCCGGAAGCACTGGCGCATCCTCCGGCTTGGAGACCAGGCAGGCAAACCGTCGAGCACCTCGCGTGCGCGGGCAAACAACCCCTCTCTCCACGGCCGCCCCGGCCCGAACTCAACTGCGCGCAAAGACTGCAGCCCGGGAGGTGGTGAGCTCGAGGTCACGCGACGGCGGTGTGCATGGCAGCGGCGCGAGCAGGAGATGGAGGTGGAGGGTGGCAGGCACCCAGAGGAGCACGGGGAGCACCGGAGCTGGAGAGGGGGGCGCGAACCGCGAAGAAGCGTCTTCGCCCAAACGCGCCCATAGACGGATCGTGCGATCTCGTTGGAGGCGCAGAAGACAACGGCGCAGGGACGGTCGCCGGCCCCGAGTAAAGGAGGTGAGGAGGTGGATGCACCGGGAGCCGATGTCGCCGGATCTCACCGGCGCTGATCTGGGAATGCGGAGGTGGGATCACCGGCGGGAAGCGGCGAGGGAGGAAGGTAATCTGGGAAGGCGGCGCTGATCCGGGGAGGCAGAGGCGGTGGGATCTCGCCGGAGCACACAGCACAGGCGGCGGACTGGGAGAAAGAGGGAACTGGAATAGATTGGGCCCACACGTAAGCCACATTACCAAGTCCTTTTTTAAATACGCCACGATTGTTACGTGTCCGACTTGTCCTTTTCTTGTGCTCCAAGTCAAACACGAATATTAGTTTCTGTGTGCTCTGGCCTCTATTTAAGTTGAACCACATCGGACATCAATATTTGTTCTGACTCGCCGAGGACGAGTACTGTCGCTGCCGTCTCAACGAGTTGATCGCTGTCGCGCTTTTGTCCTCGTTCCTCCGCTTCTTCGATCGTCAAGCCAATTATCTGCCATATCCACGATTAATTTCACGTACGTATCTCTTATTTTTCTTTTCCTTTCATGAAACCTTCCTATCATATTTCATGTGCGAGTTGATACACAGATTATCTATCTTTTTCACTGTACGTGCACCGCTTAATTCTAACTTTAACTAATTCTTACGTAATAATAATCGATCTAGGACAGGCCGGTCATGCCGAGGGAGTTATTATCTATCCTATCCAGGTGCGTATATATCTTGATCAATTCTTATTTTTGCCTTTTCTTTTTTATGCATGCATATAACCTATCAATTATCATATCAATCGATGCATGCTGCATATTGTTCAAGTTCATGGCTGGATTATTATATTTTTTGCCGTGTAGCCGATAATAATCACTCCGACTTTTGTTAGTTCTTGCATAATAATATATCGATTAAGTAAGACGGGCCTATCGAGCTGAGCTAATTCTAATTTTTGTTCGCCTTGAATCAGGTCGGTCTAGCTAGATGCACACATATAATTGATTTGATGCCTCGAGTTAGGGATCGAACGGCGCTCTCGGGAATTAGAGTCGCCGCCGAGCTAACATATCTTTCTTGCATCATCGGGGATGCTATCTTTACCGAATGAGACCGTGGGGGACTCTTACTTATAGAGTAGCGCTTGGAGTGCTCGCCATAGGAGCACTTGGTCAAGACATTAGCTTTTTACATTTAGTACTTGATACAATCAACTGGCCTCACGCACGGCCTGACCGGAGAGATTACGAAAGATTACCCTTAATTTTTTTAATTTTTGATTAAATTAAGTGACTAGTGAAGAATCTTAAAGCTTCTGTCTTGTTATCTGATTATAAACGTTTAATATTGTTTTTCTCTTTTTTTTTTGTTCGAGGCTCCAGTCTTGTTATTCAATTGTAAATGTCTAATATTGTTCTCTCTTTTTTTTTTGGTTACCCGCTTACTTACTATAGTACGCGTCCGTATGGAATTTGTTCTATGAGAAAAGTAATACATCCATCCAACGTATGTGAGAAAAAATAATGCATCTGTCCAGTGTTGTTCTATCGATGGCATATGTTATTAGCATGGGGAGTTTTACTTTAAAAAAATGGTGCACATTGCTAAAACTAATTACTATGTTTGGGTGCAAATGTGGTAGGAGGCCCCACGCTTCATATGATTCACTTGATCAATCAGAGGGCATACAGCTTGAAAATCCTAGAGCAAAATACAAATACAGCCTTAAAAGGAACCCATTATGAAATCGTTGGATTATTATCCCTTTGCACTTCACTTGGTGAAAATCACAAATCATCGAGCATTAAAACAATTCAAATCGGTCAGATGGCATGCTAAAAAAAATATGGGACATACATATCATCCGGTCTTCTCTGCTTTCTCCCCCTCTTTGTTTTTCTCCCTCTCTCTTATTCTCAACTGGCGGAGCTCCCACACCAGCTGTCAACGCCACGCCACACACCTCCCTAACCACCTTATCCTCAACACCTTAACTTTCAATCCGGGCCATGCCAGTGAAAGGCAAAGAAAATATTCGAGAATAAAAGTTAATTGTTCAATTTTAAGGGAATTGAAAATTTTAGTCAAATTTGCTTACCGTAGGATCCACGCCAAGGTTCATGCTACAGCGATGGCAGTGGCTTCTTCTTTGGCGACAACGCGGTGGTGACGACAGTGGCGACCGCGGTACTAGGTTAGAGTTTGGGCTTTCGCGGTGGGGGTCGAGGTGGGAGGGGTCGTTGGGGGAGGAGGAAGAAGGGGGTTTCCTTGGGCATAGAGGAATGGTTGTTCAATTGGCCGGTGGGCGGCGGACACGAGAGGGCGGCGAGATGGTGATGGTGCCACTAGAGCCATAGTGCTTGGAGAAGGCCGGTAGACGGGGTCAGCGGCGGGGGTGTGGAAGTTGGAGTGGGTGACGGGGCATCTATGGTGGCACAAGCCACCAAAGACGGAGAAGACGGTAGGGTGGAAGCACCTCGCCACCGCTCGGCTTGGGGAGGAGGAGGGGAAGGGCAGGAGGCTGGTATAGCGGGCGTCGTCAGGGCTGTTGGTGGCTTCTGGCAGCAGCGAGGCTAGGTGACGGCTCGGTATGGTGGTGGCATGTAGCTCGATGGCTTGGTTCGGGAAGGAAGAGAGTTCTGGCAGCGGCGGCGGGAGTGAGTAGTGAGGAAGAAGAGGGGTTAGGGTTAGGGGGTAGTGCATTAGTCTTAAAGTGATCTTGATTGTTCAAACTTTGACTGTTTTTTAAAATTTTTTGGTGATTGAACAGTAGATAGTCCCTTGTTTTAATTTGGGCTTGGGACGTTCAGTGTTGGATGGATCATGGCATCAGGCTGCCTCAGGCTGCTGGATCCAAAGCTCGATGTTATTATTAACAATATCCACACCTGGACGACCTGCATCACACCATTTTTTAAATTACTTCATCTGTAGAAAAATATAGGATGTATTGTATTTAAAAAAATGAAAATTTATAAATATTGACCAACAATTAATCAAATTATAAACATATTTAGTATAAAAGAGTTACTTCCTCTCTTCCACGTTATAAGGTGTTTTAATTTTGTCCTAAGTCAAAGTTATCTAACTTCGAGCAAGTTCATAGAAAAAATAATTAACATCAACAATACTAAATAAATACACTATCAAGACATATTTCATGGTGAATTTTAATGAAACTAATTTGATGTTATAGATGCTGGTGTATTTTTGTATAAACTTGATTAAAGTTAGATGTCATAGATGTTGATGTATCTTTCTATAAACTTGGTTAAAGTTGGAGAAATTTGACTTAGACAAACTAAAACACCTACAATATAAAATAGGGGGAGTATATCAATAGATTTATATTTTAAAGTCGTTTCATAAAATGTTGGTTTTATAGAAAGAATATATTCTGCAAGTAAATCATGGTTAAAGTACTGTATTATTTTTTAAAAATATAAAACACTCGCTATGTTTTTCTATGAATAAGGTATTACTTATTTAATTTAAGGGATAATTATTACTATCTCTTCACTATCTACATCTCTATCTATACTACTTAAACATATTGCTTCCGTCATCCGTCCATCCGTGCTTGTACATGTCGACCCTGCTCGGGTAGATGGCATCCACGTCGATGGTCCAGACGGGGAGGAGTGCCCGCACCCTCACGCGACTGCACTCTCCATTCCTCCCGAGCCTCAGGAACCCTAGCCTACGTGCTCTCTTCCTCGCTTCCCCCTCCCACGAGCAAGTCACCACTGCCCTGCCGACCTCTTCGCGCCGGCTCTCGCCCCATCCACCATCATCCCCCCTTCCCACCCTCGCATCGCGTCGCCCCGCGCAACCACACAGTCCACCGATGCCTCCCTGCTCTCGAGCCCTCCTCTACATCGTTGGGCCGCATGGATTTGGATCGGCCAGCGTCCTCTTCCTCCGCAAAATAGTCTCGGCCTACCGGCCTCGCGGAAGACGCCCCGTTTAACACTGTTAGTCTTCCTTGGCTGGACCAAGGAGAGCAAAGGAGTGGAGCACTGCTCGGGCTATGGTTTTGACGATGGAACGTCAACAATGGCGGTGGTGGGATGCGTCTCGCTGTGTGCTCACCCAAGGGAGGTGGCAGCCAGTTCAGGAAACGACGGAAAAGTGTAGAGCGGCAAACACGAAGCTCGGGATCCGGAGGTGCTTGGGAAGAATCTTAAAGCTTGTGATGTTATTGGATTATATAAATATATGATATTATTTCCCTCCAATTTTTGTTGTTGTTGTTTCGAGGCTTCTATCTTGTAATTCAATTTTAAACGTCTAATATTATTTCTCTCGTTTTTTTGTTGTTTGCTTACTTGCTATGGTAAGCGCCCGCATATATGGAATTTGTTCTATTGGAAAAGTAATGCATCCATCCAACGTCAGTCAGAATCTGCCTCCAATGTTGTTGATGGCATGTGTTCTAGCTATCATGGCGATTAAGCGGGACGGCGTGGGTGGTGGGCACAGATAGTCGGACAGAGGAGATATGCATGGGTGTCAGGCCTCCCGTGTGCCTTCTGTCACACCTTAAAATTTATCAGAATTTTCAAAACTAATTTGTGCAATAAATCCTCGTCTAGAAATCAGCCGAGGTACACAAATCGACAATTTGATAAAGAAAACCAAAACGAAAGTAATGATAAATACTTACAACATAGGCACTTAGTCCTCACACCGAAGAAAACAGCAACGGAACGGCAACTAACGAAGCAGCATCGAGCCACAGGCAGCTCAATTGGGGTATAAGCCAAACACCAACTTCTCCTTCTCGCAAAGCTTCACTCTGATGATTGTAATATAGCAAGATTGAGTACCACCCACCGCACTCAACAAGCCACACTAGAGAAATGCAATGTAATGCAACAGGATTCCAAGGAAAAGGCATAGTATGGCTTATTTGCATAAAACAATATTTAAAATAGTTACATTTAAAAGCATTGAAAAACAGTATAGTTTAATTAATAATCAAAATTAAATCAACCATTGAACAGTGCTCCAACGCAGTTCAGGCCCATAACCATAACTCTCCAAACTGGAGCTATCAAGTTCCATCACTTATCATCATCATTAAACAATGTGGGACTAATCACGGAAAACATTGCTTGGCTCGCTCATTAACCGCAAACATGGTTATTTAAATAGTTTTACTCTAGCCAAAGGTGTACCAATTTACCCACAAGACACAATCTCAACATTATGTCAGCCATGCGTCGCGATACTCAAAAGTACCTGAATAGAGACTGTGACAAAACCATCCATATAACTCACACAATAGGAGATCCTCCCGCCAAGCCTTCGGTCTTCGGTAGGGGTGATCAAGTACCTTCCCACAAGACGGCTCGATGCCCAAATGCATGGACTTATTGTCTCTGCCATGTGTGGACTTATACCAGCCACAAACCTACCCTGGTGCCTTCTACTGAACTCGTCACACTTCAAGTCTTGCTATCCCATTATAGCATGTGGTTAGCACGGATAATGCTTTGCAACAAGTAGTCTGCGAACCGGTCCTTAACTGTCATGAGCACCATCAACAACATTCACATCTTGGTGCTCACAACCCACCATTCAGTCAAGTTTTAGTTGGCACATTTAATTACCCAGCCAAGACCAACGGTCGTGAAACAAAAGCCATTAATTATCGATGAATAATTCTTTAGTTTTTCAACATAAAATGACGCTACAATTTCTATGCAGGCTAAGCAAATCCTAAATAATCTAGCTAGATAATTAATTAAACATCAATATTAATTACCCAGGGTATCGAGGTACAAGTATCAACAACAAGATGGCCATAATTATCAATGAATATTGGATAATAAATAAATACCCGTAATGACATTCTAAAACATTTCATGCAATAACGTTAAAATAAAATAGCTTTCGCAAATGGGATCAACATGCACAAGGAGATTGTCGTGTGACTTTCCTTGCAACCGCAAAACGTCTTCAGATGATCTTTCGAATTCTTCCACAGATTCCACAATTTTCCGAAACGGCGATAATACGCGACTACACGCAAAACAATAATGAATCCTAAGAAACTTCAAATAAACAGTATATAAAAAGTACATAAATATGTAGATCATGATTTTAGATGAATTTATAAAGAAGAACAGGCCGAATCGAAGTTCGGATGGAAAAGTTATGGCTTCTAAAAGTTTGAATTCGAAGGAAATCAGAAAAGGATTGAAAAAAATATTCCCTAGAATATTCTCTAGATTTTCAGATTAATCATAGTGAGACCCACTGTCAGAGGCTGGCACACATGGACCAAGTCTAAAGACCGAGGGATAAGTGGAGAGGTGGACCAGCTAAGTTGGTGGTAAGATGGCCCTTAGAGCTGACATGGCACGGCTAGGTGGCAAATGGGTTGAGGTGGCAGTATCCGGAGAGATATGATTATCCGATGACCCAATTTAGATTTGAGGAAATCAACGGTAGGGATTTGATCCAATTTGAACGGCCGAGATTCACTTTAGGTTTAAGGGGTTTGGTCGGCCTGGATCAGATCTTGGAGCATCCAACAGTGGGGATTGGTCTGGAGGTTCACCCCGGGGCCCACACGACATTCACCGAGGAGGAAAGGATACGCCGGGCCTACACGCTAGTCGCAGAGGGAGGAGACGCCAGGGGGGCCCGCACGGCAGTGACAAAGGGGCGTGGCTAGCTCGCCGGCGCTCCCATGGCACTCGGCCGAAGAGGACGGGAAGGCGGCCGGCTCGACTGCGGCGGCCACGGCGGTGAAGAGCGGCGAATTCCGGCGGCGGCGGCACGGTGGCGACGCGTCGGTGCTGAGGCCGACCTAGGGCAGTGAGGGCGGCGGAGGGGCGGCGACGACGGCGGTTCACGGCGGATGGAAGAAGAGCGCCGGCGCACCGGGGAGTTCCATGACGACGGCGGTGGCTGGCGAACTGGGGGAGAACACAGGGCGCCGGGGGAGGAAAAAAAGAAAAGAATGGCGGCGGCCCTGGAGCTCACCGGCGGGCACAGGCGAAAGAGACGACGGTGGTGACCACGGCAGCGGCGACTTCGGGCAATAGGGCGCCGGCGAGAGGTGCGGCAGCGTGGGCGGGCTGGCGGCGGTGGCCGGATGCTGCGGCGGCGGGGCGGCTCGGGAGCAGAGCACCAGGTGGCGCCGTGGCGGCGGCTGCAGGGGCGTGGGCGGCGACGAGCGGCTGGCTGGGCCACGCGAGGGGCGGCGGCGGCAGGGAGCTGGCGCGAGGTGACGGCGGCACTGGGAAAGGAGCGACGCGGCAGCAGAGAAGGCGCAGGCGGCAGCTAGATCGGAGCAGGGGCGCGGCGGCTATATATGGGCCCGGGCAGGGCGTAGGGTGGCGGCGCGCATGAGTCCTGCGGCGGCATGAGGGCGCGCGGCGACCGGCGGCGGGTTTTGTGGCGCTCGGCTCGGGGACGGAAACCGGCGACGGGGCGAAGGTGGGCCGAGGGGAGGTGCGGGAGCAGGCCGGGCGGCGGCCGTGGCGTGGGGCCGGGCCCTGGAGGGAGGGAGGCCGTGCGACGTCAAGCGGCCAAGCGCCGAGGGGAGGCGCAGGAGCAGGCTCGGCTGGGCCGAGTTCCAGCCGAGAGAGAGAGAGAGAGGAGAAATCTAGGGAAGAAGATGAACAGGAGAGGGAGAGGAAATAAAGGAGAAAAAAGAAAAAGGAAGAAGGAAGGGAAAAGAGAAAAGAGAGAAAGAAAAAGAAAGAAATAGCAGGGGTTTTCCGGAAATTCTCCAAATTTGGAATTTAAATTTTAGGATCTAAAGGATAATTAGGAATATTGGAAATTGGGGAAAAGTTTGTTATTTTGGAGTGTCGCGATTATTGAGATATTCATATATACATACATTTATATATATATATGGAAACTCAGGAATCTCAGGCATTTGCGAAAATCAAAATATTTATTTGGAATTGGAGAGATCAGAGGAATTTTGGAACCCTTCAAAATATAAGGATATTTTGGGGATCTTCTAGAATATTGGAGGAAATCAGAAAATGGAATATATATTCAGTGGGGTTCAGAAAAGGGAGGATATTTTACTGAGGAAGATTCAGGAAATAAAATACTGGAATAATTTGGGAAGCTGATAAAATTGGAAGTTATTTTGCAGAGATCAACAGATCGAAATATTAGAGGCATAATTGAACTTCCCAAAATATACGGATATTTGGAGATGTGAGAAATTAGAGTATTTTCTCAGGAACTGGAAAAAATGGAATATCCCAAATATTATAAATATTCTGAAATTAAAGAATTGACAAGAATTGTTTTATTGGGACTAGGATTTGGAGAAATCTCAGATAATTGGAGTTTAGGATTTGTTTCGACGGAAAAGAGTTTCAATGAAATATCCGGGATTTATTTCAAAGGGAAGAATAGGTATTTCGGATACAAAGAATCTCGGATCGGGAGTCAAAAAGGGTTCTAGGGTTTCAAAATTGAATAAATCTGAGAACTCCGGATTTAGGTTTTTGAAGGTGACTTTACGGTTCTCAGAACGATATCAAACCCTAAAGGGAAAGGATTCAAAGTTTGAGGGGAATAGAGGGACATCAAAAGGATGAAGCAGAAATAACCCGAATAGAGGGAAAGAAAATGGGGTTTATTTATATTTATCTAATTACTGAAATGATCTTTGTCCCATTAAAATTAATTTTGGAGCTCCAAAAAATCCGAGAAAATTTCAGAGAATTTATTAAATCATGGGGAATTTATTAGAAGTAAATGCTACCACAAAACACGAAGTATTTATTATTATAAATACTTAAACGCTTAAAATATTCTGACAAAACCCTAGGAATATAAAAGTGTCCAAGCATTTATTTAAAAATTTAATGTTGGGATTTTTAATATAGGAAATTTCAAATATTTATTCAACCACTTTCACAGACAGAATTTTCTAGTGTATTCTTGTATTTTCTTTTACCCAAAAATAATTTTTCATTAGGCCGATTTTCAGGGTGTGACCCGTTCTCTAGTGAGATAGGGCTAGAAATGAGCCGGCTCATGAAACCTCAGCCGAAGGAAGGCTCAGTTCAGCTCAACTCGATAAGTGGACGAGCTAAAACTAAGGCTTGGCTCGGCTCGTTGATATGCTTGAGCCAGCTTAAGCTGGTGTCACACCCTGAATTTTTCCCTTAAATGGAGCCACATAAAATATATTAAAGAAAAAGTCTCAAAGAAATGATTTTAAAAGGCCAAGGGAATTAATTAAATAAGTAAAATACAAAATAATAAATTATCATGGCTGGGAATATTTTTCCTGTATTCTCCATGCCAAAATACACTAACACGAATTTTTAGAGCACTGGAAGTATTTTTAATAAATCAAAACAAATTATCGGAATTAAAATCCTGCTGAAATCTCTTTTCTTTTCTTTTTCTTTCCCTTTCTCTTTTTCTTTCTTTTTCTTCCCGCCGGGTCGCCGGCCCAGTCCTCTTCCTCGGCCTGTCGTGGCCCGCACCACGCGCGCGCCTACCCCGGGACCCCACCTGTCAGCCGCGGTCGCGCGCGCCTCTCCTTTCTCTCCCTCTGCCGCGTGGACCCCACTGGTCAGCGCCTTATCCCCGGCGGCCCTCTTCGCCCTCTCTCTGCCAACTAGGCCCCGCCTATTAGCAAACCGTTTCGCCTCTCCGCTCTTTCTCTCGCTGACGTGTCGGACCAGGGCCCACTCGTCAGACCCGTCTTCAACCTCCGGCCGAATCGGCCGGAGGGGATCCGCTCGCCCCCGCCGTGCGATTCCACCTAGGCCCATGATCTCCAGTCCTCACAGTGGTTCAAACGACGCGGACGTGGTCGCCTATCCGTTCCCCCACTTCTCCGCTTCCTTCGCACACGCCCATGGACGAATTTCGCCGATCCCGCCATCGCCGCCACCCCACTTTCTCGTGAAATTCGGCCAACCCGGCCACGAACTCCTACAGCCGAGTACATATAAACCCTCCCCAAGTTCCGCCCCCACTTTTCCCTCAGTTTCCCTCATCTGTCGAGTACCCTAACCCCCTTCGCGCCGAGTTTCCGAACCGCCGCCGCGCTCCGCTGACTTGAGTCACACGTCGCTGTCGCTATAGCCGTCGCCGACTACTGCGCTCGCGCTCGCTAGCTTCGCCGCTCCCCGCTGCGTCCTGTTCCGTCGCCGACCGCCTCGGATTCCCGCCGGAACTCCATCCTCTCTGTTGTCCCTTTCGGTAAGCCTCTCCGCCGGCCGTCGGCCGCGGATTTCCGTCGACCTCACTCGCTCTTTTTCTCTCCTAACACGTTCCACACCTTCGCCAAGTTCTCCTAAACCCTGTCTGCACCTCCGTTGCTGCCTTGCGCCATCGAAACGCCATCGCTATTGGCTACCCGAACCTCGCCGCCGCCAAACCCCTCTGATCGCTGTCGTTCGTCGCTCTTCGTCTATTGCCGCACCTCGGTGAGCACTCGGTCGCATTCCTCACTTCCTCCGCTGCGCGCCGCTGCCCTCCATCGTGCCAGATGGTTGCCAGCGGTGACCATCGGGCTGCGCACGCCGACGGGGCTTGGTCCCGGCTTGATCTGAGCTGTCCGATCTGCCTCGGCAGATCGGGACCGCTCGTGCGCCTATGTTCGCGGTCGCACGCTCGTGGACTGCGTCCACCGTGCACCGTCCTCCCCGCGTAACTGACCCGTGGGTCCTGCTTATCGGTGCCGGCCCTATGGTCCGCTCACGCATTAAATCCTTGTTAATGCACAATAAATTGTTTAGAAATTGTTTTTGCATAGGAAAAACACAGTAAAACTTCTAAAATCTATAACTAATTCATACGAGTTCCGATTAATTCCATTTAAATTTCATTAAATCCAAAAAAATGTCAATAATCCATTTAAAATACTTTCAGCCCCTGTTTCAGTGTCCACATATACTTTTTTAATTGTTTGTGCTTTGTTTGCTATATAAACCGACGTAGTCGACCCTCTAGTTTATTACAGAGTCGTTGTCGAATTCACCGAGCCGGAGCAAGGCAAGTCGCATCGTTTTCTCGATCATTTTGTACCCATTTATTACAAAATATTTGTTTTAAATTAATAAACATGCATTATTTCATTATTCCATGTGGAAAGATTAACCTATATAAATGCAATTTTAATTGCTATGACTTAATTCCTCCTGTATACCTTTGTAGCTGGATAATAATATGACTAGATGTTGTGGTTAGGATGCTTAGCCATGCTTAGAAACTATTAGCTCACATAGAGATTTAAATACTTTTATTTATATTTATTGTTCGACTTTATGTCGAAAAATGGAATTTTGGACCTGTTGATCTTAAATTACTAAAATTTTGACCTAAATGGTGGGTTGTGGGTGCATGGTTTTACTGGTCGCACTGATGGTAGCTAAGGACCGGTTCACGGGATCCCTTGGGCAATTAATCGTACATTCCACAAGCCAGCGTGGGCAACGGCTGGGCTTGTAGCGTCTCTTTTCCCTTTCCTAGGCACCGTTGGTGAGAATAGGCGTGATGGAGTTAGGTCGGCTCGGGGTCGGGTTGATCAGCTTCCGGATCCATTGTGGCGCAATGGGGGTAGCTTAGCCGATATGGGGTGTCCTGTTGGCAGGTGCAACCTTAGCGTGGTGTGGATGGTTAGGGAGAGATTGCGTAAACGGTCCTGTCACAGCCTTTCGCGGGATGTCGTGGTGACACGCCAGCACACGGAAACATGTGTGGGGCTGTGTCTTGTGAGTACAACTGTACACCTCTGATCAGAGTAAAATCTATTCGAATAGCCGCGCCCACGATCATGGGCATCTTGGTCAAGACTCACCGTGATTAGTCTCACTATAATAAATCGATATTAAAATTTGTTATAGTATTAGGATGGATGGTTAGGTCTAGTCAATGTGGTGTAACGTTGATTGGTGGAGAATTAATACTGCTTATTTAATTAACCTTTTTACTGTTTACGAACTACTATTGTTTACAATGGCTTTTACGCAAATCAAGCTCTAGCCTACCTTTGTCTCTCATGCATTGTGCATATCTGCGGGTGTGACTTATTGAATACTGTGGGTGGTATTCAGTCGTGCTCCCTTTTCCCTCTTAGTGGTGGAGTACCTGTCTGACGAGGACCATCAGGAGGACTAGGCTGGCTCCGCCGTTAAGACGCCTGTGGAATGGAAGCCTCTGCTTGGCCAACTGTATATAGGCTTTATTTATATTTACTGCTGTATTTATGTAAGATAATTTTATTCTGTTTGTAAGACATACTCTGTATGGCAACTTGGTATTGTGTACCCTGATTTTTCTAGACAGGGATTTAATACACAGAAATGTTCAAAATTCTGGTTACGAATTTCTGGACGTTACAGCTGGCCCACGAGCCTACTAACAAATAAACCTCCATGAGACCAGGAGGAAGCATGCAACACTCTTAACATATATAAATGAGCAATGAAATTATAATTTTCTTCAATAATTCATCACAACACATAAATAAACAATATAACTATCAAAGTTAGCATTTTCAACAAATAAAACTCAAAATGGTAATATGAAACAGCAATGCAACATGAAAGCAAACAACCAACAACACCAATGACCACTAAATATAGAAGGGTTAATTTGATCCATGCCATTACGAATTCGCTGTATTGGAAAAATTCATTACTATTCATCATACCGGTTTACTGTCACTGCTATTTTATAAAATTCGAACCGTGCAATTTTGTACATCCTTAGATCTTTTTTCATACCATATTTTCGTATGGACCAAAATGCCCCTAGCCATTCTTCTTCCCCATTTTTATCTTCTTCCTCCCACCTGCTGCGCCGCTGCCGTGGCAGAGAACTCCGGCCACCCGACAGCCCTGCACTTTGCACAAAAAATGGGGAGGCAGCAGGAGGCGAGGACGAAGGCACGTCTGCGGTGCAGCAGCTCCAGAGCGAGCTGGCCGCCGCGGCGGCCGGCGGCGGCGACCCGCAGCAAGTGCGGCAGTGGGTGCGGCGGCCCGTGGTGGAGGTGGAGGAGCAGCAGGTGGCGTATGAGGTGCGCACGCACCACCTGGAGCGGCTGCGCAACGACTGCCTCCGCGTCGACGGCCACCGCATGCTGCTCTTCCTCCGCCTGAAGGACCTCAACTTTGACATCCCGAGGCCAACTCCTCCTCCATCGACCACCTCACCTCCTCCGCTGCTTCGCCGCTCGTTGCGGCGCTCCAACAGCAGCTTGGCTCCAGCCCCTCCACCGTCGGCGGTCACCCCAACTAAGGCAAGGCAAAGCAGCAGCATCCATACACATTGCACAGTAGGTGGGAGGAAGAAGATAAAGATGGGGAAGAAGAATAGGTAGGAGCATTTTGGTCTATAAAAAATATGGTATAAAAAAATGGTCTAAGAACGGTTCGAATTTTATAAAATAGCAATGGCACTTAGCCGATATAGCAAATAGTAATAGTATTTTTCCAATACATCAAATTCGTAATAGAATATATCAAATAAACCTAACCACATGCTGCCATCTACATTCTGACACCCACAAGTTATGTCCACAGGACCACAACTCCACAAGCAACATCCAACGTAACAAAGAAATGGCTTGGCGCTTGGAGGCAAGGAAGTAAAAGAAGGCCGCACTAGGCCATGCAGGGGAAGGAAAGGAGATGGGAATTTTTTTGATTTTTATATTTATTTATTAAAAGATTTGCAAAAATAGATTTTTGTTTGAAAAAATTGCAAAAATAGACTCCCGCCGCCCTCTGGGAGGGCGATTTTATGACGTGGCTGACGGCCGTCAGCCATTTTGCAGGCGGGCCCCCAGCCTCCCAAAAACCGCCCTCTCAGAGGGCGGCAAGGGGGCCGCCTGCAAAATGCGCCCGGGGGCCGACCATTTTACAGGCGGCCCCCTTGCCGCCCTCTGGGTGGGCGGTTTTTGGCTTGCCGCCCAACTAGAGGGCGGTATTTAGCGTTAATGTCCGGACCGTCCGGACCCTATCCGGACAGTCCGGACCAACATGCCGAAAAAAAAGAAAAAAATTGATTTAGAAAAATTAATTTTCGAAATCAATTTTTATGTGAGTACCGGCTGCCGTCACTATTTCCTAGGCGCATACTGTCGCCGCTTCCTGGCCGCGCCGTCCTCACACAGTAGTTGCATCGCTAGTTGGATATCAATAGGTTTGTATGATAGTTAATGTGTGTTCGGTTGTCACCGCTCGGAATGTACTTTCGTCGTGAAGTTGACACTCGAAAATTCATATTTTTGATCAGATTCGTCAGAAACGTAGATCGTGAGAAATACGTCGTTTGATCGATGAGCGTAAACGAAGTAAAGTGGTTTCATCAGGAAACGTAGAATTAATAAAACATTATATACAACAGACAAACTATTACAGACACAAAGTACTACGGGCCCGGACCGTAACCTCTAGGTCTCTTCGACTTCCTACCCTACGCTCGCACCTGTCCCTGGGAGTACGTCAACCGGTCTGGTGGTACAGCACGGCCAGCGCGGGTCGTCTGCACGGGTGTGGCAACCGGTGGGTCCTGTGTCTGTGGTGGCGGAGCTCCTTCGAGCTGCGAGGCAGCTAGTATCTCGTGGATCTCCTCGCCCTCGTCCTCGTCCTCTAAGTCGTCCCCCTCGAAAGGACCCGGTGCCCAACCGGTGCCGCGTGCGCCCTGCGTGGAGGAGCCAGCGCCAGCAAACATCGATGGCGCTGTAGAGTGGAACAATGTACACCAAATTATTGATTATTGCAAATCGAAATTTTGCAAGAGAAAAGTAAACTTTGATATAACCTGAAGGACCTCCTGTGGTGGCACCGGGGGCACTTGTCATGCCCAGCTGCGCGTGTGGTCGTGTGTGGTACACTCCATGCGTCGACGTGCTAGCTCCAGAGGGATGTAGGTACGGTGTAGCGAAGGCTGTAGGGAAGCATATTGATGTACAACGGTGCATGTCGTACAAGGAAACATATTATGAACGAAAGGTTAGTAGAATTTACCTCTGGAGGGGCCAGATGGCTGACTGGAACCCTATGGGCGCACTCCTGCTCCTCGTCCTGTTCCTGCTGGCCGTGGCTGCTGCTGCTGTATATAGACGGGAGGTACCGCGTCAGCCGCGCGACAAGTGAGCGCACGAAGCACTGTGTACAACGCCTGACGAATCCTCCCGAAGGTCGTCCTCTGCTCGTCCGCAGTCAGCACGATCCCAGTGTCCAACCGTCCGAACGCCGCGTTGACATCACCCTGAATCTGTCGCGCTGCGTCGGCCTATTTCAAATGTGACTTGATTATGTGTTAGAACCGTGGCTACCTAGAAAGGGAATGACAAAGTGCAAAGATAAAGTGACTTACCGCGCGAAAGTAGTCCTGGTCACGGTGTGTAGGATACGTGTCCGTCGTAGCAGCGACGTGTGGCTGTGGATCACCTGGGGTGAACGTTACGCGTATGCGGGTCCGAGGCTGGTACCACCTGAGGTATGCTAGGTAATGCTCCTCAGTGTGTGCACGGAACTCGTCGATGACATCCTCCGTCGCCAACAACCAGTCCTCCACGTACCGCTGCAGTCAGGGATACCACTGAGCGCCGGCTGCCTGTCCCCTACGATTATACCTATTTGCAGAGAGTGCATTAGAGTACATTAAAGAGTGGTACTACTAAACAAAAATCGCAGTTGTACTTACCGGTGCACATCGCGCGGCACAACGACCTCTATGGGCATAGGGAAGACCTGACGTAGGCCGAACTGTCGCATCACGCGCTGTGGACAGTGGGGCTCGACAAAGATGTCAAACACCAACGGCATTTTCGTCAACCAGTACGCCTGGTCGCGCATGCAAAGAGTACTGAGTCCGAGCGGTGCACGGGCCGCGATGGCCTGTGGACTATAGGGCTCCCAGACGACGTCGCTGGGCAGCAGGCGGTCCAACTCCATAATGAACTCGGAGTAGGCCCGCCTAACCTGGTTGTGGGCGTAACGATGCTGCAAAATAAGAAAAGATTACACGTCAGTGTTTGTGCATAAGTGGTAAACATAGAATTTCACATTACGTACCCCACGGCGACACCATACCGTCCCCATAGTCGGGCGGTCCTCGGGCCACTGCCCGTACAAGCCTCCAGGGCCGCCCTCGTAGGCAGAGAGCTAAATGAGAGGACGGCCTATCGCGAAACGCTCTGCTGCCCATAGCTGCAGAAGGAGAGGGCAACCGGCGAGAATCGCACCTGGATCGGTCTTCGTGCACGCGTCACAAAGAGCACGGTATGTCGCCGCTAGCACAGCAGATCCCCAGCTCCACTGTGGTACGTAGCCGTCCTCGCTGTCGGCGATCGCACGAGCGTAGTGGATCAGTCCCTTGTCCACCGCGTGCCCGTGACTATTGGTGAACATCACCCACCCGAACAGCCACAACAGGTAGGCCTCCATGCTCCGCTGCACCGAGTATTCGTCGGCGTCGTCGTCTAGCTTGTCAGGCTGTAAAGGAAGATCATAGTCAGCATCACTGCTCCTTTATAGGTCGGATGATTGTGAAGCAAATGAATCCGTGACTTACGGTGTACTGTAGCACCCACGCCTGCGAGGGGCCAGCCGTGGTGTAAGGCGGTAGCGAACTCGGCATACCAAGCCCAGGTAGACGCTGCACGGCCTCGAACCGAGCAGATATGTCCTGCGCCCAACCGTGCCCCCCGTCAACCGGACCGACTGCGTCCCCTGCGAGGGGAAGTCCCAGCAAGTAGGACACGTCCTGCAGTGTGGGAGTCATCTCGCCACACGGTGGCAGTCCTGTAGGTGGAACGTGTGGGTCTCCGGTCTCCAGCGATCCACCAGCGCTGCCAGAAGTGACCGGTCAGCTTCCCATCGCCTGGCGGGGTCTCTCTCGTCCGGTGCGGGCTCAACTAGCCTGCACAGCGGAAGAAGTCTAGCCTCACACAACCTGCCAAATATAGAACTATATTCAATATCGGGGAAAACATAGATATGCACAAATGATGTGAATGAATATTCGTACAGCTCTTACCTCTGACGGAACCGGGGGTCTATCCGCAGGAGCTGACGTGAAGGCCGTGGACGGAAGGTGCCTAGCTGGGCACCCTCGACGGCTGACAGGTAAGACCGGTGGGACTGGTCGAGACCCCGGTCGAGCAGCTCTGGTGTAGGGTACGCCATACCTGCATACAAATAGAGAGTTAGCGTAAATTAGTTTTAATGTTTATAGCATTGTTACATGACAATAAAAAACAACAGTACGATACATGTCATTCTACAACAAAGATCAAGTATAAACTTACACTACACCCCAGTACCACCAATTGTTCAAGAACGTCTAAGACAGGGTCGTCTTGAAGTTGTGCCTTCACCTGTAGGACGACTACCATCAGCGGCTGAACCCGACGGTCCAGCTTCTGCCGCACTTGGACCGGCTGCATCCTTTGGACATTTCTTATAGGTATGACCTGTTTGGTCACACTTTGAGCAACTTTTAAGTCTTTCACCGGCTTCTGACTCATCCATGTCATTACGGATGCGTCTTGTCTTGCGGCGACCTTTTTTAGTCCTCAATTTTGTTGGGTCAGGAATGTACATAGCTTGAGGATTCTCCGTAGTAAATGTCCCCGCTATACCGAAACCGTATATCTCTCCACTCCAGGTATTATAGATTGCTTCTTTTCTGAAATAAGGTGAGACAAAATAACGTGCTTCGATTCCACACTCACCGCTCGCGGCAATCACATGGGAACATGGCTTGTGGAGCAGAGTAGGTTTTCGGCACGAGCACTTGCAGGTCCCGTCTTCTTTGAGCACACACTCCTACACAACTCTTTTGCGGTAGATTCTGCGCATGCCCTTGTCGACACACAATATTTCAAATCTGTGTTCCTATGTGCCTTGAGGTAGAGCACGATGTCTTCGGGCCTTATTACTTTTATCTTGCAGGTACTTAGTGAGCAGCGTTCCAAAGAAAAGATTATTATCCGTCATTGAGGGGCCAGCTGCTCTGAACCGATTTCTAAAGTACTTGTATGTGCCATGCAAGATAAATTCAACTATGTCAACAAGTGGGAGCCCTCGAACACCACGCATCACCCAGTTATAGACCTCTGCCAAATTTATGGTCATTATGCCAAATCGAGAACCATCCTTGTCATACAACAATGCCCATTTCTCCTTTGGCTCATTCTCAATCCAATCTGAAAAT